>JAGWEN010000032.1:0-600000 GCA_018703685.1 Orius laevigatus | reverse complement strand
TTAGCAAATCGTTGATAATCTTCGTTATATAACAAGAAATTAAAAAAATTATTTAAACAATTTTATTTTTTGATGAAAAATGAGGAAGAATTTGGAATCCTTGAGAAGCTTTTTTGTTTTGATAACAAAATTAAAGGTCTTCCATGACCGGTTAACCGATTGAAGTCCTTCGAAATCGTCTCTTCCTTGTCTACTTCTTTGTTTTCTCCGTTTTCAAGCTCGAAAAAATCGTCCGGAATTAAATTTTGACTGAAAAACTATAATTAATCGAGGTTCAGAGAGGAGTTGGTAAAATAAAACTTTTTCTCGCAAGCAAGTTTTGAAACCCTTTTTAGAACTTAACTCTTTCAATTGATATAACTTGACTTCTTAAAGGTTTGGTTTAAGTCAAAAGTTCTCTTTCACTTCAAAGTCTTTACGTATGTGAATTACTTCGAAAATTTTCTTGAGTATAAAAGGGCTATAACCCGGAATAGCCTTAATGAAATTAAATGAATAGATCATTGTTCTATTATACACGTTAATTTTATTGCTTCACTTGATAAAATGGGTTCCTTTTTATTCAGAAACTTTGAACTCACATTTTATACAAATTAAAAGTAGGAGGAGATTTAAACGACACTAAATTGGTTTCAAATGGAAGTCAAGAAATCGATGAAACACAATGGATTTTTAAATTAAATCTAAAATTTAAACGTTGGGGTGTCATAATGTTAATACATATTTCTATTTCCTTAGATCGAAATATCAACTTTTGATGGATGATGCTTCGGAAGTTAGGAAAGAATTTTTTAAATGTGCATCACGTGCATCCTGAAATCTGAACGTGATTTTTACTTCGGGAGATTTTTCTCGAACTATTTGTTTTCATACTCGATCGATCTTCTTGATGTTTTACTATCACTGAAATGTAACTTTTGTTCGGGAGGCGGAATAAGTTAAATTGGTTGCCCTGATCGATTCCCATCCTGGGGTGTTTGTCGACATAATGAACATTCCGCTCAAGCTAGACTAAAACAAAATAAATAAAATTTAAATAAGTAAATGACTTTAAGTAGTAATTTTTCTAAAGCTTAAAAAGAAAAAAAAAATGTCTCTTTTTTATCCTGGAAGTTATTTGTAACCAACCCAAATAAATCGAATTCAGATAACCCGTTGAAAAACCGTCCCACAAAAACCCCTTTGAAAACTCCCTTATCACGTCTATTGTGTAGATTCTTCGGAATTTTTAGGCCAAACAAGGCTAACCACTGGACAAATATTTTCAGGGGTATAAATAACGAATCTGCCCGATTTCGATTAACCACGATCAGCTTCGTTTATTTTCCTCAAAACTTTGTTTATTATTTAACTATAAGTCAATCAAAATTAAAGTAAATAGGGATGGTTTAGTAATTAATAATCGCCTCCGAAAACTTAAACATCCCATGACTATTTGAAATGAAATTAAAAATCTCCAAAATTAATACGATTTCGGTAAAAGTTATGAAGATAAGAATGTTGAATCACTATCATATCTCACTTAAGTTGAAAAAGTGCTGAATTTTTTTTTTAGTGTTTTTTGTTGATAGATTTAATTTTTTTTGTTTTGTTACAAATCTACTATCAAAATACCAAAGTGTGATAAAAAGTTTTTTTCAACTTTTATGATACTAATATGACGTTTGTTACCCCCAGTTTCTATCTAGTAATAAGAAAAACAAGTCGTGCCTGCAGTCGTCATTTTGTCGCGAAACCGACTCATAGAAGGCTTCTTTCTTCCTCTTTGTCTCTTTAATAATTCTTTTTTGTTCTCTCTATCTCTTATTTTAACGATAATTTCCTTCCTTTATCTCTATCCGGACTCAGCTGTGTTCGAATTACGCAATTCGCCCTAGACCGTGGCCGTTTTCTCTATCATTGCACGCCCGATTGTTAAGGACTCAAGATGGGTTGGAAAGACAAAAGGGAAGCCATGCTAATTAGCAACGGCCCAGAGGTATGATTTTTTATCTACTACTTTGCAAATAAATTTTTTTTAAGTAGGTAAACTTTACACACTTATCTTCTCAAAAAAACGTTATTTCAAAGTTTTATTTTATTAATTCAATTTTTTAATAATTTGTTCACCTTTTTAAAAGAGGTGCGTAAATGCTTTCGGTATGTTAAAAAAAAATTGTAAATGAGAACGTTTTAATCATGTAACCAAAGGGGGAATTAAAAGAACCTCGATAACCATCAAAAAGGTTATCTTGACGTTCAGAATTTTTTACCCCCTCCCCCCCTTTTTTTTTCTTCTTGTCGCCTCTATATGGTAATGCGCAGTCATAAAAAAAATATTAATATTTAAAAAATGCAAGTTTGACCTTCGTTTTCCTAGAGAAAGACGTTTTATAATGGATTTTTATTCGCATAAGAAAATTAGTTTTGCATAAATCTTTATAAGTAGGAAAAAATCGTTTAACACGCCTTAAATGATTAGGTAGACTAGAAAAATCTTAGCAAAGGGGCAATCCAACTCCAAATTTTAGTGAGTTAAAAAAACCTGACCAAAAAATAATCTTCTAAGTGGCCAGTAAATTTAGGAAACCACAAAATATCGACGAGAGAACTATTTCGGTAACGTTCTCATCATATTTTCAACTTGTGAGTTACGGTTAGTGAATGTATGAACAATGCAAAGCCTCAAATAGTGGGCGTTCTGTTAACCGTAGCCCCGAGCTAAAATTTAAGATTAACAAAGTTATTTAACAAAAACGTTCTTATTAATATCCTCATCAATATGCACATTCTTAAACTGGATTCATGTCTATAAAAACTCGATTCGCTTAAAACTTGGTCGTTTTCGACCTTGGGGTGGAGTGGGTTCAGGAAGCCTGTTGCTACTTCGGTTTAAACAATTCGCGAACGTCACAGTTTTGTTCCTAGAGCGATCAGAAAACATTCGAAATGGATTATTATTATAATAAGGTAATTTTATCGCTTTAAATGACAAATTAGAATCGTTGATTTTTGGAAATGTTTACATCGCTTTTTTCTTGTGAAAATCTTGAGGTTTTGTTTGGTTTGGCGGAGCGCTGCCGCGTTCCCACATAGGTTGCCGAGATGATTTATTTCTTGGTTTTATTTATGTTTATTATAAACTACATATCTAAAGTTATCTAAAAATACGCTTAACTTCTTCCTTATACTCAAAATTAAAACATTTTCCTAAAAGGATATTTTTTTAAAGAGCTGCTAGCATTGGGGAAGCCATCGACTTTTCATCCAAGAGGTCAACTACTTATCAAAATATTTCAAGGCAAATTTTACAAGATATAGTTCGATATGTTCAGAATTACGTAAAATATTGATAATTATTATTGTTATATATTGTGTTTTAATTAATTGAATGATTTGAAGGGAAAATTATAGAACGTACTGGATTCTTGTTTACGTGACGTCAATTCAAGTGATTGGCATTATGGTAAACAATATGCCACAACGGGCCAATATGATTTCGAATATACAGCGCATAACAAATTATAGCATGTAAGGGCGGGAGAAAATTTATTTATTCGGGAGTAAATAGAGGAAACCTGGCGAATAAACAGATACGGTTGAGGTTAGTTAATCACTCACAGGGGTTTCGACAAGATTAGACCGAAACCTGGGCTGAGTGGTTCCGGATAAAATAATGGGAGGCCGAGAAAGTGCATTTTATTATTGAAAACGACAATAAAAGCGTTTATGTGAATAACTAATGACTCAGGGTCCCTTTTCCCGAGACATATTTACGAGTCAGACCCCCTCTCCAGTTTCCAACCATCCAGCGGTTGATTGAATTATCCGAAAGTGGTGGGAAGGGGAGGTCGGAAAATTCATGGGTGAATTCCGGAACGGCGAACGGGAAAACGTTCGACGATGATCGTTCCAGAATTTGTGCGCTTTGTCGCTAATAATAGCCATACACCCACTCAAAATTATTTAGGTATCTTCTATTTAGGTATACAGCTAATTATTAACAAAATTCATACTCCCAAATGAAATGTAACATTTGAAAATAGTACAGCAGAATATCGATGATCCTATTTTGGTCTGGGTGTGCGGATGACAAAAGGATGAATTATCGAAATTTTCAACTTCATTAGGACCTTGTTTAATTGAGGAGGGACTTAAATGTCAAGTCGGATTACTGGGGATGTCAGTTAAGGAGACCTTGGATAATCGAAACTGTAGTTTGTCATGAAATAATACATAAAAGCTAATGGTTCTCACCAGCGGAATTGAATCCACTGAACAAGTCAATTACCTAATGAACCTGATAATGAATTTTATATTTTTTTTCCAGGATGTGCGGACTGGAATTGAAAGACGTCCGTCTACTACCTTTACTGATAGAAACCAATTTAAAATGGCGAGAAGACTGGTCGTAAAACTGGGAAGCGCCGTCATCACCCGGGAGGACGAACACGGTCTCGCTTTGGGTCGATTGGCTTCCATAGTCGAACAGGTCGGTGTCGGAATTTATTCTCAGATTCCACTAGTATGCAAATCAACATGCAATCTGTCGATTTCAATTTAGTAGTTTAGTTTAAGAGGACGAGGCGACAGATGACGGTTTACCCTTCTTGAACTAGGACGAAATGGCTTTAAACTTCGAGAAAACGAGAGTTGGAGAGAAAAGCTTGAAACTAGTAACCACTAATTGAACCATTACGCCTGTAGCGTTTAATTTAATTTCGTCATCCAGTTCTAAAAGCAAAAGCTGATCTCGGCTTACTATAAAACGATGCTTAACAAGACCTTCTTCCAAGAAGATCGAAGTTCCACCAAAACGGTTTTTCAGCTTTTCTTGCCAGAATTGTGCCCCCACTTTGGAATTTATTGATTTCGCCTCTCTAAAATGTTAACTCTTTTCAAAATATATCCTTCTATTGAGGGGGGGGGGTAGACTAGACCAAACGACTCAGTGAAGTTTAATCACTTTGTCCCATCCAACCCAAAATCAAATGCAGATGTCCCAACAGTAAATTATCTGGAGTCAAGTTCCTGGGTTAGTTTAACTTCTGAACAGTTTTTGCTTGTCCAATACCATTTGCCTTTCTGAAAAACTTGCAATTGAATTTCAGGTCGCCGAATGCCATGTTAGCGGACGGGAATGCATCATGGTCACGAGTGGTGCTGTCGCTTTTGGGAAACAAAAACTCGCTCAGGAACTCCTCATGTCTCTCAGCATGAGGGAAACCCTCTCGCCAAAGGATTATACCAGAACAGTGAGTTAATATGCAAATTTTTTTCTCGCTCCCAAAACGAGGCCGTTGGTCGAAACAGTGTCATTGTTTTTCAAACGGTCCTGATAAGCCGACCGTTGTTTACGATCCATTTTAGAATGCAATTATCGCGAATAGCAAAAAAAATCGATAACTGCAGATTCTTTTATGCATCCTTTGAACTTTAAACATTTCGTTTTTTAATCGAACATCCATTGTTTTTTTACTATTTACATATTCGGTTCAGACATTTTCGTTAAAAAATGGTAATTTTATGTTTGTTTTAATTTTTCAGGATACTGCTACTCTTGTTGAACCTAGGGCAGCAGCTGCTGTCGGACAATCTGGTCTGATGTCGCTATACGACGCCATGTTTGGCCAGTACGGTGTTAAAATAGCTCAGGTATGAATTTTAAGTTTCTCAGGTTCTTACCGTAAAATCGAATTTTTCATTCATATGCACTTTGACAAGGCTCGCTTTTTTTCCCCCTTGTCAATTTAATTAGGGAGGGAAGTCTATCGAGATTCCTCAATTCAATTTCGCTTTACGTTCGTGTTTTAAATTAATAATTTTTTTTCTTTTTTAGGTCTTAGTCACGAAGCCAGACTTCTACAATGAAGAGACGAGGCGGAATTTGATAAGTACACTTTCCGAGCTTATAAGCTTGAATATCGTTCCTATAATAAACACCAACGATGCGGTCACCCCTCCTCCACAGTCGGATGACGATTTCCCTAAGGGAAAAGAAGGAAAAAAGGTATTTTTAGGGCGATTTAAGCCACTTTTTGAAAAGGCAGTTCACAATTCAATCTGTCATAAGAAACGTCCCTATTGCAACTTCTCTATGAATTTTTCTTTTTTCAGGTTATTGCTTTGAAAGACAACGACAGTTTGGCCGCTATGTTGGCTGCTGAAGTGGAAGCCGACCTTTTAATTTTGATGTCTGACGTCGACGGAATTTACACAAAACCACCTTGGCAAGAAGGAGCCAAACTTATTCACACTTTTACTCCCGACATGCTCAAATCAATCACTTATGGTAAAAAATCGAAAGTCGGAACCGGCGGCATGGACTCGAAGGTAATTTTTCCTATCCCATAGGTGAGAAATGCCGAAAAAAAATTCCCAACTCAAATATGAGATCATTAAGGGTTTCATAAGGAGGAAAAGTGGTAGGCATTAGTCATATCCTACTTTACGATTCCTTAAGAGACTCATGAAAGCCATTTCAGGGCTCCCTTTATCATCTCATTTTCACGGATGGAATGCCTCTTATAAGCATCTTCTGTTATTTAACGGCTTTGTAAATTTCATAAAACCTTCTATTCTCGAAAGGGGCAAAAATTGAGTCTTTTTCGAATGACCTCGAGAGTTAATTAAATTTTGAAAATCGGGAAGGAACATGGGATAAAACGGGATGAGCCCTTAAGCCAGGGTTTCGTCATCAAAGTTTCATGAGAGTTGTCCGAATCGCTTCTGTTTCCATATTAATTGAAAGTGGTTTTCTTCTATTGATGGCCAGTGAACTTCATTGTCGAAACATGTTCGTCATCGGGTTTCTTCCAATTTAATAACTAAATTATTCAAAAAAGATTTAAGTCTTTTAATTCCTTTCCTGCAACAATAACAGAGTCCAATTTCAACTCTCGGAGAAAGTTTAAATTCAAAACGCGACCTGATAATCACTCCTTTTGAATATTCATTCCGGAACTGAATCATATTTCCACACGGCCCTTTTCTTATTCCCCGGCGTCCCTAAATCCAAAAAGACCGGACAGATTAGAACTGGAAGTTTCATTTTCACATCTCTAATTTCCCTCTTAATTTGCACTCAACAAAAAAAGAAAGGTTTCGTTAAAATCATGAAGAATCCAGTTTCAAGTTTGGAACTCAGATTCATGGATGAAAATTGAACAATCTTATCAAACGACACGGATTTTTCGAAATCGAAGCTTCGATCGAATAGAAGCTTCCCCCTCCAAAATGAATTTCCTTTCACGTTTCTCATTTAGGAAGGTGGAGGATCCCCTTAAGTCAGCTTTTCAGATCTTCATTTTTCACAGAAAAAACGTAATTAAGCCTTAAGAAAGGTGAATTTTCAGTACATAAAAGAAGAAAATGATAAAAAAAATTTAAAGAAATGAAAAAGGATTTCGTAAATGTTTTTTTTTACTTTCAAGGTTTGAAAGTCTCCGGGAGGGCCCATTCATGTATAGAGGGGTTATGAAAAAGGTCGGAAAAGGGAATTATGCGAGTCCAATTTACCCCTGAGAATGGAGGCCAATACAGGTCCAATGGATTGTATAAACAGGAATGACTTCCATTGCCTCCCATTCCGAATCCTTTTTATACCTTCTTTCCCAAAGAACAGAAAATAAAAGGGAAGTTATTTATTTTTGACCTTTTCAATAATTCTTCCACACATTTTCTCCTTTTAAATCGGATTTTTTTATCGATTTTTAGGAATTATTAAGTTCATTGTTATTTCCCATAGGTTCAAGCTGCGACCTGGGCTTTGGACAGAGGCGTCAGCGTCGTCATCTGCAACGGAATGCAAGAAAAGGCAATCAAGATGATCATGAGTGGCCGTCGGCTCGGAACCTTTTTCACGGACGTCTCTATCCCCGGAACCGCCTCCGTCGAAGTCCTCGCGGAAAACGGTAACTCCCATTTTCTTCCCCGGAAGTTTTCGGAGTCGTGAAAATTTCCTCTCGCACGAGTCTTGCAAGAAATAAACTTTATCACGTTTCCCCAAACCTTCATCCTTTACCAATAATTCTCGACTAAAAGGGCTCTAAGGGAAAGTTAACAAGCATAAAGTTCCCACCATTACACCCCCAAGTCTGAAATAATAAAAGCTTGAATATTACCTACTAAAACAACTAAAAACCAAAATTCTAGGTCTATTTTAATTTTATTTTTTTTTTTAGCACGCCAAGGGAGCAGAACCCTTCAAAGCCTTTCGCCTGAAGACCGCGCTAAATGCATTCAAACTTTAGCGGATCTTTTAATCTCGAAACAAGACATGATACTCGAGGCGAACAACCGAGACAAAGCGGAGGCAGTCAAAGTTGGAACTGCTAAACCGCTCCTCAACAGACTTTCCCTTAATCCTGCCAAACTTAAATCATTAGCGGCCGGTATGTATGGTGACTTTACAACAAAAAGTTTTATTAAATAACCTCTCGTAAATTCAATTTCCGTGTGTTATATTCGGGCGAAATAATAATTGAAATTCCCAACATTCCTTAACCGTTGTAATATTTACTTTCTGGAAATTTTAATTTTGATTGAGAATTTTGTTTTCTCTATCCTTTTGAGCGTTCCGATGAAAACTCACATCCGCAGAGGGAAAAATGCGGACGCCCACCATAAAGTAAAATATTGCTTTAAAAAAACTTCAAAGGAGATATGTGGTCAAACAGTGGACACAAGGGAGTTCAAAATTACAATCTTTATATGATTTTCAACTCTTTTTTTTCTTGCCATTTTTAACTCTTTTCAATAATTTTTGATACATGCCAAAGAAAAAATAAATAATTGAGTAAAAATAAATAATAAAACAAACTTAAATTAGTATTCAGCACAGTCCCCTTTTGACCACCATAAATTAGAGAACTTTTTTGACCCTTCATAAAATCAATTAGGAATTTTTGTGGTGAAATGCTCACTAATATAAAATATGACAGAAATAAAATATACTTTTTTTTTTTTTTCTTTTGCTTTTGAAAGGCTGTCATATTATTGTAATAAAAACTTGATGGCACGTAAATTTTAAAAAAATTATTTGTATTTTTAATATTTTTTAAAAGATATTTTATGACCCAAGAGGATTTATGGATTATTTATTTGTGGAAATTCAAAGTTTAAATCACCTCGAAATTCGAGTACCCTCTCTCGAATTCTATCTCTTTTTTTATAAGAACGTCTTGGATATACGGAATTAAATCCATATTTCTGGTTGGTTCCTTTGACAGATAAAAATAATCCTCCTTTTGAAGATGTGGGCGTTAAACATATTTTGGACGTTAATGCGAGAAAAATAAATGCTCAATAATGTAAAATTAAAAATATTTGATTGTTTCTGCTATGCTAACCTCACAAGGTTTTTTTTTTTTTTTTTTTCCCACTAAATTTTGCTAAACAAAATTAAAATTAAAAAAAAAGCCTTTTCATTGATTATTGGGGCAAAATATGAATCGTCCTAAAACAAAAAGGGAAAAATGATGAAGGGAAGAAAATTTTAAGGGGAGAATGGGGAGACTTCAGATAATGGATCTTAAGGTCCGATGGTTAATATTTAATGTCTGATGTTTTATACCCCGTGGGAGAATGGAAATAAACTGAGGTGATCGATAAAGTGCTCTGAAACCAACCTCTCGTGGACGTCAACATCTGTTTAAAAAAAGTTTAAAATATTCCTTAAAAAAAAACCTTAATTATAAACTAATTATTATTATTAGCATTTACCACAAAAATCTTTCGAAACATGTAGGAAGATGTTGAATGTCTAAACTGTGAATTTTTGAAAATCCAAAAAACAACCTGTAAAGTTCTGCTAAATTACTCTGTCAGTTGGAAATGTTTGACATTTGAAGTCAAGTTCTCAGAAATAAAACAAAAACTTTTCATTTTCTTCTCAGGCATTTATTACCTAATATCAAAAAAGGCAATAAATTTACAAGAATGTTTAACAAATTGTAACTTTAAGGGTTGAATGACAAATTACAGCCTTTAGGAAAGGAGATATCTAAGATTGGCAACAGGTCTTCTCCCCCTCCCTCTTTATATTTGTTGCTTTAAGGCTTATCCTTCTGGAAGTCTCATCTTTGCGATAAGAGATAACTGACAACAGCCGGAAGAGACAATTTCAAGATGTAAAACTTTTCCAACATTTTATTTTCCAATGTAAAACATTCTGTCTGAAGGTTACATAAATATGAATTTTTGGTTCCATTCTCTTGAATATTGGATTCCGAAAATATCAGAAATTCCCTCATATCGAATGCGCAAATACGTCCCATTAGAAAACCATTATCCGAAGATATATGGTTGAATATCACCTCCGTATAATCTATTTCTGAGTGTAAAACGTTTTGGATTTAACATGTAATGTTTAACAAGGTTTGAATTAATTTAAAAGAGTAATTTGCGACGAAATTAACATGGTAACGATAAAGGGAAGAGATAGTTTGAAATTAGCATTTCCCCAACAGACATTCAGAGAGTAAATATTCTCGATGTACTAAAGGATTATTTAGATTAAGCCTTTATATCCCTTATATGGCTTTTTAAATTGAAATTGGAAGGTTGAAGAATGGGCTCCGAGCCAATAACGCGTGTTATCGATTTTCCATGGGTTAAAATCCGCTTATTATAAACAAAGCATGAAAGAAATTAAACGTAGGGCTGTTCCTCACTCCAGAGTGCCAATTATTTTGGGAAACCTCACGGCTTTTATTCCACCCTCATGGATAACAAGCAATTTCGGGAATATTACATTTCGAATTCAATTGCGGCCTTTTTTTTCCTGCCCTAGAAAGAAAATAATTGTCGCTCGCTGTATAAGTAGAACTGCTTAAATGTTTAAAATATTCAGATACACACATCAAAGAGGTTCTAAAAAAGAGAATTTGAACGAGAAGTTACAGAACTTAATTGAATTTAATGCCCTGAAGAATCACCTTTTTCGTGACTTTATCTAATTATAAATTCTGTTTCATTCGTTTTTTTAGGTCTACAACAGATTGCTGAAAGCAGCCTTACGAATGTTGGACGCGTTGTACGTAGAACAAGACTTGCCAATGGATTAGACCTGAAACAGATAACAGTTCCAATTGGGGTTCTTCTCGTGATATTTGAATCACGCCCTGATTGCTTGCCACAGGTAAATAAATGAAGATAAAAAGTTTAAAAAAGAAGAGAGCATTAGTCTGATTAATTATCGCTTCTTGATGGCTTTTGTTTAAAGTAGTCTCCAGAGACAACCTGATGAGACAATCAATCGTTTTTTTTCCCCTCCCTACTAAAGAATGCGGATTTCAGGTAGCCGCATTAGCTTTGAGCTCCGCGAACGGGCTTTTGCTCAAAGGAGGTAAAGAAGCGGCTCACAGCAACAAAGCGTTGATGGACATTGTGAAGGAGGCTTTGCAAACCGTCGGAGCGGAAAACGCCATCTCGTTGGTAAATATTGACGCCCGGTGTTTTTAAGAGAATCGATTTGAACGGATTGTTACTTGTAGGTTTCCACCAGGGAAGAAATCAGCGACTTGCTCAGCTTGGAAAAGCACATCGACTTGATTATACCGAGAGGCTCGTCCGAAATGGTCAGACACATTCAGGAGCAAAGCCAACACATTCCAGTCTTAGGGCACGCCGAAGGAATCTGCCACGTCTATGTCGATAACGAAGCCGATTTACAAAAGGCGATTAAAATCAGTAAGCTAACACAGTTCAATTTTGAAATTTTTACCTCAGAGGTTAATTAATGCTGTTTTTTACGTTTCGTTAAACTTTAAGCAACATTTAGCAGACTGATGAGTGATGAAGATTGATGAACCCGTTTACCTATTTTCCTACAAATTGCCTTGGATTCAGTTCAATTCTTTTTTATTGATATCAATGAAATGATGAATGGTGAACGTGAATGTTGAATAGATTTTTAAACTTTTCTTCAAGTTGACATACAACGACTAGACTAAATAAATGATTGATTTGAATACTTCAACCATTTGAGATATCTGGGGCATTTGGATTAACAATAAAATCTTTGGATTGGGCAGATCTTGAGACTGAAGAATTTTTTTCATTTCGAGTTTCACTTTTTTTCTAGTCCGCGATTCGAAATGCGACTACCCTGCAGCCTGCAATGCGATGGAGACCCTCCTACTTCACGAAGACCTTGTCAGCAACGGCTTTTTCGTCGAAATCTGCAACGTTTTCAAAAAAGAAAATGTAAGTAAGACCTCAAAAATGAACAATCGAAACCAAATTTTAAATTCAGGTCAACATCTATTCGGGACCTAATTTGGCTGCGAAACTGACATTCGGACCTCCAGACGCGAAATCGCTTAGAACGGAATACGGATCCCTCGACTGCGCCATCGAAGTCGTGAGCGGAGTGGAGGAAGCCATCGACCATATCGCGAAATTCGGAAGCGGACATACCGACGTCATCGTCACCGAAAACAGTAAGCAAATATTTATTACAACTACCCAAAAAATGATTATAAGATAACTTTTGTTCTTGTTGGTAAAGAAATTATTCAATAATACGGTTTTTTTAGCTAATTTTTTATGAATATGAAACTTCCATCTTCCTGTTGTCGGTCTAATTAAAAAGTTAAAAGTTCAATTAAAACTCAGAAATAATAAAGTTTTTTTCTCTTCTCCAACCTACATATTTGAGTAAAAAAAAAACTTTTTCATTTTATTTTACCTTTTAAAGCATCAAAAGTACTTTTTAGGCTTTTAAATGTTTATGTGTGTACCTTTTGTTTACAACAACAGCGACAATTTCACCAGTACAATAAAAGTTTCTGCAATTTGCTAACCTGTTGGGGGAAAAAATTCTTAACTTTATCATAAGATAGCAATAATTGCATAGTTTTCAATTTTAGGGGTCAAATAATTTATCAGCGTATTTGATTATGGTTTTCGTTGATCGTATGGGATGAAAACAAATTATTGACCACAAAGTACAATATTAAAGATTACGACATAAGCTTGTGTTATAACAACGTTAGGCCTCCTTGGGGAAATCATACGAGCTCTGCACCATTTTAAACTTTTCCAAACTTACGATCGATATATAATTTCTGTTTTCTAGTTTTTGGTAGTGTGCATAAAACTTCGGTACTGAGAATGCTAATATAAACCCATTACTTGTTTTATTATTCGAATCTATATCAAACATACGTATCTTGTTGCAGAGGAAAAGGCGGCCCTATTCCAGCGAGACGTCGATTCGGCGTGCGTCTTCCACAACGTGAGCTCGCGTTTCGCGGACGGCTACAGGTTCGGCCTCGGAGCTGAAGTCGGTATCAGCACGGCGAGAATCCACGCCAGAGGTCCCGTCGGAGTCGAAGGTCTCCTCACCACCAAATGGGTCCTCAACGGTGACGGTCACGCCGCCGCCGATTTCGCAGAAGGCGGCCCCTGCACCTTCCTCCACCAAAGCCTTCCCATCCACGACTGAGATCGGGCAAAAACATCTTTGTTTCGTAGACTACTGAAACTTTGGGCTCCATAGTGTGTATATACAACACATTTTGTAAATATCCGTTTTATAAGTACTTTAAATATAATTAAAATTATAAATTCAATCTTTTAACAGAATTAATTCGAGTTTTATATATTTTGTTTTCTCTCTTTTGTAAATAAAAAGCGATAGTGCATAAAAATTGTTTATTCCTTCCTCTCTTTTAACTAAAATTTAAAAAAAAAGTTTTTAGTTTATTTAAACGTGATGAAGATTGTGCAGAAATTTTTTTTTTAGCGGATTTTTGAAATTCCTGATCATTGAAAAAGAAATCGAATCAATAAACATCCTGTTTCTGTTTGTTTTACATAAAACCATATTTTTCCTTTAATTAAAAAAGAGTTTCAACAAAAAAATAATTGAAGAAACCGTTGCGTTAGGTTCATTTCAATGGACGAAGCCCAAATTGGTTTCGGCTTTCCACGCTCAGCCTGAGACTCAAATTAATTGTATAAATGCACAGATGTAGAAACGTTCCCCTCTAAATAAAAAACAAGGGAAAAAAAGGAGGAAGAATACACGAAAAAAGGGAACCTTCCATCCCTCTCAACCGTTGTGCTTTACAGGTCACGTCCAGACTCTTGGTAACGTTCAGTTCTAATTATAAAGGCCCAAAAACGTTTTTAATAATAAATGAAAACAACAAAAAATTCTGTGGTTTATAAAAAAAAACTTTATTCATTAAAAAATTCTTAAGAAAAATTAGCTTGGGTAAACATTGAAGAATAATTAAGCATATAAATGACAGTAAAATAATTCATGAGATGAAAACCTTGAACTAATTTTTACTAATCAACTTATCGATATTTCAAAAATTAATATTTTTATTGTTTTTTCTGTACAAGTCCAGACAAACATGAATGACAAAAAGTGTGTACTTATCGACTAATTAATTAAGATAAAACATCTTATTTAATAATTAAAATCTAAATGCAACCTCAAGATAAAAAGATAATGAAATGGCGAAAATATCGAGAGATGATCTGAATGCCGAATTAGGCCAAGGGACGTGCAAGAGTGCTACTTTTTTTTTTTAAGTTGCAGATAAAAAAAATGAGGTAAAAATAAAACGAAAAACTTGCGACAAACCTATTTTAAAGGGCCAACGTGAATAGAATATAATTTAAGTTACATGGGACACAAACTTTAGTCTTTGATAGTGTAGAAAATACTGTTTCCATTATAAACTTTAAAATCGGACTGAATTAATTTCAAAGTTTATATAGAATGCATTTTATCAAGAAGTCCAGAGCTTGGAACATAACAATTTGTCATTCGAATCTTGATCGTAAACAAGGAAATATTTGATGAATGTAGACTATTTTTACTTACACAGCGCGATAATGGGGAAAAAATCCATTTGATTCGAAAACGACTCCTTTCCTGTGAACAGAGAGGAAAAAAGTCGAATGACGTCCGTGTTAAATTTCCGATTAAGTTGATTGGAAATGGGAATGTAATAAAATTCACGTTGAAAATCGTTATTTCAATTTCCTTAAAATTTTATCAAATCCATTGTCCAGGGTGGTTCAAACAAATTCTTTTCTATACTCATATCCTAGCATTGAAAATATATTTAGACCTTTCATAATTTAAATATTTTTTTCATTTTAGGTATTCAAGGTTTCAATTTTCGTTAGTGCAAACATTTTTGTTTTCTCTTCTCCTGGATTTCTTTGAAGTTGATCCGTTAGAGAATCGAAAAAATTTTAATACCAAGGTTCTCCCTTTTCAGCCATTTTATTTTTAAAAATCCCACGTTTTCTGTCAAAAGAAAGTTTTTTTTATAGCAAAAGTCTAATTATTTTCATAATTTTTTCTTTACTGAATGTTTTTGCAGGAAGAGAAATTTTTTTTTTATTTGGCATCTTTAAGTGTCCAGTCGAAGCAGTCTTCGTAGCTTTAGATTCTCAAGTGGCTAAAATTTTCAATTTAACGGTTTGCTGAACTAAAAAGACTTCGAAGAGCTTAAAATTCAAAATCGGTTTCTTTTGTTTCGGTTCGAAACTGCCAAGGAGGAGGGAACGTTCCGACCTCTCTAAAAAGCATTTTCTTCGTAATTGCTCGGCCGCTCAAATAAATTGCAGGCCATTTCCGCTGAATGCGTACTCCCCTCAGGGAAAAAGGTTGAATCGTAATAGCAGAAAAGAGGGTATTGCATTGAATATTTTGTATTTTAATACTTTCTTCTGTGGGTTCTTAGCAAGGAGATTTATGGGACCGTTTAATCTTAGATTGCAATTTTTCATTCGTAGTTCCTTGCGAAATCGAGAAAACAAAGTTTTCTTTTTTATTTAAAAATTCAGAAGAGACTCATTTATGCTCTCAGTTTCATCTATATTTAAATTTTTCATTTTTTTAGTTAGGCCGTTTTTCCAATGGCTTTTTATTCGCTAAGAAAAGGCTAAAAAAATATGGCTAAAAATCCTTTGTTTGGAATAGGCTTCAAGATTTGAAAGGAAAAAAGTTTTGGTAAGCAAATTTTTTTCTAAGAAAATGTTTCAATCGGGGTCGTTACTAAAAGGATAATGATCAGGGCAAGTCAATACTAACTACGTATTGATAAAGGTCCCAGGGTTGTTACAAAGTCCAAAGACATAGAAACAGACAAAATAGCGACTGATAATGGTGACAAAGCAAACCGGATCTTAATTAGGCCTCCAAACACCCGCCTGACTTTATTGATCGAAAACAAGCTTATTTTTAGTTCATTTCTTATTTAAACTCAATCATTTATTTTAAAAAGCCTCTCTTTGAATGAGGGAGGGAAATCAAACGGAGAAAACGAGCTGTTTGAGTTTACAAGGAACAACAAAGTCCTACAACGTTGTCCACTTGCTTGATTGTCCGCTTTGACGGAAAGCTGTATGCAGAGCGACCTCTACCTTTTGAAATGGTAAATTTTGCTTATCAAAGACTTCAAATGGCTTAAGACGTAAAAAATCTCCAAAAGGTAAATTGCAGCCCTGATTTGTCCCATGGTAATTACCACTCTCTTTTACTAATGAGGGCCTAATGCATTTCTCACAAACATTACAAAAAATATGACTTTCTGATTACGTGACTAAGCATGAAAACCTCAAAATATCAAAACTTGCTCCCTGGCCCCTTACATTTGTAATTCTGCATATAATGCTAAGCCTCCGAACATTTTGCAATATCTTGCGAAATCCAATCCATCAAACATGGACTCATCTATTCACCACCATTCGAGTGGTATCTTCCTTTGTTTTTTTCCGCTAAAACTGATAATAATTTTATTATATTTTGAACCCAATATTTACAGTCTAAATTGTGTAAGTTTATAAAAACAAAAAATTTTAAAAATTAAAAAAAAAACTAACAAGAGGAGATAAAGAAAAGCATGATATGGAGTGATTGAAGGATTTTCAGGTACGCCTTCGAGTGTGATCGAGGTGGGGTGAAGAATCTTTCCAAAACTCTTCGAAATTTAATGAAAATAAATAAAATAGTGGGGATGATGATGTAACAATTTCGAATATAAATTATGACAGAATTCTTCAATATCACACAACAAATGAAAACGTTCAAAATCAAAGACAACACTCTCAAATAAAACAAGGTACGTTCAATTTCTTCATAAAATTTTGAAAATTGAATGATACATCTAAAACATTTATTTTTTGTAGATGTTGGTTGGATCGAGTAGTCGTTTTGTCGCCGGAAGGAAAGCCCTCCAAAAGGTTTATTGGAGAACCAAGCCGGCCGGCCAAGGACAAGATTCGTCCAAACTCATCAAAACAAACAAAACCGTCCAGTATGAGAGTTCCAGCAAAATCGAAGCCTCGCCCAAAGAACCAAAATCTAACTAATTTTGTATATAATGTACATAAAATTTATTTATTTTTCTAAATGAAATGTTTTGTATATCTTAATTTATATAAATAAATTTTTACTCTTTAAACTTTTTTAAAAAACACTTTGGTGATAAAAATAATGCTAATCGTTCTGAATAAGTGGGGTTCGTCTTTAATAAACTTCCTGGGAAGTCAAACAGTAATCCAAGGGATGCTTCCAAGCTGGAAATTTCCAAGTTTATCTTGTCCAGAAACTTTTGCCACCGGATGGTGTAGCTTATAGATAAAACAAGGTTACACAATAGCTTGTGTGTATTGTGACGTACCTATCAAGAAATTTTCTTTCAGATGAATTTTTTCTTTAAATTAGTTTATAGTTTTTAAGTCTGAAGTGTCCATCTGTTCCCATTGCTTCAGAAATGAAAATATACAAAGCAAACACAACTTGAAAAGATAAAAGCTCGAAGAAACCGAACCTAAGTAAATGTACAATAAGTAAGTCTTTAATTTTTAATGTTTTTTTTTTTTCTTTATGAATGATAAAAAATGAGCAATATTTTACGTTCAAAGGAAGGAAATCGTTAGACGTCAGTGTGAGGGTGAAAGTTGGCAGTTTTATGGTTGTAAATCATTGATAGGGCTAAACCCCACGAAAATACCACGTGAACGTAGAGGTTCGAATCAAAAATAAACGAGGTAAATACAAATTTATCCCCCATCTTTCTTATAAAGAATTTCTACAGCACAACCATTGACAGAAAAAGGGTTTAACTTATGTATTTTAATCGAAAAACTTTAGGGTAAAAATAATTTAAAAATAAACCCCAAAATTATTGTGAGAATTCAAATTTTTTGTTCGAAACCCCCAAAGTCTATAAGATGACAATCTTTGGTCAAAAATTCCGAAATTTTCAATTGCCAAAAACGCATCTTTTTGCTTATGAAACTCCAAAACCAACACTCAAAACAATCTAAAAACCTGAAAATGAGCATTTTAAGATGTAATTTTTTTTTTGTAAAAATCTCAAAAAAAAACTGTCAAAAAGCCAATTTTCTTTTTATCAAAAGAGATAAACTAAAAATGAAAATTTTTAATTAATGAACACCTTAAATTTTGTGACATATTTTGCCTCAAAGCTACATATCCCAAAAGACTAAGCAATTGTGTGGGCTTTACTCTACATTTCATTTTCTCTATCCTCTCCTGCCCATGCCAAAACAAGTCAGTGATCACTAGCCCACCTAATTACTTCCTTTGAATTACCCGTCATGCTAAATGCAAATGAATCCACTAAACTCTACATTATTATTGGGCTCATTCTCAAACAACAAAAACAAGCAAATTATGAAAAGAGAAGACAAATAGGTACTGTTGTCATACAGTCTTCTAATTTGCTTGGATTTTGCTGCTAACTTTGATGGTTGTTCACTTTTCGGAAATGAACAATCTTAAGGTATGAATCAATCTATTAAATAAAAATAAATTATTTTATAATTCAATAAAAAAAAGTTCAAACTATTTACACAAAAATATGTACAGAAACAATAAATAAAGAGATTCGTAATCAATTATGCTTTCGTCGTATTTCCCGCTGGAACGGTTATAGGCCGGTGGGCGATTTGAGGGATGGCCACGATTTTTCTCGTCTTGATAATTTTCACAGCTTCTTGACTTGGGGTAGCCTTCGCTCTCCAGTAGACGGTCTGGAGGGCTTTTCCACCTGTCACAAGACGACTGCTCGATCCGATCAACATCTGAAACCAAAAAATACAAAATTATATTCCTGAAGACTTTCTTTTTGAAGAAGTTTTAAAAGGATTTAAAACAAGTTAAAAAAAATGGAAGAGAAAAATATACCTTTGATGTATTGGAGTTTTTGAGTAATGAATAATTGAAATAATTAGAACTGAAGCGTTCGGTAGGCTTGGAACGTTTGATAAAAATGACAACCGTGGTCTGGTTGATATACTCCTCAGGGGTTTTACGTCACGCGATATGAGCCACACGACCCCACCGTGATATTTTTCTTATCTGATATTAATTAAACTTTGCACTAGCCACTGTTTAAAAAAACAAAAAGGGGGAGAAAAATCACAATCTCGTGTTTACCCCGCAAGTTTTTTTTCTTTTAATTTTTTTTCCACAAAATCATTTGTCAACCACGTGCTTGGAACTTGAAAAGCTGGTGACTGGTTAGGATAAACCGGATTAGGGATGTTCATAGCTTGACCGCGTGACCATCACGTGTTCCGAGGAGCATAAACTTTTCCACTTCGCATACCTGTTGCGTATGGAAGATTTGGCAACGCAAAACTAGAGTTTAGTTTTTTTTTTTTCATTCACATATTGTACACATGCTACATATTATAGCACTTTTCATCAAATAACAAGTAAATTGGAAGGGTAAACCTAAAAACCATAAGTAATGAAATTTTGATTAATTAATTCATAGTAGAGGAATGAAAACATTTTCATGTTGTCTGCTTTTAATTTAAAATTTTTATTAAATACTCTTACAAAGGAAGTTAGTTTTCTTATAAAGATAGTTAGTTAGTCTAAAAAAGTTAGTTAGTTTTCACTAAAAAATTATGTTTAAAAAAATGTTTTTTTTTAAATTCTCTATTTTTATTATTAACTTTAGTGATCATCAGTATGAAGAAATTTTCTTTCGGTAATGTTTTAGCGGATTTCCGTATTTTTATTTTCCAAGGTACATACCTACCTACTTTATATGAGATGTAAGGTTGAAAGTTAATAAATTCAGGAAATTTGATTAAACGTTACCAGAATGATCTAAATCCCCCCCTGAGCTGTAAAATGGTGGCACAGAAAATCTCGTTATGGAGTCCAAATTCGAAAATATCAAAATTTTGTTTCAGAAAGAACGAAACTTACACAATTTTTTCTTTGCCTAATCTCATTGAAATTCACTCAGGTGCATATCATTTCTTAATTAATAATAATGAAGACATGGAATAATGGGAAAATGGTCTTTTTATTACAAGTTTCCAACTGTTTATTTAATTTTTACTTAAATTTAACAAAACAAGAAAATTTTGAGAAAAAAAAATGCAAATCGACTTTTACGTACATAGGTGTATGTAATTACTTTTTATGTATTTGTTAGTAAAATATAATAGGTATATATTTTTTATAAATACTTTTATTTATGTATAAACAAACAAACAAAACAAGGCATCGACTCAATAGGCCGACGACCGTCCTTCAAGATCAAGGTCGATTTTACTCCAAGTCCGGCCGTGGCGCTTTTACAAAAACAGTTCCTGGATTTCATTGATTCATATTTCAGACAGCCTAGGAATATTTTTCTTTAAATTAATTAACTGCGTAGGTTGAACCTGTTTTTCCATAAGAAAGTTCAAACTTCTTTTTTTTTTATTCTTTCTTTAAAGAAAATTACGTTAAAAGTCGAATTTTTCCGGGTTACGTGAAAAACTTGGCAAAAAGTTTAGGCTGGATCATCTCCAAAGTCTAGGACTTTTTTTTCCCAATTTCCTTAAGTGCTCATCGAAAGTTAATTCGAACAAAATAGACTCAAATGTAAATTAAATTAAAGCACTAAAAGTTAATTTTTTAGTTGTCTTAATTTCTCCTCATGAAAAACAACCACTTTTTGCTTATTTCTCGATTTTTCTCATGTTTTTCAGAAGATGAAAGGTTTATGACAGAGAAATTGAATAAGTAGGACACTTCTTTAGTATAAAAAATTCTTTAATTTTAATAAATAATTTAAAAAATTCTATTTACATTATGTATTTACAAAATTTCCTTGGAGGAACTTTTTAAAAAACAGATCTTTTCAACTTTGGTAGGATTTGTTTCCCGCTGGACCGCTCATGGGTCTTTGACCGATGTCGGATATGAAGAAGGTTTTTCTCGTTTTGATTATTTTTGTTGCCTCTTGTCCTGAAGAAGGTCTGGTCCGCCAGTAGACGGTCTCGAGGGCCCTTCCACCGGTTACCAAACGGCTGCTTGATCCGATCAACATCTACACAAATAAAAACAAAAAATTTCAATAAAAGCATCATAGGCAAAATGGGGGAGGGAATATGTAACGAACTACAATTATATTCAAATTTTGCCGCGAAAAAAATCATTTAAAGCAAACAATATTTTGAGTCAAAATTGAAGATTACTGGCACAAAAATAATCATTGCAGAATTAAAAAAATATCAAATTTTAGAAAATTAATTATGGATAAAAAAATTTATATAAAAACCTACGATTTCGGTAGTGGTTTTCGTGAGAAAAATTCAACGTTTAGCGTTCAACTGACTTGAGTGGTTTGATAGAGATTTCAGCTGAGATGCGGTTTATATCCCCCGGATTGCGTCATGCCACGCTCTTCTCACATGATATCTGGGCATTTTCCCCTACTTTTATCACTTTCTGTTTACAAACAAATCCATAGAAATTACAATCGCAATATTATAATTTCCATGACACAATTTTCTCGGCAATCTGATTAGTCATTGGTCAAGTCGGGTAAGTGCCCATTATTCGCACTCGACACTGATCAAACTGTTGGGCATTGGCATCAGCTTTGCATGTTGTTTCCCCCCTAGAATATTCTAAACGCCATTCCAGGAGCCTGGAAAATGCAGAAAATATTCTTCGGCCAGTTCTGCGTATTTTAATGAATAACAAAGTTGTTGTGAAGTAAAATTAGTGCTGATTAAATCGAATGGCGTTTTGAAACTTGACCCTTTATAATCAAAAAACTTCCTAAACACTTACGTTTTATCTTATTACCTGTCTGAACAAGAGCTCGTTTATTTAATCTCAATGTCAGATAAACAAGAAAACAGAGATTTTTTTTTTTCCATTATCTTTTTTTTACTCCTCATTAAAGAGAAGAGCAGACATTATAGTATAATTACCAAACAAATAAAATTAGAAATTTTGTTTCTTTAGTTGAGAATTTGTGATGTTTTTTCAGGACTTAAGCTTCCCTCGTTACTATAAAATCTAAATTATTGCCTTTTTAACTAGATGACATTTTTAAAAAGGAGTTTTAATTTGTTTTACTTGTTTTTATTTTTTATTTATTTGGTGTAATGCTTACAAGTTTTACGGTTAAAACTACTAAAAGGACTTTAAACTATTTTTGATCGATTTTTTTCTTCTGATCTATGACTATTTAATTTAGTGTAAGATTTTAATGAGAGGGATTACAAGCCTTTATATGGCATAATTCAAAACTCAGGTGCTAGATTGGCAATTAGACTATGTGAAACCCAATTATCCGGAGTTCCCTCGACTCGTAGGGACTCCCAAGAGTCCCTCACCTGCAAATTTCTCTACACATAAAACCCTCTACACTCCTCTAAAATGAAAACTTATGCATAATAGAAGAAAATTTCCCTCCGAGTTATTTTCTCAAATGCAAATTACCTACACTTCATTTCATCCGGGAATAAAAATTCCGACATTTTGACGAAACCAAACCAGTTTTTAAACGACCTTTTTTGGACCTTTTTTTAGCGGATTTCCGTAGGAAAGTAGGCTATTGAGGTGGTCGTCACGGAGGCTCCCAGGCTAGAGGCTTATATATTCGTGATCAGGAAGCTCTGGGGATCACAAAAATATAGGATGTTCCTTTCATGTTTATTTATATATATATACATACATTAATTATTTATATATATATGTACATGTTCATCGCATAACTGGAGCAATTTTGGTATGAGGTTAATGAAACTCTGTATTTAGGGCCTAAAAAAATTGAGAAGGAAACCTATTGAAAATGGCTTGAATCGAGCAAGCGGTTTTGGTACTTTGCTTAGGGCATAAAGGGCATTTTCGTGATTTTCTCGGAACCTGAAGGTTTGAGATGGTTGAAAATCGTGACGGGAAGGTCCTAGGGGCCGAGGATCATAGTTAATAGCAGTTCAATTCTCAAAATCGGTTCTGGGACTTGGCTAAGGGGCCCAAATGGAATTTCGTGATTTCTTCGATACCCGAAAGTTTGAGATGGTTGGAAATGGTGACGGAAATATGTATATTATGGCCCGAGGACCATAGAAGACAGTTGGAATCGCCTAAGCGGTTCTGAGACTCTCCTGAGGGAATTAAATGGAATTTCGTCTTTTTAGGAAATAAGAGCAGGAGATGGTCGAAATCGATTATAGGAGCTGCTCATGAACTGAGAATTCACATTTGACAACAGATCAAGCCCGCATACGAAGAGGAAGTTACTTCTTAGGGCATTGATGAAATTAATTTTAGAATTTGAACTTTTGGCGGTGAAAATCACGTGGTTTAATTGAAATATACTGAGCCATAGGCTTTGAAAATTTTTCGCTAATTTCTAGAGGAATTTAAGCTATTGTGGTCGGTGCGATGGAGGCTCCGGGCTCAGAGACCCATTTCATTATTTTACTGTAGCGGGGGAAGGGGGGGGGGATAACCAGGACATCAAAGATAGGCTTAGGGAAGGCCTTTCCGGAGGAAATCCGCTGCTTCTCGAGGCTGCCTCGAGGCTTTTTTTCTTACTCTGTTGATAAAATGCAAAAGATTCCTGTCATCGCCAGATTTTGTCTATGTTGGAAGATTGGAAATATAAATAAAAGTAAGAAAAAAAGTGAAAAATTTCCCAGTATCCATTTTGAGTAATGTCAGAAAAGTCGGGGAAGGAAAAAAGAAGCGGAGAGAGGAAAAAAGTCGTTCTCATCTCCCAAGAAAATTCCTCCTCCCATCCCTATCTAGAAAAACCCTCTTTTCTCATTTAACTTCATTACAAGGCATTCATTGCTGCCTACCTTATCACGTTTTAAACTTAAAATATACCAAGACTGATTTTTTAAGAGGAAAATTTTTTTTATCATAATATTATTTTGTTGGAAAATTTTTAATTTTTAGGCCATTGAATGGTTTAATCTGAATTTTTATTGTTTCAAGCATTAATTCTACACCGAGGAGAATCGGATATCCTATGTAGCGTCATCCCAAGTATCCGGAAAGTTTCTATCGTGGAAGAAATTTATGGTGTTACCATGACAACAGAGTAGCAAAAGGCAGAGCTTCCTGACAAAAGAGCAAGAAATAAGAACAGGTGTTTTAGTGTGGTTTATTGTGTTGTTATCGTTTTGAAGAGAAGTCGCTAAGCGGCGGCTGCTTTGTAGTCTTCTTCAAGAGCTTTGAGATCTGCTTGGGCTTCGGTGAATTCGCCCTCCTCCATCCCCTCGCCGACATAATGGTGGACGAACGCCCGCTTTTGAAACATGACGCCGAACTTATAATTGATTCTCGTCCAGGCGGGGGTGATTGCTGAAGTGTTCGAGAGGGTCACCAACGCCCGGGTCGTTTTCGCCAAGTCTCCCCCAGGGACCGTGGCCGGCGGCATGTAATTGATCCCAACCTAAAATCAAAGCATTAAGCTAAACATTTGAACTTTGATGATTTCCTTTTTTTAGAAAAGAAAACTTATCTGACCGCCAGACTTCAATAATTGGCTTTTAACTTTTAATTAAAAAAAGATACCTTGAAACCTGTCGGGGCGAAATCGACAAATTGAACACTTTTCGATCCTTTAATCCTCGCAATGGCTGAATTAACGTCAGTCGGGGAGATGTCACCTCGGAAAAGCAAAGAGCACGCCATGTACTTCCCTTGACGAGGGTCGCATTTGATCATTTGATTCGCCGGCTCGAAACACATATTTACCTTTTATCAAAAACAAAATAATAAAATTTAAAAAAAAATTGGTCTTACCAATTGATGCACTCCTAACGCTTCGTAGCCAGATTTATGGATAGGAACGATCGGGGCGTATGTCATCAACGGAAAATGAATTCGCGGATAAGGTACCAAATTCGTTTGAAACTCAACCAAACTTACATTGAGTGAGCCTTCAAATCTCAAAGGTGCCGTAACTCCTGAACAGACCTAAAAATAAAAAAATAAAAAGCTAAAAAACCGTAGTCAATCAAAGATTGAGGTGGGCCTTAAGTGAAAGAGCCTAACATTCAACCACTGAGCAACGCTTCTTGTACACAGAATTCCCAAAATTTTATTTTGGTTGAGCTCCCCTCGATCCCTTTTTAGCAAAGATGTACCTAAAATTCTTAATTGATTTTGTACTCGTAACACCTACGAGTTCATGTAACAGGTTAAGATCATGATTTTTTTTCCAACTATAAAAAATAATTACATCGACCTTGCCATTGAATGATCTCATAGATAAAGGCGATTCAATTACGAGTTTCACAATAAATCTCTCAATTTTGTTTATCGCCGAATGTTTTCAGACAGGGGTTTTGACGTCCGTACAAATTTTTTTTAGACATCCGTGCGTGATTAATTGGTTTATTGCTATGGTTTTTTTTATTTAACAATATAAGAATTTTTTTTTACTAAACTACGCAAAAGTTATAAAAATAAAACAAAAATTTACGCAAAACAGACTGAAAAAATTTATTAGATCTACGCACTTTCTTGAAAATCTTTGGCATTTGGAGCCCAGAGATGGAAATTTTGCGCCAAATTCTTAAAGTGGTCAAAGGGTCACTCATCCATTTTCATTTAAGTAAAAGAGTCGGTTTCTATGGTTTGAACAGATTTTCGACTGGGCATGGCTATTGTGGTCAGCACCTATCTATACAGGGTGATTCTTAAAGGCCTAACCAACGTATTTTTGTAACTCGGTAAGATATGATGCCATTTGGTCGGTGGGGTTGAAATCACCCCCTTTTTCCTTCCAACGTAGATTAATGCGTCGTCTCAAGGTTCCCCGACGGGCATTAATCTTACTCTTAACCAGAATTGAAGAGGGATTCATTGAGATTTTTTATTTCTCTTACCAAAATAACCCTTCACAGCGTAGACAAAAATTGTATCGCATAAATCAACTTAGTAATCTGAGAATATATACCAGAAAATTATGAGGGATGAAGACTTTTTATTTTTAATATAATTTAATATTTTTATAAATTGCCTCAATTTTTCTCCACGTCCTTTGAAGGGTCGGAAGGAGATAAAGCAAATATTTTTATATCTGACAGTCTTGCAAATATTTGGAGTTTGAACCTAGTTTTGCGCGCGACTCAGTGTTTATCTTAGAGGTCACTAAGGGTTCAAATGCGTCAGCAATTGACAAATCTAATTAACTAATAATTAGATCTTATCAGAAAAGTTGGGTTACCGTTTGTTTACATCGTGCATGACCGCTAATGGCGTAAAACTCAGATAACCTCTAATTCCAGACGAAAGACGTAAGCGATCAACTTCCCCAGAAAAGGGACCAAACAATTTTATTGTTTGAAGAATTTCAGACTTCCAAACGAGCTTCCTACTCAAAGGTTTCAAATAGTCAAGAAAATAAATTTTAATCAAAATTAATTTAATGAAAATTAGAACCTACAGCATGTGTTCAAAAGGACGGTAAACCTGGGAGGGTAGTTGATGAGGGAAGTATCTCAAGATAATTAAACCATATGCAAATTTCTCCACTCGGGATATACATACAAAATTTACAATATCAGTCGTTTACTATAATGAGCTATATTTCCCTTCCTTGAAAGGAATATTGATCCCTAGTGTTTATTTACTTTTAATAACCTCATTTATTCCTATTTTGGGGGTTGAAAGGAGAAAAAAAGGGAATTTGTCATGATATTTTTTCCCCCGTTCTCTTAAAATGGTACTTCATCTCCAAAAGAAGGCCTGAGCTGAAAGTGATAAATTACAGCACTGTATGTCAATCACCTGTTCAATTTCTCGGAGATTCAAATATTCACGTTTACCCCCGCATCCATCATTCACCTAAGCGCCACCCGAGCTTGAAGAATAATATAATCCGGTGAATAATATATTTTATAAAGCGTAGAAATAAATGATGAATGTTTGAAAAGAAACTGTTGGGAATTTTTTAGATTTGTTGAATACTTGAAGATTTTTTGCTTTGTTGATTTTTTGACTTTTGAAGGTCGTATCCACGTTTGAATAGTAAAACCAGTTCCATTGTCTAAATGGTCAAGTGTCCCTAGAGAGGGACAAACTAAACAAAAACTTTGGTGAAACAAAGCGTCCCACTAAATCAACTTTTTTTCTCTCTCTCGCTCACTCACACCCACTCGTAGAATTGCGTTCGGAAGGGAATTAGGGAATTGTTCGCCGCGCTTTTCTGGTAAAAGACGGAATCCAATATATTTAAAGGGTAGAGGCGTTGCAACAAATCTCGATTTTCGGCGTTCAAGTAAGTGTATTGCCTTTTCCAAATAAGGGGCTCCTTTTACTTGAATTACGGCTCAATTTGCGGGAGAAAACATCAGTAGAGAAGGAATTTTTAGAATTATTCTGGAAAACCATTCTCCCAAGAGCGAGAGTCACAAAATTTGTTTAAAAAACGACGTACAAACTGGTCGAATGCAACCATCAAAATTGAGGCATTAGGTAACTACTATGCTAGACAAAACTAACTTGTGCAATCAGTCGGTTCAGATTTGTATAGGTCGGATTCTGCACGTCGAGATTCCTAGCGCAAATATCGTAGACAGCTTCATTGTCAAAAATAAAAGTGCAATCTTCATTATTAATGGCTGCATGTGTTCCTAAAACTGTATTATACGGTTCAACGACGACAGGAGAAATCTAAAAGACGTTGAAATTAAAGCAGGAATTCTTTAGGCTATTCATACCCTTGGAGCGGGATAAACAGCGAATTCGAGAACACTTGTTTTCCCGTAATCCCTTTTCACTTTGTTGAGTATGTTGGCAACGAATCCAGAGCCGGTTCCGCCCCCAAACGACCTGAAGAGGATGAATCCCTGAAGGGAGCTACACGTCTCGGCCACTTTTCTCACTTTGTCGAGGCATAGGTCCGACATTTCGTTTCCCACTCCGTAATATCCGCGGGCGAAATTGCTCGCTGCATCTTCTTTCCCGGTGAGCATAAACTCCGGGCTGAAAAGCTGACGATACGTCCCAGTTCTTATCTCGTCTGAAATTTCATTAATTTGAACCTAAGGTTTCTCTAAGTACCAATAGGAGTAGGTTCGAGATCGACGAAGACTGCGCGAGGTACGTACTGCCCTCCATTGTCGAAGTAGACGCTCGAAGATCCTTCTTCCATGGGCTGATTAGGAAATGCGTTTTTCCCATTCGGCATAATTCCATGCTCTAAACCATAAAGCTCCCATAACGCGTTTCCCATTTGAACTCCCGCTTGCCCAACGTGTACTGATATAACTTCCTGAAAAACCAAATTTTACTTCAAGATTTTTTTTCTTATTGAGTTTGTACAAGATTGAAATCAATTCAAAATCAAACCTTACTTTAGCATTTGTTAAATGTTAATTATTGTTTACAAACTTCTCTTGGATAGACTAATAAACGGCACCCGTGGGAAAGGTGAGGGGGTGTTCAACATGTTTCCTAAACAATGTTCTCGTGTCCATAACCTCAGTTTTGGACCCAATATTCCTGTTATAACAATATCATCATCTAGTTTTTGATAGCCGGTAAGTCAAAATTATCAGAAGGTAGGTTAATAATCAAACTTTATCGATTGCATGTTGTGTGAGAAAAATAAAAAATTATTGCTTAAAAGCAATAATTCAAATCAAGCATAAATCAAATATTTCAATTTTCTTTCTTCCTCCAGGAAATTTTGGTCTTTGTTAGGGGGCCGTGAAAACAGTTATTCAATGATAGCTCATAGAAAAATGATCCGATCTGGACCGGACTTTTTTTAAAATGAAGCTTATTTATTTCTCCGCGCATTCCACTAAACTTATTGTAATAAAAATAAATCTTTGTAGTAATGTTTAAATTTTTTTTTAAACTTTTTAAAGAATTGTTTAGTGAAATGCACTCCACATAACAAAGAACATAAGTATGCAAATTTTGAATCAATTCCGATGACTCAATCTTTAGTTATCATTGAAATACTATCTCAACAAATTTTGAATCACGCGGGTTTTTCAACGAATCAAAGACAAGTGGGCGGAGAGAACCGGCTCCTCCTGCCAATTGAAGGGGAGGGATGAGTTTTAAAACCCTCGTGTTATGCGGGTCGCCCCGCCCTCGCTGTTATGGAAAGACCGGCGCTGGATGGGCCCTTAAAGTATGAAAATAAAAATGAAATATATTTACGGAAGGCATTTTTGATTAAAATCTTCGAAGTTTTCATCAGATAAACCTTACGAGTGCTCCTCTGAAAAAGAATGGAATATCGATTTTAATATCCTCAATTAACTCTGAACGAAAAAGGAAGTAACTTGGAGCCAAACTTAGGTAATTTAACTCCAAAAAGCCAACTTCCGGTACCTGCAAAGTGCAAACTTGCATTTCCATTTCGAGGCAATTTTATTTGAAATTTTTAAACATCTCAAATATCGAGGGGTTGATTTATGGCGGATAAAAAGACAAACAGCGTTAATACGGTAAACCTCCCTTTTAATCGGGCAAGTTCCTCGGATTAAACTGAATGTGAAGGGGGAGCGGCTTGGATAAACCGTAGAAAAAACAAAGGGGGAGGCTATTTTAGTGTAGGCATACGGGCTTAGATTCCCCGCAAAGCCCAGAAGTTATCATCTCCCTTCTGGGAAACTCGAAAGAGCACTTTTGAGTATTAAGGAATAAGGGAGAAAGTACAGCACGTTCTTAAGCGGACAGAGAAAATAATGGTACCTATTCCTTCTCCCCCAAGGACGTCGAATCCCAAAACATTGAAAAAATACTAATCAAGAAGAAAAAAAATTTATGCTCAAATGTCCTTTCTATTTTTGACAACTCATTCATGGAAGTGAAGGAGGGTGGAGAAGAAGTATTAAGTGGTAGAGGATGTGGGGGGAGTATTTGGTGTTATAGTGGAGAGGTCTGTAGAGTCTTTTTGAGAAAGCCAAAATTTTTCTTATTTTTAAGCCATTTGCCCAGTTTTTGAGCCATTTTCCTTAGGTATATAATTTTTTTTCCCCTTTCGTTCCATAAACAGCATTCATTATAAAAAAAGATGTACCCAGAATGATTGATGCTTCATCAAGTGATGAAGCAAAATTCATTCAGATTTTCATTTTACTTCGGTAAGTACCGAAGGTAGTGGAAGCTATTAGCTTATTTTTTATTTTACACTTGAAAAAGAAATCATCAGTCATTAAAAATATAAAAGCGACATGTTCTAAACGTGCGTTTCAGACTGGAAAATATTAACGTCCTTTGACCTCAAAGTCGAAAAAAAAGCTCTTTCGAAAAAGGGAGTTTAATTAAGCAAGCTAGCATGAAAAAAATGCGTTTAGGAAGCTTTACACCTTCATCAAGGTGGGAAACTTATGGATCGAAGATGAAAGTACCTAATTAATTTTAAAAACACACATTCTAATTTTAGGGAGAAAAAATCTTCGAGTGGATTCTCTTGCTATTTTATTTTATTATTTTTATATTCCGTTTAAAGTCGTCCAACGTTTTGCAACAATTTTTTTTCCATTTTCAAACATTATAACGAGCGTTTTATTTTTTCGTGACAAAGAAAGGGTGAAAAAATTAAATGGACGACTAACGATCGTCCGGGAAAGTCGTTTGCGAATATGGTTCTCTTTAAAAAACGATACAGTTTTTTCATCTTCCTATTGTTGAAGATCACAAAAACTTAGGAAAAATGAAAGTTTACTTTCATATGCAAATTCATTATCTAAGAAAAAGAAGCTCATTGATCAAATTGTAGCTAACACAGGGTAAGGGCTACTCACAGGTTGGTTATAGATACCTAAATGCCTAAACGGTGGTTGAGAATAAATGGCGTTTACTTTTACTTATTAGCGTGCAACGCTAGGAAATCACGAGCAGGGTTTAATCGGTGACAGACATGGGAGAAATATTTTGCCATACAAGCGGCTATAAATTTTGGGCCCCCATTCCTCAATCAAAGAAATATACATAAAAATCAGATTTATTTATTTATTTATTTATTTTTTTTTAAGCATTCAATTTAAAAAAATTCACTGTCAGGAAATATAAGTGCATAAAAATCCACTCTTTTGCCCTTATGAAAATTAAGAAAATGGCTCAACTTGGGCAAATGGCTTAGAAAGAAGAAAAGTTGGTTCGAAATTGAAAAAAAAGTGGTTTGGAGGAGGAGCTCCACAACTTGTACTTTTCAAAAATCAGGGTCTCTACAGACCTCTCCACAATCACCAAATGTCTCCTCCCACTACACCTCACACTTCCAACGACTACATCTCCCCACAATTCTCTCACCACCATCCCATCACCTTCGCCAACATCCCCAAACTTCCCTCCGCCACCCTTCGGCCTTCACCCTCCTATTACCTCCCCTACCCTCCTTCCTCGACTAGCAACACGCTAGTATGGTGTTCGGCAAAGTATATTGGTGTAGGAGAAGGAAAAAGGGAAAGCCAAAATGGAAACGTTAGTAAGTTACAGGGGCGGACTGGCCCGTGGACAGAATCCACCCGCGACCCCCCGGGTCAGTTTTATTTTGCGTTATTTTTCCTCAGTGGCTCCCAAACTGGGGGGGCGTAAGCTGTCCCCAGAAGCTCAAGATTTTTTTGTGTGCAAATATCCCCAAAAATTCGTCAAAAACCTCAAAATCAACATTTTTAAAGCCTAATTTTGGTCAAAAAACCTTGAAATCAATATTTATAAAGCCTAATTTTCGTCCAAAAACCTCAAAACCAACATTTAAAAATCCAAATTTTCGTCAACAACCTCAAAATCAACATTTTTAAAGCTTAATTTGGTCAAATAACCTCGAAATCAACATTATATGAAGCCTAATTTTCGTCCAAAAACCTCAAAAACAACATTTAAAAAGCCTAATTTTGGTCAAAAAACCTCAAAATCAACATTTTAAAAGCTAAATTTTCGTAAAAAAACAAAAACAAAAAACCCCTCAAAATCAACATTTATAATTGCCTAATTTTCGTCAAAAAACCTCAAAATCAACCTCAAATTGACAATTTTTTGTAAAAATCTCCAAATCATGGTTGTAAGACCAATTTTTGTCAAAAAATCTCAAAATGAACGTTTTAAGTGCAATTTTTTTTTCGTCCAAAAACCTCGAAATCAACATTTTTAAAGCCTAATTTTGGTCAAAAAACCTCAAATCAACATTTATGATGCCTAATTTTCGTCCAAAAACCTCAAAATCAACACTTTTAAAGCCTAATTTTGGTCAAGAAACCTCGAAATCAACATTTATGATGCTTAATTTTCGTCCAAAAACCTAAAAATTAACACTTATAAAGCCTAATTTTGGTCAAAAAACCTCGAAATCAACATTTGTGATGCATAATTTTCGTCAAAAAAAATCTCAAAATCAACTTTAAATAGGTAGACAATTTTTTGTCAAAAACCTCAAAATCATGATTATAAGAGGAAATATTTTTGTCAAAAAATCTCAAAATCTATGTTTTAAGTGAAATTTCTTTTGTCAAAAACCGTTAAAATCGACATCTTAAACCCCAAATCATAGTTAACAGTCAAAATTTAACATTCAAAACTTTGGGGGGGGGGCAAAGGATTTAATTTGTTTAAAAGGGGGGCGCACTGTGAAAAAGTTTGGGAACCTCTGTTTTTGCCAGATATATTTTTCTAAAAGCCAATTTTCTGTTAAAATTTTTTGCCCCCCCCCCCATCCGTGATCCGGGCGCCCCCTTAACTGAAAACCCACCCAGACCCTAAGGTCCCAGTCCGCCCCTGGTAAGTTAAATACTTTTGGATTTAAGCGCTTCGTTCACAGTTTACTATTTACACCGTACGAGTTCAGGAGCAATCAAGACCAAAAAAATAAACTCTGAAGTTTATTTCATGGTTTTCTTTCACCACTTTTCTTAATTTGTTGTCACTTGCATTTAAATTGTTGAGATAACTTAAAATGATACTTAGCGCGTTCAGGTATTGTCCGAGGGTACTCGGCCATGGATCCGTCGCCAAGGTAACAATCAATCTTTTTCGATTCTTCCATTGAATTCAATGTTTCAGCTTCAGTTTCAACCAATCAAAAGCTTCGCTCTTTTGTCAAAACCAGGCCAAAATCATTGCTCTCTTATAAAAAATGGGGCATCCAAACAGGTAAATTACTAACTAGAAAGTCAATTAAGAAATTTCTGTCTTTAGATTTTGAGAAAGGTTGAAACACTCGCTGTTAATGGACAGACTAGTGTAAATATCAGGAGCCAAAAAATTGTCGGTTCCTGGCTTCTTGGATGCAGTGGGATGGTCTTTGGAGCTGTCGTGCTTGGTATGTCAAATATTTACAATCCTATGCATTACTATTACCTAGTGACCACGGGATTTCTTATGAATATTTTCAGGAGGGCTTACTAGGCTCACTGAATCCGGACTTTCTATGGTAACATGGAAGCTTTTAGGAGAAAAATTACCAACGACTCAGATCGAATGGGAAAAGGAGTTTAACCGATATCAACAATATCCTGAGTTCAAAATGTAAATGCATTTTTCAAACTGATAAATTAAATTTGAAACTTTCTAGGCAAAACTCTTCAATGACATTAGAGGAGTTCAAGAGGATTTGGTGGCTTGAGTATGCCCATCGAACTTGGGGTCGATGCATCGGTGCTTTTTTTGCTCTTCCCGCCACATTTTTCTGGTTCAAGGGATGGCTTCCGCCTGCCATGAAAAAACGAGTTTTGCTCTTCGGAACTTTAATTGGCGCTCAAGGATTGATGGGATGGTATATGGTCAAATCAGGCTTAGAAGAAGATCGATTTCAAAAACCTTCTGATGTCGTCCGAGTTTCCCAGTACCGACTCGCCAGTCATTTAGGCCTCGCTTTTGTCCTATATACTGGGTTTTTATGGTCCGCACTCGACCATCTTTTACCACCTGTCCATAAAACAGTTCAGGGTATCAAAAGCATCAAAATTTTATCCCATTCCTGTAAAGCGTTTGCATTTTTAACCGCCATCTCTGGTAAGTCCTTAATAAACACAAAAATTAATAATTTTCTTTAAGGTGCATTTGTTGCTGGACTTGATGCTGGATTGGTTTATAACTCATTTCCAAAAATGGGAGAAAACTGGGTTCCTAAAGAAATTTTAGATTTGAGGCCAAAATGGTCAAATTTTACTGAGAACCCAGTCACTGTTCAGTTCGACCATAGAATGCTTGTAATATTATTTTTATTGATCTTTTCTTGTTATTTCAATTTTTTTAGGGTATAACAACTTTGTCGTTGATATCAGGATTATGGATTCTATCGAGAAGGCGCCAGTTGCCAAAAAGGGCAAATTTGGCCGCCAACGCTTTGATGACTATGGGCTGGCTTCAGGTATATCAAAAAGAAACTTACTTTCACCTCTTTTTTGTTTTCAACTTTTTCTAATTTTTCAGGTTTCGCTCGGCATCACAACTTTGCTCCATTTCGTTCCTATCTCTTTAGCTGCTCTTCATCAAACTGGCTCACTTGTCTTGTTGTCATGTGCAATTTGGCTATCTCATGAGTTAAAACATCTGAAAAAAATTCCTAAATGATTTGTTTTAAAATTTTCTTGTGTAAATTTTTATTGTAAATAAGTCTGTATATAATTTTATTTATGTAGTTAATAAAAAAAAATTATATATTTAAATCTATTGATTGACGCAATACCATTGACAATGAGTTATAGGGGAGTCTACAGCCCAGGTAGAAGGCTCCCAACATTTCAATCACAATTTGAATGATTTGGGGGGGGGGATCAATAATTTTTTTTGCAAGGAAAACAGTCGTTTTAAAAGTTATTGAAGTATTAAAAGTCCTTTACTTCAGTGATTTGGCGGAAAAACAGTCATTTATGTCCAATTTTCAGTCATTTAGCTATTTACGCCAGTTTTTTCACATTCTTTATAGTTTTTCAACAGATAAACAGACAGCCTGGCACATTTCGCAGTACCTTATGGTCTACAGTCTCTTCTGCCATATTGCCACGCCCCAGCCCCCACGGTGTGTTTTTTCTCCGATTTGGGCAAACGTATCCGGACCAAACTTACCAGATCGTCAGTCCAGACATCCCTCTAGGTCCCTGTAAAATTTCAAGTCGATCGGAAAGCCCGGAAAAGCCTTCAAAGGTTCAAAAAACGTGGATATTGGACTTTGCCCATTTTCCCCGGCAGTTTGGGTGGACCGATCGAGCCCAAACTTTGTACATCATTTACCCTCATGAAGGTCTAGTTGCGTGCAAAATTTGAGGAAAATCGGAAAACAATCTTCTGTCTTGTCTATGGCCATGGCGCTAGGACTTTTTTTGCTAAAGACATAACAATTTTGAATTTACGCGGCTAAAATCTCCTTTACACCACTTCCATATTTGACCGTTCAACGTTTTCTAGCAACCTCTTTTATCGATTTTAATATTTTTTTTCTCTTAAAAACGATAAATAGTTATGTTTTATTATTAAAAAGAGCATTAAAAACATTGATTTTGTAAAAAGAAGTGAAGGGCGTGAAAAATAAGTGGAGGGAGGATGATTCACTGAAGTGAAATTCCATTGGCGTTAGTGGTGCTTTGAGTTGTGACATTTCTGACTCATTTCATTTCTTTATCATTTTCAGTTTAGCTCGCCTAAACGATTTTTTTGTTTTATTGCTCGACATTTCCTTTGTTATCTGAAACTTCCTTGGTTTTAGCTTTTATATTTCAAGTAAGGCGATATTTTCTTAAGTTTATTTTTTTCGAGTTTCTTTGTTCTGGTGAAAGCTACGACTTCCTGTTTTTCTTGTTTTTCAGACTTCAAAATGACGGACCATTTTGGTACGATCGCTGTTAAATGGGATCCGAAGAATCTTGAAATTAGGACTATGTCCGTTGAAAAGACTCTGGAGCCTTTGGTCCTCCAGGTATGGATATTTTTGGGCCCAAATTTCGATGATTTTGTCTTCTTTAGGTGACTACTCTGGTGAACACCAAAGGGCCCAGCAAGAAGAAAAAAGGTCGCTCGAAAAGGGCCCACGTTTTGGTCGCTGCGGTCGAAAAGGCCACAGAAAACTTCATCGAAAAGGGTGAAATGATTGCATACGAGAATCCTGATATTAAGCAAGAAATGCTTTCTGCTGTCGAAGAAGTTAGGAAGACAGGAGAAGCGATGAGTGCTGCTGCTCGCGAGTTCGCTGATGATCCATGCTCTTCGCTCAAACGTGGAAATATGGTTCGTGCTGCTCGGAACCTTCTTTCTGCAGTCACCCGTCTTCTCATTCTTGCTGATATGGTCGACGTTCATCTTCTTCTTAAATCTCTTCGTGTGGTATGTCTTTTTGAAGCTCATTTATCATTAATAACTTGATTTTAGGTGGAAGATGATTTAGAAAAGCTCAAAAACGTCTCGAGCCAAGGAGAGCTGCTTGAGAACATCAAAGAATTTGGGCGCAATGCTTCAGAATTGATGTCGCAAGCTGCTAAAAGACAACTCGAGTTGAAAGACACTCAACTTCGTGATGATTTAGCTGCAGCTAGAGCAGTCCTTAAGAAACATTCCACTATGCTTTTGACTGCCTCTAAGGTTGCCCTCATTTTCTTATTTTTTGTGATGATAAATTTGATCTTTTAGGTGTACGTAAGACATCCAGAACTTGCTGCCGCTAAAGCAAACAGGGATTACGTTTTCAAGCAAGTGTGCGAAGCTGTCAATACGATCAGCGATGTCGCTCAAGGAAAAGGGCCAACATCGACGACCAATCCTTATGAAGGTCCCGGCGAACTTGCTGCTGCGCTTGACGATTTTGATGTAAAAAAACTTAAAATTGTTTCTTTTATTTAATATTCTTACAGGAGAGAATGGTGATGGAGCCCTTAGCATACAGCGAAGTTCGCACTCGACCTTCCCTCGAGGAGCGCCTCGAGAGCATCATCAGCGGCGCCGCTCTTATGGCAGATTCTTCATGCACTCGTGACGAACGTCGTGAGCGAATCGTCGCAGAATGTAATGCTGTCAGGCAAGCACTTCAAGACCTGCTTTCCGAATACATGGCCAATGTAAGACCCAAAACATCCATTTGTTTTTTTCCTTTAAAATCTTATGGGTTAAATCTAATTTAAAAACCGAGTGTTTTTCTTTTGGTAGCAACTTCAAATGCAAAGAGCTGGGAAAAGGGTACGAAATGTCAATTTTCTTCAATGTCCCCTTTAACCGCACCTTTTTTTGTTATTAGATAACAACAAAACCTAGTTTATGACATAGTTAAAGCATGCAACTACTTTTTTTTTCTCAATTATGATAAAAAATTTGGCTTGGAGGCTATAAATCTAGTTTGAAAACTGTCTCAGGATGTCAAAAACAGGGTGGCCGCCCCTCATAGAAATCAGGGAATTTCACCACATCCTAAAATCTAATTTTCGTCTAAAATCACTTCAAATTTTTAAAACCTCAAATTCCACATCAAAAATATTTCTGTATAGTCCCTTTATAATCAAATTTAAGGCGATTCAGGGAACATTTAAACCTTCAAATTTGGAGGTTTATGTAGGTACACTCTTGTGGTATCTTCCCATACCTATTCCTGAGACTATTTTTTTCTCTAACTAGGTTTTTATTCTCTACCAACATTTTTTTTCTCTTCCATTTAGGGACTTTTTAAAGGTCAAAAATTTATTTTTTGAAATAGGTGTTTAAAAAACCTTGAAAGTAAAATAATCTTTTGTAAATAAATCTTCAAAATTAGCAGGTCAGGCATGAATGTCATCCATGTAGCATGGACCGGATTGATTTCATAGTCATTGTAAAAGCCGTGACTTTCACTTCCTCCCATCTCTCTCTTCACTTTCCGTGCCGTTCCGGACTAGTGCATGACTGAGACCAAACAAAATCAAAATTTTTCGTCATTCAATTTGTATAAACTTGTTTGATAACTGCACAGGATTTTACTGGTTTTTGTTTTTCTCCGTTAATTTATTTGTTGTTTTAATTTTAATTTAGATGAGCGTCAAAGAGCAAAGCGAAGGACTCGGACGTGCGATCGATCACATGTGTCGCAAAACGAGGGATTTGAGGAGGCAGCTCAGAAAAGCAGTCGTCGACCATGTTTCTGACAGGTATGGGTTTTTATTTTTTTATTCATGAAATGATAAATAACAACAGATTTTGTGGTAAATTATTTTAAAACGAGCATATACCACATATCCCAAATGCAAATGATCCCTATTTTCAACAATCCCAAAAACAAGAACAAAATTAACCCCCAGTGTTATCCAAAGTGCTGCATTTTGATGAGCATCTTTGCTTTCAAGAAGAAAAAAATTAACCCCCAGAGTTATCCAAAATGCTGCATTTGATGAGCATCTTTGCTTTCAAGAAGAAAAAATTAACCCCCAGAGTTATCCAAAATGATGCATTTTGATGAGCATCTTTGCTTTCAAGAAGAAAAAAATTAACCCCCAGAGTTATCCAAAGTACTGCATTTTGATGAGTATCTTTGCTTTCAAGAAGAAAAAAATTAACCCCCAGAGTTATCCAAAATGCTGCATTTGATGAGCATCTTTGCTTTCAAGAAGAAAAAAATTAACCCCCAGAGTTATCCAAAATGCTGCATTTGATGAGCATCTTTGCTTTCAAGAAGAAAAAATTAACCCCCAGAGTTATCCAAAATGATGCATTTTGATGAGAATCTTTGCTTTCAAGAAGAAAAAAATTAACCCTCAGAGTTATTCAACGTGCTTTATATTCATGGTTAGCCTTGATTGGTAGAGGAAACCAATTAACCCCCAGAGTTATCCAACGCAAAATATGAAGCCTTGAGCAAATTGCTTGTCTTTTACTCTAAACTCAAGCATTTTTTAAAAAATTAATATAAAAATGAAATAATTATTAGTTCTACTATTATAACTTGAGCTTGGTACTTCTTACTAGTTAGATCCTCAAATTATTTTGGGGGTTTTAACCTTGAGATTACCATAACGTAGGTTGATGTAGGCAAGATGGATTTTTCAGGTTCATTATCGTTCAACCCACAGGTGTAATAATGACTTTGAAGTAAGTAACATGAAAAGAAGTAATTTTTTTTGAGTGAAAGTCATTATGTAATCTTGTAGGACAGTAATTAAATAATTTTTTGTGGTCCAATTATTTTCTAGCTTCCTTATTACGGTAGATTTTAAAATTAAAAAAAAGGGAACAAATGATGCTTTTGTGAAGAATCATCACAATTTGTTAATTTATTAAAGAACCTTGTATATTTTGAGGTATCATAGAGGTTGCATTAATTTATTTTCAGCGCATTATTTTTATTACATTTTTTATTATTTTCTTTAGCTTTTTGGAAACAAGTGTTCCTCTCCTTGTTTTGATCGAGGCAGCACGTGCTGGAAATGAGAAAGAAGTTGAGGAATATGCCCAAGTTTTTACCGAGCATGCCAACAAACTTGTTGAGGTAATTTTTGGTTTAAATTGAGCTTTTTTAGTTTCTTTAATGTTTAGGTGGCGAATTTGGCGTGTAGCATGTCTGGGAATGAAGATGGAGTGAAAATGGTGCGATATGCGGCCGCTCAAATCGATGCTCTTTGCCCTCAAGTTATAAACGCTGCGAGGATTTTGGCTGCAAGGTCGAGGTCAAAGGTCGCCTTGGAAAACATGGACGTATTCAGAGATGCTTGGGAAAATCAGGTCAGAGTTTTGACCGAAGCCGTCGACGACATCACCACTATCGACGACTTCTTGGCCGTCTCTGGTAATCTAATCCTTCATTCAATTTTTGACAAGAATTAGCCCTCAAAAATGGGATTTTTTTTTTTAATGCGAAATTTTAATTGGATTCTTTTTATTATAGAAAATCACATTTTGGAGGATGTGAACAAATGCGTTTTGGCTTTACAAGAAGGCGACGGTGACTCATTGGATAGAACTGCTGGCGCCATTCGTGGCCGTAGTGCTCGAGTTGCAAATGTGGTGACTGCAGAAATGGATAACTATGAGCCTGGAATTTACACCGAAAGGGTTCTTGAAGCCATCAAAGTTTTAAGAGATCAAGGTTTGTTTATTGAGATTGATAGTCCTTAAAAATTTGTTTTTATAGTTATGCCCAATTTCGCGCAACGAGTTGAAATCGCAGTGGATGCCCTCTCGTCAAACCCACCGAAAGACGTCGACGAGAATGAGTTCATCGATGCTTCCCGTCTTGTCTACGACGGCGTTCGTGAAATCCGCCGTGCCGTACTCATGAACAGGGTAAGACTTTAATTTCTTCACCGAATAACCCCAGATATAAGTGAAATATGCTTTTAACATTTAAACATTTATTCATTATGCTAACTTAAAGACGGACGAAGAACTCGATCCAGAAGAAGTCGAGATCGATGAGCAATATGCATTCGAAACTCGAAGCAAATGTAAGCTTTAGCCGTTGCATGGTAGTTATCGTAGTTTTTTTGCACTTTTTTCAGAGCTCTGAGGAATTAGATACTGACACTGAATTTGAACCCTATGAAGATTTGTTGATTGATAGCAGGCATAAACAGCGTAAGATTTTAAATTATCAGCCCAAAATTAAACTTACCACTACACCCCCAAATCCCCTTTAAATTCACCCTATTATGACCCTTCGTCAACATTATGACCCTTTACCCCCCCCCCATTTTGACCCTTTGATTCCGAATTATTGTATCCCTGTTATGACCCTTTGATTCCCCTTTATTTTACCCCTATTATGACACTCTAATTTACCTCCATTATGACCCTTTAATTTACCCCATTTCCACCCTTTACTTTACTCCCATTTCGACCTTTTACTTTACCCCATTATGACACTTTACCCCATTTCGACCCTTTACTTTCCCCCATTTCGAACATTTACTTAACCCCCATTTCGACCTTTTACTTTACACCCATTTTGACCCTTTACTTCCCCCATTTTGGCCCTTTACTTTACCCCCATTTTGACCCTTTAGTTTCCCCCATTTTGACCCTTTACTTTCCCCCATTTTGACCCTTTAGTTTCCCCCATTTTGACCCTTTACTTTCCCCCATTTCAAACATTTACTTAACCCCCATTTCGACCTTTTACTTTACACCCATTTTGACCCTTTACTTCCCCCATTTTGGCCCTTTACTTTACCCCATATTGACCCTTTAATTTACCCCCATTTTGACCCTTTACTTTCCCCCACTTATGCCCTTTACTTTACTCCCATATTGACCATTTAATTTGCCCCATATTGACCCTTTACGTTACCCCATTATGACACTTTACTCCATATTGACCCTTTATTTTACCCCCATTTTGACCCTTTACCCCCATATTGACCCTTTAGTTTACTCCATTATGACACTTTACTTAACCCCCATTTCGACCCTTTACTCCTCCGCTATGACCCTTACTTCACCCCATTATTACCCTTAACTTTCCCCTGGTATAAATTAAAGCCCTTTATTTCCCCATTATGACCCTTCAATTTACCCCATTATGACCCTTCAATTTACCCCATTATGACCCTTTACTGATATTCTTTGTCTTCCCTTCATTTTATTTTATTTTATTTTTTGTTATTTTGTTTTAAACAAAAAGTGAATAACCAAAGGCCTTCTGAAAATAAGGTGAATCTTAAATTTCTTAATCAATATCAATCATCAAAGAAATGTAGATTTTAGAATCTCACATTTAGGCATGCGGAGAGTTAGCACATTTTAAATTTGAAACCTCATATTTTGAATGTTACTCAATTTTTCAGCGAGTGTCCAAACTGTTGATCATGGAGTGGATGAGTATCCTGACATCAGTGGAATTACAACAGCCAGGGTAGGTTTTTCCTCTAAAAAAAATTCAATTAAATTAATTTTTTAAATAAATAGGAAGCGATGCGAAAGATGACGGAAGAAGACAAACAGAAGATCGCACAGCAGGTCGAGTATTTCCGAACGGAGAAACTCAAGTTCGACCGAGAAGTCGCCAAATGGGACGACACCGGTAACGACATCATCGTCCTCGCCAAACACATGTGCATGATCATGATGGAAATGACGGATTTTACTCGGTAAGGCCAAAATTGTCTAAAATTGAGGTATAATAAGTTAAATTTCAGAGGACGTGGGCCATTAAAGACGACAATGGATGTCATCAATGCTGCCAAAAAGATTTCAGAAGCCGGCACTAAGCTTGACAAACTCACCAGGCAGATTGCAGACCAATGTCCAGAATCATCCACCAAAAAGGATCTTTTGGCTTACTTACAGAGAATTGCCCTTTACTGCCATCAGCTAAACATCACTTCCAAAGTCAAAGCTGATGTCCAGAATATCAGTGGAGAACTTATCGTGTCTGGGGTAAGAAACATAAACAAGAATTTTCAAATAAGCAATTTTCAATTTTAGTTGGACAGTGCCACTTCTTTGATCCAAGCTGCCAAAAACTTGATGAACGCTGTCGTTTTAACTGTAAAATCTTCATACGTGGCGAGCACAAAGTACCCTCGTCAAGGAACTGTCTCGGTAAGATTTTTATTTTTTCTTCTCTTCATGGGTGTTGGAAAACAAAAAAGATAAAAAAAATTGATTGAAATCAGGAGGTAGCCGAAGCGGGCGTTTTTAATCGAGATTCGGGATCTTTTTACTTCCCAGTTACCGATTCAACTTCTGTTCTCTACAATGTCGCTTTGGTAAATTTAGCACGAAGGCTTTCGTTTTGCATCTTTTCACAGCCTCATGTGCAATTAAAAAATGCTTATTTTACTAATAAATCAAAAGGCGCTTTTTTTAGGACACTACTGTCAACCCCTAGCACTTCCAAGAGTCAATTTTGAACTCCAAAAGCCAAAATCGACCTTTTTTTTTTGTGTTTGTAAATTTTTGACTAATCAGTTTTGTGATTTTGCTAGAGGGTCAAGACTCATTATGTTTGAAGAGTGAGTATTAGGTGTTGAAAAAAAGAAATTTGTCCTCTCCTATTCCCCATGTTTTAGATGAAAACTACTAATCTCCCTAGTACACGTCTGTATTTTAGCTCACTTCTGAACTTTTGGGCCTGTAGAGAAAAATTGAGTTATTTTTTGTTTAAATTCAAATTTTTTGTTTCAGTCGCCTATTGTCGTCTGGAAGATGAAAGCTCCCGAAAAGAAGCCGCTAGTCCGACCAGAAAAACCCGAAGAGGTCAAAGCCAAAGTTCGAAAAGGCTCCCAAAAGAAAGTTCAGAATCCGATAAAAGCTCTAAGCGAATTTCAAAGCCCTGCGGAATCCGTTTAAAATGGTTACCCTTTTCATTTAAAATAACGGCTTAACTTAGAAAATAATATACAATAAAAAGCATTTATAATCACAGCCTAAACTCCCTTTCCACAAAAAAAAATTGGCTCAAAACTTCATTTTAAATAAATCGGCTGTGATTTAAAAATAGCCAATAAAATGCAGTATTTCATAAATTTATAACCCCTAAATGTATTACAGTAGATTATAAAATATATTATAAAAGGGCATTTATTTATTTGATTTTGCTATTTAAATTTTTTTCTTAGAATAGTTTAGTTTTACCAAAGAATTTTGGATAAATTTATATTATTTTTGTAATTTGTGCTTAATTTGGGGCCATTTTGATAAGTTGTCCGTTTTCTTTGATTGATTTCAATATTGTAGACTTTTGATTAATGTTAAATTCTTCTTCTTCCATTATTGGTAAAGGAAAATATTGAAAATCGATGGACTGGTTGACTTATTCGTGGTGGATATCTTTAATTGTAACAGTAAAATTGTTAAAAATATAGTACATGCAATGTGATTTTCCTGGCAGAAAAATTTATCAAACAGATTTTGTTCGTGGTTGGCCTCGACTTCATTATCTTGAACTGGATTTGTTTAAATTTAAGTACCTTTTAATTAGAGGTTGATCTTAGTTGAGGGAAGGGGGTGAAACCGAAATGAAAAAATAGAATCAGTGACCTATCGGCTGTCTAAACGTCTCCTAACTGCGGTTTTTCGTGATGATCGAAAAGGAGAAAGGTGGTCCTGGAGAGCCAAAACATGGAGTTTTTAACGAAGTCGAGAAATATGCAACCGTAAGTTCTATAGAATGTTTAAAAATGATTAATCTAAAATTTAAATTTTTAGTTAAACTTTATTATTTCTATATTCATTACTTTTTATGGCAAGAAAAAAAAATTTTATTGCATTAAATTGTAATTCCATACAATTGAGCAGTGGGCTTAATAATTATTTTTATTATTATCAATTTAATGAAATTTATTCATTTGCATTTTATGACGTAATGAATCCCAATTGGTCCTGCAGTGGAGAGTAGGATGACGTCATACTCAGGTGTGACTTCTTGCCCTTGTTTTTTACCTGAAGAGCGTACCTACTATTTTTTTTTCCTTTGAATCCTCAAGACTTTTTAGTAAAACAAATGTTTTATTTTTCCAGATTTAAAAAAAAAATATTTAGCCTTATCGACCTAGGGGTTCCAATACTTATTAATTAAGAATTAAAGATAATAAAGAGAGGGAAAAAAAATAGATAAAATAATATGAAGTGAAAAAATTATGAGTCAACAAGGAAAAAGTGCAGTTTTTTTTTACTTTTGAGTGGTGAAATGATTAAAATACAAGTGGATTTTTTACATGAAAAAATTAATAACTGGAAAACAAAAAGTCAACGATCTAAAAAAATGGAGACGCCGGAATTTTGGGCTGGGTTCCAAACTCTAAGTGCAAGGCCATGCCAGGTTTATTGTAGGATGTCGGGCAAGAGTTGGTTACGATTTACGAATACAACGAATGATCTGTCAATAGATTCATTTAAATCGAAAAAGATCGTTTTTTGAAGGGTTTTACCGATGAGGAAACTCTGAAAAATGATTTCCTTCCTTATTCGACGCCCACTTGCAAATCCCTTCCCTAAAAATTTTAAAGCGGAAATCCTTGGTCACATGCAGATTCACATGAAATTCTCATTAAGATTGCATCAACGAGCTATTTATGTGGTTTAACTAGATTAAATTCTTAAGGTGAACCACATATTGTGTGATAGATCGATTCCAATAGATACTTACTAGAGAAGAAGAAAAAAATTGTTTTGTCCACTTTCTCTAGAATCATAAAATCGAGAGACATCAAAGATGAGCTAAGATGTCAAAAACTAGATAGACAAAAGGCAGAAAGAAGCTTAATTTTCAAGTCTTGAAATCTGAATCTTAATACATAAACATATAGTCAAGATTATGCGGGTACAAAAGCGATGAAATAAGGAAATTAGTCGAACATTCTCCACTCTCCAGTAGCAAATTTTCGAAAGGAAGGTCAGGATCATCGATGTATATAAGTTACCATTAGGATCATTGATCTAGCGAGAGACTTTTGGCTACAGGAGCTGCAAATCACCCAAACCTCTCAAGTTATAAATTGACTCATGTCTATTCATTACGAAATCGCGTTTATGACGTCAGTGGAGATGTCCGCGTCCCCAAGAATTTTTCCTCCTTTATTGATCACGCAGTTTGATGAGTTCCAGAAAGTTCCAGCTCCTGTAGATTATTTAAAAAAATCTCATTCCATGTCTAGATTATCTAGAATCTTCTCTATTTTTTAAATATTTTATTACGTAACTTGTAAATAATAATATTATTAAGAAGAAGAAAATAACTAAAAAAATCTATTTGGGTTGATAGTGAGGAGAAAAAAAAATCAAGACGAGCCTCCTTTGATAAAAAATAATTAATTAATTGTATTCCAGTTCAAAGTTCTACAACCTGACGCCCTCGTTTTTTACCAAATATTACGTCGTGTCGTGTGGGCCTATTTTTAGTCATTATTAAACTACATAATTAAAATAATATTTAAAAAAAAAATAAGGGCAGCGTTATTATTTAGAGCGACCAGTTTTGACTAGACTCTCACTTACGCAATTGGAAGAAATCGAGAAATTCTATGAATATTTTTTTAAAAATTCAGAAATCGATTTTTCGTGTTTTTCATCCGGTGGTGATCTCAGAAAACCTTGCCTTTCGGAAGAGGAAATTACCGGTTCAAAATATGCCAAGGAGATTTATGATTTTTTTTTTCTTTCGCTAATTAGAACGTTCGATTAGAATTCTAGGAATAATAAACAACATAAAACTTTTATCATTGCATTTTTTTCCCTTCCTAATCATGGATTTTTAACAGAAGGCAAAAATTTGCTAAAGAGATTTCTAATATGTAGTACCTAAGAAAGTATGTAAGTGAGAGTAAAAAAGTCCGAGTTGAGGGATAAAAAATGTTGAAATTGTCAAAATCTTTACATTTCTGAAATTTGGGAGATGTGGAGGAAGTATTTGGTTTTAGTGGAGAAGTCTGCAGAGCCACGAATGATGGGGTTCTTTCTCCATACCGCATTTTTTCACTCAGAGATCCCTCTCAAGACATTTACCCAGAAAGAGTTCATTGTTTCGTGACAAAATATCAAATGAGATTGATTCAGAAAGTGAATGACTGAAATGCAGCGATCGACTTGCTTTTGCATCGAGGTCGGTCAATCTAAAGTCTAAACGATCGACTCGTGCCCTATTGTGTGAAACCCTTTGAAGTTCTTTCTTCTGAAAACTTTTGAAACTACATATGTACACACTTATTTTGAATTTTTACAGACGTTAAGTTTCATTGAATATGTATCGAGCCCTGAAGGTCTGAAGCATATACGTACACAAGTCAAGTACTCGTACTTTTACCTGTTGAAATAAATTAATTATACTGCTTATCAAGAATTAAACATCCAAGTTGACTCATCCAGTCGATCATTCGAATTTGAGCGGTCTCATTCAATAAAGATCACAACCACTTTTCAAATTGATCAATGTTTTAAAAAAAGTGTTGTCATTCATCGCGCGTCATTTTTTTGAGAATTGAGTGCCCCGAAATCACAATTTCCATTATTTTTATTTTAAATTAAAAACACTCGAAATTACCCAAAACGAAATCCGTAAATATTTGATTATCAACAAGATCGTTTTATGATTGTACAAGTGGTTTTGACGTAGAAAGATGCCCAAGACCATCTTTTTCAATAAAAACATGATTGTGGCCGAAAGAAGTCTGAAAATTTTTGATCATAACAAGTGTACCTCAAATGGGGGGAAAAGAATTTTGAACTATTTTTGAAACTGGGCAGTTCCATCAGTCCTAGACCGGTCTAATCAAATGGTTCAATACGCTTCATTATTAAGTCGCTAATGTAATTTATGCTAATTTATGACGACTTTCTCGTATTAATTCTATCCTTGAAAAATATTTTTTCATTCTGACCGAACAACCTCGAAGAAATGACATGACTAATCCGTGAACCTAGACTTTCCTTCCGACGTTCTCGTCCTCCAGAAATTACTCGAATGACCGTTCTGTTTCTTTGGTTTTCGGAATGAATGTCGAACGAGAATTCTTCAGTTAATTTTTTGATTATTTTATATCTACATATGTACAGTATTCACTACATATTCTCTATCATTCATTCCCACGCATTAAAATTTTCGCTGGCTTACTCCCATTCACAGCTTCGGTGCTGAAATTCTCAGCAATCGTATTGATGGTTCCATGTAAATAATTTTATCGCAATGCTTGGTCAATGGTGATGATTTCGTGACCCAGTGTGTAGTGATCCTAATTTATCTATTAGATAAATAAAATTTGATGGGTTATTATTGAAAGGGAAGGGTGGTTTTACTTTTTTTGAGAGAAATGGGCCTACAGTTTGGAGGACGTGACTGAGATGTCGTCCACACTCCACAAGGAGTTGACAGCGAATAATGTTTATGAAACGTCTGCGTGGGTGGACGTTACCTAATAATTTTTTTGCTTAGGTTCGAATGTTTAGGAAGTTATGTGTACATTTTTTTAAATTGTAGGTAGGTACCTTTGAACCTTAAAAATTTCAGGTCAGCAGGTCTAAAAGGCGGACCCCCTTGTGTATACACATTTTTTACCCAGTTTTGAAAGCGTGAATGACATAAAGCCGGCAATATCGAACGGATGACGTAGTCGTCTCTGATTGGCGGTTTCTCGGGCGAGCCCCTCCCCACCCGGCCACGAGGCTATCGGCTCCCCCCGTCTCACCCGCACGTCTATCACGCTTACTAAATACCCGGAGACCTCATTCAAAAACTACGAGTCTCGCTTTCGCCTTGCATTCCTCGAGATGAGAACAAAAACGGAGATCATCGCTAAGTTCTGCCTTTGCGCTTCTGACGATCCCGTCAAAGAAGAGATCAATGATTCGGCGACACCGTCTGTCACGGATAAGGTATAAACTCCGTGTTATTTTTTTTTCTGTGTTTTTCCCCTTATCGGTTGTCTTGGCGTCTGGCGTCAATGCTTTTTTTATTGTCACCGCGCCCCGTCCCCCACGGGCCCACGTGGGGGACTTTCCCATTCTTTACTCAAAATAATCATCAGTATTACGCAATAACACCACCTGTGAAGCCATATTATTATGCCCAATATCTTTCTTATTGCTCATATCCAGATTTGTTTCAATCAAAACCTCCATCTAGATCAAAAAATAAGGGCGTTATTCAGACATTTCAGACAGAATTTGAGTATGACATTGAGATTTCTCAGCTCCCTGAGGACCGATTGACTTGAAATTTTCTTGGGATTTTTTCATTATAGTAATGAAGAGCTGTGCCTAATTTCAAGTAGAGTTCTCAGGGAGATGAGGAATGGAATTGCACTGCCCTTTTTGAGTTAAGTCTCCACTCACAGTTGAGTACTCAAATTCTGTCTCTGAATAAGGCCTTTGAATAATGAACTTATCAACTGCCCACAAACATCTCCAAAAAATAATTTAGATTTTGCAGGCCTTTAAAATTTGATAATGGTTTCTGATTAATCCTGTAAAAATTACTACTGACTAGGGGTACACCACTGGTGTCCTGAGACAGCAAATTTTATTCTGAATAGTCCCTGATAAGAAAGAGCAGCCTAGTATGCTCTTATGACCCCACAAAACTCGATTTCACACTTTTATTTGGTCCTTGAAATTCTAGAAAAAAGGCCAATTTTTTCCATATTCTAAGAACGGCAGGTCCCAGTTTGACGAACGTGTTTGTTTTTGTTATGGGGGAAAAAACAAAGCACCGAAAACTAGGCCTGAGCAACATCGTTTATCCTTCATAAATTCCAGCTTCCTGTGTTTATTTGAAAAAGTAGTGAATAAGTAGATTTTGCTCCCAAAGCTTTGAAATCCTCCGACATTGCCCTCAGTCCCTCAGTCTCTTCTGCCCTCTGTGCTAATAATGGGGCTGACGGCTGGCGCTTTTCTTTTCACAATAATAATAATGGTTTCTGATGTATTGAAGACTTACACTTTGGAACGACCTCCTTCTTTCTGATAATGAATAATCAGTTACCTTGTAGGTAGGTCCTGGAATACAGATAACGTAGCTAAAATTAGAAAATGATTTCCTTGTTTTGGATCCAAGTTCTTGGTTCCCGATGCGAGTTCCATTTTAGTACTTAAATGAACTTCAAAAGGAAACCCGATATAAAGTCGAGTTATTTCACAAGTATGTACACGCAAAAACACGCACCGACGCGACATCTTATCGCTACCTACATACTTCAAAAATCACGCGATTCACCGAGAAAAACTGTCTGCACTTTTAAAACTTTGAGTAACACTAGAAAAATAAATGAAATAGAATAGAAACCCGATAGAATAAAATAGAAAGAAATAGACATTGGGTAGGGTCGATAAATCAAATTTCCGTAGATGGGGAGAATGACGAAGAAAAGCGATCCCAATTAAGCTATTAAGTCGAAGGGGATTGGTTGTTTGTCCTCTTTTATTTAGAGGTTAAATTAATTTGATCTGACGTATGAGCTAATATTTAATGATATGCTCAAGATTGCGAAATTCGATCGATCCTGTATTTAATCATTTGCATCACGACCTTAGCATCACGTAGTTCGTCGTTTTTGCCCTTCAAAATCTGTCTGAACTTCTAAACTCTGTCTGACCAGTAAACTAGGTCTGCAACTGCAGAAGTCGTGGGCGTAAATGGATGAAGGGATTCGTTGTGTTTAAAAGATGCATCGAGAATCAACTATTTTCCTCCTGAATTGCCTGAGTCCTCTTATAAAATGTGTGCACTTAATAGCCTAAAATTTGGACTAAAGCCACCAGTCCTGTTCCTGCAATTTGTTAGTGCTCTTGCTCATGAGACGCTCCTATACTCAATTTCAACGTACTCTTGCCAATAAGACTTTAACTATTTTCAACTATGGTTGGCTAATGAGACGTTCTTGTCCCTCTGGAAATACTTGTGAGTAGCCATTGGAGCCTGTCAGCTTCCATCGTGTATATGGCGATGTCTGGCTGGTTGGTAATAAACTGGCGCCAGAATATTGGCATAGTGTAAACCTGACTAGTCATAAACACCGTTATTTTTTCCCCTCATAGGTGTGGTTATATCTTAGTGGCTAATTGAAATTTTTAGCATTATATTATATTTGACACCTAAGTTCCTAGTTATGATAATGAGCAATGACCAAGGTCGTAAAGAATAATTGGCATAATCTTGTTACCTCTTGGTTTGAGTTTTATTTAAAATTGGTGGGAATAAGGGAGGAGGCGGTAGTGAGTCGCCGTCGTCGTGTAGGCTTTTTTTAGGCGTATCGTTCAGTATGGGCCGGGACTACGGGTGGAACCGAGGTCATAACGAAGCCGGCTTCCGTTATTTCTTTTAAAAATGTAACACGTGTTACATTTAACATAAAAAACGGAGACAAAATATGAAGTGAAAAAATAGTTTATTCTAAAATCAAGTGTAGAAATTACGGGGTATGTCGAAAGGAAGAGGATGCCGTGGTACGTTGGTGAAGCTCGTCAAGCTTCCTATGAGAGGAGTGTCAAAACTTTCAGGAAGAATTTTAAGAACGATTGTAAGATCGCTAATGCAGAATGTTGTCTGCCTCGTCTCTGCTATTCTGACGGTATTTTTTGTCGTGAAAAATTTTTGTGTGAACGTCATTAAGAATGTCAGTGGGTCAAACTGCGAGAAAAAGATCGAAGTGGTTTCTCGTTCCGAAGGCACTTCTGTTGTTGAAATAATCCGCGATGCGTACGAAAAGTGTGCCGCCTTTTTTGGAAGAGTGACAAACTCATTCACCTCGCTTATAGTTAAAGTGACGGACCCGATTAAGAACGATTATGAAAAGTTTTCTCGAGCCGAATCCAATTTTCGGCACAAAATCAAAAACAATTTGACTTCAGTTTCCGACAAGTTTACGGCAACGTGGTACTCGCTGAAGTATAAAGTATCCGAATTGTTCACTTCAGTTTCCGACGCGGGAAAGCAACTGGTCACATCCGCCACCGACAGCGTTAAAAACTTCTTCGGCGTTTTCCTCATAAAGGCGTCCACCGCTAAAGACAAGGCCGTCGATAAAGTCGCAGTGGTCGCCATAAAACTCAAAGGGGTCAGCGACACCGCCTACATAAAAGCGCAAAATGTCAAGGATTCGGTCAGACTCGGAACATATTTCGTTGTCGAAGAAGGCAAACAAGGATTCCCGACATCGAGGAGGACGATCGTACGCGGAACATTACAGATCAGAGACGGCATCGTTTATAACATACAGAGGGTCAAATTGGCTTTGACGAATAGCCGAATTTACCTTTTCTTCTCGAGCAGAATAAACAAATCGATCTCGGAAATGCAAAACGTAACCACTTTCGATAGCATCGTTCTCTTCAGCCTAGTTGGCTTCCTCGGATATTTCCTTTACCTCGTTTTTGACAAGCACCAGAAGGAAAATTACCATCGTTCGCTGAAAATACATCCCGCCGTGAGTACGATCTTAATTTAGACCCTTCTCCCATCGTGCTTCACCAACAATCTAACTAAGGGCAATATGCTATCCTATAAAAATAAAAACAATCGATTTTTTAAGCTATTATTCCCATGTGTCATTTTTTGTTTGTTTTTTCAAAATTTTTAGTATTTCCTACGTTTTAAGATGCTCAGGTGTCCGAGTTTAAAACTGATAAACGCGTTCGCGCCGAGTGTCCGGCGTGTGTCCCCCGTCCGTCGTACGTCCCCCGTTCGTAAGACCAAAAGTTCGGAAAAGCTCGACTACTCGTCTGTGGCCAAATGTTTGTCGTCACTTCCCATCGTTCTAGACAACGCGTATGCTTTCGACTACAGTACGGATTGCCCTTTCAATACGGATTTATCTTTGCCGGCTTTATCTTTTCCTGAGGTAAACATGAAAACGCGTAAGGCCTAGAGAGTATTACAATATAAAACCGGTTCTTCACACCTTTAAATAAGTACTCGTGTTTTCAGTTAGGTTTTGGATTCCTATTGGAAGTTCGAACTCCTCTCTTGATGCAGGAACCATCAAGGAAATTTTGGAATTCCTACTTCCTTAAAAGTTCGAAGCTGAAATTTTGTATTTTTTGGCGCAATACGCACCTTTTGCTTGTAGGTCTGCATCTTTGTTTTTCTAGTTTCTGCCGTTTCGGAGTTTTTAGCGCTCTCGTTTCGATGACGGTTTTTATTGACGTAAAACTGCGTCTCTAAATTAAAATGCGTCTGTCATTTGAGCCCACTTACTCGAGTTGGATTGTTTGCCTCGCAATTAAATAAACCAAACAATTAGTATCTCGAACGTTTTTTGTTTTTTCAAGTTCAATGTCAGCGAGGTCTAGGACAAGGCCAGGTTCGATCCATTCTTAGCCTACCAATTTTCTTCATTTAGAAAATCCTTTTATTGGCCGATATTGAGACGACCTTGTTGGGGGGAATTCGAGAAAATCGATAGCCTCTGCATCAACTTCAGGGAATTCATTTTGAAAATCCTTTTCTGTGATTTCAAAGCTCAAATGAATTTCGTAGCTGCGGATCCGGGTTAGACCAAAAAGTTCAGGACTTCACTTTTTTTTTAACGAGTTAATTTTGATCTAATCATCTTTCCCGGAAGGCACCACGTGCGGAAACGGTATCGGGACACCACGGCCAATCTCCTCACGCTTCCTTTTTTTCGCGGGTGTGGACCCTAGAGGCCGCTTTTTTTAACCTTGAAATGTCAAATAAAAAAACTTACGTAACGCCAATGCATTAGTACTTTTTTGTTTTCAAAAAACAACTTTGACCTTATACAAATGGATACTATACGTAACTGTACCTGAGAAAAAAATCAACTTTTATGTCTTTTGTTTCGATCGTTTCAAACCTAAAACTCTTGGCAAGGACGTCTGGTGTTCGGCTGGAGTTTCCTGTTTTGAGCTAAGAATACAACCGACCGGTACAGAATTTTTTTTTAAATACCAAAGGTTAATGAAAACCCCATAACGATTATAATAACTGGTTGTTAATTTATTTTTTTTTTTTACGTCTGCTTTCTCTCAAGAATTTGATAATGGCCGCTTAGTTTCACTCCTCTCTACTACTAAGTTTTAGTGTTCCTTACGAAAATGCTTGATTTTTAATGAATTTTAGTAGCTTTCAGGAGTCCCCTTGCCTAACCCCCTTAAGTAGGAGTGGAACTACAGGACTGGAAGTTCAAAAATGGGTTGATTGTCGAAAATATTGAAGTTATTGTGCAATGTCTGCTAAAATTTTAGTCCAAAATTTCAGCTACGTCGTAAACGAGTTCCTTTTTCGTCAAAATGACGTTTGCGAAATTAAAGCAAAGAATTCCCTTTCTCCCCCACCTTCGTTTTCATTCTGCTATCAAGTTTTTTAAAAAAAAATTACCTAGTAAAGTGTTGAGGAGAAAAAAATAGGTGGGGAGAGGCCGGAGGAGGCTTGGGGCTTGCCTCCGGGTTTGCGTTTTTTAATTCGACAACCTTCCTTCGCGTTTCCACGTTGATCCAGTCTCGTTGTATACTCCCTCCGGCAAAGAACTTCTTCTATTTCTTCTTCAGAAAGACGAGGGAAACACGAATTTCGCGCACAAAATGCCTCCGTTTTCAACTGAAGCCGACGGTCCCTCAACATACGTGAGTGAATTTCACTTTTGCTGTATTTTTACTCCTCGCTATTCAAAACAGTCAAATGCAATGATTTAGCTAAAAATTTTAAAAATTAATTTTTTTTATCCATTGTGTCCGACAGGATGAGAGTGAGGCCCTTGTCTGATGCTTTCGGCATCGAAGTCGTGGGTTCGATTCCCGCACTAGGTCTAAAATTTGGCCCATTCTCTAGGTTTTTAAGGTTTTAGGGAAAAATTTTAACAAACCGGAAGGTTTAATACAACGGAAAAGTTAAACTAAAATGCTTGTCATGACTTAATTTATGGTTTAAAAAATTAAAAGCCTGTCAAAACTGATGAATAATAAATCTTTAATTTTCCCATTTAATTTCGCATTAGAACGGTTATGCAAAAAAACGCGAGAGAAATAAAATTTATTGCAAGTCTCACCTTCACTTTATCTTATTTGTTTAGGATTTTCGCAAAATATGTACATACTCGTTAAATTTTTTTTTATATATTGTACCTATTTTATCATTTTTAAAATTTTTAAATAAAGATATTCCTCGCAGATTTTGTAAACGTGTTTAAAATTCTTTATTCGGTTCAAATAATTTAAAAGTTAATTAGGTCCGATTGTATGATAATAGAAAAGAGATGAATAAGCGATCGTTTTTATTTCTGTGATTCCCCTCTGCATTCTAGTTTATAATATAACTGTTAAGGGTTATTACTTATTACTCATTTTTAGTTTAATATTCCCAATAACGAATCTGCTTAATTTATGTGAAAAATAAAATGTTTAATCTTTCTCTTCTGAAGAATTTGGATTACATGAGCGAAAACGTCAGCAGTCACAATTTTTGACCAATTTTATCGATATTTATACAGTTTTCTTTGAAGTAGCTGACTTTCAGTTTTGAAATTGTACTTCATTGAAATTGAAGGCCCTGGCTAAAATCAGGCGATTATCCCGAAAATGCTGATGTTGGGGAAAAGCTCTAGATGAAAGGAGTGTTTGTTGAGGCTGTCAGAGCATGAAAAAGAAGGGAAAACATGTAGGAAGATGGGTTTCTCGGTTTGAATTTTTCAGGGTTTCATCTTTAACAAAAACTTTGAAAAATTTGTACTTCTCAAAGAAGATCCAACTTCAAATTTCTGCTATCGAGACTCAAAATGTTAGATTCTTCTTTGAAGTTTGACTGTATTTTGGCACATTTTTCGTCCTTCATAGTCTTGATTTATGAGTTATTAAGACGATTTAAAAAGATCAACAGGTTTTTAAACGGTTTACATAGGAATTTCAATATAAATTCATAAAATGAGATAGCGGATAAAATTTTCCCACATGCCCTTGAATAAAGTTTGCAGGAGAAGAAGGAAAAAGTGGGGAATAATGATAATTTCGGAGTCTCCCGATTTTTAAACTGTCGTGACTTCTTTTTTCCTCTTCACTCAATATAAGCGAGCCCCCTGAAAAGTAATTTTCAAGGTCTTATTGCGCATTTGGTGAATGACGTGTTTATTTTGTTTACATGAATATTACTTACGTGTGTGTCTTTTGTGTATTTTAAAGAATTCCATTAGGCATCTTGTCAGCTTACATATAGTAGAAAAAAACCAATGAATAATATAAACAAAAAATAAAAATTCATGGGATCACATTTTTCGCCCACTATACCCAACCAATTGGCCAATTTGAATTTATTATGAAAGATGAATCGATTTTTTAACAACGTTGTAATTACGCTGTTTCAGATCAGAGATGCCTGCAAAGAAATGGTCCTTGAGGAGCCAACCTTGAGAAAATGCATGGAATCTCTTCATCAACAAATTTTACTAGGGCTGGATCCGAAGACTCAAGAAAAATCGACTGTGAAATGTTACAATACTTTCGTCCAAGATTTACCAACCGGAAAAGGTAACTTTTCTTCTGTTTAGCTTCCTGGAGTGAGAGTGAGGCCTCACAAAGCGCTTAAGCTCCCAAGCCCGGTCCCAACTTCGGGGGAAGGCCTTGGTATAGATGCTTATGGATGTTCGGTTATAAATCCCTCATTGCATTTAGGGGCATATTTGAGAAGGATTTTGTCCCTGTGTGTGTTAATTGTTTCTTCTAGTTTTTCCCCTATTCCTTCCTGTAGGAGTGCTTGATTCTTTCCTCATCTCCTATGTTTTGGCAAAAATTAATGAATAAAATATTAATTTTTTTCATCAGAAAGCGGACAGTTCCTTGCTTTGGACCTCGGAGGTACCAACTTCAGAGTTTTGCTCATCACATTGAACGGCCATCTTTTCGACATGACGTCCAAAATCTATGTTGTTCCTCAAGATATCATGACCGGATCTGGAGATGAAGTTAGTTTTTTCGTTATAAAAAATTACAAAATAATAATTTCCTTTTAGCTTTTTGACCACATAGCGAGCTGCTTGGAAGCGTTTGTTAGAGAACATCGGATTGCTGACAAGAACCTTCCACTCGGCTTCACCTTCAGTTTCCCACTCAAACAAATTGGCCTCACGAAAGGAATTTTGCAGAAATGGACAAAAGGGTTTAACTGCAGCGGTGTTGTCGGTGAAGATGTCGTTCAACTTCTTGAAATCGCGATCAAAAAGAAGAATGTAAGGTGGAAATCTTGCATTGGATAGCTAATTGAATTATTTTAGATCAACATTGATGTTTTGGCTGTTTTAAACGATACGACGGGAACCCTCATGTCTTGTGCTTGGAAGAATCATAATTGCAAACTTGGTGTCATCCTTGGTACTGGGACAAACGCTTGTTATGCCGAGAAAGTCGAAAACGTCAAAGGTTTTGAATCTCATCCAGGCAAACCTTTGGTCCTTATCAACACCGAATGGGGAGCTTTTGGAGAAAAAGGTGAACTCGACTCCATCAGGACATCTTACGACCGTGAAATTGACCAGAACAGCATCAACCCTGGAAAACAAATGTAAATATTAAGTTTATTTACACTTTTATTTATTTTTGCTTCAGTCATGAGAAGATGATATCTGGAATGTACCTCGGTGAATTGGTGAGATTGTTGCTTGTCAAATTTGCGAACGAAAAGACTCTTTTCAATGGCGAATTATCCGAAAGGCTCAACACAAAAGGATCCTTCCCTACTGAATTCGTTTCAGAAATCGAAAGGTAACATTTTTGCTTTTATTTACCTATTTTGAACTATTTTTCTTTTTAGTGACAAAAGAGGGACGTTTAAGAACTGCAGGAAAGTTCTCGGAAAGCTCCATATGCATGATGTGAGCGACCAAGACTGTGCCAACATTCGATATGTTTGTGAATGTGTTTCGAGACGTGCTGCACATTTGGCATCTGCAGGCATTGCCACTTTGATCAACAAAATGGGACTTGAATCAGTCACCGTTGGTGTCGACGGCTCCCTTTACCGTTACCATCCGTATTTTCATGACCTCATGATTGAAAAGATCGGCCAGCTTGTGAGCCCATCTGTGCATGTAAGCCTATTTTCACTAAATTTTTTTCTTTTTTTAAAAATCTATTTTCTTTATTTAAAATTTGTTCCTTTTCTGAAACCAAAGGTAAGCCTGATGCTGTCAGAGGATGGGTCTGGTAGGGGCGCTGCTCTTGTCGCCGCATCCAGTATTTGAGAAATGCGAGATTTTACCCCGATTTGCCCCCTCAGCAAATCTTCAGGAACTTTCACCTCGCATCTTTAGTCCCTCAAGTGTACTTAAACTGTTTTGTACAGAAAAATTCCATTATCCTTTCTTTGTTATTTTTTATTCCTTAGTTTTCCCCCTTTGTTTTGTATAATTGGAAATTTTTTAGAAATTACCTTCCATTTTGATATTCATAGATATTGTTAAAACCTTAAAAAAATTTTTTAGATTACTATTTAAAAATTCTATATTTATTTTTGTAAATTAGGTGATTATTGGAAAAAATAATTTGTATATAGGAAGAAAGTGCCTTATATTTTATATAAAAAACGAAAATTCTGATTTGTTATTTTTATGTGCTTTTTAAAGACGGTTAGGTTTTTCGAGATGCCTAAAAATTTAATAATTTTGTTAAATGATATAATATTAATAAATGATTTATTTGAATGGTAATTTGATTATGCTTTCCTATTTTTTTAGGGTTTCTCTCTTGTGTTGTCGACTGATGGAAGTGGAAGAGGGGCAGCGCTTATAGCTGGAATTGCGGTCAGAAACTCACAAACATCAATTACACCACCCCAATAAAATTTGAAAACGAATTTTTTTTATTACACTCCAATACTTACTTTATTTGTACATACAATAATAGTGGGGGAAAAATTGCGTGGTCTGTACTTCGGAATTATGTGGCTGTGGTTTGGGTTCTCGCTTTAGCTTAATATGCATTTTGGGCCACAAGGATGAGAAATAACAAAATAATGTGATGCGATAATTTATTTCTTATATCAGTTCTGTATAAACACAACTTTTCACACCACAAAGATTAATAGCGAAATTGCACAGAATATTTTGATTTAAATTTTCTTAGTTAAAAAAAACCATTTCTTTAATAAAACAACAAAATATTAAAAATAATAAATAAAATATGTCGTCTTCTCTTCAGCTTGGAGCCGAAAAAAATGAGTCGCTAATAAATAAAAAGATAAAAACTATATTTTGCATATTATAGGTTTCATTTTTATATATAATTTACATGTCCCTACAAGTCTTGGCACTGTGAGCAGTCTTAATTTGAGATTATTTAAAGGCTTGTGACGGATTGGTTGAGGGTATCAACGGAGGCGGTGGTTGTACCGAATCGTATCTCGTCCCTCAGCGTAACAAGGACGCGTTTGATCTCTTTGTTCTGAGGAGGAAGAAGTAAAAGCGCTTCTTGTACATCTTGGAGGGCGCTTTCGTATTCTCTGTAGAAGAAAAAGTTAATATTGCTAAAGAGTCAATTTTGAAGAAAGTTACCTTAAATCGACTCTAGCTTTGGCTCTCGTATAAAACGCTTCGTAACAATCGGGTTTTTGCTTTAAAACCTGAGTTGCAAGCTCAACTGCTGCTTTCGGTTCCTAAAATTACGAAAAAATATAAATAAACAATGATTGAAATATTAAAATGAGTACTTACATTCATTTTGCGTTTGCACCTAGAATGGTTGAGGAGGAAGTTGAGCCTGAGTTGTCGGAAGGATGAGTCTAAGGATTCAAAAGGTGGGAATTTGTTGATGGCGTAGTTGTACCGATGGGCAGCTTCTTGAAGCCTGTTCTTCCTATATAAAACGTTCCCATCTTCCAACAGTTTGTTCAATAAAACAATCCTAAAAAAATAAATTACGTAAATAAGGTTAAGTTCCTAACCTAGAATCCAGTTAGTTTGACTAACTGATACTAGGGTGATGATAATTATAGATATTTCTTACATTATGTCGTTTTTTCCGTCAGCTAATGTCCAAGTGGTTGGTCCAAGTTTGGCCCCTTTTTTTAAAAATATTTGAATAACGGGTATATTTCTGTACAGGATAGCTTGGTCTAAGGGCCTCAGACCGTTGATGTCGACATGCTCTAAGAGGGCACCTCTTTCCAACAATATCTAAAGAAAATGATTACTTATGGTTTAATGTGGGGAAGTATTTTTACTTGAACAAGAGCTGGATTTCCGTTGGCGGCAGCATGGTCGAGCGGAATTTTTCCCAAGCTGTCAACATGGTTGACTAGCGCTCCACGGTCGAGGAGCGCCTGCGCTGCTTGGATGCGACCTCGAGAACAAGCCCAAACAAGCGCCGTCTGCCCTTGTTTGTCTTCTTTGTCCAAATCTGCGCCTTTGTCGAGTAGGAGTTCGATGAGTCCGACATGACCTTCGGAAGCTGCAACCATCAATGGCGTCCTTCCAAGGTCATCAGTCTGCTCAACCGGAGCATGCAACTGAAGAAGTTTTTCCGCAACACCCCAATGTCCTTCTTTCACTGCCAACACCAGTGGTGACAAATTCTGCAAACAATTAGAACTTAACTATATAAAAGAACCAAATTTTACCTTATTATTGCACTTAGAAATATTAGCGCCTCTTGAAATCAGAGTAGAACAAATCGATGTACAACCATTCATAGAGGCAACAGTGAGTGCAGTCTCTCCTGTTAGCTCGTCACAAATATCAGGCGATACTTCGGCCAAATCGAGTAGATATTCAACAATCTAAAAGTATTAAGTCAATAAAAAGAGTTGTGGATATTTTGTGAACTTACTTCAACATGGCCTTGAGCAGAGGCGGCGACTAAAGCTTGCTGTAAAGCTGGAGCAAGTTCGATTTCGTTTTTGATGTCTTGAATCATCCAATCGCAAGAGATTAGATAGTTTACGACGTTTAAATGGCCATTACGTGCAGCATGGACTAAGGCACATCTAAAAATACAAATAGTAACAATGTTACAATGTATGGTAAAAAAACTTACTTTCCACCAGTGTCCGTCCGCCCTAGCGAAGCACCAGCAGCTATTAGTTGACTCACAACATGAAGATGTCCACGAGTAGCAGCTAAAACTAACGCAGTACTCCCTTGACTGTTGGATGTGTGGACGCTTGCTCCAAACTCCAAAAGAAGGCCGACCATTTCCTGAGAGCCTTCATGGGCGAATAAACAGAGGACGGGCGCGTTGCCCAAAAAGTCGGTCACATGGTCGGGATCGGCTCCGGCCAAAAGAAGAAGCCTTGTGACCATCACATTAGGACTGTAGACATTCCTCAATGAGCAAACTGCAGTCGAAACGTTGGACGAGACACTGGCAATCCAATGCGCTTGAAGATCCCTCGATGGGTTTTTATGCAATGTCATATTCTTATAGATATGAGCTTTTAAAATATGATGGCCTAATTCGAGCGTTTTTTCCGCATCTAAAGGCGCTTCCAGTCTTGACAATCTAAACACTATTCCAGCATGCCCATTTCTGAAATAAAAGAATCCAATAAGTTGTCGAAACTGCTAAGTAAACAACAGAAAAGCAGCTGAAAATGTGAAGAGCTCTTCTTACCTGAGATCACATAAGAATTTAATGCTTTCTCCTTCATCTCTTCGAATAAGCCATTCCCTAAATGAGGGATGGAAAAACATGTACGTATTGTCCATGCGTTTAACTAGTAGTCCTGATAAAAGCTGTAAAAATAAAGAGAATTATTATGTCATGTTATTGAAATGATTCATACTTTAAAGCGTTGTAGGAATTCGTCCCAAGAAATGAAGTCGACAGTGTTCAATGAATTGACTGAATAATAAATTTCTAAAAGAGTCAACGGATAAAGAGCGGCAAGGCAAACGCTGATGATAGGAGCGACTTTTTCAAATGATTTGTTTGTTGGAAATCGGAGATTGAAGGTGAGCAAGAAGATCTGAGCGAGGGTGACTGGGAGGACTTTATAGCTAGAAGATTTGGCGACGAGGCTACCTCTTTCGATAAGGTCTAATGAAAGTTTTGCAAAAAGCATAGAGCCTTTGGCCAATCCTGCTAGATGTTGGCAGAATCTGAATTGTCCGGCGGCTCCAGAGATGATGTTTGATTGTATGCTTGGACTGTGCGTCACTCTGTAGTTTATGTAGTCGAGGATATCTTTTTGTAACGATTCACTATGAGTGCTTGAAACGTCGAGGCTTAGCTGCTGAAATGGCATTGTTGGCATCACTTCGTCCATGTGTGTCCGGACCGTAAGGACAAATTTGAGCCAAGAAGGACCCGCATGCGAATGTTTTGATACAAATGAGGCAATCGTGTCGCCAGTGTCTGGTCTATGGTATTCCGCTTCGCATAAACCATCAATGAGAACGAGGCATTTCACGCCTGAGATTTTTCCGACACGTCTTAACGATGACAGTGGTTCCAGGACCCCTTGACGCCAAGCGCTATCCGGATCCGCCATGCACTCCTTCATTGTCAGATAAGAAAGTACGTGTGGCTCAGTCTGAAGGTATTCTTTATAAGCAGCAAGCTGTGGTGCTTGGCACAACTGTGCTGCGATCGAGTGGATAAAATCAGGAACATGACATGTAGAATGGTTGTCCGACTAAAACAAATTGTTACGCTCAATTACAACAAAAGGACCAAAATACTTACTTGACAAAAATGATATGCTACAACATGCGAGGCAAGACGATGAATTCTTTCAGAGACTAGATTAACTTGACAATAAATACTTTGTGATGTACTAGAACTAGGACTTATCCTATCATATATATGAAGATCTATAAACAAAATATTAGAATGAAGTCAGTCATTGGTTATCAAAGACCTACCTTGCTTCCGACGTCCAAAACAGCTATGTTCGACAAGCTGCAGCATCAAAGCAGTTTTTCCAGTTCCAGGATGTCCAGAAATGAGAACTCCTGGAAGCGATGTTCCCAGGCAATGCTCGATCTCACGGACGATCCCGTCACGTCCGATAAATATCGGGTCGGACTCTTGAGCGGGAACTTCAAAAAAGAGTGGCTTCAACGGTAACTGTTGCGTCCGGTATTGGGCGAACCTTACTGCAAAGGAAAAACATCAAAAAATTAATAAAAAAGAAACAATATTGAAATAGGTAATTAGCAGCCACTTCTACGGTTATCATGCCCAAATTAGTTAAATGCATTATACCTTTAGGGTCAATAGGTCCTTTTACAGTACCCGACCTAGCTGATCTTCTTATACTCTGCTTTCGATTTTTGAACGCATTCAGTTCCTGAAGTCTTCCTGGATGCGAGGCTAAAAATTTCAATGCATCATGCAATGCTTTAGTTGCACACGCTACTTAAGCGATGTTATTCAAAAAACAAAATTTCAAGCTTAAAAAAATAAATTACTCACTCGTTAGGGAATGGCGGCGCTGCAGAGGACTCGATGAGCAGTTACTGTGGCCGGACATCGACATCAATGATCCGACGCTGTCCGAAGATGGTTCCTTCAACGTCCTATGCGGATCTGCTTCAGAAGAACCTAAAAGAGAAATGTAGAAACAAAAAAATACAACGAAAACAATTTTACCAGTCAAAGTGGAAACAGGGCTTGTATTATTCGAAGCCAAAGTATGAGCTTCCAAACTGGCAAGCGAAGAGATGGAATCGTGGCTTCTCGAACTTCGGTTTCCATTTCTGGACGAAGGCCTTCGGGCGTTCTCTCCAAGCAGAAGTCCCAAACGCATATAAAGGTCTTGCTGGGAACTCTTCTTCGGCTGGCACACCGGCTTAATATTACCCCCTTCGTCATCTATAAAAATAAATATAAAAGACATCAAAATAAGAAAAAATTAAATTTAAAACACAATAAAACACAAAAACCTTTCAATTGCAACACAAAGGAAAATTTTTTTAAAAATTTTAGTAGGTAATAAATTCATAAAAACCATGACTATTTTCAAGGTTTCCATATTTATGAAATCACCAAGGCAAGTGAGTTCATAATGCACCTTTCTATTTTTAATAGATAAAAAATTTCGCCAAGAAAAACCAAAACCGAAATTTATTTCTAACAAAGAAAAGAGAAAATTTTCATTCTGCACTGACGGAGCACTTTTTACGAGTGCCATAAGACGCAGGTGACGTCGTAAAACAAAAAGGGTGCAATTTCATGCCTGATGCTAGTGCTGTGCTCTTCGGCGTTATAGTTAAATAAAAAAAAAAAGAAATTAACACTTAAGCATGCTTGAAGGAATAAACAAAAAAAAGAAAAAAAAAAAGTTAAAACAAAGCAGGCAAAACTTTTTTCTAAAAATTTAATTGCCTGAAACGAGCTGATTGAGTCCAATCAACGCTGAGGAAGAGTTACTCCAAAGGGATTTAATTTTCCCAAGAACGAGCGACGACCACCTTCTTGACTCGATCGCCGCCGACGCAGACGATGTCATAATCGCTACAAATTATTTCATTTTTGTAGTGAAAAAGTCGATGAGAATTTGAGGGACGAAAATTATTTTTAGTTTTAAAATCGATTAGGGTAGTTTCCCCTGACGAGAAAAATTAAAAGGAAGGGTGTCTTGAAAATTGACAGTTATAAACAAGCAGCTGAGCTTTTTCATCGACATCCATAACATTTTACCAAAACATTTTTAGAAAGCCCCCGTCGACTGTGTTTACGAAGGGGATATTTCAAAGTACAAAATTAACCATAAAAAGAAAAAACGACTAATTCGATAATGTTTCTTACCAGAAAGGGCGTTGTCCGAAGGCGCCCTAGAAGAACCCCGAAGCCCCCACGGGTTCCTCAAAGCCTTCGGGCTCAGGAAGAACTTCTTTCGCCCTTGAGGCGGTGTCGGGCAACCTGAAAGATTCCAAGATACGTCAAAATCTATTGCAGTTCAGATAACGTTATAAAAAACAAGTGTTATTTTTATTTCTAATCGAAATCTTGACGCCTGTTTTTTAATAGTCTGTCTTTAACTTTATCAATGAAAATGGCAAATATAATTTTTTTAATTAATTAAAAGATAACTCACTTTGCGTCATCACGTTTCCAGTATTGCAGCATTCTTTGTTCGGCCTAGGTAAACGACTCGGGGAAGTGTCTCGCATCAAATCTTTAGTCTGCAAAAAATTATAACATTTAGGTGATGTGGAGAGGTCTGTAGAGCACAAATTTTAGAAAGTTGGAGTTCAATTTTGTTAGATTTCAATCAGTGAGGAACTAAACCTTCTTGGTTGCTTAATCACAATTCCCTCGGGTTATTTACACGCCTCGGCTAAATCACTTATATTTTCTTCTATTTTTTTAAGGCCCACCCACGGCTTCGTGTGATTTAGATGTTAATATGAAATATTTATACGTCACGATTCGTAGGTTAGATATTAAAAGAAAAACCCTTGGGCTCAATAAAAATCACGCCTGGCTCAAAGAGAAGTGAAAATAATGTTTATAATCGAGTTTGAAAAATGACATTTTATCGTTGAAATACTTAGCTCAAACTAACTTTTGAAAAGGTCATTACCACGTCGAAAAAATGCTCAGCATCAACTGAAAATGCAATCTAAGGGCTAATAAATGATAGAAAAGGACTCCACAACTGAATTAAAGTAAAAAGGCAACTACTTCGTGGAAAACTTTTTTTAGGAAGGAAAATAATGAAATCTTAAAAATCATAGTTTCGACGCAACTAGGATTGGAAATTTTTTTAGCGATTTTTATTTTAAATTTTTTTATTTTATCATATCCTACGTAGCTGTTATTATGGCCATTTTTTTTCTTCCTTTTTTAGGCATCTCCGCTTATGGATTTTTTTTTTACTTGTCTTGCTTACTAAAGACCAGCATATTTTTTCACTAAAGTAAACAATCGCATTATGCATGACGATTTGTGTCACCAAGTCTTTTATGTAACTTTTTTTTTTATTCCAGTCCTTTTATTACTCCTAATATTTGCATAAGATAAGGCAGATTCCTAAAGAGAAGGTCGATTTTTTATGCATTTTATTCATATTAAGATCGATTTATTTTGTTCTACTGTTGTGGGCGATTTTCTTTTTTATTGGAATTCTTTTCGGATTGTCTCACGTTTATTTTTAGCTCTTAATTTTTTAAGTGTAATAAAATGCAGGTTCATTAAAAAACAATTTTTAAAAATATTAATATCATTCTTTTGCTCTATTTTCGTTTCTCAAGAGAAGTCGGGCAGATGTTGACGGACAGCTGAAGGGTTCGCGGGGGGCGACGTCTCCTTTATGCATTTTGCCCTTTTATGCTTTTCCGGCATATTTCCGTCTCGACTCTTTAAAATTCGCAACGTTTCCAAACTTGAAACTTGCAGATGGCTTATCGAGAAGGCTTCGATTTGACAAAGGCGGTCTCGGATCAAGAAAGCAAAAATGGACAACGGTCCAATTAGGAAAAAAAATTTTTTTTCTAGAGAGCCGAAGAATCAATAAGTTTCGCCAAATTTGTGTCTGGGAATGTTTACAGAGAAATCTCGAACAAGCAATTAAGTAGCAAAAAATTATGATAATTTGGGTAAGTATCATTGATTTTCAAATCAATCATGTTAAAAAAAGAGGCCATAGTAAAACCGGGATCAATACTTATATCCAATTTCCGTGGTTTTGCTATCCCACGAGGGGAAAAAAAGTTAAAAAGTTTGAGAAATTGCTGTTAATGTACAAAACGGTAATAAAAACCTCGACCCAATAAGATTTCGTGATAATACCATCACTGAGAGGAGCTACTGTGCGCCATTTACGATTTTTTAAAGAAGCCGTTAATTATTTAAAAAAAAGTGATGTATTAAAGTAGTTTCGCGGATGGTTTAACCCGTCTAACCCAGTTCGCCTCTGAATAATTTTTTCTTTTTTATCTTGATCGATTCGCTTATTTAAAACTGGATCCCGATCTTATTTTCGGGAGGGCTTAATATGGTTAAATGTTACGGTGAGCTAAATAAGCTATGGAGGGAAAAAAATTGGAAGGGTCGAAAGGCAGAAATGAGTACAGCGTTTCCACATGGAGGGAAATTTCCCTTTTTAGAGAAAAACGACCATCTTGAGGGACAACGAAGGGAAAAATTCAAAAAGGAAAAATGGAGGGAAATTATTTGATAAATGGAGGGAAGAAGGGTATTGGCCAAGCGAAAACGCTGATAGACCTGAAAAGAAACTGCAAGCATACGCCATACAATTTTCTCTCTCTTTATACAAAAGAATCCTGTTTTTAAAAATGTTTATTCTTTTTCAAAGGGGTCACATTTTTTTATAAGCCCATCTTCCTTAAAAAAAAATTCTAAAGTACACACTAGCTTCCTGTTGGGTTAAGTATGTTTAGGAGGGCGTTTTTATCCGATCCTAGAGAGGAATTCTATTACGAAAGTAGTAATTTTTCAGTGTTTTAATTAAAAAAGACTTTCCCCTCTACGAGAAGGCTCGTAAACGTGCCATAAAGCACGAGATTGCTTTTTAAGGGAGTTTTTCAGAAGTAAATTATTAATTTTTACCTGCATATAAAGATGTCCGTTCGTTTTGACGCCAGTTCTTTGCCTGCTTTCCGTGTTCAGGGCAAACTGAGAGTCTTTGAACCCATTACCAGGCACTTTCTTCACTGGAGAATCTTTAAAAAAATAAATAAACGTCAGAAAATGAAACCTGGAAATTTTTTCCACACTTACTTATATGATAAGGGTTGCAAATCGGGCAAATTTCATTGGTGAACATGCACGAATAGCATCTCTCGTGACCGCAGGTGTCGATGAGCTTCCTCTTTTTACCTTTGTCGAAAGGCATTTCGCAGCTCGGACAAGTTTCGCTCGGCTCTTCCGCTTCTAAAAGTTTTCTTATCGCAGCAAGATCTGTGAAAAACAATAAAAATCAATTAGTATTCAAGATAAGACCACTTAAACCTACTAATACACGACAATTTTCTCATAATATTCTTTAACTTAACGACAAAAGTCTCCATTTTTGCTGAACACGTTCGTCGAAAGGACTAGAGAAAGAATGAAGAGATTCTGCGTGTTCTTGAGATCAAACAAGTTCGGCAAACATGAAGCAACTTGCATGGCCGACAATCAGACACGTCACTACATGCTTTTGAAGCTCAAAAACCAATTAGTAGTCGATAATAAACGTTTTCTGAATGAAAAAGGTTCATTTGAGATTAAAATAACGTTTTTAATGAACTAAATAATTTATTTGATACGTAAAATGAAGGGAAAAGCAGACAGCAGACAAAATATTTTGAAGCATGTCTGTGCATGCTTCTATGCATGGGAGCATGAATGCCAAACAACAAAAAGCAAATGCGCAGGTTCGAGCATGTTTTTGCTCGTTCAGTCTAATAGGATACGCATGTTTGAACATGTTTGTCATCCAAAATTCCAAGAATACAGTTCGAACTTGATGTCCTGTAGTTCCGCCCTATCCCAGGGGGTAAGGAAAAGGTATTCCATGCTTGTTGGAACAGGAATATAGGGGAAAACTTGCCCAGTGAACCCCATTGAATAAAGAGGAATAAGATGTATGCACACAAAGAGAAAATTCGACTTTACCTACTGGGGCAGGATAAAGCATGCAAGTTGACAAAGGACAGAATGTCTGAAGGTGTGAATTGGGCTTATCCAAATCAACATAAACTTGCAAGACACGGACAACGCCCATAAAAGTACATTCGTATGTAAAATTTCACCTCCTTTTCAAAAGAAGCTATTTCGCTTTGGGTTCCAAGGGTGAAAATGTCGCTTAAAAACCCATAGAAAGTGGCCGTCCTTAGTCGAATGTTTACTTTAAACCGTCCTATATTTCTCGCGCTTTCTCACATGATCCCTTGGGCTCTAATCAAAAGGTACGCGAGGTCTCAAGCGCCATAAAGTCCCACGGACAAAGCGATCCAGTCGTAATTATAGCTTCCATGGGATACGAAGAGTCCTGAAAGGCTTTAACGAACCGGCTCTATATACACAAAGGTCTACTAACTATTATTACACTCTTTTTTTTCTTGAGGAAACATTTTTACCCTTTTTTTCTTCTCGGAACACGTTTTATGTGCAAAAAAACGCAACAGCAATTGATATGCTAATAACTCGGAAGCTTTCAAGTCTTCTTCTTCGGACAAATTGCCCGATGGAATTATTCAAGTGGATAAAACTCGTGGGACTGTAAAGAAGAGTAGGTAGACGTCGTATTTCAAGGGTTTTTTTCTTACCTGGGCGAAACACCAAGGCGTTTTCTTTGGCCTAAATATGACGAAAAGCAAGAATGGAAAAACAAAAGGCTGTCCTTGTGAAATCCCACATGAAAACCGTTGATCTGACAAGTAAATCATGCTGGTTGGAAGTGAATGACTAATGAAGTAATGACTTCTAGTAAAGGTGGGCAATGGGAACAATTTTAGTCCTGGAATTGAAAAGTGGGCTTCACAAAGTAAACCAATAAAAGCAGGATTTGGAGGTTGAAAACGCCAATGATCGTCGTAACTGTCGCTTAAATCACAGAAATAATCGAATCTCGGCTTTCACCGACGTGTGAAGACTATAAAGAACGACAATTTCATTAGGCTCTAGGACAACTTTCAAAATCAGCATATTCTTGTTAAGTTTGATTGATTTATCATGTTTTTGCTGCCTTCAGCGGTGAAGATTTCGGCGGTCTTCGGGTGCTTTCTCCTCCGCATGCAAATCCCTCGGCGTGGGCGAAAAGATTTCGATTGTAACGAGATGCTACTAACAGCCTGTTATTCCTCATTAATTCCGGTCATTCGTTAAAAAAGGGAGGGTAGGAAGGAGATTCTAACAAGAAGAGAACTTCAACAATAGAAGACGTGAGGTAAATATCGAGAAAAGAAGATTCTTATGGAAATTGCTTATTGTGAATTAAAGGTTTTAATTGGTTACCTACGTAAAAACACCATGCCATTATCCGGTTTCAAAGGAATTTGCTATACAACAATGGATAAAAACACATCATTCTAGGGGAAAATGAGCGAAAAATCAACCTTTTGCTCAAGCTCTTCACGTATCAAGTACCTGAATAAACTGACGGGGCCAAGCAAAAGAATGCTAACTATGGAATCTCAAGCCAAACTAACTGCGGATTATTACAGGGTGGGAGTCAATCCCACTTATAAGGACCTTAATTACGTGAGGCTTTCATTGAATTCAGTTTCGTTGCACCAAAATGTGCAAGATATTTTTCAAAATCCGGTATGTCTAATACAACAAATATTTTGTTGCTCAACCTATTTGCATATTCGTCGCTATTCCCCGTTTCTGAGTAAGGTATGTTGACACAATTGTCTCGTCGGGGACCGGATGAACGACGCCCAGGGATAAACAGAGAACCGGCGCGGGTGAAAGAATAGGAACGAAAATGAGCCGGTAGGTGTGATTGTATGCTAAACGCGCGGGCAGGCGCCCCGGCTCTCTCTCTCGATTAGAAGGATGCTAACAACGACCCTCAATTGATTACATGGACCCCAAAGAGACAATGACAATAATTGAAACGACCTCTTGAGACCTCCGACTAATTATTCAACCGGAGGGAGACAGAATCACGCTCGGGGATATTTCCGTAATTTTATGCGAGTTCGCGAACTTGTTCAGTCACGTGTAACCCCATTCGATTATACCCATTTGAAATCCTTTCTTCGTCAATTTCCTGTGTTCTTGAGAGAAATGGGGAAGTGATGTCTCAGTACGTGATCAGCCTGAAGACTTATTGCACACTGAAGAACTAGGCCCTGCAGCATGAGCGCCTCAATGATACAAAGAAGTCAAGCCTAAAAATTTATTTTGGCATTCACTGCTCATTCGAAAGTAATTATTGAGTAATTAATATGCGAATAAACAAATTAAAAAAATATCATTCCGATAAAATTCGACCTTTTTCCCATCGCTCCAAGACTTCTTTATGTTAACAGCTACTTGTTTGTAATGGGAAACTCGGATCACGAATGAGATAGCGGTTTAAAAAACAGAGTGCAGCCTTTTATACACATTAGCCAGAGATACACATCTTGTATAGAGTTTCTCCCGGTTTCGCGGATACATTTTATTATATTTCCTCCGTCCGTCATTATTTTTCGCGATTAATTAATAGGAATGCGTTTCGACTTCAAATCCAGTTTTCTAGGGTTCGGAAACCAGGAATAGAACCGAGCTACTTGTAACGGTCGATGGCATTACCTCGTCTTGACCTTTTCGAGGCACCCGATGAAAAACGTCAAGTCCACATCATCAAGTTCAAGTCCCTCCGTTTCCTCCGCTTCCTTATTTTTCTATTCGGGTGGGCTTTTAACGACCGTAGTTAAACCTCAGAATACACTCAGCTTTATAATAATTCAAAGGTTAAACGTCTCTTTTATGCTTTTTAGCGTCCAAATTCTTCTTCGCAAGAAGTTGTAACTTTCTTTAAGGTCTCAAGTAAATACAGCAGAAATTGGATTTAATTGCCAGCTATTTAGTAGACATTTAAAAGTAAGTTGTTCGGCTAAACGATTAGTTTTCCAGAAGCTAAAGCTCAATTGCTGTCACCCTTGTCTGCGCAATGGTCAAGAGAACAACTCGTTTGTCCAAACCACGGTCTAAAAGCTAATTCCGCTACTTCACTAGCCTGTAATTTTCAGCAAATGATTTATCTATAAGAAAATGCGTTTTTTACAGTTTAAACGGTCCAAATGAATAAATCAGATTGGGAATCGAGATACGAAATTGCGGTCTTACACGTTGATAGATGGATCAAACGCAGGCCGAACTCTGTTAGATTACGGCACTGTGGTCAAGGTGAAAAATCCAAAAGAAATGCGAAAGAACCGCCAGAGGAAATCACGGAAACACGAAAAAACGGGATTCTTTGATTTGCAATATGTGGCGTTAGATTGAGCAATTTAGATGTAAATGAGACGTATAAAAATGTGCTAATATCTCCTCGTTATTTACATTTATTTAACTATATATTTTATATAATGAAGTGATAATTTTATAAATTTTTCATCTTGTTAGAGTTAATAGCTATAATCAAACTTCTCAGAGAAAACAAAACTTTCTGAAGAGCGTGGGAAGAAATATGTACAGGTTTTCCAGTTGACAGGATTAATTTTTGAACAAGTACGACATTATTTTTGTCCTTTCTGATAGGATCAATTGCGTCAACAGAAAGTCGGGGACAAATTCGGCGTCGGAGGGCGAGCAGCTCTCTCTCGAATTTTCGACGTTTGTCCCGCCCGGAGGACCATATCGGTCGTTAAACGCGAAAAAAACTGGTCTCGCCCACGTTTTTAACCGATATTTGTGTCACACAATTGGATAATGTCACTTTTCGAGAAAAACCGGCTACCGTGAGGACTTATCGAATTAGGACTCCTCCTACGGGGAATCTAAAAAAGCCGATGCAACAATCCAAAAACAAAAGTCCTCGATTTTGTTTGAAAAAGAGATTTACTTAAGTGTAAATCCACGTTGACGATAAAACGGAGACCGCCTTTTTTCTGTCCGACATCGACATTTCTACAGAGAAAAATCACCGCTCGTTTTCGGTTGGGAATTAAAAAACGATTGTGTCCCTTACGAGATCTCAATCGAACGGATTCCATAAAAAGGCAAATATTTAAGCGATTACGGAGATTATCTCGGGATTGGATAACTTCTACGCCTTTCCCCCCGTAATAAGAGAGACCCACGGAATATTACGGTTGATTTCACCACGAGTACAACACAGGTGCGATCGCAAAACGGTTTTATGCGTCATCTGGACATCGATGGAATCAGACGACAGATGCGCAACTTCGAAAAGGCGCGAAAACAAATGAAAAATTAACAAAGAAACCAAGTACTAAGGAAGCATGGAAACAACATATCACAACTTAAAATTGCTCCATGGATTAGCTACTTTGTGCGAGTTCATCTTCTGGTCATCTTCAAAATTATACTTCTCATCCATTATAAAAGTATCAAAATAATCAGAGATTTCAAACGTACTTGTTTCAAATAGCCAACTGGAGCTTCACAAACATGATGTGTGCATCTTAATAAATCAAGGGAAATGTCCATGGCTTGCTATATTTATCTTCTGATTACTGGAAAGTAGTAGAAATTGAGCATTCTCCTTCATTACTTCACTTGAAACACGAGAGTTGTCATCGTCACCTGACTGTAGAAAGTGAGGGAAAGAGCATCTTCGAGATCTAATCAAAAATTCAAATCTCGCTAGCTTAAAAACACTAATCGAGGTTTTCAAATATTCTAGTTTTATGAGAAAGTTTTATCCACGATTAATTGGGCGATTCCAACGGTATCGTGTCCATCTCGACGAAAATCAAGGAACGTTAAAATCCCACTTAATTTCGTTAAAAAATCGCTGCCATTTCCCATTAGTGAATTCCAAAATTGATAATGTTCCAATTTAAATTCCAGAGGATTAATCGCGATTAATAAAATATGGATTTCGCAATCCAGGATGTAAGGAGCCGAGCAGTCTGCACGGTGTGTCGTCCCACGCAAGCGACATCCCACGCCTCACCTGCAGCAAGGAGAACTACTCGTCCAGTATAAAAAAAGAAGTCATGAATGGAAAATGAGGTTATCAACTAACTTAATTTATAATATCGTTTATTACAGGCTATCTTTTGAATAAATTACACTTCCGGAGGTGTCGAAAGCGTTCGAACAGCGTAAAACCCACAGTGCGAACCGTGACAGTTTAAACTAATTTTCGTATTAATTTTTCTAATGAGGATTTATTGCTTTTATGCGTAATACGAACAGATGGTCGGAAGGCGAAGGAAGAAAAGGCGCGTATAGGAAAAAACGCATGATTTTTAGGAATGTTGTGCTTTCTGCGGGTAAGATTCGAAACAAAAGGTCTTGTTTTCCACCTGGAGTAGTTTGGCCTGAGGTAGATGACTCAGAAAAAAGAGGGGATAAAAGGGTATTGCGAGGATGGGAAAAAATAAAAAACATACCAACACACGACTCGGGGCAACGCTCTTTCGACTAAATTGAAGAGAAAAAAAAATTCATATAAACACGAGTTCTTGGATGATCAATCAATTGCCAAAATCAGAAGAGAAATTAGAGCTAATGATAGACCATTTTCTTAAAATACACGCCAATAAATGGGAATTCAATGAAGACTAATCGTGATGAAGATTTGAACAAAATTAGTGACCTAATAAGGAATAATAAAAAAAATAATCATGTTTTGTTTGGGGTTTTAATTCAATTTAATGGCGAAGGAATATTCTGAGTGTTATTGATGGTAAAAAATTAGAATAAGATTCCATTTTCCTGAATTTTTTCATACAAAAAAAGAGAAAAACTGGGTAAGCCAAAGGTGAAAAAATATGACGGAAGTCCCGATATTCTACCTTGTGCCCGGTATTTTATTCATTGCCTATAGAACAGCTTAAATCACGAACTGATAAATTGTTTCGATTTACATATAAACACTTTATACTTGATTGATGAACCCTTTAAGACTAATAAATGCTAATTTAACACCGCCTCGTCCACCGATGAATTAATTAACATATTATTTTATTAATTTAAATCCAAAAGATAACATTTTTATCTGGTGGATAATGAAAAAAGAGATGGCCTTAATATTATGAAGGAAGAGGTAGGGCTTAAGCTGAGATGAGGAGGATTAGGAGTGAAAATTATTGATTTCTAATTTCGAATTTCTAGTTTTCTGTAATTATTGTCTATAGGGACGGGAAGTCGATCTTGTTTCCTTTCCAGGTCGGGGTGAATGTCACGCTCTGGGTTTAGCCTCAAATGGCCACCGAACGGGTTAAAAAACGTACGGAGAGTGAATTATGGCAAAACGACCACAGGAAACGGGAAAAATGTATAACATCTCGGGAGCTTTCTTTTCGAGTTGGAAAAGTGTCGGAAATACTGAAGTCAAATTATCATCCAAAGGGGGGAAGTGTCACCTCAACTCCATACAGGGTAGGAAGTGGCGAATCGCTCTAAAATCCAATAGTAGATGAAAGGGATATCCATAACATTTTGAAGTAGATCAATGATCAGTGATCACTTTAAATGAGCCATAATACAATCTACCACTTTTTCATCTTCAGCAATTTGCCTGTTTCCCAGGAAATTATCTCCCAATTCAGGATATTGAGGCGATGATTAGTATGTATCTTCAGTAAGGTACGAGATGGTCAAATGCTTCAAAATTTTGGGTAAACTGTAAAAGTTTGAATACGTCTGAAGGTGTCATGGGAGGATTAGCCGCAAGCACTTTTACAACTTAAAAGTGCACTGGAGGTTCAGCGAGGTCAAAAAATTGGATTATTTAATGAATAAGAGGTCACTCTCAGATCATCATCTCAGACCCTTCATACACCTGGGCCGTGCGGGAAAATGCGAGAGCGTTGAGACAAATTGAAATCATCGCGATGCCCTTCCCATTTAAACAACCTTAACCGTTAGAAGACTTGATTTTCCCCTTTACGAACTAGATGTGGAAAAAAGAGGCGGAGTTGCATTGTGGTCTATTTAAAAGCCCTGCAGGTTCAGTCTTCGCCATAAAAGATTTAAAAAAAATTATGCAAATTTAATCGCGAATCATTCATGTAGCATGTCCAGTCGGACGTTTAGATACGTGGAGGGGTCTGATTAGTAAATTCCTTGTTATTTTTCAGTGCAGAAGTTTTTATTTTTAAAGCGGATAACCTATAGGGTCAAGGTTCGATTGATTATACAAGGGAAAAAATTTAAAATCGCTCCTTTTCATGTCTCGGTATTGCAAAACTGCCTACGTGAGGTGGTAAATCTTAAGGGGGTTGTAGACATAAGTGTGGGACGTCACGTTGCGACAAGAACGCCCCCGTTTCTTTTATTTTTCTATTGTCGAGGCGCATAAAAGACCAATTCTGATCTCTTTCGCAAATTGAACTGCTCCCTTTTATAAATTGGATCTTGAGGAGGATGAATAGGGGGCCCACACTGAAAATTAAGAAGGTAAATCAAATTCTGAAGGATCTTCCAATCAATCAAACGTGGGAAGCCATAAGACGCAACGCATCATTTTTGATAAACCCCGCAAAGTGGCAGTGTCGCCAAATTTAGAATGGATGCTCACGTGCACTCCAGTATGGAAGAATATTTTGCGATGTGCTGCCTTGATTGGAGGCACAGTTGACCCCTAGCCGGAAATAAGCTAATGGAAAGTAAATCTCTCGTTTTGAAAAGGATCATCGAATCCTCGTATCAAACGTGGGAAGGTTCCGTGTGGGATGTGAAGATTCAAACCGGAACGGAATCTATACTCTGATTACAAATTTCCGAGACCTTCATTACGTAATGTTCCCTAAAATATAGTTTTTCGTCAATTAACTTTATTAATGGACGAGAAGCCGGTGGGAAGAACCCATTATTAAAATCGTCTAGACTCGTTTTGAATCTAAATTAGTGAAAAAATCGTGAAAAATATATTTAAACTGAAGAACTAAAAAAACGAAATGAAAATTTTGTGTGACAAAAATGTGCCTAATGATATGGCAAACTTTTTGTTGAGCTTGTATCTTGGTCCTTTTGTGGAAACGATGACTCGAAACTAGGAAAAAACGTTACGCTCATCCCACGTGGGCGATACGAAAACGTTAGGATTTGTTTACTTCTCGGCAGACATCCTTGGACCAGCGGGGACCCGTCCCACGCTCGTATCGGTCACAGTAACGACTTTTTCCTTCTAAATCCGGCACAAAACGCTATTCAACTCGAAAAACGCATTATGCTGATTCGGAAACTTTAAGTCATGAATATGGGGGACAGAAAACGCTAGTTTTCGAAAACATTAAAATCTCAAACGTTTTCTCCATTCGAATAAAAAGCGAATAAACAATCGGAATTACTCACGTGACCTTTCAAGACCGTAAAAATGTCGGAAAACAAGTTCAGAACTTACCTGAAACACAAATAAAAAAAGATATGTCATAAAAGCAGGAAATGCAAAAAACAATCAAAAGTGCAGAAGAATTCCACAAGAGAACTTCATAAAAATTTAAAAAATATTTAAATTTTCTCTTCTGTTTTAAGCTAGAAAAAGTCATGGGGAACTCCAATCAAAAGCATAAATTTCAAATGATTTTTGCAATTTTGAAAAAATCCTTAAGTGCAAGATAATCTACAACTTATTTATTTAAAAAAATTGATAAGACGCTAATTGCGAGGAAATTAGTTCAATGCTATCATCGCAAAACAGAAAAAGATAATCCCCTTTGGCGTGATAATTTTTTTTTAAATTTTATATAATGTGATTTTAATTATCAATAAAATAAGTGATTAATTTAAATAAAAATCCCTTTTGTTTGGTACTTTCACTTCTAATTGTCTAAGGTGGTTTTTAAAGTCTTATCTCAATTGTTATCATCTCCGTTTAATTAGAATGCTTAAGTTAAAAAAAAACCCTATTATTAAATTAATTGAGGTTTCCTTCCTTAAAAGTTGTCAAGTTCATAATTTTTTTGTTGTTTTTATACGGAAAAATTAACGACGAACCTTCGGGAATGAGTTTAAAATTTATGGCGATAATTAAAAAGGCCTGGCGGAGGGACGGAGATTAAAGTTGAACTATCAACGTCTTGAGAGAGGCGTAGGACGTTCACCGATCCTTTTTTACTCGGATCATACACTCCGAGTCCCCCTATGACTTCTCCTTTAAAGTAGAACAACTCAAAAAAGGTGAGTCAACAGTGACTTTTACCCTCTTCCCACATTTTCACACAAAATGCAACATTTCCAAACGATTAAAAACATTTTCCGAGAAGAATTTTTTGAGTTCATTAGTGCCAAAAACGTTAAGTTTTCGGCTCAAATATTTACCAGATTTGTTATTTTCCCTTCATACGTTTGCCCATCCATTAACGAAATTTGTTTTCTTCCTTATTTGAGGGACGAATTATCGTCTTGTTAAAAAATCAGTGGAGCCCCGAAAGGGGGGAAGGGGGTCATTCAATTCCCCACGCTTCGACCACTTCCACGTTTTTTTATGAATGAATTGTGTAATTCATAAATTTTTTTTATCAATACAAATCAAGATTTAAATTATAAAAAATGCCTTATCTACGATTTATTTTTAGCTCTTATAATAGGATAAATAAAATAAATTTTATGAGTTAAAACATGAACATTTAATTCATAAATTGCGCTTAAGAATGAAGACAACAAAATGATAGGCGAAAAAATAATTTTTTAGATGAAAAGGGGTGAGAGGATTTTTGTAAACTTCCACAAAAAGGGAAGTTGCAATACTGTGAAAATGAGCTTTTCGGATATGTCAAGCTTTACCAAGGGAAGTACGTGCTTAGTTCGTAATATGCAATATTATCGGAAAAATGAACAGCTCTAGGAATGCATACAAGGTACTCAAGGTGCATAGGTACTCAAGTTGGAGGAAATTTTTTAAAGGGTCTTTTGCGAGTTCTGCTTACCAAGAACGCTAAAGCTGAGGTTGCCGCTTGCACGTCCTTTGCTAAGAGGGCGAGGCATTATCACAATAGTTTAAAAATTAAAAGAAAATAACGAAAACTAAACGTCACTTTCGCGAAATGGCGACATCCTCCCGCTCCGGAAACGTTCGCCTCACTGGAGAACGACGCGTTCAGCGTGGTGTGGGCATGAATGGATTTTTCCCTCCCACCACAAACGGAACTCACCACTTCTACCTTCACGGAGATTTTTTCCTCTCTATACACGAACAAGTCAAGACAAGTCGAATCGAATCCTACTCTTCGCACGACAGATAAGAAAAGGAAAGAAATAAAAAAAAATTTGTCCTCCCACTCGATTTTTTCCTCCTTGCCGAACATGAGTCATAGCCACTTGTCAAAAAACGTGACTGATCGAAATGAGATCGGGAAATAAGTGCCATTACGTCAATAATTCTATGATCTTATTTTTTTTATTACTTATAGATTTCGTTGTTTTCTGCATTTTTGATGTATGAAATCAGTTCATAATAAAAATCTGGCAATCAACTGCACTTGCCTAGGTCAATTAGTTCACCCATCTAATTATCACTTTTGACCAAAAAGGAGGAGCGAAAAACCAGCTCCACTTTGGCAGGGTAGATAGACGCAGGTAGGATTTTTTCGACAAGGCAAACACCAGATAATTATGATTATTATGAACATGGATGGAATTTGATTACATTCTCTTTAACTAGAGAGACATCGTTTAGAATTTAGATGAAAAAAGCCAAGTCCTCCTAGCGTCTGTCTTCCTTTGAAAGTGTCGTTTTCGTCTTATCTCACTGGGAAGGAAGGACTCCAGCATGGGTATAGGTGTTCCTAGGAACCCTCCCTCCTCTAACCATGGGCCACGTAAAAAAAAAACCTACGGATACTTCAAGATTTCCTTGAGGTGCTAGATAAGGAGGAAGATCCTAAAATATACTGCAAATGATCATAATGTGGTGCAATGCGATAATGCAGAAGAGAAAAGCCATAAAAACGTTTACAAAATCTGCCTCACTGAATTACCCTGATGGATGTAAAACGTTCGGGGTCAATGCCATCGAAAACAGTGGTCCGGATACAGTTTAACAACAAACTATAAAGGTGAACTATCAGAAATTTTATGAATGGCTCTCGATTCCATTCTTGGAGCGGTGTTAAGTGGGCGTCGCAGTTACGACAAGGCGTGGGCAAAACGCGCGGGACTCGCGTCAATGAAGGGGAAAAACGCGTTTTATGAAAAAGTGATTTTTTTGTCGTGTTTTTGTATCCTAGAAGAGTTGTGCTTAGGTGACTTCTACAGGTAGATTCTTGTTTATACGTGAAAGGAGGGAGAAGCAAGGGGTGAAACCAGTCCATAAGCCATTAGTGTTAATTTTAGTGCTCGTACGTGGGACTATTCACTTTTAGATTAGTATTAGATTGACCTCTAGTGGCTTTAACTATTTTTACAAGTCAGGGGACTATTTCTTTTTATTATTTAACGGTGACGAAGGATCTAAGTTTTCATGAAAAGGATAACTAGCCGCTATGGAAGGGAATCACGCTATCTTCTGGCTCATTACTTGCTGTAGCGTGGCGGGGTCGTGGGATTTTTAAACTAACTGTTATAGAAAGCTTCATGTTTTAAAAAAAGCTATCCTTATGAGGGTGGCGTGATCTATACTCAGCTTGCTGAAACGAGACAACCCCAGGACAGGTAAACAAAGCGGAACTTTGCCAAAGAAAATTCTTTCTTCGACAAATTCCATTTTTCTTCTTCTCAGAAAGACTTGATATGTTAGGAAAAAAGCCAGAATCATTCTTTGGTCTTTTGACAACATTCATCCAATCAAATTTCTAAATTTTCAGAGAGGCTGTTCTAGTAACCTTGTCTCGGAACCAATAATTTCCTCTTTCGAAGAAGGCTTCAGGAGTCAAAAGACACCCGTCAAAAACTGTTCTTCCAATTACGAATCAATTTTTATAAAACCTGTTTTTGAGTTAATTTGTCCGTTCTAGTCGAAGGCCAACGTTCCAACCTCAAAAATGAGAAGGGACAAAAATAGGAAATTCAAATCCTGAACGAAAGTGTGCATAATTTATTATTTATGAGTTGTGCCGTTGATTCTTTATTCCCCTTTTGTCGCGACAACCTATGAATGAACACATTTTTTTCGAAATAACAAGATCGTGGACGGGGAAGGGGTCAAGGGGGGTCCTTAAACTACAACGCCTTTCCAGGTTCGCCCACGTCTTTTGAACGCTTCAATGGTAAAACGCCCACCCCGGGCTTAACTGGGGGATTATTCTACCGTCTTGCTCATTCACGCTTTCTCCCCTCTTCTCTCGGTAAAGAGACCGCTTTTAAAACTCCAAATGGGTTAGCACTTGGGTTACTTTGAAGAACTTTTAGTATCCACGTAGCAGGAAACTCAAATTTGGAAAACATCGAGAAAACGTGTTTTAGGTAGATTTTTTTGAACATGAGTGGTTCTAGACGCATATCTCCCATTCAAACAAGAGATTTGACACCTTGTGTCTTAACTCTGAAGTTCCACCGAAGAAGAACCACGCTACCTTTGAATGCATCAATTTACTCTTTTTTTCGCCTACTAAGCATCCTAGGCCTCTGAACTCTTTGACGGCCAAGACACAGAACCGCAGAATTTGAATAAATTCAAACAATTAATATTGTACTTATGTTCTAAATTAATAATTCCATATCACTGAATCAATAGAGTTCGTATTCCAATATTTAAATGAGATGTGTACCGCTATCTGTCGCGGGAGAAGTGAACGAAAGGAAACTGCAGCTCGCACTTTACCGCAATCTATTCAACTAACTTTCAACTATTATAATTTATAAACAATTTTTTAAAGATAGTTCCAACTCCCAAGTAATACAACAGAAGATATCATTTTCGAACCTTGGGAACAAAAACCCTTTCACGTCAATTGGCCCTTTTGCCCTTGAAGGATGTCATTAGGAAGCCACCAAGTCACGACCTTTTGGGCTTTTTCTTTCACAATAATGAAATATCAACCAGCTCAACTGAAGGCAATTCAGGCCTATTTTTCACAAGGAAAAAGAACAAGAATCTGCTCTTATTGTACATCGCTTTTATTCCTCCTTCGCATATTGTTAGACCGTCTTTTGTCCTTTACCTTGAAAAAAATCCAATTTCGATTTTGTGAATCGAGCGCCCGTATAAATAAAAAAAATCACGAAGATGTGAGAGGCGCCCCTATGAAAAGAACAAAAGAAAGAAGCGGAATGTAGGAAGTGTCCAATCTGCGTCCCATTGTTAGACCACTAATCAGCTCGCTTTTTGTGGGACGATTCAGCCAAATAAAAAAGAAATGTTTAAAGTCAATTTAAAGAAGAGATAATAGGCCCTGAGATAACACAAAAACCTAAAGTGAAGACGGAGACTTGTAAACCGGTAATCAAGTGTTCTACATAGCTGACAAAGTGGGGCCTATAATGACGAGTTAACAACAAAAGGGCCTTTTTTTAATAAAAATAAAATACCTGATTACATAATATTAACTTGTTTATGTTTTTTCCCCTTTTTTTCATGTGTACACTACGGATAGAGCGGTTATTATCGTAGGCGGTGTGTGAAAAGGAGCGTTCTTCCACGTGAGGCATAACTCACTCCTTGACAAGGCGAACCTTCCACCGTCCGGGAGTTTTACCTTTAACGTCTTCTTTGAAAAACGTCAAAAATTGAAAATACACAAGCATATGAACAAAACACTGCCATGGTAGCTTCAGATTAAAGGGAAGAAAATTAGTTCAAATTCTGCAGCAAGAAGCAGCAAGACCTAAGGTTAACATGAATGCTTTACTGTCAGAATTCTATTCTTGGTAAGATAAAGAAGGTCAAACCTGTAAAGTTGGATATTTCAGGAGATTCTGCAATCTCTGTACATAAAGTTTAGATAAGGAAGTTAAAATCTCCAATGGTAATAATATTCGTGGAGATTTTGAACTTTGAAAGCAATTAAAGTGAACCCGATGCGGATGAAGACCGGTCGTTGTCATCGCTCGGGTAAAAGGTTTCTTGTCACCATCTAAGGAAGAAGTCCGAGTTTACCGTTAAAAAGAAGGCCCCGCTCTCGTTGAAAACCCCCCGAGGTTTCATTAGTCCTTTAAAGCCCAACTTTTATTTTGTTTACCTTGAGAATAATTAGTTTAAACTTGAAGGAGAAAATTTCTCAAACAGCGAGCCGGGTGCTTAGAGCCAAGAAACCCATCAGGCTTCTTTCGCTCTCCGCGCGCCGTTGGAACGTTTTGAAACGTTCGTTATTCCTTATTTGGACGAAAGGTTTCGTCACGAAACATTTTCAAATATCAGTCCTTCCACGGTCACAACTCGTTTAATTTTTATCTCAAATTCCTCACTAAAATAATTCCCCAGTGCCATCCGCCTCAAGAAAACCAAGCTAAGTCTTATTTTTTTAACAATGAAAAATTATAAAGGAAAAATTCTTAACATTTTTGTTTTTTTGTTATTTTGAAAGCATCCCGATGAGGGTCTAATGAGTAAGCGTTTTCGCCACAATGGGAGCGGACTGTGCAAAAAAAGTAAACAAAAGACAGACTGAATGCAGCGGAGCCTTTTCATGAGGCTTAATTGGCCCCTTAACCCGAGAAAAATAAAATAATCCAACGTATCTTATCAAAGGGAGACATTTTAATTTTCAAGCCACTGAACTCGTTAAGAAATGACCTCAGGATCTCAAAAAGAAGAAAAGATCTTTAAAAAGACTTTGAGCGTGCTAAAACGTTCGGTTTAAACAATCTTTTACGACGGAGTGTAATTTTAAGGTGGTTAAAGTGGATCGTGTTGTTTTGTAGGACTTCGGGGCCCTTGCGTGTGAGAACTATTTAACAACACTGTACGACCTGCTCCGCCCTTTAAAATTTTTATAGTCCCTTGGAAAAGAGTACAAAAGGAAGACCTACCTGTGTCCAAGCGGAAAAATACCGTAAAAACTTCTCAGTAGTAGAAATACCATAAAAAAGGGACCTTTTTCGGACCACCACGTTTTGTTCCACTTTTCATTTACATTAATTTCAGGTTAAAATGAGCAAAAACTTGTCCGTATTTTTGAATTTAACATAATTATCAATTTTTTAGATGTAATCTTTTTTAAAGGCAAAAAACTCCATGTAATGTGTGGCTTCGAGTCATCGGTGTGTAGTAAAATAGAATATTTTATGGTTAAAATCGCAAAATTAAAATAACACCTTTAAGCACCCACAGCCGAACTTTATTATGCTTGTACCCAATCATTAGGCTTCACGTTTTTTCTTTATTGTTTACCTGCATTCCTAAGCCATAATTACACAAAACCTCGATTTTACTTTCATGAGTTTCATCACAGAAACAGTTTTTCAAAGCGTTGAAGTCTGGTCAAAACCGGCGTCCTTGACTTGACAATAGAGCGTAACCCGAGGGCGAAAAAAAAAAATTTTCACAAACGGTTTCACCTCGACATTGAACAAATTATTAATCCAGAACGAGGGTACAATTTTCAAACATGGGGTTATTAGCTTGGGAGCAAAAAAATATTTTCGAGTCGGGGGGCCTTTTGTAAATGACTCACTTTTGTCGGTCTACCTCCTGGGTGTCCCCTCTTTGCCAAATTACAGGGTGCGCCCTAGGGAGCTTCTCAGAATATGTATCAAAGGAACGAAAATCGCTTTTGAACCTTTCCGTAACAAAAGAAAAAAAAAATTTTTAAATTAATTCTGTTTATAATATTACGAGCATACTTTCTTAGGGCGTTAAATTCTACTAGGGTGACCATTTTGACCCGATCAATATTCCACTGAGGGCATTTCTCAGCATAAATTCCTGATAAGTTTTTTTGATATGCGGTCTATGGTACCACGGTTATAAATTACGATAATTCACGACCTATAAAGCATTACAGTTGTTGAGAGGTTTTCTAATAAAATAGGATTTAGAGGTAAGAAAAATGTTGCCCAGTGAGAGGATATGAATTCGTCCACTAACGAATGATTATGATAAGTACAAACTTAGTTGCTTATAAATCAGTCGGTGGTCCTCTTGCTACCAAAGAACAAAAAAATTAAGGCTGGAGGTAGGCTCGTTTTTTTGAAGCACCCTCGTCACCCTTTTGTCGGAATGACGTAAACAAATGAGGTTCATATCAGTCAAGTTTTTTCTCACTTTCGAACCTTTAGGTGTCTATCTCAACCAGGGTAGTGTTTGAACACTTTTATCGGCTAATGGACCGCCTGTGGAAAAGGTGATAAAAGCATTGTTTTTACTGCACGATATAGTTTCGTCACAAGATTAAAATGTGGCTTTTTTCTCGCCGGAGAGGCACAATTCGATAAAACGATAGTCATTGAACTGGATGATTTTCAGACAAATTCACTCCGGACGTTTTTACATGCATAAAATGGAGTGCATCGGAGTGAAAGTGTATGCGTCACCGGCGCAGTTTTAGCGACTTCCAAATATGGGCGATGACTTCCACCGGTTACTTCTTTCCCCTCTTTCGAACGAGGAACTCGGCCCGACTTTGAAATACCAGAGGGGCCCCGAAGGCGGGAAGAAAAATCTCACCTTTTGAACTTCAATGAGTGGATCTTCTTTTTACTCTCTTAGAAACCTTTTAAATCGTGTCTCAAGCTATACATATTGATCAGGTCCTTTTAAAAACCTTTTCCGCAGGCATGACTCCGAGTTACGACTTTCGACCTCGTTCTATTTTCCAACATTTAAATATTGAAAATGTTATTTTAAAAAAATAAATCCCAAATAAAGGCGTGACCTTAAAAAAATTAAGATTTTCATCGGCTTCAGATTCGGGAGCGGACAAGCTCTAACCTGTAATTCTGTATGCAAATGCATTATGAACGCCACGTTCAAGGATTTCGTAATATTAATATCAAACTATGGATTTTTCGTTATTGATAATTTAACATAGACATCCTACTGACAAAAAATTTCTACTCCAGCAACAGATAAAAGGATGAAATTTTAAGCCTCAGCGGTTACAGAAAAGAAAGAGTTGTACATTGTGGACATTTTTTTGTATATTTTGATGACTGAATAGAAACGCAAACGAAGCTAAAAACGAGTCAAATTGTGACAATACGTGACATATCTTCCTATTTTAATTATCGCTCTGTCCCAAACGGAAAACATTTTGAAACTCACGCATGCTGCAATTTCGTCACGTTTTCTTCGATAGCTTTTTCTCAAGCTGTCGAATGAAGATTTTTTTAAAGTTTACCTTTTGTTAACCCTTTATGAAAAGTGAAGATATTTACCTGAAACAGACAAGAAATAAGATAAATTAATTTTTTGAAAATATTGACAGGTAAAATATATTATTTTGGTTAATGTTTTTGAAAAATCAGGAAGCAATACCATATTGCAGTGGTTTACTATAAAAAAAAACTCAACTTTTCAAGATACCTAATCTTATCTTTTATTTACTATCACGACACCTCGGAAATAGGAACCATTTAGATTAGGAAACAAAATTTGTTCCAGTCTAAAAGTAAATCAGTTTTTAATTTTTTTAGCCAGACAAATCGGAAGATTTAAAAGTCATTGTCCCGCATCCTTATAAGGTTATCGAGCTTGTCAAAATAGAAAAAAATTGACCTCAATTTTACAGATAAGATTTTTTTTTAAATTTATTATTTTAATTGATAATTAGAGAAAAATGCGTTAACCGTAACAATGCTATCAGATTATAATTTTTAGGTATTTCCGGTTATAAAAAAGCGGCTCTTTTATAAACCAACCTCTCATGAAACAATTACGTTACAAAATAACGTGTTTTAAAAAGAAAGAAAAGGCTGGAAAATAACTGTGTACCTTTGAATAGATGGGAATTCATGTGTGAATTAAACTGTTTGTTTATTATACCTGCTATTTAATTAGACTTTTCAAAGGTTGTAGGGCGGTTCAGCTTGAAAAAAGATTTTGAAAACTCATTTTTGATAGAAACTTATAAAAATTTGAAGTCGCTTTCCACTTGCCGGTCATGTAACAGTCCGGCCTAAATATAGAATAACCCTTTAATGAACCTTCCTACGATGACAATGGAGAAAAAAAAATCTCCCCGTGGCTTCACGACAACGAAAGGTGGGTGGCTCTAGGGCTAGAAAGCCCAAAAAGAAAAAGAACGACTCGAAAGTACGTGGATCATTAAAATACGTCTGGGAAGCACTTGAAATCGATTTTCTACGCTCTGTCTCTATAAATGAAATGACACATTGCCTACTAATCGAGAAGTTCGGTCCATTTTTTCCTCCGACCTCGTCTATAGCATCATTAATCAAAAGGAGATAACATTTTATTTTTAAACGAACCCCCTACTAAGAAGCACATGCTCGATAAACGAAGATGTTACCGCTTGTAAGCAATCAAAGTTATTTTGATTAATTACTTAAATAAACAGTGAAAGATAAAAAAATAATAATAAAAGGGTACCGGTAAGCTAAATACTATTTTGACAGACGAAATTGGGTGCGTAATTATGGTTGTCGCTCAAACTTCAAAATTCTTAACGACTTTGTAGTGGTTACCTAACCTGATTTGACAAACCAATGCTGATTTCACTTTTATTAAGGAGATTTTTATAACTAAAAGGTCGCACTATTATGGGTTATTTTGAAAAAATTAAAAAAAGAATACATAAAGTGAACGTTTGTCAAGTTCTTGGAAGCAAAACTCTAATTTGCTTGGGCTATTTGGCTCAACAGGTGTTTTTCATTCAGGACAGACGTTTCATAACGTTCCAAATAAGGGATAAGTTTCTTCTCTGATTAATAATCCTGGTTATCCCATTAATAACTTCTCTTTTTTTTTGTAATATTTAAAATCGAATTATGAACGCAGCCAGAAGACGGCTATCCCAGAAGAAGTTGGGCAACAGGTAAAAATTTTTTTTAAATATTTTTTTCGCCTTCCCATCTCTCGGTTTCTATAAAGTCATAGGGTGGCCACTTGAGGAGATTTGTTCATTTACATAATCCGGCACTCTTTTCAAGTATAGAGTTTCATTCACGAAAGGGTTCCCTACCCATTAGTTTCGAGGATAAATAAACACAAAAAAAATTCTTCAGTGCATCTCCAGACAAACAAAAGCGTCAACAACTTACAAAAAATTCAAACTTTTAAAAATTTATCGTAGAAAGCTGTATTTCTGGCTAGTTTTTACGTCTTCTTTTTGATTTTTGCCTTCTTAATTAGCATTTTTGATAAACATAAGCCCCCTCCCCTGTATAAATCATGAATTTTTAATTTTGTGGCTTTTTGAATATAAAAATTAAGAGGATTTTTCAACGATTTGAAGCAGGATCTTCTTTTTTTCCTCCCCACTCTCAATTCTTGAACTTTTTCGACAGATGCTTCACACCCTCTCAACGCATGTGTGACAAGCCCTTTTAAAACTCCTACATGATCATCCACTTATTTCCCATAAGGATTTTTTTTTGCCAATTTTAATTAGGTTTTTACATTTAACCTTTAAAATATTATGAAACAACACCAATCTGCATTTACGGTTTAATAATAGTTTTTAATGCAAGGACGGAGATCCTCACGTAAATTTAATTATGGACCTGTCTTATTTTCTTTCTTTAAATTACTCGTTATTGAGTAATTCGGCCATTTACGAATTGCAAATTTCCACTATTTTTAAGCGAAAAATTGCGCAATTTTACCATTTTTAAAAGATATCGATCGCAATTTATCTCCCACATCGCACACGCCTTTTGATTCGAAAGATAAAATATGGTCACTTAAGTTTAAAAAGACTGGTTTAAAATAAAAGGTTAAAATATAAAATAAAAAATATTTAATTTATTCTTCAACGTTTATTTAAATCGTTTAATTGCTGTTATTTTATGTGTTAATGTATTCCTAGGATTAGATTTTCACACCTTGTAAACAAGCGACTTAAGAAGAGTTTAAAAAAATAACCTTAAGGCTAGAATATTTTCTATTAGCACATCAAGGATATTTCTAGCTTTCTAGTTTAAATTATTATGAATCTATTCGTTAAAACATGAATATTTACGAATTTTGTTATAACAAAATACGATTTCTGGGCCAGATTTCACTGCCTTCTATAGACAAGAATTTTTTTTTAAAGAACTGTGTAGTGGGAAGCCTTTTGTTCTAATTTGAAGGGCTCGTTTTACCCTTCTGAATCAGAGGGAGGGTAAAAAAATCATTTAACGCCGAACAAGTGAAAGGGTTGCATTGTTAGCAATTCACAACGGGGGGTGGCTTATGCAGATGTCCGGCTTCCCCTCTAAAAAGAGATATTTTTTGGTAGTTTAATCATATGAGTTGAAAATATAAAATGCAGTTTCCTTACGTTCAGAAAAGGGGTCAATTTAAACCGAATTCGAGAGGTTCTTCTTCGGAAAGAAAATGTCCAAGTGGGTCAAACGAAAAACTAAAAAACGTCCGTCGTTCAAGCAAGGAGTCGCTGAGGAGCTCATCAGACCGTTCAAAACGTTCATCGGCCAATTCGGCTAAAACGATGAGTAGGACGCAGCTGGAAAGCGATATCAACAATTTGACAAACAGGCTCGTCAATAAAGACAAAGAAGTCGATTATCTTAAAAAGAAGCTCGAGGAGATCAGAAGGAGTTCCATTTCGAGTTCGAAATGCAGAGGATGCGGAGATTGTAAATCGAACTCGGAACTCGACGAGATCCACGAGGTAATCGAGCAGCTCGACCGCGTCAGACGCCAGCTCAACATCAACGCCATGCACATCAAAGAGCCCAAAAAAATTGAAAAAACTACCACACCGAAACTCGATAGCGACAAAAAAGATCTCGAATGTCTCAACCATCTTTTGACACGATGCCAAAGGCTACGGGACATATTAAAAAGCTCGAAGGAAATGCTCAAAAACATCTTTTTAGAAATCGACTCCTACAAAAACGAATGCGACTTCGAAAACCCGGATTTTGTATTGCCCGACCACGAACGCTACAAATGTTTTCAACGTAAACCAGAAAAATTCGACGAAGAATACAAAAATCCGAGCCAATATTTCAAATATGAAAGAAACATCAATTTCAGACGATGAGTAATAAAAAAATTTTTTTGTTTAAAAAGGAAACATAAAAAAGTTTAAACAGGATGTATTGACGTAATGACAGTAGTTCGGGTTATCGTGTTTAATTGACCGTCATTTTATTAACATAATCTCGAATTAAAACCGAGCTTAGAGGTAAAAAAAGGGTCTACAGTTGAACGACCCAAAGTTTTATAGGCGAACGTTACGGATGGGTGGACTCGCAGGTGCGGTCATTCAAATTGCACAAAGCTTCTTGATTTTTAGTATCAAGTTCAAAGTTTTTGTGAAATTAATGCGAGTTATTCAACACGTTATATGAGACGAGAACCGCATAGGATGTGGACGAAATATTTTTTCATCATACAAATCCGAAGAGCCGAAATCTTCTGGACGTCAGCCAACAATCCCACCTTGGAGGCGTCAATTGGTCCCAGTGTATCACGAATTTTCCTCCTTTCGCTTACGAAATCGAGTAGGTTAGAGGGCTTAGCGAGTTGTGAAAGAACGGAGGCGTTGAAAAGAACAATAGGTGTGGTGCACTCCTGAAGCCCCGATATGGTCCTGCTCCGGTTCGGAACCACAATTCGTCAAGGCGAATTAATAAACATTTAAAATTATTTGTTCAACATTTTAAAATATTCACCGTCCATAATTACACACCAAAAGTGTTACACTTTGACAGAAAAAATAAATAATCATAAATAATAATAACAGGGTGCTTAAAACACCAATTTACATATTTCTTGATATTCACCGAGAAGATTGAAACCTCAGTAAGAAGACTTTTATTAGAGGAAAAAAAAAATCTTTCGGTCTTCTTTTCTGGCGCCTGGTTTAGGCGGAAATGACCCAAATCTGCCCATACGTCAAAGTTGATTTGGGACCCATTTTCTTCCTTTCTTGTTTTCTTTTGACAAGTGCTACCCTCCCATTTTTCCACCATATGTTCTTCCTTATGTAAATCCACTTGTATTAACATAAAAAAAATCCTTTTAATGATCGCCCTGAAAAACAATGTTTATCAATGACCAACAAGACCCTTTAAAAAAATATTTTTTTCTTTCCAATAAATTAAAATGGAATTACTGATCCACAGACACGTCCCGAACGAGTAATTAGGTGTATCGACGAATCTTAACCGTTTTTAGACACTAATCTTTAATTGGATCTAGAGACGTTTTGTATTTTGATTGTATTTCTTTTAATTGGACCTTTTTTTGGGGAGGCTTTAGTTACTTCTTTTAAAAAGTGTGACAAAAAATGTAAAACATGGAACCTTTTTATAGGGCCACCAGGACGTGACGTGAATAAAAGGTTATATCGCGTCCATCGCATGTACTAAAACGTAATTTAACCTGAGCACTGAGTTATGTGTGAGAACGTAAGAAATTACAACTAAAAATGAAGAGGAGAAAAACTGGGCCCTTGTCAAACAACAAAACGAGGGGGTCAATTTTTTTCCTTTGGCGGAAGAGTACCAAATGATGAGTTTGATGAACAAGGTGATCATACTCAAGGAAGGGGTTTGCTAGGGGAGGCTAGGGCTCTTCACCAAAGGCACTATCAGGTACTATCAACATGGATGACCTAATTTGGTACATAAACGTTTCTACTGATGGTAAATAATTCTATCAGATTTCTTATATTCTTTTACGTTGGTTTTTAGAACCTATTACACGGCAGGAAACAAAGATTTTAGTGTAGAGAAGACGGAGACAGGTAAAAATAAATTTTTACGAGTGGAGAACTTGTTGAACGTTCTGTTCGGAACAGGTGGACCGGTTCTCCGAGTGAACAATAAACGTTTTGCGGCTCTACCGCTCGATTTGCGTGAAAACGATAGCTCGGAGAAAAACGTCGCGAAGGCGAAAGGTGAATTTATTCCCTCCGTCACACTCCGGTCGTTATTATCTCGACATAGACTCGGTACGAAATGTCTTACGAAGTAAATTCATCCCATACGGTAGCCCAAACATCAAGTAGGACGAATGACGCAACATTCCAAACTCCCCCCTTTCACCCTTTTTTTAAATCTCATTCCCAACTAGGTTTTTATTTTTAATCTTTTATCAAAATTTGCATGTCATTTTACTTTTATATCTATAATAAGTGTACATATGCTTTTAATTTAATTGGCACAGTCGATAAATCGAGTACCACGGGAGGGACGTCGGATGTGAAACGCCTCTGCAGTCTGTACCCTTTCCGGTCTGGCGACCATCTTTGAACTTGAACCTTTCGCAATAATAAGAAATTTTTATAGTCTGAGGAAAATATTGATTTTCTGATCCAATTTGCGATGTTGCGCAATCTAATTTTTTTAAATCCAATGGTGGAAAATCCTTGAGCGAGAACAAAAATAGCTCTTTCTCATTTTTTTGTTGCAAGGGTGGTGAAGAATGTTCTTATTCATTATTCATTTTTTTCTTACATTTTAATTAGCTAGGAGGAACATTCTCAAGAAAAAGTCTGTTGTTTTGTAGGTTAACTTGTGGCTTTAGATAAAGACTTCTGTGGCCACTTATCAAGTTTTTATGTTCATCGAGTATTTGAAATTGCTATCGATCAATATGAATTTTTGTAATTTGAATACATGAACCCGTGGGCAGACTATCTTGATTTTTTGGCATTTTATTTGCGACCTATCCCAAGGTCGTTATGAACCAGTACGTCTCAATTCTGCACTCGAGTCCCGTACTATTTTATATGTAAACACAACAGGTGCGTGGGTCGAAAAAGCCCCCGTCTGGACTCCATCTCGAAAAACCCGACCGTGACTCATCCGAAGCGGCTTCCAGAGTGGGAGAAAAGAAGACAAAAAAAAAGGACATAAAAGAGAAAATTTTTAATCGAAAGGGTAACTTGAATAACCCTTTTAGTGGGGGTGTTGTAAAGGAGCCAACATCCGTGGGAAATGACGGCCGAAGACGACAGAAAAAGGTGGGGGAGAAGAAAAAAAATAGAGGCGACAATCCTGACTCCAACTACACGATTTATAATCCACTCGGGGCGAAAAGTTCAAAAATAGATCCATAAAATCGACCCGATAATTTTCAAAATAAATAACAAAGAAACTGCAAAGTCAGAAATTTCGCCCCGGGCTTTGAACCCGTTCAAAAACTAGGTTGAACCTCAAAGGCCACAGGTACTAAATAACCAGAATTTATTGACTTATTACCCGAATTTTTTAAACTTTGAATTCTTTTAATTAATAACTTATTTGTCTTACCTGCACCGAGACGAGGCCAAAATTGATCTTCGGCCGGCTCTTGGCAGCCTTCGAGCTCTTTCGAGCCTGACGGCATCACTACATTTATCACTTAACGTCACCTGGAGAAAACAATTTTAAAATTCATAAAATGAAATTTATTGGACCACAAAGTACGAATCCTGTCAATTTAAGTTTTTTTTGGTTATCTTAAAATTCTTCATTAATCCGGTATTTTAGCATAAACGATTAAAAAGTTTATTAAATAAAATGGATTCTCTTCAAACGTGGTCATTGCGAATTTTTACCCCACGGGGACTTGAATGATTAAAGACAAATTACTTCATTAAATTTTTTTTTTCTTTTTTTTTAACCGGTTTGATGAATTTCATTAAAATTTTCGAAAAACCTTGAACGATATTTTTCTTTAGTGATTCATCAATTGATTGGACGATCGAATCCTAGAGAATTTTCTGCGTTAACATGCTAAGAGTTGAAAATTGAAGGAGTAATGAATTTTTATAGCATTTTCAACAATGAACTCAGTGGTTGCTCTTTGAAAAATCCAATGGCAAAAATCCGCAATGAAAAATTAATTCCAGGATTAAATTACAAGAGGAGTTAAACCGACCTTATTTTATATACGTTCGTGTCATTTTATTTCTTCTAGGGATTCTGTTGATAATAAAAATTACGGCTGAAAATTATTAGAATCACGAGTTTCATGGCCAAGGGATTTTATTTCATGAGATAGGATGTGGTCGGTAGGGTACTTAAGTCGAACAAACTAAACAAGATCCGAGATTAAAATTAATCAATTTAATCTTCAATCATCCTATTGTATCCCATATTTTTGTGGAGAAATAGCAAAATCGCCAAGGATTTGAAGCTTGTTTACTAGAAAAAGTGGATAAAAACAGCCAAGTGTGTGCTGATCTATAGTGACATTAATTCAAGATTCAGTAGTTGATTTGGATAACATTTTTTAATGTGTATAGCTCGAGACAGGTTGATCTTGAATGGTTTTAATTCGATACTTCACGGTTGTTGGATCCACATTTTCCCAAGCGACTCCCGGACTCGTTCTAGCATGAAAGGCTTCTCGGGCACTTCAATTCTTTCACCGGTCGATTCCCATTCCTTCTCGGACGTTTTTCAACCTGAATTGAAATTTTTCTGACCTTTTCAGCGCCGGCATCTTTTGATATAGAGGAAAAGGTTACTTTGTCCTGAAGTAAGTGAAAGTGGACTAATGCTCTCCTAGGTTTAAAACGCGGCTTATCTCGTTTTAAATAAGTGTCCTTGTCACGCCGAGTGATTTAAAACTGCGTACACGACGAACTTCTTTTTTTCACGAAACTTTACACATAAAAGATTTATCCGTTCAAGGCTTCGAAAGCCACTATTTTCATTAACGTTATCACGATCTTTTTAAAAAGCGTGAAATCACAAAAAGCCACTCAATAAATCATAAAATTACGTTTACTTTTTATAATAAAAAATCTCAGAACGATGGTAATTTAAAACTTTACGGTATTTCAGGCCCGTTAGAATTATTTATAAAAGAAAAATGCCATTCTACGTAATTAATTTCGTGTTATTAGGACTTTGGCCCCTTAAGTCCAGTTTCACAAAACTAAGCAATTTCATGGAATTCGTTTTCTAGACAAACTCAAGATAAGGAAATTAATCAGAAAGATTTTATTGGGGTTCCCCAGCCTTCTAATTTCTACGTAAAAACACAATTAAATAAGTTAATTAGAAAAAAAGGAATGTGTGTTAATGGCATTTTTTATTGCTTCCAGTCACGTTGTTTCGATAAATTGAAAAACGAAAATTTCCTTCGCAGCCTCACTCAATAGCTAATTTCCTAAGGACTTCCAACTCTTCCATTCGTCCTACATTTTTTGATCCCCAGAGCATCACTTTCAAGTATCTACCTCAAAGGTGAAGGCTTTATCGCCATAATTCTTCTTAAGTCAAAAGTTAAGAGAAAAACGTTTATTAAATTTTGACAACAGCTCGTAATTTTGCTTTCGAGTTCATGGCCAACCTCTGTTGTGAAGCGTCAGTGAAATACCCTCAGGGTAGAGTTTTTATTCCATTCTTTCTTCTTCGCGATTTTTTTTATCAACTTGACACTTCTTGCACAAATTGGGACATACAAAGCTCGTCTACACAGCAAAATCTGGCTTAGAATTTTATAAAATGCACCCTTACGCTGTAATATGTAACAAGATTGTATATTTTTAAAAAACCATAGACGATTTTTTTTTCCTCCCTTAAGTTTATTACATCCCTTTAACTTTTCAAATGTGAAAAACATGCAAGGTTTTGAGTTCCAAATTCATCAAAAAGCAAGCAAAATACATGAAAAAACCATCGACAGTAAAATTGACAGAAATTCGTAATTTGTTGGTAATTAAATTGGGAATAATAAAATGAGACTGACCGGTAAAACGATATCCAAACAAATGGTCGGAGCACATCACACACTGAATAAAGAACGCGGACATACAGACACGAAGGCGTTTGAATTCATACTAAAGCCACCTGTTGTTCACTTCTCCTTTCATCCCCTCTCTTGCGAGTAGTGGGGGAGAAGCTTTTTTTTACTACGAATTCATTCAATAAAAACTTATTGATTTTTTAGGCCTTTTTATTTTCTATAATAGTGAAAACAATAAAATCGTAGGAGTGCAAAAAGTTAGAAGGGATTCCCACGGTTGATGCACCTGAAAACACCTGCTGTCTGTCTGAAGGGGAAACATTCATATATCAAACGTTTAAAAAAGGGTCCTCCGCTCTACCTTGAAATTATAATGAGTTGTTTTTGTTTTATTTTACTTTTTACAAAAAAGTCAAAATTAAATAAATCCTAGTGTGGCATGGTTAAAAGGGGCAGAGTATGCAATAATGGAAGACTGCAATGCACCATCAGGTTACGTAGGTGGGTACAATAATTTCCTTCGGAGATTATTACTTATTAGGTACCTACCAACACAACATGCCCTACAAGCTGCAATTACCAAATTTTTTGAAGCAATTTCCCCTAAAATAAGCCATTCCATCGTCCATAAGCCACATTCCGATTGACGCCATTTTGCCCAGTTTTTAAGCCATTTGCTTTTACAGTGTGCCTTTTATAGATCAAATGACTCAATAAGTACTTGAGTACATTTTTTCCTCATAAAAACATAAGTCTCAAAGGTGGAGTAAGACGTCGTTATACCTACATGGACACCTTCGAATACAATTCAAGGCGAGTAAACCACTCGCGTTGGTGTCTTGGTCCCCAGTGGGCGAAACCTGAGATAAAGGGGCTTTCGCCTATCTTTTAAATTCAGTAATTAGCATTCCAATAATTAATTAAACTGATCGAGAATTAAATAAACGACCTGTCATCTCAAGTTTATGGCGTGGATTGATTCTTGTTTTCCTTATCGTAAATAAAATAAGGAAATAGTTTTTTCTACCCAAAAGCATAAATTCTATACCTCTATTGTGATGAAAAAGTGAAAAGAATTTATTTTTTTTTCTTTTCACATCAGGTCCTATCAAGGACGCAAATCAAATAAGGAGGGGTTACAATAATATAAATAATAGAAATCGAAGTGCGACTTGACATTTTTGGACGCATCTTCTTTCTAGCTGGATAAGAGCAGTTGCAAAATATAAAATGCTTTTAGTGACGATTTTTCTGTTCGGTCTTCATTATGTGGTGGAGGGCTCCAAAATTCGTAAGTCAAATTTTAAAAAGCAATTAAGTGGTCAAAGTCCATAAAATTAAGTCACTGTTTCAAGCTACTTTCCTTATTTAGACCTCAACTCGTCAATTATGTTATTAAGTTGTAAAATATTTCTACATAACGAGAAATTTTAAAGGTATGAGTCATAGCTTTTCGTTATTTTTTAGCCAAAAGTTGGGTTTCCTGCAAACAAAACGACACGAACGAACCAAATTGCCTCATAAAATCTGTCCAGAGTGCATTAACAGATTTAAATAAAGGTAAACTAAAAAAAAAAGTTAATTATTTTTAAGAAAATTTTTAGGCAATTTAGATTTTGGAGTTTCATCATTGGATCCATTGCGATTTAATACGCTGTCGATCGACCAAGGAACGGGACCTGTCGCTATCAAACTTGACTTTAAAGATTTGGACTTAAAAGGGATTAAAAACATCAAAATACTAAACGCTAAGTAAGTCAGACAAAAATAAACCTAAAATTTGGTTAATTAAAATTATTTTATTGAAGAACCGACTGGAAAGATATGGAATTAGACTTTTTAATTCCCCAAGTCATACTCGAAGGTAAATATAAAATCGATGGCAAAATTTTGATCCTACCCATCAAAGGTGACGGCAATTGTAAGCTCGTTTTAGGTATGAAAGAAGTTTAAAAAAAAATAAAAACTTTATTTTAATTAACTTTTAGATAAGTTTAACGCCACAGCAATCATGAAACTAAGCGAGAAGAAAGTCAGAAATAGAAGATTCTACCGTATCGACAAATTTCAAATGTCTTTTGACGTCTCCAATGTTAAAATAAGATTTGAAAATCTTTTCAACGGTGACAAAGTCTTAGGTATGATTTTATCAGTGATGATCGTGTCTCAACTATAATTTTGTATCTTTTAGGTGAAAGCATGAACGCTTTTTTGGGCCAAAACGGGTTGGAAGTAGTAAACGAGTTGAAACCGGCGATTTCGCGTTCTTTCAGCGCGGGATTCAAAGAAGTCGGAAATCGAGTCTTTTCAAAAATCGAAATCGACGATATCAAATGGAAATAACTACTATTTGGTTTTTTGTGATCATGAATGTCCTTTCCATGCAAAAATTCAACGTAACTAACTTTATCCAATCAAACATTTTCAATGATGAATAAATTGTGAATATTTTGTCTTCGTTTAATATACCAGTGGTGCCATCTATTAAATTTTCCTTCAAGTAATCGTTGCCATTTTTCGTGGGCAGTCTCGGTTGAAGGATAAGGAAAAAATTATTTTTGCGTGACCTCAGAACTGAAATAAAGATATAATATGTCTAAATAATAGTCATTACTCATTAGTTAATCGTTCATTTCTTAGAGGAAAAATCGAAGAAAAAAACAAAATCCCACTTTTGGCCATTTTCCAAACTTTGTATGGCCCTGAACTTACGAGACGAAGAGATTCTAAATTCGCACTTTCTCTTTCACTGGTGGGTATAAATAGACAGAGAGGAACATTAATGAAACTTGCTAAAAAAGGTAGACATTGCCTAATTTTCATAGGCATAGCATTCCTACTTACCACTATTGAGGATCCATCAAAAGATTTCCAAAAGATATAAAGTGAGCATTTTAAACTAAAATTGGACCACCTTCGGTTCACATAAGTAGGAGAAGTTTTAGGTGTCAAAATAAACGATAAAGGTGGAAAGTTAATGCTTAACCCTTAGGAAAGCCATATTTAAATAAATGAGCCACCGTCGTGTAAATGGAATTCAAAATGAGTTCAGACCTATTAAACGTTCACATAAATTTCCTAACTCCTTTCTAAAACGTCGTTCTCATGGAGGAAAAAAGTTAAGTTATAAAAAATAAATATAATATCTAAACAGCACCTTGATTCGCTAATTTATTTCAAAGAAAAGCCCCGTTAGTTTGATTTTTAATAGACACAACTTACAATAAATAAAAGACTTATATCAACTCGTCTCATTCTATCAATAAAAATGACGATTGTAAAAATTTCCTCCAATTTATCAATCGAAAAATCGATTAATGACAAGATTTCCTTATTATAAGATAAAATACATTTTATTATATTAAAATATATTTATAATTTATTTTTAGAATTAATTAAAAATATTTTTATAATTTTTTATTATATAAAATTTTTATAATTAATTTAAAATATATAAATAATTTATAATTTATTTATTATATTATAATATATTAATTTTTTTTTATATTTATAATAAGTTCCAAGGATCTAAATGACCGGAAACAATTTTTACACGCTATATCTTGGAAACAATTATTTTGGAAGGATCCTTGTGTTGCAGACTAATGCATAGGTAGTTAACATTTTAATATATTCAGAACATTCAGACGATTAAAAAAGAAGAAAAAATGAACTGAAAAAGAGAAAAAAAAATTAGTGAGAAGACAACACCAAAACAAAGAAGTGAAAAAGAAGGAATTCATAAAGAAAATTACCTAATAAAACAGGGCAGAACATATCTGATAAAATAAACGATACTATTGAAGCCTACCCCTCAAATTCATTACAATTTACAGCAGTCAAAAATGGGGAAGTAAAATAAATTAAAAATTGAATTACCTAAATGTTTTAATCAAGTCCCAAGTGATTGATGTCTTGGGTCAGTCTAAATATAATAATTAATATTTTTTTCTTTCTTCAAATCATTTAAGCAACTATAGTCTGAACTGATTTTATCATCGTTATTTTTGCACTTAAAAAAAGAAAAAAAAGTAGTAATTAATGGTTAATAACCCCTTATTTTAAGACAAAACCCATCAGTCAGGAAAAAAATGTTCATTTTTCAATCTGACGAACTGCAAGGTCTTGAGGGTAATTAGGACTAAAAAATTTGAATTATTCAAGTGGGGATGTTTCTGTCTGGGTATATAAACAAAAGAAATTAAGGCGAGTGGTACATTCAAGAAGATGATTCTTTTAGCGTCTGTTTTATCTGCCCTTTTAGTCGTCGATGCGGCTAAATTTCGTAAGTTTTCAATTTATTTTTGCTTTGTCGTTTTAAAAATTCGATTTCCTAGCTAAAACATGGACTGCCTGTAAAAAAAGCGATCCAGAACTAAGCGAATGTGTGAGAAAAGCTACCAATGCTGCTATACATGAAATGCTCAACGGTAGGACGTTTATTTTTAATAAAATTAGCTGCCAAAATAAATATAAAAAAAAACTTTAAATAATTTAGGATCATTTGAAAATTACTAGCAAACAATTAATTACAAATGATTAAAGGAAAACCATCTTTGGGTGTAACACCTTTGGATCCTTTACGTTTTCAAAAGATACATATCGACCAAGGAACTGGGCCTGTGAGCATCAAACTTGACTTCAAAGATTTGGACGTCACAGGAGTGAAAGATTTTACTTTTAAAACAGCCAAGTAAGTTTTATTGATTTTTATTTAAGGAAAATTTATCGAAATTTTGTGTTGCAGAATGGACTGGAAAGAAATGGTAGCCGACTTTGAAATTCCGACCGCTACGACCTTACAAGGAAAATACAAAATAAGTGGAAAAATTTTGATTCTACCGATCAGCGGTGAAGGCGATTGTAAACTCGTTCTTGGTTTGTAACAATTTTACGTTTTCGTGCTAGAAAAGAAAAAAAAATTCTTTTTCATTTGCAGACAGGCTCTTTGGCAAGGCTACACTTAAATTTAGCCAAGTTGAGAAGGATGGAAAAAACTACTATCACGTAGACGATGTCAGTTTCACCTTCGACACCGATCGTCTCCATTTAAATTTCGAAAATTTATTCAACGGAGACAAAGCTTTAGGTGAGTTTCGGATTAGCAGTTACTGAAAAAAAAAAAGTTTCTTGTTAGCATTATTATTCTAAAAATGAAAATTTCATTGGAACTTTAAAATCTTGATAAAAATTGTCTGGTTACAGGTGACAACATGAATGTCTTTTTAAACGAAAACTGGAAAGAAATTTTAAAAGAGCTTCGTCCATCGATTGCGGGAGCATTCGGCGCAGCCTTCAAAGAAATAGGAAATCGCATTTTTTCGAAAATCGAATCCAACGTCATTTCTCCCCCTTAAGCCAAACCAAAGACGCAAGAGAAGCCAAGCTAATTTTTATATACTCCTCAAAGAAGAAAAAGGGAAAAAGTCCACTTTTAATTTTAAAACATGTACAAGACGTAAATTAATTTGTCGAAATTTAGTTAAATATTGTCTATACACCATAATAGTTAAATAAAATAAAAAAAATTATTTGAGCAATGAAACAATGTACTTATTGGAATCTTTAGCACCTAATTTTCAAAACATTAAGGGCGATATTCAGGGATATTTAAGTAATTTGAGTAAAGACTCAGCTAAAAATGGACGATGCGTTTACTGCGCTTCCTGTGGACCAATGGACTTGAAATTTTAAGGGATTTTTACTAGGAATTATTAAATATTAAAGAGCCCAAATTCAAATCGATTGACCACAGGAGCGAGAAAACTAATTCAAATAAATAAGCTACCACCCATACTAAATTTTCTCTACGGATATCACCCTCTCAACCAGCCAATTAAAAAAAAAGTACAATGACTTCCTTTTGTTTTAAACGCTAATTCTCTCAATTTTTCAATGCGACGAATGGCAAGGTCATGGGCGTAATTAGGAACGAAAAATTGAATGAATCAAGTGGGGGTGTTGTTTCGGTAGGTATATAAACAAACAAAAAAATTATGTCGCGTGTTACATAGTGGATTGTGTATCGTGGAAAATGATTCTTTTAGTGTTCTCCATTTTGTCTGCCATTTTCGTCGTCGATGCGGCTAAATTCCGTACCTGAGTTTTAAAATTTTAGTTTTTTAGTTTAATTTTTTTTCTAGCTAAAACATGGACTGCTTGTAAAATAAGTGATCCAGAAATAAACGAATGTGTGAAAAATGCAGTTAATTTTGCTATACACGATATGCTCAACGGTAAGACGAGTTCATAAATAAATTCAACAAAGCAAAGGGTAAAACTAATGAATCCGTTTTTAAAATTTCCAAAAGGAAAACCATCGTTGGGTGTAACACCTTTGGATCCTTTACGTTTTGAAAGGCTACATATCGACCAAGGAAATGGACCAGTGAGCATCAAACTTGACTTCATAGATTTGGACGCCATCGGAGTTAAAGATTTTAATATTAAGTCAGCCAAGTAAGGTTTCAGCGGATCTCTGGTGATAGGTCGTTATTTTTGTAAAATTGCAGAATGGACTGGAAAGAATTGGACGTAAAATTTGAGATTCCTTCGACGACGACGTTACAAGGGAAATACAAAATAAGCGGTAAAGTGTTGATTTTACCCATCAGTGGGGAAGGCGATTGCAAACTCGATCTTGGTTAGTAAATATTGCTCATTTTGTAGCCGAAAGTCACTTTTTTTGCAGACAATATCGTCGGTGATGCTAAATTGAAATTCAGCCAATTTGAAAAAGAAGGCAAAACCTACTATCAAATAGACGACGTCAACTTCACATTCGATACCGACCGCCTCCACCTTCATTTCGAAAATTTGTTTAACGGAGACAAAGCTTTAGGTGAAATGTGATCACATACCTATCAAACTTTTTTCAACCAAGTTTAGACATTTCTAGAAATTCTGATAATTGTCTGGTTACAGGTGACAACATGAATGTGTTTTTAAACGAAAACTGGAAAGTAATTTTAAACGAGCTTCGTCCATCGATTGCGGGTGCATTCGGTGCAGCTTTCAAAGAGATCGGAAATCGCGTCTTTTCGAAAATTGAATCTAACATCATCTCTCCACCATAAGCAGAATCAATGATACTAAATAACAAAAAAACCAAAGAGAAAAAACAAAACAAAAATAAATTAATAAGTTTATAATATGTATGTAATAAAAGAATAAACGTTAAATGATCGATGATTAATTTATTGTATGACATATTAATATACCTTGAATCGTCTGCCTAAGAACGCCTAATTTAAAACTACTCATTGTCAGCTAAAATTTCAATGCAGGGGGTCAACTATTTCAATCAGTTGGAATATTTTAGTGTCATGCTATATTCAGCAGACCACAGGAGACCAATCTTTCTGCCAATACATACCATTGAATGAATTCGGCATTCTTATGAATTCAAAATAAGAATTTTTGAATATCGACAACAGTTGGAAGTTGTTGGTGAACGGAAACACACAACTAATGGCTTCTATTTCAAAATTCACATAAAAATTAAGTATTTCATGCAATATTGAATTTTTTTATTTATTTTTATAAATAGTTTTCACCAAACAAAGTAAGGTACTTTTTGGAAATTGAAAAACAAAAAATATTCCCCTTGCCAAAATTTTAGGTAGATTTTTTTTTATTACGGTGTAGGGTAGCTAGCACCTTTGGTGAGAGGTCAGTCAAAAAAAGTTATCCTTATGAATCCAACGAACCACACCTAATTATTACGTAGATTTTTTTTAAATGTTTACAATTACATATATATTAAATTTACAAACAAAAATTTTAAGACATTTTATCAGAACGAAGTACATATTGACTCATTAATTAAGGATGTACTAATTATACTGACTACAACTATAATAAATTAATATTAATAAATATATAATTGTTTCCGTGTACTTAAAGTCGTTTACCTTGGAATTTTCGGACATAATTCTGCCCAATCCACTTAATGAGAGTTCAGTATGTATAGGGAAAAGATAAGAGAAAATAAGGAAAGATAAGAAAATTTCGGGGTTAGTGTAAGTAATTATGTATTATTAATTAAAAGCTTCTTTCATTTCATGGCCTTTATCCAAAGAGACTTAATTTTTCTTCCTGAATATTCGATAGGTTATCAGTTATCACCTGCCAAATGAACTAGATAAACATTGATGTAAAATTGCTGGCTATTGGTCCATCTTGGGAATCAGAGCAGAAGCTCCCGAAGCCGTCTTTTTGATACAATATCTAATCCAGTATAACTCGGATTTTATCAGTAAAAGTCCTTACAGATGCATAAACTTTCAAGTCCTTCAAGTCCTTACAGATGCATAAACCTATTGAATATTTCTTATCGTTTTTGCCAAAAATTTCGTTGTAGATGTTTTTAGTTGCTATGAAGCCAAGAATCATATTTTAACTTCACATACTTTGACTAAAATTTTGATATCGGTACCCAACTTACCTTAATGCATTTTGCAGTCAGTTCACTTTATTTTAACTTTATAATATTTAATGCCTATATACCTATTTATGATGTATGTACCTTTAAAAAATTTTGTTAAAGGATTTTCCTACAACAGCCTGAAACTTGACAATAGAAGAACTCAACATGAGGATAGACTTGATTTGGCGGACGGCCGTCTTCTGGTGTCTTTGATAGTTAATAAAACACTTTTTTTATTAATTGCTTTTAATCGCATTTCTTTATTATCGATAAGATCTCAAAGAACAATGAAATAATATTTTTTTGATTATTTTAATGGTCTACAAAATGCAAACAAGTCACGCAAAACGGTGCAGCAGACGGTGACAAGTTTTTTTTCCTCCATCAAAATGGACGTTATCAGGTGGTGGGTTGAGGGTTTTGCAATTACATGCAAGTCCAAGGACAGTAACTATAGTAATTAACGCATATTTAGCACTAGTGGGGGAGTGCTATAAATAATATATTGTGGACACAATATCTACTCAGAAAATACAACCGACAATGTTGGTAACAGTGCTCGTCGCTTTGTTTTCGTTAGCGGAATCCGCGAAATTCCGTAAGTTATATTCGATTCGAAAAGCTACAGGGAAACTTATGAGTTGATGAAATTTTTAGCCAAAAATTGGACCGCATGTAAAAAAGATGATCCAGGATTAAACGAGTGTCTCAAAAGTGCTATGCAGGGTGCTCTGTTAGATTTAAAAGATGGTAAGTTTGAGTACAATCTTTTACCTTACATTACTTTAAAAGAAACGATCTTTCGGATAGCAATTATGAAACTAGATGACCTCCATAAGGCCCATCAGCAATCCCTGAATTAGGTCCATTAGTTCGAACAAAAAGGGCCATCTTTTTCCAAAACTACATATTTTAAGAAATTGAGACAAGTGGCTGTTGATTTTCGAGATTTTTTTGTTGGAACTATTAAATTTTTTCAGGAAGTCCATCTTTGGGTATTTTTCCTTTGGATCCATTGCATTTCAACCAGCTTACGATCGACCAAGGGACCGGACCGGTGAGCATCAAACTCGATTTTATGGATTTGGACGTTAAAGGGATCAAAGATATCGTGATCGAAAACGTGAAGTAAAATTGTTTATTTAAGAAATAACGGAATATTTATTTTTCGAAACAGAAACGATTGGAAAGAGATGACGATCGACGTTTCTTTTCCAAACGTCGTCCTTGACGGAAAATATAAAATCAATGGAAAAGTTTTGATCCTCCCCGTAAACGGCGAAGGAGTTTGCAATCTCATTTTAGGTATCTCGAACTTATATTTATAAAATTTTAAATTACTTTCTTTTTTTTCAGAAAAATATAAAGGGAATGCGGTTATCAAATTTGGAGAAAAAGAATCCGGAGGGAAAAAATACTACGTGATCGAGAGCTTCAAAATTTCGTTCGACGTCGATCATCTCAAGATGAAATTTGAAAATCTTTTTAACGGAGACAAAGCTTTAGGTCGGCTATAAAACTCTGTCCAGTAGAGAATTCATTATGTATTTTCTTTTTCAGGCGATAACATGAACGTTTTTCTAAATGAAAACTGGAAAGAGATTCTACAGGAACTGAAACCTTCCATTTCGTCAGCATTCAGCTCAGCTTTCAAAGAAATCGGAAATAGAGTTTTCTCGAAAATTGAAATGAACGAAATCTCCCCTTAAAAATCTGCAACCTATCTTTGTAAATACATACCTATATCAGAATTACTCAAAATGTGAAATAGCAAAATTAAAATTTTAAAAAAATTTTGGCCTCATATTTTTTAACAAAGCAAATTCTTCTAAGGGCGAAACATTTTTTTGGGCGGACCTAATTACCTTCAGGTCAAAAGCAATATTTCAAGGTGTATGTTTGGCTTGAATTTGTCTTCTTAAAATTTTATTCACCAGGAAAATCCATTACTCTAATTTCCTTTAATAGACCTATTTTGCCTCAAGTTTCGCGATAATTGACCGTTCGTGTTTTTGAAAACTGGAATATTTTTGATTTAATAACAGGTTCGTCTTCGTAATATTTTTTCTTGAAGGGGGTTTTCTTTGAGGGTGGTGGGGTGTTTTACTATAAATAAGCTTGTTTGCTCGCTAATTTGTTTTCAAACTGTGATCTTTTCCTATTGTGCGATCATGTTGATATTCTGCCTCCTCTTCTTAGTAGCTGTCGAGGCGAAATTGCGTGAGTAAATTGATTTTCTGACAATTTCTTAGGGAAAAACGATTTTTTCAAGGTTATAAAAATCTTTTTGTCAGAATTAAAACTCTAATTGGACCAGTTACATGGGACAACAAAAAGACATGGAAACTCAATTACCTTGTTATCTCAAAAATATAAAGAAAAAAACGTTTTTATACTTACGATTTACGTCATAAGGTTTCCTCGTAAATTTAAATTCTTACCTAGAAAAAGAAATAAAATTAAATAATTTCAGCAAAGCAATGGAAGGTGTGCAAATTGACTGATCGTAACCACAACGAGTGCATGAAAAATGCGCTAAACGAGGCCTACATAAGTTTGTTGAATGGTAAGTTGATCCTAATTGGCTTTCTTTTAATGACGTCATCATAGGTAATAAGGCTCTTGGTGTTTCACCTCTGGACCCCCTCAGATTTGATCACATTTTGATCGACCAAGGCACTGGACCTGTGAGCATCAAATTGGATTTTTTCAAAACTGACGTTCGAAACTTCAAAACCCTTCGAACGACCAGACTCCAGTACGTTTTCTTTTTCATTTCAAATTTTTTTATTTTCTTTTTAAAGAAATGACTGGAAAACACTGAAACTCGACATCGTGATTAAAGACCCGGTTCAACTCGAAGGAATGTATAAAATCAACGGAAAAGTATTGATTTTGCCCATTACAGGAAATGGCCATTTTACTCTTTCATTAGGTAAAATAGATATTAAAAAATGATTGGAAAAACCCAATAAATAACATTATTTTCAGATAATGTTCGAGGAAACGCCACTATGAACCTGAGCGAGAAAAAAATCCGGAACAAAACATACTTTTCGATCGATAAACTTCGTTTTGACTTCGATACGGACTACCTGAGAGTGAAATTTGACAACCTGTTCAACGGAAACAAGCAACTAGGTAAGCTTTTATTCCTTTGGATATTCAAGGCTTTGTCTGGACATCAAATATGCTTAAAATGTTTTGTGCTTAGGTGACAATATGAACCTCTTCTTGAGTGAAAACTGGAGAGAAATTTTGAACGAGCTCAAACCTTCTATCAGCGACGCTTTTGGCGAAGCCTTCAGACAAATAGGAAACAGAGTCTTCTCCAAAATCGAAACCAAAGAACTTTTGTAGCTTTAGATCTCTATACCTTTTTGTATTCAACTATTTATTAAAATTATATTAATATAATATCTTTTTTTAAAGTCCTACCTTCTTTGATCATCCACCCACCTAGCTCCAAATTTTTTGAGAAAGTTGTTATAGGGTTCCTCCTTCCATAGTTCCATTTTCTTTGGTATTTTATCAAAATACTTTTGAATTGCGGAAATATTTTGCAATACTTGTCATTGTAAAATTTCAGGAGTCCTGTATTCCTTGACCGTAAGTGAAACATTTTGAGGGCCAAACAAGTCACCTTAAATTCGTTATTTCGCATTACGAAATTTCAAAAGAAGGACATGAAAGGAACCTCAAGTAAAAATAAAACTTTAAAAATGCCTAAACAGCCTTTAACTTTCAATAAATACTAAAATTGACCTCAGATAAACCACAATAATGGTGAATGATCAAAAAGGTCCCTTATTTTGGACCTTCCCCCTGTGATATCAAGTGACGACCTTTTAAATAACGAGGTAACTAAACATTTCCGTATTTGTGAAAATAAGTTGATCGAGGGAAACTAAAGACAAAAGAGGGATTACGGAATAATAGTAGGAAATAGTAAATTTAGGGTGGGGAAAATGGTCTAAATTAAGGTTTTGCTATATAAGAAAATAATGGGAAGCTTTCGATTTCATTTTTTCAAAATGCTCATCGCAATAATTTTGACTTTGTTAGCTTACTCGGAGGCTGCTCAATTCCGTAAGTACTTATGAGCATAGGAATTAACATTAAGAATTAACCTTTTTTTATTATTCCTTATTTTAGCCAAAAAATGGACTGCTTGCCCAAAATCTGGACCAGAAATGAACGAGTGTCTAAAAACTGCAATCAATTTTGCCATAGAAGACTTAGCACCAGGTAATAATTAAACAAAAAAGGGAGTTTTGACCTATTTATTTTTCAGGCAATCCGTCTTTGGGAGTGTTACCAATAGATCCGATGCATTTTGATATTTTAAGTATAAACCAAGGAAGCGGACCTGTCAGTATCCAATTAGATTTCATTGATATGGACGTTACTGGATTAAAAAACATTAAAATACAGAAAATTGTGTAAGTAATTTATATTCAAACATGAAAGCTCTTTTTACCTAATTATTTTTTTAATTCAGAAATGACTGGAAAACGATGGAAATAAAGTATAATATACCGAATACGTTAAGATTGGAAGGGAAATATAAAATAAAAGGAAAAATCCTTCTGCTTCCCATAAGCGGAGATGGTCATTTCGTGATAACAATGGGTAATTCAACCTCAAAGAACTATTTCGAATTAATTTTTTTTTTCTTCAGAAAATTGGAAAGCTGTAGCGAAACTGAAATTCGTCGAAAAAGAAGATTCTGGGAAAACGTTTTACCAAGTTGACAAATTCTCTTTTGATTTCGACGTGGAAAAAATGAACATGAAATTTGACAATTTGTTCAACGGTGATAAACTCCTGGGTAAGAATAAATAAAGATTTAATTTTTTATCCTTCCGGACTTCTTTTTAGGGGACAACATGAACAGATTCCTCAATCAAAATTGGAAAGATATTTTAAAAGAGCTGAAGCCTTCAATTTCAAAATCTTTTAGTGTGGCTTACAAAGAAATAAGCAACAGAGTCTTTTCTAGGCTAGAAATGGGAGTCGTATCTCCAGAATAAATTGAATTTTTCATTTTTTTAAACTTGTATTTATTTTTTTATATTCTGGGTTTTTGTATACCATTTCGTTGATAAATCATAAAAATTAAACTTTCAAGAAAAAGATTTCTCTATTTTAAAAATTGATTTTTTTTTTTTTAAGTTGAAAAATTAGAGACGTGAAAGCTCGTTCTCGAGGTGAGAAATACAGCGGCATTAAAAGAAGTTATCAAAAAACATCGTTTTCGAGGGTAGAACCTTTGATAAATATCTAGAAAGTGGATGCTAATGAGTTTTTAAGGAAAGAGCCGATTTGTATTATATTTTTAAACCAACCCAAAACTTAATTGGAGTTGTGTTTTTTCAGAAAATGAACAAGTTTTTGTCTGTGGCTGAGGTCTTTTTTCCTAGTCTTTCAGTTCCACAGTGGGAGTATAAGAGGAAAAGTGGTAAAGGGGAAAGAGAGAAAAGATTTCAAATCCCATTTTAAACGATATCCATGTTATTGGGTGTTAAGTGAACGTCCCCTTTTGCGGTCTGATTCACTTTGCTTTCTTTGACCTTTCGTTCGCCACTTTCGAAGCTGCAGAACTCCGAAGGGTCTTCTCGCTTATCGCGATCTCGGCAATCACGAGAACCTCTCACTGGACCCGCCTCAAGGGACCAAAAACATAACAAACCATAGGCTTATTAAAATACAACATTACCCATACCAAATTAAATTGAATTTTATAACAAACATTTTGAGAAAAAAAAGTTGCAGACATTTTTCGAAAGAACCACTTCAAATTTACATTTTTATATCTTTTAAAACTGCTTTTTTTATTTTTTGATCGATTTTTAATTGACAAGTACCAACTTAAGTCATTTACAAGTTTAGATAGAGTTAATTGATTTTACATCGTAAATTTAAAAAACAGGGTAGGGCAGCGTTCCGCTCAAATTATTTGATTGGCGCGTCAAGTATGAGAAGGATGAGGCACATGTTGCGACCAACTCAACTTGGTTGAACTCTACATTTTATAATTGAAGACCAAACCTTTTACGCAAAAACCTTGACACAAGTTTTTTGAACCCTAATCTCGGCAAATAAATCAAAAAAAGGTTTAGCCTAATTTTAGGACCGAATATCGAATTAACATAGTTGTTTATCTAAATCCAATTAGTTCAGACGTCTTAAATCTATAATGTAATTTGTTCTCGTATTTATTAAAAATTCTTATCGACGGCGGATCATGCTATTAAGAAAGCCCGTTTCTTTTTTTTCGAGCCCGACCCTTAAATCATTCGAAAAACACTTTGGATTTTACGCAATCTTCTAAAATTAGTGACGACTCTACAGGTCTATCAATCTAATCGTTCGTTTTTAGGTATCTTGTCCACTTAGGACGTAAATTACTTACCAGGACGGGGCACCACAGAAATATCATTTCTGAGGTCAAAGACTGAAAGCTCCTTTGCAAACATATCATGCACTTAGGAGGATCTTAACAAGCTTTTTGACCTTAGGTGAATGTAATGACACGGTTTAAGTACTTGTACGAGGGTAACTTTCGAATTATTTGAAAAAGCATACTGGGTGTACCAAGACCCAAAATTCTATATTTGATTTGACTTTGTCGGTAAAATCGCCTTTGCTTTTACGCGAATTTTTCGTCAGGCTTTTATTTATGTCTTGGAAGACAGTAAAGAGGGCATTAGTTGTATCTAATTAGTATAAATATTTCGAATTTTAACCATATAAAGAAAAAAGGCGGAGGGAAGATTGGAAAAAAAAGTCTGGAGGGACATAAATTTGTCCTGGACCGATTGGATTAGGCGCTTCTGAGCGGTGCCTTCGGGAATTTCCCTTACCTGCCGTATTTTATTAGCCCCCTTCTTTTCGTCCTAAAGTATAAAAATGTTTGTTATTTTGAGCCAGACGAGTTTTTCCCGTTTTAAGTTTATCCCTTATTTCACAACGTCATCGTTTTTAACGAGCCCTAAAGAGGTTAAAAATGTTTCTTTTTTTTCCTGTAATAGCGAATCATGATGAGTTTTTCGTTTTATGAAGCTTTATTAATGAAATTATGCACGATTTTACAATGAAATTGACTCGTTTTGTTAATTTTTGTACGACAGTTGGCCTTTTAAATTAATTTAAAAAAATATAATAGACTCGCCTCGGGGAGATTGTACGTTTTTCAAGTCACATTTGACCCTTTTAAGGGCGGGGGCTTGAGTGGCCGTGTAGAATACTGATTATAAGGAGGAGACTCGAGCCAACCGTGGGAGCCCCCGCCAGGTCCTTTTTCGACCATTCGAGCCGCGGTGCAAGAATGACTTTTTTTTCGACCCTCAACTTTTTTTCTTTCATAAAACGGCTGTAAAATCTGTCAGGAATCCTTTCTTGATTGTTCATAACAGGTGCTTCATAACCCACGTATATGCGAGGCAGTGTTTCGCCAAAACCAGCGCAAAACCTAGCGCTTAAAGGAATCTGGAATCTCAGGACCTCCAGGGACTTTCGTCATTATGCCATGTAGGCTCGTTTATTAGCCCATTTTATTCGATATTAGACATGATTTAAAGCATGTTAATTCAAACCCTTGTCGTCGAATGCGATAATACGGTTATTTAAATATCTAAAATGGATTAGATATAAAAATTGATTATAAAAAAGCACTCTTGAAATTTATTGAAGCACTAAATCACGAAATCCGAATCAAATGCCCGGGTAGGTAAATTAGAGCGATTTGATTTTAATTTGATATATCGGTTCGCCCTGATTCGTTCGATTTCGTAAGTAGTGAAAATTATCGGAACTGTCGCTTTCGTTGAAGGTTTTTATAACCCTAAAGGCGAACATGGAATACGTAATTAAACAACTTAAGGCTTGTAAAAAAAAAAAACATTAAACAGCTCAAAAAATCCTGACTCTTGTGACCAGAAACCGAGGGGCTAAAAATCGTCCTAGATTTTAAAGTTTAAGCCAAACTAACTTTCCTTGGGGTTTTTCTAGGCTTACGGCGAACTCGTGTAACGACTCTTCGTGTGGGTTCCAATAGTTTTAAATCAAAACGAGATAACTCAAGAGTGGAACACCGTAAAAACCGACGAGGCCGTTCTATTTTCTCGAATAACTTTAAATTGCCTGCGCAACCGAATAAAATCAAACGCGAATATCCCAGTGACTTTCACTAAAATAACGATTTGTCGCAATATTGAAAATTCCAAAAGCGGAAAATTTAAAAACAAATAGGAGGAGGTTGTAAAGAAAGAACCGTTCGAAAGTAGGAAAGTGGAAAATGAGCCGGTCAAACAATGGAATCGGGGCCAGCTGCATTTGCAAAGAAACAATTCGTTCGAAATTAGGCTTAATTTTTAGACTGTGCATAGGGCAAAAAAGGAAATTTTAGATTAAAATAATTAGTTAAACAGGATTTCAATCTTTATTTTATTCTGTCTTCTTTTTCTTCCCCCTAGTCTATCCGAACACGTGTATCGCGACATAACAAAGCCGTTTGATGTTGTGGTTTTTTTTCCTATAGAGGCAGAATCGCAGAGGGCAAAAAGAAGACCGATAGATACAATCGGAGGCTTCCTATCGCTCTTTTGTTTTGCCATCGGCTCCTTATTTTGATGTTTCACCTTACCTTGATCGAAATCTTGCTCTAGAAGGGAAATACAGTCATCCGCCCCAAACATGCTTCATACTCCATTCCCTGAAACGTCCCAATTTTCTTTTATAATCCAAAATATTGCAAAAAAAATCGTGTTAATGCAAAAAAGCGAAGTTTAGTTGAAGAAAAGCTTAATTAAAAATTTGCAGGAAAACTAATGCTAAGTAAGCAAGAAGTTGAAGAGTTGCTGATAGTTAGCCAACATTTGTTTTTTTCTTCTCAAAAATGAGGTTCATATAAAAAAAATTAATCGTAGACAATGGGTATCTGTATTTTGTTTATTTTTAAAAGTATCCTAATAGGCACCTACCGAGCTTCTCAAAATGAATAAATCACTTTTGAGAAACTTACTCGTTTTTTCATGTTGTCAGTCGGCCAGTGATTTACAGAAAGGTGTGAGACGCGGATGGCATTTAAGAGTTCTTAATCATATCCCTGGAGAAGCCGATTCGACCGAAGAGAAGGAACGGGCCATTTCTCGTTCGCATGATTTATTCAGTCGCTAAAAAGAGTTGTCGATTGATGTTTTTTAAGTGACCCGTTTTACGTCTTAATTAGACTGAAGGCAAGCGTGTAGCGAAAGAAGCACGATTTCATCGTATGATTGATTAAACCAAATTGGAAAAAAGTTCGAAAATTTTTGCATATTCAACTTTCTTTAACTGGCTAAAACTTCCAGATTCGAGTCTCAAATTATTTTTTTAAATGTTTTTTTGTTGGGAAAATAAAATGTCGGATCCTCTCACCTTATATAGGTGCTTAGAGATCTAATCTTCGCATTCCGACAAGGCAAACAATGGGTCAATTTTGAGTAAGAAGCAACTTCGTTCCGATTGAACACAAAGATTCTCCTGTATTATGACCGAATCGATTTACAACGCGACGTACTACCTTCGGTCGAAGCTCATTTCCCACGAGATCCTTTCGGAAGTTCCCGCCCTATTCTTCTCTCCGTCGAGTCATAAAAACCAAACGGAGGATGGAGGCTAATAAGTTTTCTCTGCAAAAACTACCTTTTTTTACGCTACCCGACGAGTGGATTAACTGGTTTCAGACTTGGAAGAGACACTGCACTTAGCGAGTGAATCGACTTTATTTACATCCTTTTGAATGGGGTCAAATTTATTTCATAACGGAGAGACGCTCAAGTCTCGACTTCTCTTTGAAAAAAACACTTTTCTTTGAATTATGAGACAAGCTTAATCAGCGTTGATGCATTGTTTATGGTGAAACTTTAAGCAATAATGGTTTCATAAGTCATAACTATATTTATTTCAGTCCAAACACTCGTTAAAAATTAACATTCTCGATAATTTGAGCACAAAATCTTTGAGTTTAGACCAGAGGAAGAAATCTTTGGAATGATACCTAAGAGTTTGTTCTTTTTTTAATGGATTATCAAAAAATTGTGAGTTGAAGCATTTAAATTATGATAGGGCTGTCAAAATAACGGAGTTTTCGTCCTCGGGGTAGTCGACTTGGAAAAATTTCAACCTGAGAAGAATGCGAATGCTGCGCGTTCTTCCGAACCGTTTCGGGGTCCGTTTCTATTTCAAGATAAGGTCAGATTTCTTTCCAAGTTCAAAGTCAAAGCGAAAAAAATTTTTCGAGAAGCCGATTTCCTCTTTTTGATATCTTAATTCCATGGGAAAATTAATTTCGAAGATATCACATTTTTTGAATTTGATCACCCTCTTGTTTTGGGAAAAGGGCGAGCTTTATTGAACAGAAAAAGAAATTTGTTTTATCGATTTTCGTAAAACGAGGAATTTCGGAGAAACGGCATTCTTTGCTCCACATTCGGAATTTTGATTTTTATAGAAATTCGTTCGGTTCTTCTCACAAAAAGTGGTGTAGATTCCATTAAAACCAAGGAGGATCCTGATTCCTGAGATCCAAAAAGTAAGAACTTTCAAGAAAACATCTAATTCTGAAAATCATTCATGTTCGACTGAGCGATGAGTTCCAACTTTTAAATTTCTTGTTTTAAATCACAATAAATCATAAAAAAGATCATAATAGTAAAAGCTATAACTTTTCAAGTTTATGATGCGAATGAGCAATAATTAATTTGTTGTTTTATTACTGGAATCGTTTGCTCGGATTTCTCCTTTTTCGCAATCCTGACCGGTCTATTGTATGATCGTATATTACCATAATAAAAAAAAGTTTCAGAATTTATCATGACTGGCGAGTTTTTTACGGAATTTCACAAACTAAATCGGAAAAAAAAAGCTCGAATTTACGCAGGACAACCTTTTAAAAAGCAGTAAACAAATTTTTTCGGTAAAAAAAAATTCCAGGTGAAAGTTTTTTGGCAAAACGGGAAAGAAATGTGGCCGAATGAGAAAAAAAGAACACAAGGAGTAACCTTTCGGAAATTTATAAGGGACGTTCACCCAGTCGGTATGTAAACCTCGTTTCCATGGGATTCTTTATTTTACTGTCTTGAACATTGAGAATTTTAAAATTAATGAAGCCAAAGTGAAAGGTTATAAAGGCAAAAGTTAAATAACATCCAAGAGGACGATCGTATTTTTGTATCAGTTGAGAAATCCATAATTTTGACAAAAGTTTCTACCCAGAAAACTTCACTAATAATGAGTGGATATCCTTTATCCAATGGCAACAGAATTTCAACTTTTAAACGTAAAGGAGTAATGAAAGTCTCTGTTTTTATTTTTTAATTTCATTTTAATTCCTTTCAATTACCATATCGAAAGAGATTTTCTGAGATTTAACTACGGCGCCGTTGGGTCCAGGCTCTCTATTTGGTCATGATGGAACTTTATTCCCCAACTGGAATAAAAAGCTGATCCGAAACCAGTCCCTTCGCCTATTTCGATTCCACTTTTTCGCCAGATATGAAGTCATGAAACAAAAATTTAGAAAAACCAGTTCGGACTACAGGGGGGTCGTAAAATCATAACCCGCGGTAATTGACTTGTAACCGATTTACGAGAAAATTGAAAAATTAAGTCACATTTTATATAATGATTGAAGGTTTTAATTAAATTTTGTGATTTTTAAAAAATATTATCGTTAACTCGATGCTTTATTCAGATAAAATTCCACCAAGCCCCAATTATTTTTACACCTAAACTTTCTCTTAGACACATAATCGAAAAATATCTATTTCCACAAAATATCACAAAATAGTAAGTACGACTATATTGTCTGAATGATAGAATCAGGGGGGAAAATAAACAACAAAATCCGCTAAAAAATACAACAAAAGGGACAAATAGCAAATCTTCTAGATTCGCGTCTTAGCTCAGGATTTCAAGATATTTTTTTACCGGAATGTCTACTTGTTCGATTTCAGACTCTACCTCCCGAGTTGGGACCGGGCGATGGGGTATGGAGGTCTTTTAAGACCTGTAGCCCGGCCCCCAAAATAGGTATGACACACAGCAGAAGGATAGTAAAGTTCTCATATCGGATGAACAACCAAGAGGAATAAAAATCTGGATTGTTGGATGATAAGTCGTACGAATTTCCTTGTACGTGTAGGCCTCGTTAATTCAATATTTTTACGACCGTTCTCAACTTATACACTTTATTATATTGTTTTATAAATAAGAAAAAACGAGAAAAGGAAAAAAATACCATTCGTGCTTATCGAACATACCACGGTGACTCTCATGAGTCATGAGTCTTCAAGAAATTATGTACTTATTAAATTCAACTTCTCACGCGATGCTGCAGTATCATATTTCGGTAAAAAATTTACTCGTTTTTTCAAAAGGTTCAAAGGGTTAAAAAAATTTATTAAGATCGAAAAAGAACATAATTGATAGCTGTGATTTATGATTCCTTCACTAGCCCTCCGACTTTTTTAAATAATAACTTTCCGAATTAGTTTTGATTTTATATTTTATGTAATTAAAGGTTCAAAGTGGCCGGTATAAGGGAAAGCGTAAAACAGGATTTCGCATATAAATATTCACTGACATTTGACTCTTTGCCAACGCATAGAGTTTAATACGTAAATTAACTTCTGTAATAACGTTAAGCTCTTTAGCCGAATGTATCTTCTTTTTCTGCTTTCTCGTTCTTAATTTTAAGTTTTATGAGATCAAGTTTTTATTTTTTTAATCCGAAGAAGTAATTGACCCCGATTCACCCTCTGGGAAAACTTGGGCCAATAATAGGAGGGAATTCCATCTTTTCCTTCTCTCCTTTCACCCTTTAAACACCTTAGGAACAAAAATAAACACGTGACAAATGCATTTTTTTTTTCTATTTTGAAACGTGTAGGAGGGCTCTCCACCCTCGTTTTGTGAAAGGGTGATGGGCCCAGGGAGAAAGAGAAAAAAATCTGGGGAACATGCTGTAAAATGCTTGTGTCACACTTATCAAATATGAGCTGATTTATGGCTTTGGAATTACGTACCAACTTCCCTTTTCAAGAAGAGTGTTCCGTTTCAAAAATTGAAAAATAGCCTCACAGTTCGATTTTGGTGTAAGACAAGTCGACTAGACAGCTCGATTTCCGTTGAACTTCTTTTTTTGGCCCTAATCTTTAGAAGGAAGTTTTCATTCTTGGCGTCCATATTCAGGCTGTCAGCTATTGAGCCTTTCCTTCGGGATAAGAACCTGTTTTCTACTAATGAATGATACTGATCGCGTGGGTGAGCCTTTTGAGCCGTTTATAATGATATTAGCCAGTTGACCATCCCCACAAAGAACTTGGAAAAGTTTTCAAAATATGGGTCATGGCCTCTTATCGCAAATAAAACCAAAGAAATATTCTTTCATTTTTAGCTTTCCGCTTTCCTTTGATTTGTAAAATAAAACAATAAATTATCCGATTGTGCCAGATCGATTCAAAAGAAGAAAAAGAGCAAAATTATTCTATTTTATATATGAATAGAAAGTCCCATAAATTAAATGCCATTTAAAAAGAATAAGGTCGTGCTTAATATAATAAGTACAAATAACTTGCGTATATTTACGGGCTTAAAGGTGCGGAAAAAAATGGTAAAAGGACGGCGTAAAATGAAATATTTTAAGAACGATCGCGATAGAAAAATAAAACGAGCTCCGTTATTCAAAAAAGGAAGAAATTTCCGTCTTTGGTGGAATGTGAAATTTTAGCCTGGATAATGACCCGAGATTATCTCCTCGTTCTTGACGAATTTACGTGAAAATCAACACGTATAAATTAAAACGGTAAAAGGGTTTTTGTTTCTCATTTGTAAGAGGATTATTTTTATATTATAAAAAAAGAAAATAAAGGAGACAAAAACATGAGATCGTTAGTGGATGTTCTATAATGAGATGACGTCATAATGCAATAATCAATCATTGAACCGTTATTGAGGCTGACGTCTTGTCAGTCGATGCACTTGAAATTACGTCCCCCTTTGAAGTAGGTAACAAAAAATAGATTAAAAAAGAAGTAAAGTTCGTTTGTGTCTAATCAGAAATCTCTGAAAGTACTTGACCGCTTAAAAATTTGGACACTAGCACGACATAAGCCAGTCCTACAGCCCAGAGGTGTCGCTAGAGTTCAAGGCCCGTATTGGTAATTTTGAGGAGTTTGAGGACTAAGGGGGTTAACTGGTTTCAATAGGAGAGACGGAATGATAAATTAGGGAATCGCGGAGGACCAATTGGGGGTTTAGGGGTACTGCCTAGTGGGAGAATATGCATCCTTTAATTTTATCTTCCTCTCCAGCCTTTCCAGAATTTGGAACCATGCTACAGCCAGAGTGATAGATTTTCCAAATTCATTACGAGGGTGATAGACTGCATAGCTCATTCTGAAGTGAGTGTTTTCAGTTAGAATGAGTCAGCTTAAGTTTTCCTTTTTTCCGCTACGAAAGGTATATCATATCTCGGTTGTTACGGTATAAATCAACGTTCGAACGTTCGTGAGCTATATCTCACGAAGTCGAAGGGAAAAGCGGACAAGTTAATAGCGGGCACCGCCTTTCCGTCGATCTTTGTTTGCACTACCAGGGCCCATTCGAGTCCCACAACAATGCATATTAATTTTTACCCTTTTACTAGATGTCTTCATTTTATGATAAAAAATCCATTTCGCCCTCTGAATTAATTTTTAATAATATTATTTTTAAAATAAAAAGAAGGTCCAGAAATAAAAGGGTTGCATTACTATCGGAGGGGTCGTCTAGACGACGCTCACCTAAAGGACCGTCTGATGTCACTTTTAAATAGACTAATGAACTCTCCATGATCTAATTCTGTACTCGACGGGGGGTCCCCCCCTACGCTGGGAATATGCGTTTTTAGAAACGGGCAAAAACCAAGTGAATTATGTGCGTATAAAGAGACCTAATTGCATAAATAAAGTGCACGCTTTATTTCTCAAAGCCTCGTTTTCTCATCTAATTGAGTTTTACCTTTTAAATTAGCAACGATTATGCGGGAAATAGATTTTTAAATCAACAAAGTGCGCTTTCACAAAATATGCTTGTAGGTTCAACTATCAAGTCATTTTTTATTTAAAAAAAAAAAAATTGTCAATTTTTTTAACTTTAAATCATCGAATTCTTTATTTTTGACTATGTACAAGGTGAACGTCCTGAGGGCGGAAGTGTTTAACGCCAAAGGGGTGTTTAAAGGATTTTGTATATCCTGGAGGAAGTGTCAACCCTTGTTTTTTTTTCCTCTCTCCTTTCAACAGGCACGTGATACCCCACGTGGTGTTACTGATTACCCCATTTCCTGTTCTATATAAAGACCGCCGAAAAATTAATCGATCATTTAAAATTAATCTCACACTTCTACCATTTTAATAAACTCCTTTTTTTTATTTCTCTCTAGCGAGTAATAAATATCGGAAGGACCTGTTAATTAACAAAGGAGTTGTATGTTTAGACGTTATCATTGATTTATTTTCAGAAATGTCCTCCGGGAGAGCTAGAAGGGGTCGAAAGTTTTGTGAGGGTGGAAATTGAAGGTTTATTTTTAGCCTTTTTTACTTTGTTCTTTTAAAAATCACCGGCTTAGACAGAGTTTTACTTCCTGAAAATGAGGAAGTTAAAAAAAAGAGCCTTGTTTTTTAAAATTAGGGATATTGTAGAAACTTATCTACTTCAGGACGAGGACATTAAATTTTTACATCCTCTTTCAGGTTAGTAAAATAAGACGTTTACAATAATTAGATAAAAATTGGACAATAAAATTAATAGCCTGAACTCTATAAAAAACAATCAAAACCCCTCTATTGGAGTCCAAAAAGTTACAAGACTCCACTAATCCAACCTCAAATCATCTCAATTTTTTTAACCCCATTTTTCCTCGAATAAACCACCTTTTACTTAATTACATAATTAAGTTTTTTTTCTTAATTAACTGTGTCTCAAAGTTATCAGGGCTAAGAAGTGCTAAGTGGTATTTGAACCGTAGAAAGAAGAGTCCAAAAGGTTAATTATTTAGCGGTTAATTCACAAAACGTGATGTTCTTGTGTGGTCGGGACTAAGATCGATCTTCCATGTAACCATTTTTATGGTTGCGTCATTTTATGGTTTATAAAAAGGTCTGGTTTTGAAAATAGTCAGCCTGGAATTTTTCTAATTGAAATCGTTTGTTTTTACCGGTAGGCGTAAACAGGTAAAACACAATAAACATAAACAAAAAGCAACATTGAACATAAAAATTAACGATTTTTTTTTCTTTTTTCTTTTTTTTATTTCTCAAGCAGAACCCGGTTTTAGTGGAATTGAGACCGGACGGAATGCAATAAAAAACCATTTTTGTCGACTTTATAATAGAAAACTATAAATAAATTGGAATTTGTACAATTTCTAGTTTTCTTTCTTGTAATAATATCTGGATTTATCAGATTTTTCTTTTCTTTTCAATTTTATTATGTATGTATTGTAAAAGGGTCTACCATTTAAAACTTTTTTCTTACTTCTACAGTCTACAAAATATAATTTATTTATTAAAATTGTTATGCCTACTATTTTAGCAAATCATAAGTTCTAGAACAATTTACATACCTGTCAACGAATTCGTCCAAATTAGACTTGTATGGAAGTTTCGCGTTTTTCGTTTATTTCATCGGCTATTAAAATCGCGAATTATTTTAGCAACCGGTCGTAATTTTTCGTGTAATTTCGTTTATTTTTTCTCGTAAATTCGTCTCTTGTGTTAAAATGTAGTTAAACACTTGAAAACCCGACGAGAACTGAAGGGGTTGCGAGAGTCTTGGAAGGCTTATATAGGTTTTGGGGTGGTCGAAAATAAACTGCCGGCTGAGAGGTGGCGGCGGCGATGGGTTTATTTTTTAACTCCTTTTGTACTCTTTAACACAACCACCGCCCGACGACATTGAAAAGTCGTTTTCCTTTACGAGCGCCTCGTGGTGGAATCTTAATTTGACCTTTTTTTAATTATTGGCTCTCATGGATGAGAAGATGAAATACTAGGTTGTTGAACCTCAACGATGACATTTTGTTGGCACGTAGCTTTTTATGAAGTTTTTAGTCCTGTAGTACTCCTCATTTGTAACACTTCTAGTCAGATTCCAAATTTTCCAAACCAGCTACCTACCTTGACTCAGAATTTTCCCATCCAGTTTTAAATTTTCGTTACCAATTTCAGCATATTCTTCATATATTTTAGAATCGGAAAAACGAATATTCAAGGGTCGATTTGGACTTCGGAGAATTCAATGTTGTTTCGAAAATTTTGGATTGGTAGGCAAATTTAAAAATTGACTTGGATATGGGTAATTTTTCTCATTTAATAATATTTAGCATGCAATTTGGATTTGCCGATCTGATAATAAAAATAAATTAAATCTTCAAGTTAAATCATTAGTCCGGCCGAGGGGCCGAATTTTTACGAATTTTCACGAATCAGAGGTGATTCGTGGTTTTTACTTTAAAAAACTGCCTACACCCCAGGCTACAGCCTCCTTTATGACCAAAACAGGGTAATATTGGACTCGGGAGCTCAATAGCCGCTACCTTGTAGAATGTACTGGAACTGTGAAGTTCGAAAAGACTCCACTAGGTAGCTGCACTAGTTCCTACTTCGTTTTCATATTTTAAACTCACTTGGATTACTATGTAGTAGGTACATACAAGTATACTTTGTAATTAAATAGTGAACTGCGAAGGGTCCCTATTTATTGTCTATCCACGCCGACCTTTTCTTGAAGTCGGCTGCAATTTTTACTCAATCTTCACCTTAACAAATCTTCCTTTCGTAATTTCTTAAAATCTTGAAAATGTCATAGCGGATTTAAGATTTTCGAATTTCGAAATTCAACAATTAAGGTTTGTATGTTCGCAGTCAGGCAAAACCATACTCGGGTGCGAGGGAGAGGAGCAGGGATTTGGTGGGGGGGGATTGTGGGGGAAGTTTGGGGAAGTAACGGGAAGGGATAAAGGAATTTGAAGTCCGAAATTCGCTTTTTGTGTCTTTGTGTCTTTTCAACTTTATTTCGTTGTAGGTAGCCAATGAAAAACATACATTTTTTATGGTGCTATAATATTCCATATCAAAATCTTGTTGTACAGTATGTATCTCCTTAATCTCAGCATAATTAAATACTACTATAAGAACCACTTGCTACCTTTTAGCGGAGGAAAGCAGGCTATTCTCATGGAGGCTTTCGATTTAGACGCTTTTGTAAATTAAAGATCAAAAGTTTCGGGATGATACCTAGGAAATAAACTTCCTCTGAAAGTAAAGAAATATTATGAATTGGTTGTAAGAAAACGGTTTTTTAAAATTTTGCGTCCTTGAACATTTCAAATAAATGACTGAGGATAGGATACAAACTCTGGGGCTCAGGTGTCGGATGGTCCACGATCAATACCATCCTCCGTTGCCTCTTATTTAGCCGTCACCTCCACTAACCAAAAAAAGAAATTTCTCTGAAAAGGTTATCCATACATATCACACATGGAACTATCAAAATAAATTCATCGACACTCTCCCGTTTGTCGCTGGATCGTTGTCTATATTACACTCCTCACCTGCAAGTGGGAATAAAATGGTCCACTCCTGAGTTATTGTTTTATTAAAGATATATTATTATCTAAGTACATACCTACATACAATATGTTTAAAACTTTACTTTAATATGTTAAAAACTTTACTTTAATATGTTTAAAAACCTATTTTAATTTTCATATTTTTTAACCTTATCAATGAAATTATAACGTAATTACTGCCTATAATAAAGGTTGAGCAGGGGTACTTACTGATCCAGTATAACAAGTGTAGACTACTGAACCGGCTAATAACTCTGAAGGCTTATTGTTCGCTTCAACACCTTTTGATAATCTCCATTACTTTATTCATGATCTCTCATCCGAGTTTTAATTTATTCAATCGTTAATAATTTATTTTTAAATAATTGCTGGTCATGAACCCACCCCCTATTTCTTATTAGAGTCATTAAAATGTTAATAAACAGGACGGCGACGAACGTTATAGGATTTTCTTTAAAATTTTATATAATTTTCGCAATAATGACACTGTCGTCCCTGTCGCAGATTTCCCTGCGATAGGATCGTAATTAGATCATTTTATGAACGATTTCTAACGAGTAGCCATATGCCAGGATTACATCCTTTTTTCCCTCCCTTTTCTCATCCGTGAAATGCCCCCGACTTTCCACAATTCCGAATTGCGCCCGAGTTCTTTGAGGCGTAAAATGAGGAATCAAACAGCCCTAATACTTATTTTATTCCAAATAGTCGTTTTCCGATGCTCCTAAGGGACAAGCCCATATGCGTCTATGTTGACTTTTATTTTCTAAATAAAACGGAATGATTAGGTACAACTTTTTAGTTGGAGGACGTGCTTTGAAAACTGTTACTTTCAAAGTAAGGTTCTCTCTGAAGGAGTTGCAGTGTTCTGACGGACAAGGTGCAAAATTTTTTAGTTTGCCTATTTTTAATTGCTGCCTTAAAATAAAACCTCATAGGAGGCTTCGACAATTTTAGTCTTGAGTAATTTAAAGATTAGGTCTTCAGAAGGTTCTTGTAATTGAAACTAGTGACGTCAAGGTATAACGAGGTTATCCGAGGAACCCCTCTTGATCCGAGTTCCGCTACAAATCCTTTTTGTAGGAGAGAAAAGCCCTTCCCCTCCGACCATCAACTAAACTGGATTGCTTTAAACACCAGCTGCCCCTCTCGACTTGTTAAACTCTTTTAAACGCTCTTCCGAAAATTAATTACACAATCCGGAACGCTATCTCGATTCGAAGTGGTCGATTATTTTCACAAAAAGAACTTGTTCCATTCGTTCTTTGGTAAAGCGGATTAATTGTTTGAATTTAAAGAACACAACAGAAAAGAAGAAAAACCCGTTCTTTAACTACTTTTCCCCAGATAATTTTGGTATAGATATACTATTTTTGAAGTTTTGAAGAACATGTTAAATATTTCATTAATAGGATTTCATTTTCGAATATCCAGAATGAGCGACAAAACTTGTGTGCTAGGCTTGCTATTGTATTTCTGGGGATATATTGGTGATAAAGGCAGTTGGTTTTTAACTTTCAAACTACTAAATATGATTGCACACATTTATTTACTTAATTTTTTCATTTTTTATACAATCACGTAATAAGATTTACATATAACCACATTTTTAATATTTTATTTTTAAAATAATTAGGTACATATTAGGTTTTAGTTATTACATTATAATATGCAATAGGTACATAATAATTTAGGAACTAGATGTATTGGTAGATAGAAACATTGAATTTGTATCAACCTACCTATTTTAGAGACTAGAAATCAACTAGGTAGGTACATAAAATACATAGGCTATAAGTGTATCAATGATAGCTTTAGCCATCTTGTAGGTACAACTGTTATACTACCGTCTACTAGAATATAAATTCAATAATAGAAGTCGAAATGAAATATTTAATTATTTAATATAGAGCTTTTTGTAGAAAATATTGTAATACAAAAATCCAACCAAGAGTACCTACCTTTAACAATATTCACCAAAAGATTAGGTGTTACCTACTTATCGATGTCTTCGCTATTGACTAGACAACATAATATTGTTTAAGAATATTTTTTTATATCATCAAAAGTTTAGAAAATCACGAATTTTAATTTAGACCAATCATTAGGTCTAAAATGGAAACATAAGGTTTTATGAAATACCTAGGAGCTAATGCTACCTATATGCATTTCCCCGTTGTTTTTTAAAAAGTTTAGCTAAATTCTTCATCAACGAATTCTCAATTTTATTTTCTAAAGCAATAAAAGTTACTTTGCCCTATTGCTTTTTTTAAATTTTAAATTCCAGGCCTTCCTGGAGAAAATTGCATTGCTCTAGGACCTTCCTTTTGCAGAAAACTTGACATTTTGATTTGCTTTATTTGGTCTCACAAAACAAAAATAACGTTTGAGATTCAGAATGTTGAATCTGAATGTGTCACATTATATGAAAATTAAATCAGAAGATCCGTCATATTTTGTCTTCTTTATAATGGTAAAGGGATGAGGAAGCGGCTTATTAAAAACAATTTAATTTCTTTGTTGCATCCATTCGTTGGCAGTCTTTGAAAATTCACTCACAACACAACTCACGATGTTCATCGGGTACCTAAATGAAAAATTAGGTATCGTCTTTTAAATCGAGCTTTTAAATAGATTTTTAAAAGTCGAAAGTGGGCCAGGGCCTGTCTGCAGGCCCTTCGTCGGGCTAGACGTCCAGGACATGATTGAGGTAAGCGATGTAGCAGATGGCCAATTTTAGAATTTCGATCTTGGAGAGCTTTTTGTCCGGGGGAAGGGTCGGGAGGAGCTTCCTAAGCTCGCTAAACGCGACGTTGAAAGCTTCGACACGGACGCGTTCGCGTGTCGCATGTGCCGTTCGGTATTTAGTAGTCGCCCTTCTCCTTCGTCGTCTCTCTTCCCTGCTAAGCGATCCCGAACCATTCAACTCGCATCGATCTCTATAAAAAAGCAATATTTTAAAAACCTTTCATATCCTAAAAGTCAATCATAAAATATTGGAATTCAAAACCCCTCATTTTAAATTCACTGTCCCTTTTCCCAAAGGATAAGTTTCAACCTAAAAGAGACCCCTCGCGTAAAACTGTTCAATATTTCAAACCCAATATCGAAGGAGATATTTCGGTACCTTTTTCTATGCATTATGGCCGGATAGTCTCGGTCGTGTCTGGTCGAATCCACCGACGGAAACATGTCGTCTATGCACTCCATCTCCTGCAATATTAAAAGATTATTACCAAAAAAAGGGCCCATCTCTCCGGACGCTTTTCGAATGTAAAACATCTGTTATTAGATATTAATAAATTCGATAGGGGGATCTCATGCTTTCCCTCCGGACGGCCGCCGCTGCGGGTTACACGATTGTCGCAATATGCCATTATCATCTTCTTTCTCCCCCTCGTTGTTTATTTTGCTCGGTTAAAACGACCGGAAAATCACTAGATTCGGTTTAGTAGCTAAATTAAATTCAAAAGAATAGCTTCATTCAATAGCTTGATCATTCAACACAACCAAATAGTAAATGAAGCTAATAGTAAAGGAATCTACTAATTACTAGGTGTTGGCAAGTTTATAGGGTTCTCTAGATTTTGACCTATCGTATGTTTCACAAAACGATCCCGTCAAAACAACGACAAAAACGGATTATGGATACCATTGGACGTGTCCTTTGCTAAACATTTGTAAAAAAGATTTAATTTTAATTTTATTTCATCAATGCTTACAGTAAAGGAACGCCAAATAGCATAGTCATCAGAAAAATATAAACAAGAGATTGTGTTGGATAGTGCTCTGAGGAAGTGGATATTTATTTTACTGGTTCTGAAGTTTTTGAGCAGATTTGGTGGTTGCAAACTAATATGTACACAATATGTATAGGGGTGACACTGGGTTTCGATACAAAAGGGCTATGTATTGCATGGGCCAAATAGGTACCTACGCTTTTGACTCCAAAATTTTGATTATTATATTTTTCCCAAAATGGGGTTTCCAAAGAATTTAGTGTAAAAATTCTTCCAAAACAGTTTTTTTTCCTCTCTTTTCTTTCTTCAATCACTGTAACTAATTTACTTAATACTAATTCTAACTTTCTACGTTTGGGGACATTTTTTCACCATATCCCCGGCTATACCCTTTTGATTTGAGCTATGCGGACTCCATTTTCACCTCAATTTGGATGAACTTACGAGTTTTCAATATTTAAAAAAAAACAACAAAACAAAACAATCGACAGCTTGACCTACCTTGAGAGCGGTGCTTAATTGATAAATCTCCCCCAGTTCCGCAGTTTATCTTGACCTTTTCGGAGTACGCTTTCTTCGGGGATGCAGGGCCGGAAGTGATCCCTGGATCTCTAGGACGCTGGTGTTTCCCTCAGTGGGTGGAGCCAAAGAGCCGCCCCCCAGCATCACTGGTCCATCCCTTATTTCTTTCCACCCCTCAACCAGCCAATCGCATCCCTCCAAAACACCACTCCCCTATTTCCAAACAAACGGAGTCCATGATTAATTACTCTTTTATGACACCTTTATTATTACAGCTTGTTTATTTTTCAAACAATATCTCAAATGAAACCTTCTGGTTTTTAATGACTACAGCAAATTGTACTCAAGGTACCCAACTATTCATTTATATGTTTTTAGGTAATTTACTACTTTTAACAGAAAATGAGATTTAAGTTGAGATTAAAGAGGTTATTCACATTTAAATGATAAGTTAGGGAAAGATGGCGTGTCTGGGGGCATTACCTTACAAAATTAAGTAATAAGAAGAAGTTATGATCTCTGATATTCTTCATTTTGATGTTTCTTAATTCTAATACATGCCTACTACAAAATCGATTCCTCAAAAATAAAAATGATGGTGGTATTCACGATCTTCAATTATGCTAATCGTGAATATCCCTAATTACCCTTACAATTAGAATATTTAACATTTTTATAGTAGGTTGTACCTTTAATTTATGCCAAAATGATTAACCTTTTGTTTTTCAATAATTTAAATTTTCCTTTTTTAGACACTGTGGTGTCTCAAAGAGCATCAACTTATGATAAATTAATCTTTTTAAATGAAACCGGAGGTGATATTATATATTAGGAAGGTGAAACACTGTAAATTTTAATTTGTAATGAATTAATAGGTAATTTAAAAAAAAAATCAACAACGAAAGTTCTAGTTTTTATTAAGAAATTTTCAATTTCAATTAAGGGGACCTCCGTGGTGTAGTGGATAAGGTGATAGACCTTACATTTTTTACATTCTTAATCACCACGGGTCCTGGGATCGATTCCCAGGCTGGGAAGGAATTTCGTTTCTCTAACCCAGCCCCTGGTTTGTTCTGGCTACTCATCATGAGTAAGCACTTTCCCGGCGCCTAGGCAATATGGCGAGAGCTCCCGCCTTGGGACCTATACCCATCTTGTGAAAATCTGTATTGATTAACAAAATGAAAATTTCAATTAAAAAAATTTTCAATGTTCAGAACATAAGTCAACGTTGGCTATTTTGGGTAATTTTTTGAGTGAAAGTTCCTGATAGACGCACAGAATTTGTTACTGGTTACTGTAAAATTTGAGTGTGGTCAGTGACGTGATTTTCGGCGTTTCGAAAGGTGGTGGAGAGGGTAGGAGAGAAAAACGAGCGTGTGAGAAATTGACAAAACACCGTTCTAGGGGTTCGGAAAGAGTCGAAGGGAGGGACCGGGCCCGTGTTGGGAAAGCGTAACCAAGGCGACTCGGTGCGAACACCCGGCTCGAAAGCCGCCTCCGGACCTAGTCGAAAGGCCTTTTTCGAAAGGTTTCAACCCCCACACCCGAATAAAATCATGTGACACTAGAACAACAAATAATATTCAAAGTGCCCGATTTCCATCCGGCTCAAAAATGGCTTTGAACTTCCATGCGAACCAGGTAAGCAGTGTACGTATGCCAACTCCCTTTTTTACTAACATGAAAATATTTAGGTTCGACATGAAAAACTTAACCTTGAAAACTATCAACTCCACTTCAAACAAAGCACATTCACAATTCTTTTTTCTGATTTTTATTTTATCTAAGTTAATTATTATGCATGCTTGGCTCTTAACTTCCAAAAATATTAACTGACGGCTAATGCAAATACAAATTTGAAATTAAAAAAATTTAATTTGCTGCTATTTGCTAATTATTTTAACAAACTTCATTTACCATCGCGATCCCGTTATCTTGGAGAAAATAACAAAACAATTAGAAGCAAATTGCTTCACGTGTTTTTTATTGATTAAATGTCGGGAAGCTTGAAGTTGAGTGTAAAAACGGTGTGATAGGGATTTTGTTACTTATGTCATGTTTTAAATAATTTAAATAAAATGAATAACGAAAGTATGAATTTTTTTATATGAATTAAAAGGTTGTTTGTTTAGGGTCCAAACTAAACGAATTTTGGATGTATTAGAGGGATTTAAGTTTCAAGAATACATCTATATTTTCTGACTTTTTTAATAGGTACCAAGTTTGGTCAACATATAAACACAAAAGGTGCCTTGTGCTTTTTACTTATCTCTTCTATGTACGATACTATCTGAATTGATTTATTGATTATTTAATCAAGAAATTTCCATCAATCGCGGATTATGAATGGCTTTGATGAGCGATTTCTAGGATTGATTTTTTTAGGCAAAACTTTTTCTGTCTCAGACAGTACGTATCTACTTTGTAAGGTCAAACCGCATTCGTTATTTTTATTCTTCTTTTCTATTTTTGTTTTCCAATTCAGGTTTTTTTTCTCTATTTTGAGACCAATTGGCTTCATGGCGTGCATGTCGGTTTTGTAGGTGTAAATATCGTGATAAGTGAAAACTGACATGTTCGAAAATAGCGGAAAATTCATCAATTCAGGAGCAAAAGATAGTTTACCATGCTAAATTAATTTCACCACTTATAGCAAAATGAGCAAGTAGGTTTTGTTTGGGCTTTAGGCACTGGTTAAAAATCACTGTCCCTGCAACAGAGCCATATCTAATATACACTATACAGGGTACAGGGCATGTGTTGTACATGACAAAAAATATTCCGAATAAGAGTAAAATCGCTTTAATGAAGGTGTAGGTGGTAAACTAGCAGAAGCCGTCAAAACAAAAGAAAGGTCAAGGCCCGATGAAAAGCTGTAAATCGTGACTTTTCGTGAAAACAAGAGTTCTTTTAGTTTCGTTTACTTTCACGGATAAACTCAATGTTTTCCCTTCTTTTCTTTTTATTTAAAGAGACCAAGTTTTTCTTCAATGAAAAGGTTGCCCACGTGCCCACATCGGAGCCGGCGCAAGAATCGATTCCGTCTCGCGTTCCAACTCCCCCTAGGATTTGTTGTTTTCAGTATTTAGGAAATACCGGACGAGTCAACAACCCAGTTCGGTTAGTAAAATAAAAAAAAAATATTTATAACTTCTTTTTTTGTATTTTTATTTTTGCTGACATCCTAGACAACCGCACGACATCTAAAGAGGATTAGAATTACATGTCAGAGAGTAGGTTTTGTTGGATAGAATAGCTGATTCTAAAAAAAACGCAACATCCGGAAACTGTCAGACTTTCACTGTCATTTCCAACGATCTCTTGTTATAAAAATCATACCTGACTCTCATTAAGGAAAAGTTTACACTTTTTGCAATGTTTTCTTTATACTCCAGGCAAGTTATGAAAAGTTGAAATAAAGTTAGACTGAAAATTAATCTTACCGAAAGACTTAATTTTAATATTTTGATTTACTAACTTCATTTTGAGCTGATTATTTCAGCAGAAAGTAAGGTATCAAGGACGAGAAGATTTTAAAATTATACTTTTTGTCAGTCCATTTGAAAACAACATAATGGAGAATTTTTTTTGTTTGTCTCTGCCCAAAGGTTTTAAGGCTAGAGTGATGACATTTAAAGGGGACCATCAATACCCAAAACTCTTTTCTATGGCATAGAATTCGATGTTTGCTTTAAAGAATTTCAGCTGTCTCAAGAAATTTCCCCAATGTCTTCCTAACTTACGATTCGAGTTTTCCCTCAATTTACGACAATGCGTCCAAACGACTTGGTTGATTCCTCATTGAATAATTGATGCGAAAACAATTCCGAAAATTTCCCTCCTTCCCCAAGGGAGTGATCTCTCATAAACACGTGCTGGGTGACGACAGGAAGCGACGAAAAAGTCACGTGGCTCTTACACATGCTCGCTCATCAAGATTGATTCGTTAATCTCCAAGACTAATTTTATTCAAAGAAATAAAAATAATTTTCATTTTCGGTATGACAATCAGAGGAAAATAAGGCTAATGCGTAAAGACATTATTTTCATTATGGCGTGACATCCTGCATGTCAGCATATCACGCACAGAACCGCGTTTTCCTCGTTAAAGCAATAATTTTAACATTGTCGAGATCACTTTTTAATTGGGGAAGTTCTTTTTATCTAAGTAGTTTATAATGAAAAATGCTTTGAACCCTCACATATCAGCCTAAAAAACTCTATCATGGTATTGGCAGAGTTGGTGGGGTTGCCTTAGGGAGGTTGAGGGAGGTGATGGGGAAGTGATGGGAGAGTAATTAATGGGATATTGGATGGTGGCGGTTGCATAAATGGTATTTGGTGTTTGTGGAGAAGTCTATTGATACCAGAATTTTTTAGAAAGTTCCATCTATGAGATTCCTCCCCATATCCCATTTTGTGACATTTTCCAAAAGTAACCTTTCTACATCGATTTCTCGATTGTAATTTTGCTCGGAGCATTAAGTTAACCTGAAGCGTGTACATTAAGGAAAAAAAGTCGAGGGTAAAATGCGGAGACCCCAAGGACGCTCAAGTGCACTCCGGTATTGCCATTTAGGCTAACCACGGGCTGGTAGATTATTCGCGTGACACAAGAAAACCGATATATTATATTTTACTTTACCCTTTACTTATAAAATAGGGGTTCCTCGGATTCGTTTATATTTTCTCGTTATCTCGCAATTTGTCATCCACGACCCTATTTTAATTTATACAAGACGTTTATATTTAGAAACTCGTTTTGTTTTTATTTTTCTTCTTTTTTTTTTCGTATGGCTTCGAAGGCTTCTCTTATATAAGAGGAGTTATATCGATTGGGAATATTTCGATTATTTTTTTGAATAAGACATCAACCAGTGTTTCATCAAGTTAAAAAAGGGCAGGAATTACACCCTTTGGGTCGTGTGTCGAGGAAGGGTTGATTCCAACTGTGATTTGGGGGCACCGCAAATTGTTGGCCACATCTGGCCCTTTGAATACGACCGTGTGAAATTCATGGGGATGATAAAATATGTAATTTTTTAAGTCAAGGATGTCCGGACTTGTATAATGAAGTTCTAATTTACAGTAACTGAAAACATCAGATTTTTAACTTCTCTTCAGTTTTTGGCAGAAAAAAAAGTCTTAACTATTCGTTGCCAAATTGGTTTTTTTTTTGGTGTCTTATTATATTGCTAGTTTTTGGTTTTTTAGTTCTAACTTTTTTCAAATATCAGCTTTATTTACTCATTTTTTACATTTCTAGTTATAGATCGTAAAGGAACCCCTTTTTAAACGCCCCTTCTTCGGCTTAAAGGGGCGTTTAGTTTAATGCGGGATGAAATATGAGAATGTCCCAGATCGCACCGCCTAGGATAAGACACCTGTTCTCGTTTTGCATTAATTGATATGCACAGGCGGCAACTCCCCCTTATTTTTTTTGTCTCTTTTCAATTCTCTTTTTAACGGCCAAAAATGACTTATGACTCCTCAAACAAAATACACCCTTGTTTGTCAAGTCAATTGACCAGTCTACATAACAAAACAGTGTGGAACAAACATTGAATCGATCAAATCTCAGGTCCTGGTGCAGCATAGCCCAGTGGTAGCGTTCATGGAGGAGACCCAGGATATCGACTGTTTCTAGATTGACATGTTGGATTGCCCTAGAACCAATCCGTCCCATTTAACTTGTCCTACCCGACGACAGACCTTGAACCTCAAAGTTAGAAATGCCGTGCAATATCCCTATCTTAATCTGAAACTGTTTTTAAACAAAAGATTGATTTATGAGCGTATTCGTATTGAACTCGCCCGGAATATCTCCAATATGCGTATTATCGAGAACAAGGGACACAAACTTATAGGATAAACCTTAAAAAAAACATCAAGAAGTGCTTTTACGAGAGAGTTATTTATTAAAGGGATTGGACTACGTGTCCTCTGGTGCATCGGAAACGATGCTTTTGCTCGAGAAGTCACTTGTCCCAAGGGTCGCGTTTAGAAGGGTGGGATTTGTTCGGATCCCATTCTCATGTTAATTCGAGAAATCGTGGCCGGGGGGTGACGTTTTTCTAGTGTTTACACTTGGTAACGGGAAGGGCGTGGTTGCCGGGGGGGAAGAGAGTTTTCATCCGACGGTCATTACGAAAAGGGGGAAGTCGTGAACAATGGTGGGCGTTCGAGCGGTGATTAATCACCTTAGGATCAACTAGGAGGGACACCAGAGAATTAGCCGGAGCTAATTGAATACCAAGATTTATAAAAAAAATGTTACACTGTTATGATTCTTTACATTTTTTTTTTCAGTATGAAAGAGGCTTCAGGGCGAATTGCCTCGGCAACTGGGAGGTCGGCAAATGGTTTCCCCACGAGCGTCCGAGAGCGCGGAAAGGACATACAAAAGTAATAGCGGACGATCGTGGTCATCTTCTACCAGGAGTACCGAGGATAGAACCTTGGGGGCACTTTAAATCCACCTGGAATCTCCCGAAACGTATCACAAGAAAACTGGGTAGGTCTACCTATTATGTCATTCTTAAATCGATAAAGTTGATAAAACATGCGAGGCGGTTTAGGCCTCTCAATATCTTAGTGGGGCATATGCGTGATTCTTCCTGTTTCCTAGTTTTTCCCCTTCTACGTTTGCAATTCTCACGAGATATACGAAAACTGAGATTCGAATCATAATAAATTTTTTGTTTGTTTCAGCTAGAGATATAAACACTGTTCGGCCTGCTGGGAAACATTTGACTTCGTGGGAGAAGAGGTCGTCTCACATTCCACTCATTGAGAAAACACCTTCGACTTTTCCACCCACTGTAAGAGAAAAAAAACATTAAGATCAGCTAAGTACATTAGGACTAGAACTAAGACTAGTAAGATGGGGACCTGTGCTAGGAGAACCCAAGACGCCTGTAATCATTTAGTAGGTAGCTCAGATGGTAGGTTTAGCATAGGTGGGTAAGCTAGAGGACCAACTTCTTCTTCTCTCCCTTTGCTTGTTTTATTTAATAAATTATTTTGCTTTTCCAGAAAAAAGAAAAGCGGATTTCATCGGGCAAAAAGGAAATTCCAATAGTCGAAGATTCGGAGTTGAAGCTGAACGAGTATCAACCCTATACGAAAGATGAACATGACTACTCGCCTCAAATGGGTGCTGATCGGACTACAAAAATCGTCGATACGGCGCAAAGAGTTAGAGAAGATATTGAAAGCTATAGCCAGAGTTGTCGAGGTTCACCTCCCAAGAAAGTGGAGGAATCACTGAGCGACCGAAGTCGACATAGTTCGGCGTCGAAAAGAAGCAGCCGATCCTCCCGTAGAAGCACACCAAGACGTATCTCCGCCTCACCACAAATTGGCCCGAACTACCTTAGTCCACAATACGCCAAAGATCAAGCCCAAGACAATTTAAAACATCAACCATTGCCTGATATGATCAACGATCAGGTTTTCCGTTCACTACAAATGAAGTGTGACAAAAACCCCGGCATTGGAATCGAGAACTCACCTAAAGCAGCAGCAGTAGGTCACAAAAAATTTGTTTCCCCTGGTCCTACGCAGTGCAGCAAACTGAAAGTCTACAGACCCAAAACCGCCCATAAACTTCCTCCAGCTCATAAAACGCAAGAAAGGCCCAGAACTGGGATCAGCAAAGCCATAGGTGAAATAGATTTAGCAATTTGCTGGGATCTGAGACCAAATAATCCTCAAGATGAGCCAAAACGACCGACCCATATCGACGGAAGTAATGGCTCGATTGCCCCTTCTGTCTTCACAATCGTCAAACCTAAAGAAGACTCGCCTTTCCCAAGCGGGCACAAGTCACCAATAAATATAGCGAAAGAAATGGAAGATCGTGAAAAAGAAAAGGAGTTAAGAAAAGCGAGGCCTGCCTGGGAAAGCGAAAGGCCTCCAAACCATGACAAACCTGTCAACCCTTCCGCCGTCATGGACATCATAAACAACAACCTCGAAGTCGTCAAAAAAGAAAACAAAATCAACGAAGAATTCAGAAGGTCCGTCAGTTCGGGAAGAAATTCCGCCTCCTCTCAAGAAAATTTGAATCCAAACATTGGCTCAGAAGGAAGCAAAAAATCGAACAAATCTATCGAGTCGTCATTGAATACTGAAAAACTTGAAAAACACAAGCATTATCGGAGTTCACCTAATTTGACGGCAATGGGTGTCGAAAATAGCAAGTCGAAACAAAAAATGCTTTTTTCTCGCCCATGTATGGCTTGCGAGACAAAAACGCCACCCGAAAAACATACGAAATCCGATTATAAAATGGCATTCAAAGCTGGCGTTCCTCATCCCGATTCGCACCGGACGGAAAGCACCGTCTCGAAAAATTCAAAGCAACTTTTATCAGTCCCGAAGCCAAAAACGCCATTCGCAAAACGAAGCTATTCAATCAACACCCTCGCTCCTCCTTTTTCCCTCTGGCCAGGAACAACCGGGATGGACTATCCGGAACATTGGAGACTCGCCTCTGTCTACCAACATTCGTTCAAGCCAGTCGAACAGAGAAAGAAGCCATTACTTCAAGGCGTTTTTCACTAACATCCACTCAGAAAAAGTCTTTTAATTTTAGGATTTAAAACCATTATTTTAATCATAGAGTTCAGTATTATAGCGTCATGAAGATCGTGTTCTCGATACTTTAATATTTTAAGCATATTTTTGAAGAAAAATGTATAAAGAATTCACTACTTATGTACATAAGCGTATCACGAAAGTTATTTTTCATTATAATTACCTATAGAATAAGTTTTAGCAAATAATATTTTTCTTTATTCGCAATATAACGAATTTACAATGTTTTTTGTTTGTTTATTCGGTGTAGAATATTTAAGTTGATTTTGTATTTTTTAATTTTACTTTCTGTTGTTAAGTTGAAGCTGGTTGAAGGTTTTCTTTTTCTATGCCTTACTATAACCTAAAATTATGTAAACTTGAATTATTGTGCAATATTATTTACGTCTTATTTATCTACTATTATTTTATTATATTACTTGTGTTATTTTAATTATAATGTCAGTTTTTTACGTTGTGATTATTATTTTTGACTTCTGTTCATGAGTCTTGACGTGTTTAGTTACGTTTGAATCCGCTAGATGCCAGGAAAGTTCAGTTCCGGCGTCTCTAATAAAGCTACAGAAGTTCTCTTGGGAAGGGGAGTTTTCTTGATTGGTTCCTCGATTTATAATGTTGTAAAAAAAATCGTGCAAATTAATTTGGTGAGTCCAAAGTACCTACTGTAAAAAGGCCTAAAATAGTGGGATTTTACAGGGGAATCAATCCGCCCCGTAGGTCTTTTATTTGGCATAATGGTGCTCTTGGTTTGCTGCTTGAGAATCCTGTATTTTGATTATTGGAATCGAATCTATACACTTTTATAATAGGAGATAGGTTCCATATGCAAATTTTCTGTAGGACTCTAGGGAGTTTGTTTCGACAATTAATTTTTGTCTGGTCAAAATACTTAAGGAAAAACTAATGGTAACTCTAGTTGGCGCTGATGAAATTTCGTATTCTTCTGACCTTGCTTTCAACCGTATTGTTTAGGTGTATCTTTTTACCTTATTATCTCTTAAAACATATTAAATGGCACACAAAAAGACACTGAACATATAAAATTTATTGAGAGCTATTATAGTAACATGAAATCTTGACATAAAAGTCTACAATCGGTTTTCAGATTTAAACGTTTGGCTATTTTTCTCTATAAAAAAATTTAAAAAAATAAAATGGAAGACAATAAACAAAATGGAAAGAAAATGTGTTGAAATCGACAATTAATGAAAAAACATTTAAGTATTTTATACATCAAGGAGTCTTCATGATTATTACATTTTAGGACAAAGCATTTTATACACATAATTTTTTTTTGTCACAATCGTCCGATGAAATTCTATTCTAATTTACAATGACTAGTTAGAAAGAAATCAAAATTCAGGACCTAAGAATCTTTTGGTCCTTTTTTTTTATTTTTTTATTTACATGATAAAGTAAACAGAAAAATACATCAAAAAAATAAGTTACACTAAGATTCATAGTAGAAATTACAATGAAACTTGGATAACTTCGCATTCGCACTTTTTTTTCTCTTTATAAATTATTAAAAAAATATAGCGCCTTAAAATAAAATTTCACACATTTTGGGAATGGACAGAAAAAGCTCTAATTTAATTTATCCACATATCTCAAGTCCCTATGTACAACCTAAAGCCTACGGAGAGTACTAAAAAAGCGTAAATAATAAAGCTTAGAATAAAAGGCTAATCAGGAGTAAAATTTAAAATGAAATATGAAAAATCCCTTTCATGTTTTTTTCACCTTTTTTTAGGTAGATTTCTTTTTTTTAATTTAAATTTTTGTTTTTATTTAAATGAAGCTTTAATCCATCCACTCCGTGGAGACTAAAATCAAAAAACAATAAAGGGCGATTGTTTATTTACATTTTTGTTGGAATACTTTATTCCACTTTTAACGCTGTTGTGTGCGATATGTTTTTTGTCTGTTTAGAATCTGTAAAAGAGAGTGAAAATAATTAGAGAAAAAAAAATCAATTTTGAAGTTGACAACAGTGTTTTTGTGATAAAATCAATGTTGCCAACGATCTAGTGGTCTTTGGAATCGATCTTGAATCAATACTTTGATAGAGTCCATCGTAGGTTCATAAAATCGTGAAAATCGAATCCTCAGCTTATTACTTACTCTCAAGGCTGATCTATGCATTTGTACGTCGTCCTATACGCCCTTTCGTAAACGTTCTGGTATTCTGGAACTGTTTTGATGCATGATTTCCAATTCGTAGGATCACATTTAGTTTCGAAATGTTTTTTCATTAAGAGCCTTCTGTAGCCTCTGACATATGGCTCTTGTACTGGCCTGTATTCACATTTCCTAGAACAAAATTGTTGTTTACGGTTTTTTTTATGTGATGAACTAACTTTTCATGACATCTGGGTCCAGTGGAATGTGGATGGCATATGCAAGTATTTCCAGGAGCGCAAGTTGCCGAATTCTCGCATGGAGGGTCGCAGATCGGTTCCTGGCAGAGTTCGCCGGTTGCGTTGTGTGGACATTCGCAGAGTCCGGGTCCAACGCAGGTTCCACCGTTTTCACATCCTCCACCGCATGTATCTAAAAGTATTTATTATAAAATCGTTTTGTACTATAAATAAATTTCGCATGAATTTCCCACGGGTGTTTCACCTCTAGTCAATAACATGTCAGGTTAAATGGTGAGGGAGAGGAGAGCGGGGGGCAATAATTGACATCTCGCCTTGTTAGCTTGTTTCAACAATGGTGAAGCTCATCACTGTATTCAACCCGAACATTTGAACAATGTAAATTGATTATTCCAAAATGAGGGTCGCATATTAGAAATTGACGTTCGGAATATTATTATTGCATTTTCAACTTACAGTTTTGACAATGGTCTCCGTTCGTGTTTGGTGGGCAGAGGCATTGGTTGTTCCCGACGCAGTGGCCCCCATTTTGGCACGCTGGATCACAGATAGCTGTAAATATTACAAAACGAATCTTGAGAAAAAGTAAAATAGAATAAAAAGATGCTTCTAAAGGTCACGACCCCTTAAGTCTAAATGCTTTTTCATATTTTAGTAGGAGGAAAATAAAATAACATGATAAAAACCGTTCAAACGTGAGAGTTGGCTTTTAGCAATTTTTGTTAGTAAAACTCGCAGTTAGTTTGTTTCTCTATAATGAACAACTTCGCTTTCCCCACTTTCACCCCTGAGGCAAAGCCCGAATTCAGATTTGTCTTTCCGTCACTCAAGCGGTCAGAAAACTCGATGACCAGAGTTCGGAGTTTAGCCGGACCACGAGAACTTTCGCATAGGGACCCCCCCTTCCTAGTCCAACTTACGCGTTTGGCAGATGGAACCGGTGAAGTGGTCCGGACATTGGCATACGCCTTTTCCCTTGCAGGATCCTCCGTTTCGACATCTCGGCCTGCACACCGGCGTCTGACATCGCGAACCTTCGAATCCTGGCTTGCAGTGGCAATCGCCTTTCTTTCTACACACACCTCCATTCTCGCAATGACAGTCTGAAACAAATAATTCGTTTTAGCTGGGAAAAGTGATGAGGCATAATAGGACGATATAACTCTCCCCACTATACTACTGAGCGGGTGTCCACGTTTAGAAGTAGCAGAGTTCTTAACTACAACAATCGGGTCTAGAAACACGGAAAGTGAAGGTTATTGAGGTTAGGAACTTAAGGTTAACTAGGATCTTCTTTCATTACAGGCGGGAACGATCAAAAGAGACAAAGTTTGAAATCGAGCTCCCTTATTAACATTGAGAAGGCAGGTATTTGTAAGGAACCCAAGATTCAGACAAAACGTCTCACACACTTGGCTCTCCATTCTCAGGAGTTCGTCTTTTGCGGGGGGCCGTTTTCTCGTCAAGAGTAACTTTGTAATGGGGTAGAGGAGGGAATAAGTAAGAGAGAAGGATGTGACGAGGAAGGGTCGGGAAACGAGAAGGGGGAGCGAAATTACATGGCAAGAACTCTCATAGAACCCGCTTTAAATGCGTTCCCTGGTTCGTTAGCATGAGAACCTACCATCTGAATACACTTCACACAGAAAACAGATAAAGTTAACGAATCCTTCCACTTCTCAAACCGTTTTGTAACGCCATCTATTAAGCCGTTTATCAAATCTTGAAAAATTGAAACGCTAATTGTTTAAGTTTCGCTACGTTTTACACAAACTAATGGTTAGTATGTTTAATGTTGATATACCATTAATATGTAATAGGGTAAATGGACTGTTGATCCACCACAGCCACACTTCCCCTCTTCGCCGACAAGTTCTAGAGTAGTGTAAGCAAGCTTGATGGACCTCGATTAATTCAAGAGAACCCACTTTTCGGATGTAAAAGCCAAATATAAACGTTTTCCACTGACATTTCGACCTTAAAATCACATTTCCTTTGCTTTTCACATAGACAGGTATCAAAAATCGACATTTTTCAGTGCAATTAATATAAAGAAATCAAAAATTCGTGAAAAGTTAATACATAGAGCAAACAATGTTTGTTAATTTCGCCCTCATCTCCCGTTTTCGTTTCGAGAAGTCTTTGTCTCAAGCAAATCCTTTCTCCTCCTAATTCAACGTTGATTCCTTCGAGATGAAAGGAGGCAGCGGCTTCGGGTAGGACACGGCGGAGGCGCCGCATCAAAAGCAGACCTTAATTACAAGGTAAAATAATTTATCGAATTTCTCGTAAACCTAAAAACCTTTTGAAATTCAATGAAAACCTCAAGTTTCAATTAATTTCAAATTTTGAAAAAATCCTTATTTCCGACTTTTTAGTTTTAAAAGCCTAATTAAACAAAACTCTCATAAATAATGGTAGCTTAATTTTCATAACTTGGACGTGGATGGCGTGAAGAGGCCTCCGAACAAGAGGGGGCTTCCTCTTTTGTTGTTACCGTAAGTCGTCCCCCCTTTCGCAGAAGTTAATATTGTTTTCAAAGGTTTTCAACGTAATAATAAGAGAACGAAGACGTAAGGAGGTGTAAAAAGCTAATTAGAAAATTTCCATTCCGAAATTACCTTGAGCAAAATTAAATAAATTCCTCAACTTTATAAAAATGCTTGGCGGGGCGGAACGCTAACGCCTTCCTAGATTTAATTTGTGTTATACATTGGTAGTTTGTTCTTAGTTCAACAAACCTATCCTAAAATTCCTTTAAAGTCGCAATCTTTAATTTCCGTCTTTTAATAACATATAAAACATCATTTTTCAAAAAAGGCAAAAACAAAAGATTTAGTTCATAAAAGACGATAATAGGGACATAGCCATGTTCCTCTTGATGGAAAAAAAAAATAAATAAAAATAAACAGTTTGAAAATTTTAAATCGGCTGAGGTGTTTAGAAGTTCCATTAATTAAGATTTTGATAGTTCTGCTGCCATCTTTTGGCTCAGAAACGCAACTCTTTTCGGGATGAAGGGCCTTAATGGCAAAGTATTATCTGAGTACACACTTTATAAGTAAATAGATTTTGTTAACTAAAAAAACGAGGGGGGTTGTAGATCAATGAGTAAGGATTTGAAACATTTAGTTGGTTTAAAAATAGGTGAAATCCGAATGAAATTGACTTTATTTTATCGGAAACGAAAAAGAAAGTTTTGTTGCAGTTCCAAATAAAAACTTAACTTCATAGTTTTTCATCTCCGTTACTGTTTGCCTTTCCTCTTTTCCGCCGCTGTTTGTTTTCCCTTCGACTTCTTTTTTTCAGAGCCCAATCGAACGGAATTTTTTATTCCCGATCCCGAAAGAGGGGGGATTTGAAGAAAAATGAAGTACAATTCAGAAACACTCGCCGTCAAAGGCGACCAATTAACAAGACTAAAGTGAAGTCCCTCTTTTTTTCCCTTCCCTTTTCCATTCCCTCCTCCTCCTCGCAAATCGGACTAATTAGAACCATTTAATTGATTAATGGAATGTTACTAACAAGGTCTCTTTGCTTCATTGTCCATTGACTAAACAAAGCGGTTTCGAAACTTCAAAATTTTAATCAGTCAAAGTTACTAATTAACGGAATTAATATTAAAATTAAATAATTTCAAAGGACTTCAATATTTTTACTCTTTTGAAGTCCACATACGGAATATTTACTGAATAAACATAATGCAATATAACTCCCCTTCTAGTTTTCAAAGACTCCTTTGAGGCCTAATACGTATTAATGTATACAGAATGCTACAGACAGCCGAAAGTAACGAAAACACCGCTGAATAGGAATCCCCTAACATCGTTTTGTATTAAATTAAGGAGCGCACTCTAAAACCTTATTGGCTTAAAAACAAATTTTAAAACAAATGGAGATACCGGAAAAAGCCTTTCTTAACCAAATTTTTTGGTCTTTTTGATCTATTTGAAGACGAAAGTGCCACTTTGACTTGATTTTAGGAAGTTATCAACAAAGGGAAGTTCCTGACAAATAGATGCTCTTGAGATTATGACATTTTAAACTTGATTATCATAATTTTAATACAAGATCAAGGCCATTTTGGCATGAAAACACCGCAGTAAGGGGCTCAACTCCCTAATTTTCGATCCAACTGAATAATTCAGGAATGACTTGCTTTTGATTCGGCAAAAACGTTCGAGTTTTCATTATTCCAGGTAGTAATGATTTTCGTCCGGATTTAACCCCTGAAATGTACATAAATGATGAATCAACCGTGATGATTAAAAAAAAAATTTGAGTTTTTCCAGGAAATTTAAATTTTCGGTTTATTTGGAACTGATGAATGAAGCCTAAATAAACAATAAATCATAAAATAAATATTTATAAAGGAAAAACCTTAACTTGTTTAGGCTTTGAATAGGTTAAACCCGCAACGCTTATAGGTCGTGATGTTAGGTATCATGAACGCCTCCGAAATATTTTAGAGGGTGAAATTAACGTTTGTGGTTTTAAGCGTGAAGGTGTTCCGAAGTACCCGAAAGTGGTTAAAACTTTGCATATTACGTACGCCTTAGTTGCGGTTATTTAAAGGATTTTGAGAACATTTAAGGATTTTCATGTTGAAAACCTTTCGTATTCGTGGAGGTGCGGTTGGGGGGGATATATACCGGGAGTAAATCTAAAGTAATTTAAATTTGGACAGGGTGGGGGAGGAAACCCGCTGACGTAATATCTCCAACTTCACGCCCGAGAGACCCGAGGCCCCTAGATGTCGAAATCAAAGTCATTTATCTTTCATTTCGACCCCACCACCCCTCTCTCATCCCTCACCACTCAGAAACGAAAACTCGACCCGTGCAATTTATTCAAAGGTCTTAAAAATGCGAAGGCTATTTCCAAGCGACAAAGTTTAATCAAACCCTACTTTATAGGAATTTACAATAAAAGTTTTTTTTATTCAACAATATTTTGTCATACCGTTTTGTCTTCTATGTTGACATGGCCCAGCATTGCAGGGTCTCGTCTCTCTTTTTTCAACGCAAGATTCATCTGGACATGTCGCCGTTCTGTGTTGCACTCCTAATCCACATGAGGTGCTGCATTCACTCCAGTTTGACCAATCGCCTGTTAAAAAAACGTTTTTAAGATAAAATTAGTGATGATTCTGTTACCATTATCAGAGGAGGAGCCACTCCCTTCGAAATCTTCATCATCAGAAACGATCTTGTTTCGTGGAGGCTGGACTGGAGGGAGCCAAGTCTTCGGGTATCTAAAAAACACAACTTTTGAATTTCCGAAACTTAAAGTGTCGAAGAAAAAAAAAATTCTTTTTAAAATTGAACACAATATTTCTTTTTCTTTGGTGGACTGAGAAGAGAAGAAAATAATAAGACGATTTCTTTTATTAAAATTTATGACAGGGTGAGATAATAAAGTACGTTCTTACTACGGAATTTAAAGCTCCCGCGCAATAAAACGGTTTCAAACAACCCTCGATAAGGGAGCAGAGAAGTTTTAACGACTTTGAACTTGATAACAAGCTTCAATGATTACATTTCAACCATTCAAAAATTATTTTAATAGAAAACATTACAATAGTTCTTTTCAAACGTTGGTAAGCAAAACTCTACTTTGAAAAAACTTAACAAAGCGACAAAGAGAGGTCAAGTAATACGGAAAAAAACTATTTTTTGTGCTTAATGAGATTTTATGTCTGCTACACTTGGGGTTCTTACTCTTTATAAGAAAGGAAAACGATTTACGTGCTATAAACTTCAACTAAGGGGTCATTTTGCCCTCATAGGTTTCATTTCGGTAACATTGTGTTTAATCATAACTTTTTTAAACGGAAAAAAATATGGTTAACCTTTGGGTTTTGATATGGGTGAGCTAAATTGAGCAATTTGGCCTCCAGAAGGGTATTGAAAAGAGGGAGTTTTCGGGTTACAGGGGGTTTACGCTTAGACGACATAAACTCTCCGAAGACATATCTCAACGCTGTCCTATACACCCTCACTTTCAATTTATCACGCGTATTGTACGGTTCATGGTAGGCGGTGAAGGGGGTATAAACCTACCCACGCACGATTCTCCCAGGTACCTGTCATTCTGGACGAAATTCCATTTAACGCGGAAAATCTCGTCCGATATAAAATTCGATTGATTGTAACGAATAAGAAGGTAAAAAACATAAAAAGAAAAGAACTTTAACTGGTAACAAAATACGTTTTTGCTTTTATCCTGTTATCTCGTTAGGATCGTTTAAGCGGCAATAAACGATCTTATTCTTAATTAAAATTTGAAAAATGAAAATTGCTTTTGGAGGTTGGATAGTGCTCTTGGAAAAGGGTGATTTACTGAATATTAGATTATGGTGAAGGCTATAGCTTTGAGATGAAAAAGTAAAAATAAAATTTATAATTTAATATGAGATTCCATTTTAAAAAATCTACCTAAAATCCAGATATTGAATTTTCATCAAAAAATTAATAATTTATAAAGTCTGAGACCCGATAATGGTTAAATTTTCAATTGAAACGTAGAATTTTCTTCGCAAAAATGGAAAAAAAGGACATAAATTAAATTCTGGGAGATTCGAGAGGCGTTTAGACGCCCAGTTATATTCGAAAGGCTTTACTTAATCCGGGCAACTATGAATTACACGGCGGAGTACGCTTTCCATATTGCCCATATATCCTCCCGACTCCAATTTCCCATTACGATAAACTACGCTGAATGGAAGAGTGGGGCTGGCGACCCTCCCGGAGCTGAAAGGAACCTAATCTTCATTTTATCTTCGATTGAAATACGGCCTTTGAATTATTTATTATTTAAATTCGATATGAGCATATTAAAGCAAAAAATATGGTAGCATTTTAAAGACTCCATTTTCCCCAAGAACTCCCATAAAAATGACATAAAAAGATGAAGCTTTTCATTAAAAAAAAATCTTATATCTCAATAAGAGTTTTACCCGCTGTCTTTCATTAAATTTAATTACCTAGCATTTTTCATGAGATAAAAGCACGAGTAGTTAGCCCACTGGAAAATTCCCTTCAGGAGAGAAAAAGACGTCCTACGTTTCAAAATGAAAAACAAGTTTAAAATTACAACTTTTTTTCTCGCATGTCCTTTAATTTCGTGAATCCCAAAGCCCTCGTAAATTCCTTCACGCGAGATCGTCTCGGCAGAAGATAGAAAATGGCAAAAAAAGGGCTTCCAAAGTGCCCGTGGGAAAATGGTCTATGAATATGCTATAAAGACGAAAAGAAAGATGTGACAAGGTAAAATATACGACTAGGTAACGAGATAGAAAGAAAACCTCTTTGGAAATGGAGAAAGGGTAAAGTTTACGTTTAGAATTATTTTCGCATTCAACACGAAATAAAAATGCTCGCTTTATAAAAATAATCTTACGCCAGACGCTTTTAAAAAACTCTTTTGAGTTTCTTTAAAATTCCATCAGGAGTTTTCCTTTGCTATAAATATTTGACCCAAAAGAAAAAATTATTTATTAAAACTTGACCTAAAATTGTATATTCTCTACCTTTTTTGAAAATTCAATTATTCTAGGAAAAAGTTTTTTGATAATTAAGAAGGGAAGAAGATCAGGGAATATTTTATCAATTTTTTTTTTAAATTTATCCCACTTTTTCTAAGCGATTATCCTGTTAGTTTGTTAAAAGGAAAATAAGAGAGTCTAATAATTGTATTACCAAGACGAGGCACTTAGACTAATGAGTAAAAACGATCATCATTAAGGAGACCCTTCTATCGGTGAACGATTTTTCTTTTTTATTCAACTTCAATATTATTACCTTCATTTTTCAATCTTTCAATCCAATCTAAATCATTTTTTAAGAACTCTGCCTTTAATTAACTACTTCTTTTGAATTAGGTATAAAGAAGAAGACTTTCAAAACATTGATTAAATATTTTTGTCATCATTTGCAATCTGATTTTTCTTCATTTATTTTTTTTCTTGATTTTATATTTTTCCTCATTTAATATTTGTTTTGGCTTTAGGACAAGCCTGTAAACTATGACCAGAGATGTTCAAGAAAAAACAATTTGACTCTCATAAAGAAAAGGGTGGAGAGAAAATTTCCCTATTTATTCAGAAATTTGTTTTCTCCGCAAAGGCCATAATTTTTGTTGGGGGATTGTCGGTTGATTAGGTGTTAGAGGTTAGAGTCGCGGGCGTAATACAACCCCTCCCCCCTACACAGCATCTAGGACAACGGGGTAAAGGATAACTCAACGGCGCGAACCCATCCCGGCCCGCGGCTTTTATTAAATCCAGACTCTAAAATGCCTCCTCTCTCCCACCCATACGCCACTACAAACCGTTACCGTCACCTTTTTTCTAATAAAGTTTTTTCCCCTCGTATACGCAAGAAAAACCATACGACGTTCCACTAAAGGGTTGTTATTTCCAATAATGAACCTTTGGTGAGGGAAAAAAAAACTTACGGTTTTAATTTATGTGGTTTTCGGTGCGGTCTAGCTTCTTCAAGCAAAGGGTCCAAAGATGGAGTCAAATTTGTCGAACATTGCTGGGCCACGCCTGAAGGATCACCAACCAAAACCATATCTTCCAGTTCACCCTGAAAATTACTTAGTTTTACAAAAGTAGCGAATGTTATTGAGGTTTATGGGAAGTAGTAGGAGGTTGGTAGGAGGTATGGGAAGGTTCGTGGGAGGTTCGGAAAGACGGAGGGAGGTGGAGGATGGAGAGGAGGTGATACGAGGAAGTTGGGAGATGCTGGAATCTCATGGGTGGGGAGGGTATATTTGGTATTTGTGGAGAGCCAACCTCCAGAGGAAAAGATCCGATTATCCCAAATCGACTTGAAATTAATTATTTTCAACTCTTCATAATTAGGAAACGTAGTATAATGAAACATTTCCCCTAATAATGCAGATTACGAAGGTAACCGCAATCGGGATCTGATTGTTTTGTCAAATTAATAGGCATTAGTGTATTAACTAATTAATTATAATTAAATCGGTATAGCAATTCATGTGCTCAATCGAATGGAAGGATTGCCCGTATTAATTATAAAGCTTTAGACAACGGGACCAAATTATGATTTGATGAATACCCAAAGGAAAGGACGTAAAAGTTTATAAAAAATGTTCTCAACTATTGATAATGGTCTTCAAAACTTGATGATTATAAATCGAATGGAAGATCGCTTAATGTTATAGGAAACGATATTTGAAAGGATTCCTTAAATAGTTGGAAATGTTTGGCCCAAGTCCTTTATTCAAGGAAGCGGTAAACGCGGTTTCCGTCCCGACAATATTAGACGCCCGAAAACTAACCACGCCGAAAACACATTAGAATTAGAACAGAGGTAGAAACCTTCGGATTAAAGTCTAGTTTAGCGCTAATTCGAAAGAGCGTTTTAATTAAAACAGGTGTCACTCCCCCCCTCGCTTTTCCACTTATACGGAATAAGTCTGTCAAAATAGAGACCCCGGTCGCTCAGGAAACTCACCGTTCACAATGTGTGTGTTTACAATGCGAAGCAAATATTTGAGATCCCATCTGGGTGAACGTATATCGTTCATCGGAAGTGCCCTTCTCCGAAATTTCTCATCGAAATTATTTTCTATCGCGTTTCGTTTACTCACGTAAAAAAATTGTTTTTATTGTTAATAGACGATATTCAAGATGTCAATTCAAAAATTCTTAAAAGGTCTTACCGAAAAAAGGTATCCGATGACCAAATCAGCATCTTCAGGAATGTCTAATGAGTTCTTTTTTAAAATATCCGTGCTGACCCATCTGCAGTCGAAATAGCTCCTGACTGAGCTATCATCTTGAATTCTGAAACAACAAAAATGCAGTTTTTGTAATCTTTGAAGTTATTAAGCTTGTAGACTGATGGAGATCAGGAATAATGTTTGCGTCTGACTTATCTTGAGGCGGAAGGGAGAGAAAAAAATCCCTTCAAGATTGCTTTTGGAAGGGGTAAGAGGATAGGAAGGTCGGTGTAGGATCTAAGCTGACCCAAAAAGCCCTCTACCGATAAATCAACCGCAATAACGGCACTCGAGTAGGTAAGCGATGCATAGGTGTGCATGCATCATAACACCTAATGTATTTTCAGCTTGTTTCCATCATTTTTGGGGCTAACTGAGACCCCAATGTGCATGTCACAAACATGTTGTGACCCGCAAAAAATTTTGGAAGGTGTAACTCTTTCAGACTTTGACACACACTCCGCTGCGACACGCAGGGGGCAAACTCAAAAAGATACAACATGTTGGGTATATGCTGAGGGAAGACAGAGCCTTGGATTTGAATTATATGCGGTCGTGCCGAGAGGTCGAGATGGCCGTTGAGTGGACGCAATTTGGGCTACACCGGGTTGGTGGACAGGTCTGGAGAATGTTAGTACGCAAGAATGTGTGAACGTGTTTACACGTTCCACGGAGGGAGGTTGGGAAAATCCGTTTTGCGAGCGTTTATAACGTAAACACATCATGGGGAATTACCCGATACGGGATAGTTTTTGATCCTACCGACGATGACCCCCACAGCCACATAGTAACCCATACACACTGAGCATACACACGACCCCGCACACAGAAAGTTTCGCCATCGCCTAACAGGCGGACATATATGCGTTTCGGGCCCATTACGACAATCCGAACCCGCGGGCACCCACCCTCGAGCCCGCGGCCGCGTCCCCTCACAGGATCAACTCCCTTTTCCTGATCTATCTGTAACGCCTAAGACTGGCAATATACAGAGGACATAGAAATCTAGCACTAGATCCGCAGCACAAAATTATTTCCAGTCAACTCATTCGTGTGGAGTGGAAGTGCACGTCTATCCCTAGTTTAATTGATCTAGCGAAAAGTCGTTTTTGGTGTGCTTGGTATATTGTGAGTACATCCGTCACGTATATTTCACATTTTATTGATCTGATGGGTGTCACGTACAAAAGGAGAACGAGATTAAATTGTTTCTATGAACATATGACACACAAGAACCCGCAAAGAGAGAGTAATGACGCGCTCCCTGCAACCCGCTCTGGTGATACACAATTAATTAGTCCCTCCTTTCCAGAGAGATTTATAAGCCCGGAGCTTATCTCCTTTTTCAAAATTTATAGACGTTTCCAATCGGAGGTTCCAGTATTTCCACCAGGTTAAAACCTCGGTTAATTAGGAGGGGAAAGCAAATATTTGAACATGAGCTCCTCCTAATAAGCTTATTAAGACAAGACAGACTTCATTGTTAATCCAAACTAAGCACATTTTAGGAAGAGGAGAAGATTTTGAGAAAAAGCAAAACGTTTGAATAAAAATGGTCTCAGTAATACTTGAATATTTTGACAAAAAAAAGAGTCCATATAACAAACCACCAGGCACACAAAATCATTACCAGAACCTCCATTTTCAAAGCTCCCCTTGGCTGCTTGAGATGCTTGTCTAGAGTGTTTAAAAACCGAAAGACTTAATACGCACTCTAAATGATCTATTTTTACTTCAGTTTACTTTCCAGCACCCTAGTCAATTCCAGCAATCATTTACTTGGATCAGTTAGTACTCGGTTTATGCAATGTTAAATAAATAAAATAGGTTGGAGATGGGAATGCATTCGTATCTTGTTAGGAATTGAATTCCACAATGTTATCACAACCTCTTCGCCTAGAAAGGGGGATTAATTTCCATAGCAACTGGACCCCTTGGCACCAAACGTTTCGATAGTTTTCGACCCACGCTGTGATATTAAAACAGGTTAATTCCATTACCCTGAGGAGAGATTTGAACCTGTGACCTTTAGTGAACTGTGAACTTAAAGAAATGTAGGTAGATATGTGATTAAAAAAATTATAAATAAATTGGGATAAAAAAAAGGTTAATTGATTGAGGTTGGAATGAGAGCAGGTGAAAAGCATTGGTATAACAATAGGTGTTTGCGAGCGTCTACCTTCACCACCCTTCCCGCTCTATCCTACGCCAATCCGAGCTAACAATGATCCACAGCCCTCGCTAATACTCTACGTTATCACTAATGATAAAACGGCCATTCCAACCTTGCCCTCGGGCCATTCGTCATTCGGACCGAACGTTAATACACTCTCCATTTAATCTCGAAACGACCCTCGCTTTTTGTGTGTGTCGAACAATTAAAAACAAAAATTGTTTATTTTCATGATAAATTCAGACATATCTCACCCGAGAGCTAAACGGTGCCACTTTCCGTCGGCGAGAAGTGCCGGGATGAGAACAGATTGCGTGCCATTAGGGCCGGAATGGACCAATTTGATGGCATCCTGCCCGGCGACCTCCACGGCGAAATAGCACTCTTCTTGCCTTCTTGATCTCAAACTAAATAAAGTCCCACCCGCAGGTTTCTGAAACAAACAAAATTTTCAACAATTAAAACAAAATTTTCACAAAGAGGAAAAAAAAATTCTATTTTTCAACCTTTTAAAAAAAGATTTTTATTTTTCATTCTCAGTTCTTTCTCTCAAAGTTATTATTATTTCATCTCTCAGCCACTTTGTATCCGTGAGAGTAGACAAGATTTTTTTTTCCACCCTCTTCAAGGCTTCTTTTTAAATGCAAACTTGGTCGCCTTTTTTAATAATTTAATTTAATCCTCTCCGAGGCCAATTAGTTGCACTCCTTTTTCACCACACTTTTTTCATTCATTACGAAAACAGTGTCAAAACCTGATTATTTTGGGCAACTTAGGTTATGTCTTAACATTAGGCACAATCAAATTTGCCATTACATCCAATAATTTTTTCGAAAACAAAGTACTCATAAGAAAAATTAAAAGCCTAGAACAACAAGACTAGAGTCCCTTTTTTGTTATTCTTGAAAGACCTATAAAAGTCTTTGGGAAATGACGGTTTGTAAAAATTTTGAGCTGAATACATACTTTGAAAAGCAAAAAGCCCCAAGTTAATTACGAAAGGACAGTTGAAACTTAATAAAGAAAAGAGGGTGGTTGACACGATGTTAAAGGTTTATCACAGAATACTCTGAAGGGTTTATCTACAGAGATGGGGAAGAGGTCCGAAAGAGATGTCACCACAGAAGAGACTACCCTTGTCCTAAACCGCACTCTTTTTTCTTTTAACAAGAGAAAAAATCTCACAACCACCCTTTTTTTATTCACAATTTCCACTGATTTTTATTCTTTTGAGTGGTTTATTAAACAAGCTTTTCACCAAGTAAGGGTTTATGGTTGATAATTTATTTAAAAATGTCATATCGTGGAAAGGAGTGTAAAAAAAAAGTCTCCCGAACCATTTTCGTCTTGAAAGATCGAGTCGAGACAAATCACTTCTCTGGAACGATAACTTACTCTCGGGGAGCTGCTTTCTGAAAATGAGCGTTCCCCGCGATGGGGTGGAAAGGGAAGGGAAATAGGCCTTCTTACTTTGGAGAAGGGAAAGAAAAAATACATTTGTCTGCCACCCTTCACGCAAAACTTTGCCTAGTAAATAACCCAAAGAGAAGTTAATAAATACAGCGTCTCAAACCTTAAAAAGTTGATAAATCACACTCGAATATTCTGATTTATCTCTCCTGTTTTTGTTTTTCCACTTTGAAATTAGCCCGTATTTTAAAATGAAATAACACGAGACAAAAAAAAGGAAGGTTTTAGATATTATTTTACCTCTTTTGAATCTCATTATTCTCAGGGAGCCCCATGAATAACCAGAAGCAGGTGATATTCGGGAGGAATTAATGCATAAGTTTGACTCATCGCTATTCAAGCTGTTTTGCATTCGGTATTGCTGAATGAATATTAACGGTGAAAAACTGTGTCTACACCACATCAAGTTTTAATGTGTTAAATATACAGAGTACATTTTATAGAGGCTCTTTTCAGCCTACAAATGGATGCTTTGCACTTAATAGACCCTGTACATACCTAGAGAGCCTTTTTAATGGCAAATAATTTATATACATACTCATTTTGTAAATTTTTGACATTTCATGTACAAACATTATAGGACCAGCACTGCATTCAATTATTGAACTCGAGATTTGCATTCTTTAGAGAGTAGAAATTCAATTAGTACGAGTTTAAATCATGGAGTTAAACAAATGTGGCGTAATTACGTCCTTTGTTTTCAAAGTATGTACACACAATACCATTTAGTTAGGCGGTTTTGTCTCTGTTCCGCGAAAGATAATTAAGAAGCCTGCAAAAATTAGTTTTATTCCTGTTCTTCATTAACAAATAAGGAAAGTTCAAAATTTAATTATTCAATTATCGATTTTTTAAATTAATTTGTCTCGTAAATTATAAAATGATTTGGTTTTAATGTTGTATTCTAAGAATTGAAATAGACTCAAATTTTCACGTTTGCACTTAAATGGGAGGCCCTTTGTATCTTAATACACGCAAGGAATCCTTAATTTAATTTCCTGCGGGGCTTTTCTCGACGCGTCCTTTATAGATGGAGGAAGGAAGAAAGTGGGGAAGTACTAAGAGGAAGCCCTTGTCCCCGTCTAAAAACGGTAGAAGGCCCCCCTGAAAACCATGCAGTTTTACCTAATCTACTTTTATGAACGCAATATTAGCATTTAGGGAAGGGTAAGGGGTTGAATATTAATTTTAGAAACGAGAAAAGGGGGAGGTGAAGCCCTTCCTCATTCTGAAAATGTTGTTATTTCAAATCACGTACTAAATGACGACCCTACTACAAATGACGCTTAAAAAGGAACGAAGAATTTATGGTTTTCACCCTCTCGAAAGAAACGCTGGGTAAATATATGCGATGGAAGGGGAAGGATTGAAAATGTAAGGTTATGCTGACTGCCCCCTAAGGAATAAACTCGTTCTTATCTCGAGGCAACAAAAGATAGGAAAACCTTAGGAATACGCACTTCTTTACGTCTTCCAAACAAGAAAAAGTAAACGTTAAACCCTTCCTTTTTATTTATTTAACAAGGAGACATTTCTTGGGGACATCCTACTTGCTGCAAAAAGTGAAGAATCGTTCTCGTCGGCCTTCCTGTCATGTAACCTTGCCTTAAATAGGGAGGTGAGACGACCGAAGCTTTACTTGTCCCTGTATTATCAATTAGCACAAAATCAACGTCTGGAGAGAATTCCTAAAAATTTTTTTAGTTTATCATTTTGGAGAGGTCAAACCAAAAGAAAGGAAGCAGCGAGACAAGGATGTCCTCCTCCAATTCCTACATTGCTGAAGTCAACGTCATGTCTTTCTATAAAACATATGAAAAATCGTTTTTTGATGTTTTAATTTTACTGATTTTTCTGTTGTAATGTTTCCATAAAGGAAATCTCCAAAGTCTATCGCCAGTTTCAGCACTCGCGCGGGCAAGTTCCATCCAAAGGACGTCTGATGTTGAAAATACACCTGAAGCACTTGTGCCCAAAACGTTTCTTGTTTCACCTAAGATGTTGTTATGAATTTATAATTTAATGGTGATGTTGTACGTGAAATTGAAGCAACTGTCATGACGATTGCTGGTTTAAAAGAAGAAGAGAAACCGAGTACGTCGGAAAGGATAAGAAGGTCAGAGTTTTCTGTGCTTTCAACTTTTATCGTTTTTCCATTCCAACCTGTCAATACGTCACCGGGTTTGATTGCCATCCCTCCAGGCATGTTTTCGCAAAGCGGTATTAGTCCTAGGAGACAACCGGTTTTTCAATAGACCATGAGAGCTAAATCAATACCAGTAACGTTGACTGGTATTCCTAGTAGAGCGAGCGCTTTCAAAACAGCAACTACGACTGCCCCACCAGATATTGACCTTGATTCGCAAGGAGTAAGGCACAATCCGCCACTGTCGAACGTAACACCTTCGCCTAAAAGGGTTTGCTGAAAATTGTTTGATATGATCGTTATACCGATAAGTATGATTGGTTTATCGTTTTCGCTTCCTCCGCAGTAGTTAATCTCGAGAAGATATGGCGGTTGAGACGAACCTTGGGCGAAAGCGAGGAAACAGCACATTTTTTGATCGTAGATCCAATCCTTATCTCGTACATCAACCGAAACTCCGCACGGACAAAGGATATCGATGGCCAACTAAAGTTAAAGCTTGATTTTTCGATTTAACCAGCCTATGTCAACAAAAACAAACTTGTGCGAATTTAATCGGAGTTAAGACGTTTGGAGGACTCTCCTGAAAGTTGCGGGCAAGATTTTGACACGATCCTTTCACGATTCCACGTTCCCAGCCTTCACGATCGGGATCATCGAAAAGATCGATTTCAGGAGAAATGAAGTTTCGTTTGTATTCATCATAAGTCCAAATCCCAAGAACAGCACCTTCAGCCGAGGCTTCCGCATTTGTAAAACTTTCAACCAACAATTTATGAACAGACTTAAAGCAAAATTGAACAATAACTCTTTTTATATTACATGCTGTTCCTGAAGCGCTCGGGCACCTGCTGCCGATGCAATTCTAATATTCTCTTTACATTCCTCAATATATTCGATTTCGTTATAGCCAATACTTTCTTGGCCTAGCGCTGAGACTGCCACCGCGTAAAACTCAGGGCCGAGATTGTTGAAGAGAATCGTTTCGCCTTTTTCAAACGAAACTCTGAAAACTCTTCAATATTACGTGCACTTTGAATTATAAACCTTTCCAAAAGTTCAGAAACTCGTCCACCAAGCTCTTTATCGAACTTCGACCCAGCACTCGTCAGAAGGTGTCCACCATCACACGTCTCATAAGCTCCCAAAACCAAACCTGTCTGATCAAAAATTTAAAACAGAATAAATCCTTTAAACCTCACTTTTTTCGAAATTTCTTCACAAGCTAATCCTTCGAACGTCCTTTTTAGAAAAGACAAACTTTTTAACTTCGAAATTCTGACGCTATTGTACATTCTAGACACTAATACAGATGTTTTCCATTTTCCATTGCAATCTGAGCATTTTTGCCATATTAAATTGGTGGAAATGTTTAAAAAATTTGATGAAAAGATAACAATATTGGTTCGAAGCGAGAAAGAAGTTTATTTATATTTATAAGGGTTTTTACTTCTTTAGACCTATTTGAGGGGTACGGAATTTCACTGGGAACTTCTTCAAGTTGTTCCAGCCGGTGGTTAATTAAAAAACAGTATCCCCTTCATCTCCATCGTACCCCTCTTCTCCGTTAAACCACCCCCATCGCTTGTCTTTGTTACAAACTCGGAGGCGAATTTTTACTCGAGATTCCCAGCGTTTAAAGTTCGCCCCGGAGGGCTCATAGTGTCTTGGGGTTAAAAGGGGTTGGGCGGCTTAAAGCGATTAATTATTTTTAGAAAAGAACCCCCCCTCACTCCAACTTCCCCCTTCCAAAGGAGGGGTTACTTAAGAGGAGTTTGCCCGGGTGGAAGAGGAAACCGAGTTTTCTCGGTTTAGACACCGGACAACCCCCTTCTCAAACAAACCTACAACAAAAATTTATTGCCTTTAAACTTAATAATTAGAAAATAGAAAAAAAAACTTGAAAAATTCATTAAAACAAAACTCGCAAGTTCGTTTCGTGGATAAATTCTATAGATTATTTTCTAGGTATTCTGAGCAGAACAATCGAAGTTTTCGTAAATTAAATTATCTATATTGAATATTAAGCTATCAATGTTATTAATTACCAAAGGTTGGTAGATGGTAAATGCGAGGTGGGGTAGGGAGTTGGTTTAGGCCAAGGGGTGAGATTGCCCTGCTAATTCGTCGGGCCGCGGCCTAGACTCCTATCCCCTCTAGCTCTAATTGCTCTAAGCTCGGGGGGTAGTTTATCTCATTCCCTTATTAGAGGTGATAAGTTATTTCATTCTATCGCATGTGGGTACGGTTATTAGCTCTTCTCCCCCTTTTCTCGCCCTTCCGTTTTCACAGTCCGAGCTTTAATCAAGATGTTATCTCTTCCTTTTTGCAATTACTTCGGACCGCTTTTACCCCAGGACGTATAATTCATCGTGTTAAATACGGGATCCGCGTTAAGTTTCTCTGGTGGCTCAAATCCAACCACATGTTGATGATTTATGTTTATTGGCGAAATGTGAGAAAACGACCCCTTTTTTTGTCCCTTCATGTTTTACGTTATAATAAAACTTTAGTATATAATAAAATACAATTTACAACCAATTTTATAGTTTATATCAGGAAAAAATTTTTTTATATTTTATATTAAAACTTGAAAATTAAGATTTTAAAACAATAAACTAACAATTATTACAGAATGGGTGAAGGAGCCCTTAGAAAATTAGCAAGCATAATAACAGTTTAATTTGATGAAGTAGATTATTAATAGTCCACCTTTGCCTTTAGGAACAAAGGCATAAACGTACCATTTTCTACTAAATAGACAAAGGGAAAAGGTTTGTTCTCGTTTAAAATTTAATTAGTCAGCATTCAGTCGAAACCCTTCGACCTTCAATTACTGAAAAAGGAAGCATTTAATCAATTCTTTAAAACTGTTTATTTGAAACATTGATAAATTTCAAACGAGGTTTGACACTTGGGAAATCATGTAACAAACACCTTGATTATATTACACCTGCTTTTCTCTATTTCATCCCGACGGTTTATCCTGTTCCTAATTAACTCGAGTTGAAAGCCTGTAAACCGAGAGCTTTTTCAACATTATTATATTTCATTGAGGTCAAGGAGGAAAAATTTAAGAAAGGCTTCTATTTTTTCTTGGATTTATGATTTAATTTCTCCAGTCATACGTTATAGATAAGCGGATTCAAATTCGGAAGGTTTGGGGAATGAGGACAATAGAAGAGAAAAAAATGACTGTCAAACATAAAAATACGGCGGGGAGGGTCCCCCATGAGGTTGTATGCGATAAAACGAAAATTCATTCAGCCGATATTCCACCCGTTTATCACTTTATATAAAAGGGGCAGATGGGCTGGAAACGGGTGGAGGGATGGGAGTGTAACGGAGAGGGTGATGACACAATCCACGCCCGATTGACTTCAGGCGTTATCCGCTCAGGTGTGTTCCTTCCATACCGATTGGGGGGAATCATAACCAAAATCGACATTTTTTCAAAATCTGATTATTAAAAGAAAAATATGCATACAATTTTAATGAAAATCGGATGTAAAAATTGATATGGGAAAATGATTTTCTGCTATCTCGTTAAACAGATTTTCATATTCGAGCCCTTCAGCGTCCAGATTAATAATTCATCTTTCCTAATCCAGTTGGGCGAATCTCTCATCTCCCTAGAAAAATAAACGTCCTTGGGAAAATTTTCGCACGCATGGCTGCTTTTGAGGGTTCAAGGGGGGCCTAAATGAAATGTCAAGAGGCATTCAAATTAGGTAGGACATATGTCACCGTTAATCTCCATAACCCAGCAACCAAATGTCGTCACCTTTAAAATCAGAACGAGTATTTACCAGAATTCAGTTTTTTGAAATCGAAAAATCAACTACTAGATACCTACTAGAAACTCCTTGATTTTTAAGAGTGTACTAAAGGCACCGGTTTTAGTATTCTCCGATTATCTCCGGTTCTACTCAAAATTTTTTAACAATTTTTTTTTAATTTCGTTGATTTTTCGATGCCGAACTACTAATGTGCTCCAAAAAAATATTTTTCCAGATTTTTTATTTTATTTCTTGTATAAATTTGAAAAAATCAAATTCGACTCCATTAGGAGTATCTTCAAAAAATATTAGAAAAAACGAGACCAAAAAATCGAAAATCGGTTCATAAGTTCGGGAGAAAATCGGAGAATAAGATTATTCTATTTTTTCTCCTAGCGAAATATTTTTTAGGAGCACGCTAGTTGATCACCATTTAATTAAAAAAGATAAAAAAATGAAAAAATTTTCACAGAAAAATTTTGAGTACAACTGGAGATACAGGTTCCGAGATAGCTAAAACCGGGGGCCTTTAGTACACTCTTAAGATTTGTAGACAATGCAAGGAATTTTAAGAGGAAAATAAGCTTAAAGAATAAAACAAGAACGTTAAGTGGTTTTCCAAGCGATTAATCAAAATCCCTTCTTAACACTTCATCAGATTTAAATTGGTAAAGAAAAATTTAATCTTGACAAACAGACCGGAAAATAACAGTTTTTTTTCTTCAAATTTTCAAGTCTTTTTTTTATTTAATACTAGAAGGGCGAACACAGAAAATGGGAGTTCCGAAATGTTTTTCCATCGGGTGGAATATCCTTCGGAATTTCTCCCGATTTCCGGTGTGTCGACGGAAATTGAATATTTTCAATAAACACGTTTTACCACCTTTTCCGTTTGCCCTTTGACCTCTCGGTCGATTTCCATATTTCATTCAAAAGCGATAGTTTTGACACTTATGCTTAATTTAATGGAAAAGTAAATAAAATGTTTTGGTGACTTTTTTGAACTATTAGGCAGCCATTTCGCATTCGGAGAGGGTGTAAATGTAAAAGGGGTTAAATTACCTCGTCTTCTTGACAAATGGCCCTCGGCTTAGATTTATCACAAGCGGAGCTGAAAATATTACTTTCTGACTATAAAAGTCGAAGATTTGGAAAGTTATTCTATTTTTGAAAAAAAGGTGAAAAGGATTGCTGTGTTCCTTTTCGGTTCTGATTTACGTGAACTATTTTAAAGGCGGTCGCTTTGGAGGCTGGCGGACGTCCTGGTCGTCCCTCAGGAATCGAAAAGGGAAGAGGGGAAATTCTCGAAAGGGAAACCCCGAAAGCCGAAATGTATCCAATTTCGGGGTTTGGCCTCGTCCCCTGGGCGAGGTTGACAGTCAGCATTTCCGCGCTGATTGCACAACAGTCCTTGGCTCCTTCTCAATTCGCCCCCTCCTCTCCCACTAGACGTACCCCCCACCATCCTCCCACAAGACCCTGAATTCCCCGAACACGGCAGATTTACCGGCTAATGAGGGCCCTTGGGTACCCTATCACAACACGAAACAACTTCCAACTGCTGAATCCAAACACTCCTTATTTCTTATCTGAAAATAATGCAATTTATTTTCTCAAGAAAAAATTTCATAAAAGATCAATAATGTGTGATCATAAAATATCAATAGATCCTCTTGACTGTTTTTGGCCCTACTTTATAAACATTAACTCTAATCAACATTAATGACACGAAAACTTTCTCCACTTAACAAGAATTTTTTTTTTCAAATTTTTTTTCCCTGTTTCTACAGAAATGCCGGTAGTTGAGAACTCCCCATTACCGGAGTGCTTTACTTCCATTTCCCGAGACGGCAATTCATAAGACGAATAGACACGAGGGCGCACGTATTGTGAGAACTGCGTAAGTTAAGTGATGAATGTTTGGCCTTTATGGTTTTCGAGCGTGGGAACGAAAAGGAACCAGTCGAAATCGTTTATCTCTATAAATAAATCCATGAAATGGACTTGATTCGTAAAGTGATCGAAAGGACGAATATGAATAGAGCTAAAGTGGTTTTCGAAGTAACGTCCAATATAATCAAATATGGGAACTCGACGTTTACATTTTCTGGTTCAAACTACAATATCGCCCAACTTTGTGAGCTATTGTTTTGTATCGAAGCTTTTAGCATTAATAATAGACATGTTTAGGACCGTTAAAGCATCTTGGTGGCAATAGTGCTCCCAAAAACTCAAGTGCTATTAGATTTCACAATATAAATATTATATTCCTTACCTTGGGATCGATTCGAAGAGACAAGAGGAGGGCGAAATGATTTTTGAAGTAGTTGGTCGGAAAAGGGAGTTCGGCTGCGGGAAGCCAAAGGTAGGAATTCGGCTTTAGCCTCCAGGCCGTCTCCCTCCCTGGGACTCTCTCCCACTGGCTCGGATGGAAGTATTTCTTGTCTTCCATCGACAAAGGTGCTATGACGCCTGTAACAAATAATTAATAAGGAAAGCATTAATTACACAGAATTTGGCAAAATTTGGACAAAACATGAACATTGCTTTAAAACATTACTTCTCGGTCATGTTTTACTTTTCAAACAAAAGAATGGAATTTATAAAGCAAGGACATCTAATCTGACAAGAGAATATTTCTCTCAATTTCCCAGGACATGAAATGAATCTGTCACTCATGTTAACCTACGTAAAAATTAAAATATTTTTCTGCCCCTTTGGACGGTGTTTTTAAAAATTTTTTTCAATCGAATATAAAACACTAAAAACACAAGTGGACACTAAAGCAAATCAAAAGTATTTGTTTTTTTAAATTTACTTTTGTGAGTTAAAACCTGGGTTTTAATACAATTTTGGACTCAATGAAATTAAAATGAAACAAAAATAAACGAAGGGAAAAAAGAGAGGAAACTTTCCCTGCTGTATTATTTTGTATTTATTTTATTTAAATGCTAATTTTCAATTGAAAATTAAGTAGTTTTGATTTCGATGAAAATTAATCAGAATTCAAAGCAATTACTGTTGGTAGACAATTATTTCAACATGAATAATATGATTGAGATTGAAAACAATTAATTGAGAGTGATTCTAAAAACAATGAACATAGCAACGTTTTACATTATTCGGGCTATTTATATCGTAGGTACCTACAAAAAATAAAAGTATATTAATTTCTCACTGTTTTTAGCCTGTATTTTAGCCTAACTAACATAGTAAGGATTTCAAAAATCAAACAAAATGTTTTGGCATATTTGATTGGCTAGGGATGTATGTATTCAATAAAAGTTGTTAGTTTCAATAAAAGTTGTTGTTTGTTGTTATTTGTTCAATAAAAGTACTTTTATTAAGTACACTTTTTTGATTAGATGACGTCTTCTGTCCTTGAGAGGTCAAAATATAAAACCCCGGTTTTTTTGCGACCTCGTAGCTCAGAAACGATTGGTCCTACGTAAAAATTATATTTCCTCAAAATTATAGCAAATTTAATTATCTTTAATTTTGTACTAAAAATTATTTCGCCTACGACTAACGGTTTTCGAGATATTGCAGAAAAAAAAAGAAGAAAATCATTTTAAATCAGGTGACCAACCCCTACACATTTCCGTAGAGAAACAAAACACCTTATTTTTTTTCCACCCCCAGGCTTAGATTGATTGGACTAAAAGGGTCAAGGTGGGGTCCTAGGATCAAAACTACATTTGGACTTTGGAACATGACTTTGCCTATGGTGTGGTCCAGCCAGCTTCTCAACTTTTTTGTAAAACGGTCGCAACTTTCATCCCATCTTCACCCAATTTTCACCAAATCTTCCTTTCGAAATTTTCGAAATCAGCCAAAATGGTGAAGTTTGGTATGTAGGTATGTAGTTTGCCGAAACAACAGCTATCTTGCGTGCTATCGACCAGTTTGTTATCAACAGAACTACTTAATAGCAGCCTTTTACAGCTCACTCTAGAAAAAACCGAAGTTGTTGAAAACCTACATTAAAATATGTTTTTTTTAAGTAATATTTTTTCGTCCCCCTTGCCTTTTAAACATAATTTGGGGGGTCGACTTCAACATAAATCTCCAACTCGGTTTCGAACCCCCCTCCTCGCTTTCTTCCTTTCTTAAATTAAACCTGGCTTAGAGTGACGGCTAGGACAATTAGATTCGGAGCTCCTCTCTTTTGGCAGCAGAGCATTCATTAATTTCTCGACGGAAAAAAAAGAGAAAAGGGAAGAAAGAGACGAAGTAGGGCTCTCACCAAGAAATGTAATTGCTCGTTATTAAAATCCCCAAGATGCCCTCTTTCTCATCTAAAAACGGACTCGTTCAAATATTATTTTAAAAAACAACGATTTTCCCGTATAAACTCGAATCAGCAGATTTTTAAAGCGAGAAACTGAAGAACCTTTTTTTATGGGGGTAATGTCATTTTGTTTTATATTTATGAAACTAAATGAGACGGAACGGTGTGGAGTCTAATCTGGTAGATGTAAAATGATAATGAAACTCCTTTTTCTGGGTTACGAGGCGCCCTCGAATATTACACCGGGTTCAAAAGCATTACCATGGCTTAGTAAAATATAATAAAAAAAGGAAAATGCGAGATCGAATTTTTTTCCTAGATTAATTCAGTAGGATTTAAAAAACAAACTTATTACCTTTGCATGAAAAAGAATTGCATTTTCGTGTCTGCTTATTGAACCCTTGACATCCGGCTTGAAGCAGACAGTAGCGCCACCGGTGCTGAGTTCCGTCGCCACAGGAACTACTGCACGCCGACCAGTCGCTCCATTCGTCCCAGCCTGAAATTAAAAAAAAAACCGATCATGAAAAAATAAAAGAGAATTGCAATTAAAATTGAAGAGCGGTCAGCGAGCGGGTTATTAACTGTCACTAGACCACTCTCGCGTGCAACATCTCCTCTTAATTACTCTCCTCCCTCGTCTATAAATTACATGCGATACAAGCGGCGAAGCACTCGTGTCAAACTATAGGCCGCTCTGCAATACTAATCCTCCACCACGAGAACGGAATTCAATGTCGATTTACGTATGCGATTTGACCAAATTAAAATTAAATTAATTAGTTCAATCAATGATTGCGGAAATAGTCATGGACGGATGGAAAATCGACGAGTCTTTGGCTAATTTATTGTAACTCATCAAAAAACTTGCTGTTCCAATTATTCGATTTTGTGTATATTATGAGTTATTTCTGAATTAGTATAGTATTTGACTCAGAAAGAGGGGCCACATCTAGCAAAAACCCTCCCCACCTCCTTCCAATCCCCCCCTCCACCAACTCCCTACACATCGCACCTTCCTCCACATCGCACCTTCCACCACATCCCTTCACACTACCACGCTACCTTACTCCTACTCGTTTTAGCGGATTTCCGGAGGAAAGCAGGCTATTGGGGCCGGCCTCACGGCGGCTTTCGGCTTTTTCTATTCCTCTTTTAACAAGATCGTTCTTTTATCATAAATATCAACATTAAAATAGGATGACAATGAATTCTATATCTATTGTTTAAGTATAATTATATTTATTTTTTCCCCCTTATTTCGTGTTTCAAGGGATAGGTGGATTGGGGGTTTTTGGGTCGAAAAGTTCGTTTTTCTTCTCCTCTTTCAACAAGATCGCTCTTTACATATGCATGACGAGGGACGGGTCTGAAAGAGGGAAAATTTTCTTCCTGCGACTGGGTCAAGGCCTACCTAGGAGAGTTTATTTATTTATTTTTCTTTCCCCCAACACATGCAATGAGCGAACGAAAGAACCAAAATTATTAATTTTTTTTTCTTTTTTCTTTTAAAATCAAGCGGAGTAAATAAAACAACTAAATAATTCCAACTGAGAATGAAGAAAGTTGAGTTTAAACAGTTTAATAGCGTGTTTATCCAAAATTATTTGTAATGAAGTTGCTTAAGCATGAATTTCTCATTTAACAGTCTCTTTTCTCAATTATCTTTTAACGAATTTCCAGAAAAAATTTGATACTGTTCGTTTTTTTTACCCACATAAATGTAATTTTTTCTGTTCAGTTAAAAGTTTGTAGATCGAATAAAACTCTGGTGGTTTCCTTGGAAAATAACACGTGTAGAGAGGAAAAAACTTGACCAAAGAGGATAGATCCCCTTTCCGAAATGTTTACAGAGGGGCGGTTGTGGGTTGGAAAAACACGAAGGGGAAAAGCGACCCTGTTTGCAAAACCACCGCGGACACCTACAAACGTATCCTTCGAAGAAGAAGAAAACGACTATAGAAATTCAAGTTCAAGCACACGGAAAAACGCATAAAACTAACAAGATTTGTCCACGTATCGATATTTAAGGTATAAACGCGTATATCCGTAAGAATAAAGGATCCGACTTTCATGGCTTTTCCGGTTTATACTTTTTTTTTCTCTCTTCTTTTTTGTGTGCACCATCTCGGAAAATGAGGATTTGTCCAATAAAGTTTTATAGGTGAACAATTTGCCTTTCTAAGAATATGCTCTATCGGAGATAAAAGTTGTAAAAAACCATGTAGGGAGATAAAAAAGAAACATGTACATTAACAAATTGCTTTTTTTCTAACCTTGAATGTTGTTTTATTTTTTAGGGACTAAATAACCGATGTAAAGGTAAATAAAAGGGAGTGTTAGTTTGAATGTTGTCGAGTTTAGGGGTGGTGGGGAATCGTTGTGTGAAACTCATTAAAACGCCCTGTTTGCCCGACGTAGCGCTATCCCCCCTTCGCTACGCTCTATACTAAACAACTTATCCACATCTAAAACGTATTTACTTTGAAGCGAGAACCTGAATGATATTTGGGAAAGAAATATTTACTTGGAAAAGAAAAAAAAAAGTATTAGATTTTTTTTCTCGTTATTTTGTGTTTAGAATCAAGGTGGGAAGACGTTATGCACTTGTGATGTCAAGAGTTTTATTTGAGTGGCACAATCAAGGACACCAATCAAGAAAAGGCGAGGAAAAGAAGGTCGTCGACGCGGCTTCCACAATCAACGAAGCGGTCTTCACTCCAAACAGACCTGATTAGAAGGCCAATCCATTGTCCGAAGTAGAAAAGGAGAATTGGCTATCCGCTTCTTTTGTGAACAAAATTAGCCCTCCCTCTCGACAGTTTTGTCAAAGGTTTTTTCCCCCTTTCCGTCCCAATTTATCCTTTAAAAAAAAAATAAGATTCAAAAATAAGTCAAATCTGGATAAGAAAAGGGGAATCCTTTTTTGAGACTCTATCATAGACACCCTGAAAAAAGAGGATGCTTATTATACAGCGAGGTGAATGCACAAAGGTTTTCCTTTTCTCCGGATAGAGGACCTCCTTCAGCCAAATCTAATCCCGCCCTTACGTCCTTTCACACAGATTCCGGAGAAAAAAGAGAAGGGAAAAAAGAGCACCGTCGGAATTACAAATAGGAAAAAGAATAAATTCGGCCCGAGGGTTTAGAATCCGTTTTAAAAAGGCGTATTAACTTTCTCGTTTGTTTTAGACTTTCTCTTAAAAGATCTATCATAATATGAATCCCAAATACATGGTGTTCGCCATCTAATAGCTTCCAACAACGCTATACCAAAAAAATTGGCACCTTTTTGATGTCAAAACATGAATTTTCAAAAATATATCGATTCTAACGTAAAATGGTACGAGGAAAGAAATTTTACATCATTTTACTTTACAACCATATCTTTTTTGAAGAATTACAAAATTTCGTATTTTGACATTTTATACTTTCTAAAAGTTGGTCCTTTTTTGGCGTTAAATGAGTTTTGTCCATAGTGGGTACTAAATGTCTGTCGAGTTCAAATCCAAAGTAAAGAGTTTTGCAATAAAAGCCCTATGTTCTACCTTTGCTTTGACCAAGTTATAAATTCGACAGGGCAAAAAAATACCGAAATTAGTTTAAAACCAAAATAAAGGCAAAACGTTTTGGGATGTGGATTGAGGGAATGTTTGAAATAGGCTTCCCTTATCAAACAGACTTTGTTTGTAATTTTAATCCCTCGCTCGCTCATCTCCCCTTCAGCCATTTGATCCCCGAGCACTTTGTAAACGTATGGTTTTCCATGATGATCCCATTTACAGGATTTCAAAGCGTTTCAACCCCCAATCGCCATCTCCACTATTGGCCTCTTCGTCAAAAAGAGATTGAAGGACCATCCTTTATTTCGTCCAAAAACGTTTTTTCCTCCTCAGATTCTAAAATTATTTGATATGAATAGAGAAGCAAATAAAACATGATTTTGTATAGTGAAAATGAATCCCTTTAATGGAAATTAAACGTATACACGTATAATAGAAATTCTGTTGTACGAATATAATATATCATTGTTCCTTGGGATATTAATATAATTTAATGGAACGAAGCTTCCGATATTTCAACAGTTTATATCGAAATTGGGTTTAATAGTTTATTGAATAAGGGTAAGGGAATTAGAGTTAAACTAGGTAACCGATTTGAGACCACGGGGTGCAGACCGCCTCATCCCTCATTGTCTACTCCGCTGGGGTTGTCCGGCGGAAAACAAAAGGGTGGGGGTGACTCGGAAATGGAACAAGCCTGGGGATAACAATGCTGAATCAATAATAGGAAACCATTGTCGTTTGAGACAATGCAGGATGTCTCAACAACATGAGTAAGGTGCTTAAGGGAGCTCTTGGTAATCTGTAATAGAGCAAAAAGAAACAGATTTTAATAATAAGAGTTTTGCAAGTTGAATCAAATTCGAACAAGTTGAAACAGAGGGGACATTTGATCAGGCTAAACGTGTTGGAGAAAGGCTCGTCCCTCGGGCGGAGTGAGACAGAGAAAAACTGTACGAGGGAACTCTTAATCTGAAGGAAGTTGACAAAAGGAGTTGAGAAGAAGTTATGGATGAGTTACTCTTCTCGTTGCGAGTCGCCCCAGGGGGGGCCTAGGTCAAGTACTCCTATTGGAAAAGTTGGTCGGAAAATCCCCCCTCTCTCCTTTTCTTATAACAACAGAGAACAAGTTTCGAATTCATTGCTTTTAAAGTTCAACTGACCGTTTTCGACCCGATATCATTCGAGGGTTATTGATTAATCAGGAGAGACTAAAATTCTGGAAACAGGGTTAGTATAATTATAATTTCAGATTATGATCGTCCCACAAAACAACTGAATACCTACACCGACAATTAAATCCAGTACGTTAAATTCGGATTACAATTGATAATGCATAATTTAAAATGACAATATCATTTGAATTTCGATATAATGTGGAAACGTCAATTTTTTCAACGGATTTTGCAAATTGAAGTGCCAAGAATATTTTTTTTATAGGTAACATTAGGATAGTAAGTAGCTTTTTTTATTTATTCATTGTTATAACAATATTACCATTTATTTAAGAGAAATGTAAATTCTTGCTAAAAAATCCATTTAAAAATGAGTTGAAGTTAAAGTATAATGAGGTATATAAATAAAGGTGATATTAAATTGACAAAAACACTCTAAATAGAGGGGAAAAAGTGGCATTATCGATTATTAGTCCTCAGGCTACAAGTTATTTGAAACAGGCGGTACTCAATAACTTTTCACGCCAGGAAGTGTAGAAACGCTTCGGGTCCCCCGAGGGGGGTTTTCCGCTGTCGAGAAACTCCGCACCGGCTGCGCCCCTCGAAAGCACTTCTCAGAAGGCGATTTTTTTTTCACCCACTCTCCTTTTTTTCTTCTATTTTATGCGTATCGGTAAATTTTTATGTTTTTCTATTAACAACTTTAGAAAAAAACGGACATAAAGAAAAATGTTTGTCTACTTATAAAAGAAGAAAAAAAGTTATTTCTTATTGACCGATAAAGTATATCCACCATTTTTCGGATCGTAATCCAGTTAAGGGCGAATGGGAAGGGGAGAAGACCCTTCGGTCCTCGGGATATATAAACAGGTCGTATATTTTCTTCCGAGAACAGATACGAAAACGCGTTGGAGGGTAGAGAGGTTACCGAGTTATTATCTTTCCCCCCCTTTTCTACGGTTTCCAAGGCGTATATCACTCGACACCCCGACCAACTATTTTAGAAAGGATTTGACCTAAACAATAAACTTTGTCGCAAAAGACCACAGTAGAGGGGAAAAAATGAAACAAGTTTTTATTAAATTTTAACAAATGAGTTAACAAATCCGTTTTCTTTGGTTTGTGACAACAAAGTCCTTCCTTGGAGAGGACCTTTAACATCCAGAGAATGCGGGATTCGAACCTTCTACCTGAGAGAATTAGACAAGGTCTGTTTGCCCTATCCTCTCAAAAACACCAGCTCCCAAGAATAAATAAAAATAAGGACTTAAAACCTCAACGTGGTTTTCCCCCCTCTACGATGAAGGTTAATAAAATATTAGCTTTGAATATGTCCGGCTTATGAATATTAATATCGCCTTTGGATCTAGATAAAATAAGTTTGAAAACAAGTGAAGGAAAATTCAATAAAGTAGGTAGGTAAGTTAACTCTAAACATAATAAATTTCCCATGTAAATCACAGGTCGGATGGGAAAATTTATAGACCATCGTGAAAGTTTCGAAAGATAAAATATGTAATCGGCGACCTGCGGTATTAAAACTTATTAATAAACTTGAAACCTTTTAAGCTAAAATTAGTGGCTTCTTATACGACGGAGAAACGTCAAGAAGGAACTTGTCGGCAAATTTGTGCCGGAGGCGGGGTCTCATGTCCCCCCAAACTCCCGGAGTAGAGAGTACATTAATCACCGATAGTAACATTAGAACGGGAGGGCTTAACTCGGTAAAAACAGCCCAGACGAGATTCAAAGTTTGTTTGATTTTTTGTAAAAATTTCTAAAATAAGCTATGAATGGTACAAAAATTGTTATTATTGTTCTTCTTTTTGGTTGTTGTAGTTTATGCTATTAATTTTGGTTAGAAAAAAGAAGAAAAAGGTTTTTGCATCATTATTTTTCAAACCGGAAAAAAGCGTAGGTGTGAAAAATGCCATTATTCAGCCCTATAACCTGTAGAAAAGGGGGGAGGGCTCAAAGAAAGAAAAAAATAAAATGCGACCGGGTAAAACTCAACGGAAATTATTACTAGGTCATAAAATGGTGAAAAATGTTTCGGCTGGTTTAATGGAATGTGTTGGTCCTTTTCTCTCTCTACATTTTGTCAGGACGTATTATACACCGGAGGGCCCGAACGCAACTCCATTTTCACACGTTTTTAAAATTGGAATGCGACGGTTTATCTCCGTTGGGGTATGACGGGGGTGGGCAGGTGGGAAGTGGGCACAATACGCGGAATTATATTTGAACAGAGACAAACCAAACACTGGTTTTCCTCGATATGGTCACCATTCATTAAAAAACAAAAAATAATAAAAGACTATTTAAAACAAAAAGAAGAGAGAAAAAATTTGTTTCACAACTCCGATCAGTTTTTATAAAATTAATAATTTTTTATTGCAATACCAATACGATAAAATTAACGAATACTTTTGGAATCTACCATCACCAGTGAAATAGAATATGTACTCGGAAAAAATGAATTTTTTAAAATTAATTCTTTATTTGTTTATTTTGTTATAATTTTTAATTTTATAATAGTAGTCTATTTTTATAATAGAATAAAATAGAAAAAAATAGAATAGAATAAAAATTTAATTCTTATAATAGACTATTTGTAGGCCTATAGAATGAAAGCTAAGCAAGTGTTGCCCCCTCACTTAAGTTTATTCATTTATCAACTCTAAGCACAAGCAATTGATTTCAGCATTACAAACATTTCTATGACTTATCCTGAAACCGCTATGAACAATCCTGAAAACCGCCTTTATTGATTTAAAATGCAGATAAATACGGAGAAAAATTATTAAACAACTTACACATTTCATTCAAAGCTTGTTAACTTGGGAATCCTCTTGAGTGTTGGTTTTATGGTTCCGCAGGAAACATCTTGGACCGGAAAAAGAAAATAATCTCCTTATGCTCTCGTACTCAGGGATGTTTTATTGTATGGGGCTTAAGTTTCGACAAGCTTTGCTCCAATAGCCTCTTTTTTTATAAGCGATCATTTTGCCTGCATGTTTGCTTGGTAGAATATAAACAAAACCGAACTACATACCTTGTTTTATAATTTCCTTTTTTCTTTTTTCCCCCTTTTATTGAAAAACCAACCTGCATATTAAAAAGAATTTTAAATAATTAAATAGAATTTTTTTTCATCGGTTTTCATGGAAGGAAAGCGTGAGGTAAATTATGTAGATCATATTTGTATTTGGGAAAAAGATATAAAATATAGAGCGTAGAGGGTTCCGATGGGAGTAAACAAGGTAAAACCTGACTTTTGTATTGATACTGTATTTCCCGGAGGCGAGGGGCAGCATCTCAAGGACATGTTTCCCCTGAAGACCCCGAGGGAAATGAAGGAATGAATCACTTTCTCTCGCCCACCTCAACTTATCCCTAAGCTTGTTTTTATATTTTATTCCTTCTTTTTTCTTTTCCATCGACAAAATAAAGTGATTTCTGCCAAAGAATCATCATTAAAGTTTACAATTTATTTAAGCCGATTTACCTTTATTTTGTAGGCTTTGATAAAAAAAAATCATGTTAGGAGCTTTTAAATTGGCATATTTTTAATAAACATTCACTCAAAGAGTAAATTGATTGCTGGCTTTTGGTTTTTTTTTCTGTTTCCTCCTTTGTCAATAAAAAAGAACGCAATTCATATCCGAAAAAGCAATCACTTGAGGAAATCCAGTTTTGATTGGATGGCCGCACCAATATTATTTGGTTGACATCTTTTCTAATGATATAGGGTTTCCCTTAAACAATATATTGATTTGATGAGGAAATCCGAAACTCATACATCAACACACACCCATGTAGCAAAATTATTGAATTTTTAAGCGACTCTATCTAATTGTTTCATTTTGCTTTTTTTGAATTTCTCTTCGCCTTTTAAAATATTCGATTACCTCTCAAGACGTTGAGAATTCTAATTAAAAGCGGAGGCGTCTGGGTTGAAGGAGAGTTTAAAATATGAATTACGAGCTTTCATAGAAAGATAAAAACGAAAAAGCCAACCCCCTATTTCGTCCATAACTGATGGGGGATGAAAATGGTGGGGGTGTCGAATATTAATCATTTTCTAAGGGTGAGGTAATTAGTTCGAGATTATAAACGCGTCTCCCTCACTGACACCCCAACATCGACATCCCTTAAAAAAATTATAATTATAAAGCCATTATTCAACTCCAGGTAGATTTGAATTTTCAACACGATCATTTATTTATAAATCAATGACTCGTGCCCAACTGTCTAAAAATGATAACTGGAAGAATAGAATAATATACTGAAATTGAATGAAAACATTTTATTAATCCCAAATCAATTAGTCTGTAAATGAATAAAACAAAGGGTTAATTAGGGAATGATTACAAGTAGTGAATCACACTTATTTCTCATTTTGGTGTTGATATATTAGGAGCGGTAGAGGCGTTTCATTAAGGGGGTGGGGGGTGTACTATGAGTTGTGGAGTGAGGGGTGAGGCACAGCCGGTATCTTCTTGGCTTTTAATCATGTTTACAGCCTTTCCACTTCAGGATGGGAAAGCGTGGGAGGGAGGGCCGTGGGGTGTTCAGTTGAGTACAAAAGAAGCGATTGCTTCTTTTAGAACCCTGGGATCGACCTATGGAGTTGATAAACGACGCTATGAAGAAAAATGTCTACGGCTTGAGGGGTATCGAAGAAGGTATGGGGGGAGCTTTCTTATAATTAAGAAGAGGGTAGGTTTCATTAATCCAAAACCCTTCTAAAACTGAAAGCTTTCACTAAAGTTTCTTCAAAAATAATGAATTTATACTATTGTTTAAGGAATTTTATTTAGTTTAAAAACCTAAGGGTCGACTTTATGCAATAATTGACTGCCTTCCCTCCGTTGGGTTTATGAGGCGAGTTGAGCCTCCTTATTTTATTTACGTAAGGGTCGAAAGAGAAAAAAAAATTTATTGTCCCTTATCAAATATTCGGACAACGAAGAAATATACGAGAAACAGGTCCAAGCACCCTCATCTAACCCTGGTTATATTTATTTGCAAAGGCATTTTGTATAAGAGGAAGCCCCTTTTTTGTGAAAAGCTTGGAGGACTTTCCTCTCGGACAGATAATGAGTTTTAAATCCGAGGGTCTGAAAAATTATATTTTCGATTCGGAACGTGGAAAGCCCTTTCGAGATCTCTATTAAAGTGTAATTTGCCATAAAGAAAGTTCGAAGGGGCAAATGAGAAGCATTTTTTTGGTCGCGAATTTATAGTCGAAGATTCTCCCTTCCCAACAGCGTCTCCTTCTGTATATATTCAAGGGAGGCAACAGGTTCAGCCGACGATCAGATCATTACTCTCCCATTATGCTAAACTCGTACTTTGTTTTCTCCTGAGAAAGAAACTCCGTTCTGAATGCCAATTGGTTTCAAAGGTAGAAAAAGAAAAAAAAGGAACGTTGTTAAATGTAAAAGCCTAAAATATTTATGGTTATAGCTTAGGATTATAAAAAATGAAAATCTATTGTCCAATAAATTTTGTTCAAGAAAACTTATTATCTCGATATCTTTACGACCATCATTGTGGCCCCCCAGTGTGGACTACAGAGCAAAGTCTGATGACGTTCATTAGGTAGCAATAGCCTCTGATTATATTTGCTAAAAGGATTCCATGTTCTTAAATGTAGTTTTCTTTAGTCTAAAAAGAAATCAACACCTTAATACATTCATTAATATGTATCACCTCTTAGTACATCCTTACTTCATGTAATGAGCTATTGTAGGATTTCACCTTTAGAATGATTAGTTCAGAATAATTCAACATTTCGATATGACTTGAGAAAGGAATAGATTAGACCGTGCGTTTTGTCTGGGTCGAGAAGGGTCATGGGTGGGATTAAAGTTTAAAACGTGCACTTTGTCCTTATTGTGTCTGGGTCAAAGTGTATTCTGTTCGCTAGCATTCACGATTATGGAAAAATCCGGCTGACAAGTTCAAGGTAACAATAACCTACAATAATTCTCGAATCGTTTTTGTTTCAAGTATCTTTTTCCCCCCACGATTCAGTCTCACGTAACACGTGTTGTCTTAACGAGGCTCATTTAGATCCAGGAGGGTTCGAATGGGAGTTTAAGTGAGGTTGCGGATTTCGCCGATACTGTATTCATGAAGGAAACTGGCCGGTATACGTGAAATCCGCGGGAAAAGGCTCCCCCCTCGTTAACAGAGATATCTCGTTAAATACGAGTGTCTTCACTCTTCAACCAATCAATAATTTATCGCTCCAATAATAATTTCAGTCACGTCTTTTCTGTTTATCCAACGTAATTGGTGAAAGAAACAATAATACCTATGAGTCTGTATAATGTATACTACGACCCAGTTATTTCATCAATTACCAGAGCTTACCACTACACAACTTTCTGAAAAATCTACCTCAAAACTCCCAAAAACCCATGATTGAAACATTATTTTTCAATTTTTTCATATTTTTGAAATATATTAAATATTTGATGGGTTAATGGTAGGAAAAGATTTTTCAATTTATAGTGTTTTTCGTGTAAAATCCAGACGGACTAACGCTGATCCCTCTTCCTACTCGTCGGATACCCTCAGACTCTTGATGGATCTCTAGAGATGAGGCCGGATCTGAACTTTCTAATCGTATTAAGGCACTAAAAGCATCCGATATTGACCCAGCCACTGAATTTATCGCCCCGACGGAAAACTGAACCTCTGTAAAACTGAGGATTTTAAAGATCGTAAAAAGGTTTTAACTTCACGAGGAAGACTGGTAGTCTCGACTAAATCCCTAATTGTTTTCTTTATTAACCAACCATAAACAAGAAATAAAATTATACAAACATTTTTTTTTACTCTACTAGGGGAAAAAAATCATTTATTTTACAGCGATGCGTCATGTATTGCGTTATGTATGACATAATGAAATTCATAGTTTTATTAGGTTTTCTTTATAAACTAGAGAAGTGTGAAAGACCTTTTGTAATTTTGTTGCTCTCTTTTTACAAACGTAATGAAGAAATAATGAAAAGTAAAGTTTCGTGTTTCTTGACGTTTTTTATTATCTTTTCATCAAGTTCTGTAAAAAAATAAAAATAAAAATAAAATAATGTTTTTATTATTTTTTAAAAATACCTACATATCTTTAAAAAAAATACATATATGTATGTGCAGGCTTAGAAAAAAAATGGTGTGAAGTAAAAATGTAAAAAAAAAGATATTAATTTTCCCGGATGGAAAAATGAGTTTCTTCAAAACAAAAATATATCGGTGTTGTTTTACGGGAAATTGGGGTAATTACTTCTCTTTTTTAAGGTAGTTTACTGATGGAAAGACAATAGGTAGAAAAAAAGTTAAAAAACATCCTCATAAAAAATTTACGAGCATAAAATTAACTTAGAGTTTGAATCGTTTTACCGGATTTCCGTTATATTTTATGATTTAGGTATTAGGTTAAAGTTTTTTTTTCTAATAAAACAAAAACCTTTCGTACTGATTGGATAGGAGAAAGAGCGGATGGAGAAAGAAAAAAAGGTCAATTACTATGTGGGAAAGAACGGGCAGCCTAGATCTTTCCCAAGGCGGTTCTTCTGTGTTCCTTTTAACATCGGCTTGCAATAAAAGTTGGGGTTTTCTCGAGCCTCCGGGCCGAAAAGACCAATTTTCCGCCCTCGAACCCCTCCGTGGGAAAAATATTCAAGACCTAACCAGATTCAAAGCCATTCCTTGGTCTGTCAACAGCTTAGGATCAACTAATCGAAGTCTTTATCAAGGATTATTAGTGCGAAAGGTTCTCAAAGCAGAAACTAACTCGAGCCTACAGTGATCATCCGGATTATCCAAAGGCTCTTCAAATAATACACATAAATTACCCCACATAAAATTATTATTAATTTTTCAAATAAAAATGTAGGTACCTAAATAATTTCTTAATCCTAAAATGCTCTAAATACCTTTTTATTTTATTTTAAAGAAAGTACGTATAAATTATTTATATTCATAAGTAGGTAACCAAAAACCAAAGTTTAATGGCTGTAAAAATTTATATTTTTTAAAAGATTATTACTTAAGTCGAGCCTAACTCTAGGAGGGGAAAAAAAGTTGGAAGTAGAATATTAAAAGTTTTAAAATAATAAAGGAGCTTAGAGTGAAAAATAACGGGAGGCCTCATAAATACCGGAAAAACGGAAAAGGCATTGTTGGTTTAAGGGAGGCGTTTAGATGGTAAAAGTGGTGGGTAGGCCTCGAGAAGCGAAAGCAAATAGACAATGAGTCAAGACAGGAAATTTCACGTCGGACACCACACCGCAAGATTTACTCTAATGAGTTTAGCCGCAGTAATCTCGCAGGTGAATTCCCGCCATTCCACCGCGGCAAACACCTAAATTTTTATTTTATTCAAGATTAATTTTCGAGTGTAATAACGAACATCCGTCCATAATTGTTTCAAGAATACCTTTTAAAAACATTCAAATCATGTTGAATTGTAAATTAGAGAAACAAAGTAATTTGAAATTTTGTTTTTTTCAAGCACTTCAAAGGAGATGATACTTAAGAAAAAAAATTTACTTGACTAGAAACATGTTTTACTTGCTCCCTTTTTACCCTTCAGTAGGAATACGTAATCAATAAATACGATAAATATTTATGGCTTCATCCAGTGAGGCGTCTCTTGAATAAAAATTGAGAAATCCATCAAACGTGCCAACTTCTCGTATTTTTTTATTAAGACGGTCAACAAGATGAGAAATTATTTTAAGAAAAGCGTTTATATAAGAAAAGAGCGTCTTGAAAGGGGGGGTGATCGATCGGAAGTTAAGGGTTGACAACGATTTTTTTTTTATCCTTCGTCTTCTTTCTATGGCGAAGTCATTTTCCAGAATCCATCGAAAAGATTACTTTATTGTCAACATGAGAAAAAGGACTAGAAAAAATATGTTATTTTCTATTGGATTGAAAGATAATTGACTTCGTAAACTCAATTGTTTTATCTCTGTTGACTTTCGGATCAAAAGATGCAATTTAGAAAAAATTGTTTATAAAAATTGATTAAAAATCTTGCTCCTTCATTAGTGAAGAGATTGAAACTTTAAAGGCTTTAATCAAGGATGTTTAAATGCGAACATCAAAGGGACTTTTTTTTTTATCTGAACATTATAACAAGAGGAAAAGATGGGAGAAACACACAAGGCATGAGTCCTGGATTTATGCTACGCTGGTCGTGAGTGCCTGACGCTCGGCGATAAGCCGGAGCGCAATTTATTCAGAGTATTATCGCCAGTCACACTTCACGCGCTACAAGAATTTGTTTAACTTTTTTTACAAGTGTCAAAACGCCCTTTATAATTCCACTCGTAAAGTAAATCCAACTTTGGAGTCATTAACCAGGCTTATCAGAACAACACTTTTATCTTCAGTGATTTTCTTTAAAGAGCTTTTATTTGTCAGAAATGACCAGTTTTGGCTCAAAATTTTAGGGTTTCTAGGTTTTCCTATTTTTGAATCTTCGTTAGGAATGGATGATGGACGAAAAAATATTTGTAAACGTTTTTAATTTCTCTAATTGGGTTGTACATCATCCGAATTCAAATCGTTTCTAATGCGATTGCACCCTCGGTAATAAAACACCCGCTATTCACGTCACGCTCGACTCAAACGGCGGCAATCCTCCACCTCCGCAGACCGGAAAAATGGCGAAAATTTAATCCGAGGATATTTTGATCCTTGGTGGTTCCTAACTTTTTATATTTAAACATCAAATCATTATTTTATAACGCTAAAGACGTCAATTATTATTTATTATCTAATTATTATGGCAAAAAATTAATAATTGTTGTAAAGGCAAAATATTCTATTTTAGAGACTTTTTTATAAATAAAAAAGTAATGGAACCTTTTGAGGTCGGTGTGATGGAGCTTTTTTTTATCATCCGAAGCAATCAATAATAAATAAGTAGACCATAAATTTTTTTCTTTTGAAAATTTTTTATCAGTCAAAACATTTCTATTTAGTCATCATATACAATACAATCGATCTAGTTGAAAGAGGGTAATTTTAAAATGAGAGAAGTTTTCAATATCTTCTAAAAGTCGGGAGGGGAAACGATTGGGTGGTAAAAGAGAAGAGAAGGAAAAAAAGAGAATAAGTCTTCTAAAGAGGGAGAGAACTCCTTTGCTCTTCCAAGGAGCTAATCAAGACTGATGGGTGAGATATCAAATGGACCCTACAAAAGGAAAAGGAATTAACGAAAAAAATGAAAAGGTTGTTTGATTTTTTTATAATAGACACTAGTAACATTTTTTTCAAAAAATCTCAGAAAAAATAATAAGATACGCAATTTACTGGACGCGGACAATTTTTTTCAAATCATTAGAATTGCCAGTGGTGTTTTTTTACACCAGGTTATAAACAAAATGAAAGTGGTGTTAATAAAGTAAGGCGAAACAATTAGAGTAGTTTAATAAAATGCTTTTTTTCCCTCCGACCTGACTCCGCCTCGAAAAGACCGTTTGAAAAAAACCGCTTCGTAGGGGGAAAAACAACGTCAGGGTAATAAAATCTGCGGGTCGTTTCCCAAACGTTATCTACGCCTATTTCCCCTCGGAAAAAAAAAGTTTGCATTCCGAGCAATTGTCAGTATATACTGTTCTATGTACAGCCATTTACTAGTATAATAGGAAAATTTAAAACTTGTCTTTAAACAATCAGTCACGTAACTTCGGCATTAAAGCGGAACCCCTGGAGTTCCATCCATAACTCGACCCAAAGGGACTAATTTATTCGATAAATTGACGTCTCAAAAGGACCAGTTTGGGGAGGTTTCCATAATCAATTGAATTTAATAAATAAAAAGGTTCTTATCTAATTTTATATTTCCAGCCTTTCAGTTTCATGTCAAATTTTTTCATTTCATAACAATCATTTTATTAATTTTGACACTTTATTCAATTTGGATGTTTCTTGAAAAAATTGACAAGCTTCTTATTTCATATTTAGGACTCATGAGTTTTTCTACGTCATTTGAATGAATTGTATGTTGTTATCAAGAGCTACGAAGGAAGATAAGAACCTGTTATCACATGATTATCAGTTTGATCGTCTAGAGGTTCTCCCGGAAGATCCAGTGAATAAATATGAGTAAATAAATGTAATGGATACTATTGAAACTTAAGATAAAGAAGAAGGCACGAGGTACTTTTCAGCAACTCATTTGAAAAAAAGGAGCTGAGGTTTACCATTTTTATTCCCTTTCCACTCCCTCCCTAACATTAAATGTTTTCTTTTAATATTTTTACCCCCTCTTTTTCCTTTTCTCTTCCCCCTTCCGCTGAGCCCTAATCGGATTTAAACGATCCCTGGACATTTGAATTCCTCCCGGAAATACGTTTCCGTTTTGTTAGACTCTGAAGGGTTTTCTTTAAATTTTTTTTTCTCTCAAAATTAAGGTTTTAATTAAAAAGCGGATGATAAAAAATGCGGGGGAGAACAGGTCTTATTAGTAGCCGGGTTTTGAGGAGAGAGTTGTGGCCTCTTTAATTTATTCCCCCGCCCCTAGGGTCGGGCGGCGCGGGCGGACCTAACCACGTTTAGGTGACTTAAACGAAATCCTAAGTCCTCTTCTAATTATACACAAAGGCGGATTTAAGATACTTTAAGACTGCTAAACGAATATATGAGGCGCTATGGGTATACTCAGAGCCCTCAAACTCAAATATACTCTTATACCGAAGGTCACAACTAGGTATTAAGAATTTAATTAAATTTTAATGAATTATTGGAATAAAATAAAATAGTGGACAAAAATGAAATCTTTTTTATTTTCCAAGATATGGGTGAATTGGTTTTTTAGAATATTTTCTAGCAGTGCCTTTTTAATTCCGTCTGGGAAACTTCGCTGTTGATTTTCGGCGAAAGATTGGCAATTCAATTACGGTCTGACAGGGAGGGGGATCTGACCGCGAAGCCTCCGTCGATTACACCTCGTACTGGGGGTCGACAAAAAAAAATTCAATAAAGACTGAACAGCCCCCATCCACCCCTTACAAGAACGCCCATGATGGAAAAATGTATTTTTAATACAACCCATCCCTCCCTTTGCCATTACCTCAACATCCCAAGTCCATATTTCTGATTAGAAACCGCCCTGGATGAAAGCTAAAATGTCGACTTCAATTCACAGTGAAAATTAATGGCTCTAATTAGCAAACCCGTCATTAATCATGGATTTTTTTAAAACTAGAGATTGAATCTTTTTTTTTTAATATTTAAATTTTTAAAAAAGCCTCTTAATTCAAAAATTACATTGAGCATTAACGACTTTTAACTATGACATAAATTTCTTTTAAAATAAAGGAGAAAAAAGAACCCATCTGGAGCCACAAAATGCATTATTCATGAGAACAGATCGTTTTTCTCCCAGGTCCAGCCTCTTAGCAAAAGCGATTCTCCAGTATTCTGGGAGCGCATAATAATATTATATTCTAACATAATAATATTGCTGAAAATATAATTTTATCCGTTTTATAATTCTTTTCTCTTTATTCCCTTAACTTTTTTTTTCCCTCTCTCTTGTTTAAAATGTAAAATCATAGTGTCAGAAACATTCTTTTTATAAAAAATAAAACATCAAAACTGGTTATTCCCAAAATCTGTTTTTCTAAATATAAAATAAAAATTCATCATTTCAGTATAAAATTTATGTTGGGAAATATTGCATTTTTCTGACCTTCGTTATTTGGTAAACGGGTATTTTTTGCATAAAATTCCATTTCTCGGTAATTGCAAGTTTCCAGGGGCCATTAATGCACTTTTTACAGCTCATATATTTTCTGAGGGCGGGGCGGACCCGTTTGCCCCTCCGGCCTACCTAACCCATTTTCCACGCAGCCCTTTAAGGATGTTGAGAAGATTTAGAGTGCTTTTGTCTTTCGGTCCATTTATACAATTATAATTGCGCTTAGGGACTTTCTCGGAGAGCACTCGCCGAGGCCCTTAAACGCTTCTTTAAGGCCTTCATTAAAGCCCAACTTTGGAATTCCGCCCCCTTCCCATTTACGTTTCAATACAAAAAGAAACTTTGATTTACTCCTTTGTTTTTTTACATTTACAGTTTCATTAACATTAGTTCATCAAAAAAAGAGTCCACTGAAATCTAGTTTGGTAAGCTATACTCAATAAATGCAACCTAAGGCTTTAATCTCTATACTCTCATGCAAACTATAATCTCTATGGCTTAAAAGAGGAGAATTTTTGAACAGAAGGCCCAAAAGCGTGCATTTTAAACTTTTTAATGGAAAAGTGTGTTGATTAGAGGCCTTACATCGTCACGAAGTTTAAGGAATAAAAATTAGAACAAAAAGCCCCGCAAGACGCCTTACACCTTGTTTTTCGTAATTAGAAAAGGCAGAAGTTGTAAATCAGGAGCAACTCCAGGGTTAGATTTATGAGCATCCGCCGTCCTTTTTCTCGAGGGGATTGTTTAAAATTAACATTTAGCTCCGGGGCAGGTGAGAGACTCTCAAAAGACCAAAACCTGAATTTTACATAAACTATGAATTTTCCTTTGAAGCGGAAAATATGAAAATTTCAACGAGGTAGCATTTTCATTGTGATTATAAGAAATTCTGGCTACAGAATTGGGAATATCAACATCATTAAGATGTATATGTAGCATGTGTAGTTTGGTTTTGAACTTGTTCTTTTGAAATTTTTGTTACTTTATTGATAAATTTTTAGGTGGTAAGACGTTGGAGTGGATGGGAAGCGACGCAATTCTGATAAAGCTGATTCTCGTGTTTGCAGGATGTAGACATAGGGAGATGTTAAAACAACACTGATGCCTTCAAGGGTCCTTTTCGAAATGCCTGGAAACAATTTAGAACTTAACCGGCTTCAATACCTCCACATAACATTAGCTTTGTATACTAAAGATCCTGTTCTCCCTCTTATTTTATTCATAAGAAATTGTAATAGCAAAGTCAAAAAAAGTATAATGATTTCTTGAAAATTTTTTTGTCGCCATAAAGGTTAATGATGACCGGAAGGCGATGCCACGACCGCGTTCAAGAGGAAATGAGAAAAGTTTCGGTTTGTTGAAGAAGCCGAAGGGGAGTGGAAGGAGTCGTCCCCAAGAAGATAAATTCCCGGAGTAGGAAAGGTGTGAAAATTGTCCCTCTGGTTTTGAATGTTAATTACCCTTGTTAAAACCCCATCATTTGTCCAAAAGAAACCCCTCTTAAAGGCAGGGGGAAAAAAATCTTCAAACTTTTTAAGTAATTAAAAAAAACCAATTTATTTCCTTGAAATGTCAAACACTCATTTGGGTATCTCGTTTTAGCGGTTTTGGGCCGCTGCCCACCGCTTGTCCGTGCCAAAGCCAACTTTTAGTTTATCACACCTTTATAACAAGGAAAACGAAATAGACGTTCTAATCAAATCGATCAGTATTTATTTATTGTGGTGAGTGATTTAGGGAAGGTGGCGGTGGCTGGAAGGTTGTGGAGAGGTGGGGGCGGTGGGGTGTGTTTTGGAGAGGAATCTAGAACTTCTTGAGCTTTTAGCTTCACTGTTTCAATGCGCATTTTAGTTTCTATAGAAAATGCGTTACATAAATAAAGAGATAGCTTTTCAAACTCTATCTTGTTGTGTATAGGTGAACTTTTATCCTAAAAAAAAGTTAGTATTTTATTAGATATGTACTAACTATAAATTTTATAGTAGGTATATAGGGAGTTTCAAATGCCATGAACAAAAGTTGAAATAAAACTCGTTAAAGCGAAATGGGGTCCGTCGCTTCTGCCGAGTTGCCCTGGCGGAATAAAATATCGTGTAGGAAATTCGGATTTTTATCATTTTTTAGGTGGGATGGAGGATGTAAACAATCAAAAGCCTTTCGGGAGTGGAAAATGGATCGGAAAATGGACACGGAATCCTATCTAAGCCCCCGACACCGTCCCTGGAAAAGGTCCAAATCCGTCGACACCGCGGCCAATAAAAAATACGACCGAGAAGCCACACTTTGAATAATTTCTAGATGTTTGAATAATTTCATTGGTGTAACCATGCGTGTGGACATTACGATTTTGATGTTTGATTCTCAAATGACCGGCGGAGAAGGTTCGTTTGATGTCTTCGTCGAAATGCAGCCGAGCTGATGATTTACCCTCCATATCCATCCTTATGGAAGAGAAAACCCTTATAGACAAGTTTCAATCTCAATAAGTTAATTAACAATTTTCGAAAAATTTTCCAAGCGTAATTTTCCTGAAGGTGTAATAAACCCGAAGAGGATGAACTCGCTGGTCCGGAAATGTAACCCGATGCCGCAAACACGTCCTCTCAACTCGCCCGTGTCATTTTTTATTTCACTTTTTCCACCGGAATTATTTTCTCTTTTTTTATCCCCCCCCTCTTGAATCTTCACCCTATTTTTTTCAGCAGATTACGTCCGTTTGTACGAATACAATACAAAAAAATTATTTATACAACAAAAGTTTGTTTTTCTTTTAAAAATAACACCAATTTTACTTTTTAATTTGAATTGTTTGTTTGTTGAATTAATTTTTTTATCTGTATAATATTCGCTTCATGATTTTTATCGCATTGTTTTCCCTCCTAAATTTATATTTAGGTACATCGTTTGCCATCTCATCCAGAAATATCCAATAAGACATTAGGTTGCTATCTTCTGATTAAAAAACTTTTGGCTTGCGATGCCTTTATACAAAAGAACACTTTTGTGAAGAACTATTGAAATAGTGACATTGATATCATGGTGGAGTTAAACGATGGACATACGAACGTTAATGACCAACGTCCAAGCAAACACGAACGTTTAGTAATCCAGATAATCCGGATTTAAATCGACTCGAGTGGTTAGGTAGAAAGCCCCCTACGCTTATCTACGTGGAACAGGTCGAGCTCGGTAATTAACAAAAATGCCCTGTTCTACAATAGTTGCAATTCTAGATCAAAATTATAAAGAACGTTAGAAATTTATAAACCAAAAATCGGCATGATTGAGCTGATTTACAAAGGAAATGAAGTTTTTACAGTCGGTACGATGGATGCTCCAAGCTTAAAGACATATATTCGTGATCAGGGAGTTCTGTTCTTTCAAAATATAGGACTCATGTTTTTTTATATTTTTTTCCTTCAGAGTGTCGTTTTTTTTAAACTAAGAGAAATGTGACCAATGGCATAGGAATGCTTCTGATCACCCCTCTTTACTTTTTTCATCTCCTTTCTTTGGTTTTTTTTATGGGGAGTCCTTTCGGTCAATCCCTGAAATTTGTCTTTATTCAAACTTTGTCAAATTAGTACCGGTGGAAAAATCAATAATAGAACTTTCTGTTTTGTATTCGAGGCATTCAATAGCCAATAGTTGGAACCTGAAGTCGTCTTGAACTATTGCTTGCAACACCGTTATTCACTTAGTCGGCTCTAATAGCGTTTAAATTGCGAGGGGCTGTAATCCCTTGAAGCGGACTTAATTTAATTTCCTAGGAGCGGAATTATGGTGATTGTCTAACGGCTATTATTTTCTCAGTTCACCTTTTAAGAATTTTTCAATTTCAATTATTTTTTTTTAAAAATAACTCTTCATTTTATATACTTTGGGTAAAACATTTTTGAAAAGAAAGTAAAAGGTCAGGAGTCTAAAACTGAAGTGGCTTCGAAGGGGTTGATTGATGCTTTCTTGTGTCGTAGACCATTTGTTACAACGCCAAGAGAAAAAAAAAGTTGGCTTACTTTCCTATTTTAAACAAATTCTAATAAGAGTACTAAAAAAATTCAAAAGTCTGTAATTTTTTTCCCAGAAGGTAAAGGGTTGGGGTGTTTGAAGAAGGCCCAGGCGTGTTCTCAGTGGGATAAGAAAGGTTTACACCACTAGATCTAAACCTGCCTCAAACAAATGTAATTGCCTTTATCTTTTTATTGCTTTTACGCCCTTCCTGCTTACCCTCTTTAAATCCTTCCCCACTTACCGAACCCATTTTAAACGCCTTTTTTCCAACCTTCCCTTACTAATTGCTTTTGCAGCTTGTATAGCACTTTTTCGTTTGTTTTTTTAAATTAAATTCCAACAAAATAGAAACGAAAAAAACAATACGTTTGCCCTTTAGGATTTTTTAAAAACAATTTTATCCTTGATAAAATACGTCTGAAATCAACCACAATGCCACTACGAACTTTTCCTCTACATAATTAAACGCTTAACTCTCAACCTATTTGAAATAAACTGACACCTTCAAGCATGTTAATCACAACAAAATATTCCAAATTCAAGCTGAAATTCGATATTAATAGTTTGCTCGTTTTCTTAATTTAGAGACGGTAATATCTCTGGGTCAGAAGCGCAACCTTTATTATTTATTGAGCCATGATTAGACTTGAGTATCGTGCAACTTGAAACGGATAACGTTACCAGGCTATTAATGGTGCAATCAATTCTGGGGTAAACCGATCTGAGAAACATAGCCTGGTCTTTACGTATTACTAGTAGGTTGGTACTAGTAAGTAGGCATTCCATTTTTTTAAAGATAACACTTAGATTTTGGTAAAACAGGGGGCCATAAAAAGTGACTGTCTACATTTCTAGTATAAGCTCTAATGATTGAGAATATAATTAAATTAATTAAAATAATAGGATATTGCAAATGTCACATTGGACAGATGATTTTGTTAATTGTGTAAATTTGTGTTGAAATTTAGGAGGTTGAAATAGGCCGGGAGGTTTGAGGTCAAAGAAAACCAATCGGTGTAAATGTTTGAAGTTCATTAGGCGTAGGGGAAATTACCCCATTTAATTATCTAATTAGGTAATAAATTTGGCCTTTTTAGTAATGTGATTGAATCGTTTAATTTGCTCTGGAAAGCATTATACATAATTAATTTTAATTTGGAAAGACAGAATTTGAAAGAATTGCAATGCTGTTTTTGATTTATTCATTTTAATTGCTATGGCAACTTCAATAAGGATTGATAAAAGAACGAAAACTTAATTAAAAAACAATTAACTTTTTGAACTGCTTATTTTCTTAGTGTACTTCGAGAAATATTTCTTCAAGTATTGCTAAAAATGTTCGTTTAGAAAAGATGTAACTCGACGAATTACAATCGTGAGAAAAAGCATGTTGGGATGTTTATTTTCTTCCAAATCCTTATTTGTTCTTTCCACGCTAGCGGGGCTCACGCAATACAAATCTTTTTCATCCCGAAATGAATAATAACTTGAAGATTTATCCGAAAACGTAGGTAAGAGGGGAAAACTATTATTCGGCTAGCCTTTAGTTTCAAAAGGGATTATTAACATTGCCAGAGTTTGCCTCCTGGCGGTGTATCGAGGACAAAGGGATGATGAATTTTAGAAGGGTTGCTTTCAACTTAAATCCCCCCCTCCCATACAGCCTTCTACTTTCCCCATCCTATAAAAGAGAAATATTTAAAAGATACTCCAAAGCCACCCCATTTTTATATATACGGAAAATTTAGTTATTGTTTAAATAATTCTGACAAATGTGAGCGAGAAAAGGAAAAGGACGAATATATTAACGTATTATAATGTTAATATTACATTTCGTTTCTGTATACCCAGAACCCCCTTCTAACTAGCTTGTTATGCAAATGCGTTTTTGAAATATGCCTTGTAAGGAAGGGGAAGTGACGAATTTCGAAGCATAAAATTACGAATGGCGAAATCTGCGTATATTTTAGAGGAAAGGATTTAGGTATTTTTTGGAATAAAAACTAACCGACTCCTCGCCAGACTCGTCCTTCGTTTTGTTCTGTCCAGTCAGCGGTTGCTCCGATCGTTGCATCGTCTTTCGCCGTTATCCCGTCCTCGGTGAGATCGGCGAAGATGACGTAATATTTTTGTGACGTCACTGGGACCCAGCATTTTGGAGTCGAAGTTGCGTTCGGCCGATAGAAACCAGTCACGTTAACTCTTCTGGAAAATAAATGATAAAATAAACATTAATAATGTCTTTATCGCTTGGTTGTATAACATTTTCTTTGATTTTAAAATCAATCTTGCCAAAGGGATTTTAATTTTAAACATAACGAATCAGTTTTTGTTTGTATTTCTTGCTTATTTTATCAGGTTTGACTTTTCACACGTTGTTTCCAAATTAGGTAAATTTTCCAAAGATAAAATAAACTTGGAGACGTGTCATTTCAACTTTGCCGTTACATTAATTTCGATTGTTTGTATCGTGAAGGTTTAAATTTTTGCTTACTTATGTTTGTATATTTTGTTGAAAAAGTAAGTTTTAAGAAAAGTACTGTTCAAATTAGTAAGTTGTTCTTAGAAGTTGAATATTTTAGTGGTTACACATATCTTGGTATTCCAAGTTATGAATTTAAACAATAAATAAAAATAAAATTTAAATCCAAGTCAAAATAATTAAATAAATAAATTGCCGAAGTAAAAAAAAAGTGAGGTAATCTAGTGGTGACAGCTCTTGGTTTGTTTATGCAAGTTGTTGGTTTAGCTGTAGGATTAAGAGCGAGCTTTAATGGACCCTGGAGTTAGTCCCGGACTTTTTTTTTATATTTTGTTTCCCTTTACCTACGTATTTCGTGGAATCGTTGATATTTTTTCGGGCCCAGCACTTCAAATATAGATAAACGTAGACTTATTTCGGGTTATTGGCCCTTTTCGTGGATTCCTTTCACGTACGTCCCTTCTGCCTAATGCCTTCCCAGAATGGCAGAGCGGTTATTAGAAATACGACAGGAATACCCTACTTTTAGAAATAAGTACCAGAAGCATATAAAATTGAGATCGGGATCAACTTAGTGGATTATTGGTGCGATTATTTTAAGACCACAAAATGTATAACAGGATATGCTAAGAAAAACATCTTTTAGGTCCAATAATTATGTTGCTAGGTCAGACAAGTTATCCACTATCTCTAACAGCATACTATATTATACCATAAGGACGAAGTAAGATATGACAGAATGCTAAACCATCACGACTTGGAGGTGATGCAAAACTTTTATGAATCTTGATCGTTAGTAAAATTAAATATGTAATAAAAATCGATTCAAAAATGTTTTAATATTAATAAAGTAAAAAAATAAATAATAATTTTAAAAAAAACCCTTTAATAATTAATTAAAAACGATAGAGAGACGAAAATAATTCGATGAAATCACAATCTATGAGGGATTTTTAAAATACAAAAGCGTTAAGTTCTAATCTTGTTTTCCCATTGAAAATAGGAACGGATCAATAGTTTCCATTCATTAAACAAACCCACAGGGTTAATAATCCTCGCTAATACGACACATCCACTGATTAGAGTTTAGAAATTACTCGGTTAGAATATTCAATGAGAGTTCCCTTTTTGTCTCACACTATCAATATTTTTGAAATTAGACAGTACAAAAACAAACTAAAAATTTGAAACAAAATTGCACAAATAATTTAATTAACAGCAAGCATTGTTTTAAGGGTTGGTTGTGGTACATAAAACGAAGGCCAAAGATAAATAATAAACCAAATAACGACACTTTTATGGGCTCATTACGTGACTTTTCCGAAATATCGTTCGTTTAACATGCAATGGAAAATTTATTAAAAATTTGATGAAAATCATTAAAAATCTTAGTTTATTAAATATAAAGTTATATATTAAAAATTATCTCTTAATGGGATCATAGGAGATTAATTAAATTTTTCAAAATACATACTTTTATGTTTATTTTAAATATTGTTTTAAACAAACATATGTATTAAAGTAGCCCCTTGCCTCATTCCCCTGGGGATATGAGGGGGAAGTACTGTTTGCCTGTATGTGATGCCAGATGTGTTAAAAAGATAAAGGATGAACGAGATCGATTGTTTAAAATTAGTAACCTTCAGACAGTGATCGACTTTTGTTTTATTTAACAATTCTTTCAAATGTAGCCGGTAGCGGAAAATTGATCAACTCCACCCCTCAGAGCCCGTTTGCTTCCGCTTTGAGTAAATCACCCAGTTCCCACCGGACAGAGGCATTTCCCTCTAATCAGTTGATTTCGTTATTGATTCCGCCCTCCCGCCGATCAAAGACGATACATCCACGCTTCAAAAGGCCCCGCGTTAAAAATCAAGCTCTATTTATTCTAGGATGAAAAGTGAAATAAAGGAAAATTGTAGAACTAAAGGTCGAAGGGGTCTGAATAGGGAAATGGCTCGTTTTGTTAAAGTTTTTATTTTCTTTGATCAATGTTTTATTTTCGCTTTTTGTGGCAAAGTTTAGAGAATAAAACCGTCAAACACAGCATTTTATTTTTATTTTTTATCAAAAAAGGTTAAATACCTAATATTAACTTTATTGCAGAAAAGAATCTTTTTGAAAATAAAAGCGTAATATGAAGCAATTTTGTAATACATAAAAAAGAGAGAGTGGAAAACTTTTATTGAAAAACCATCAGAGAAATAGCATTCGAGATTTTAAAATTGAAAAAATGAGAAAAGAGGGAGAGTGAAAAGGGTAGGTAATTGAAATAATTAGATTGAAAGGGGGTCGTTTTCATAATGAGATGGATAAATAAAATGATACGGTTTGATTTCATTTGATGGAAGAGGCGTCAGTTAGGTAAGGGGAGAGGGACGAAATGAAACGGAATTCCAGTTCGGCAGCGGAAAACGCTCCCTCCGGAGTCTCCCATCATCCCCCCACCCCACTTCTCACTTTTTCCACCCACCATAGGACTCTGCTTGGCCGCGCGCGGAGCCGGGGGAAAATAAATCCACCTTAGCACCGGTTTACGCCTTTCATCCCTCTTGTAAAAGGACATGAATCAAAACCTGGGATAAATCTCGTCCTTGGAAAGGAGCCCCTTACCCCCCTCACCATGCAACGACCACTTTTTCTTCGAACAGTATTAAAATATAGGACCAGGAAATAAGATCAGGAAAACCGGTTATCCACGTGAGGTAAAACGAAATTTTAAGACACTAAAGAGTTTTACCTTGATGTGATGTGACACTGTTAGACCAGTTTTACTAGAAAAAATTCTAGAACATCTCAGAGGAAACCTAAAGGTCACAAAAGTGGAAGGTTTCTGTTCTTTTACGGTTTGCAGGTTACCTAAAATTAGCCCAAGTAGGTCAAGTAGAATTAGTTACCAAGAAGCTGAAATTCAATTAATAAACACAAACGTAGGCTTTCCCTGAAATTCTACCCTTTGCGAGTAGCAATAAAAAGGCTTGAAACTTTCCAAGAAGTATCTTGCAACGGAATACCAATCATTTTAGCCTTAGAGGGTGTTCCAATGTAAGTGCTGAGATCCTCGGGAAAAAAGTAATTACAAAACAGCCTCTTAACTCGATTTTATCAATTTATAAGCGACACCCTGTATAGAATCTTGTTTATTATAAAAATCAGAACAGCAATACACCTAAATCATTTTTTTAATGAAATAAAGTGCATATAGTGCAAATTGGATTTGGGCACGTTTTTAACGATTTTGTTTAATTTTTTGGATTAGTAGACAGAAGGAAAAAGCTAAAATGTTAATTCATTAATAACTCGATTCTTTTTAATTAGGAATTTTAATCTGATTATACGGTATAGGTATGATCCGCCTCGATTTCTCTCTCCCCTTTTCATAAATATTATTCCGACTTCATTACGGAGCCCTTCTGTGCTTGTTTTGTCGACTCGTTAAGGGTTGATATCCACTCCCCTTCACCCTCACAGATTTCCCCGTCCAGACGTCATTACTCGCTTGTTGTACCCAGGGGCCGGAAAGGTTTTCAAGGTTTTCAAAAGACGACGGAAAATCCAGAATTTCGAGGATGATTCGCCAAAAAGCCAATTAGGAGGAAATTTTTTTTTTTTTTTTTTCGTTAAAAAAGAAACTTTTGTCTACTGATAATTTAGCTATTTATAAACTACGAGTTTAAACACAGTTTGCGAAGTAGTGACTCTTTTATGCCGTGTAAAGGGAAAGAGGATCTTGAAAGCCTTTCAAGGCGATATCACCCTCCAAGGGCATCTTTTGTCTCGTGAAAACAGGCGAAAGCGACCAAAAAAGGTGGATAAAGAAAATATTACTTTTGACAAGGTAAAAATAAAAAGTCATAAAAAAGACAACTTTTTATAAACTTTCCCTTTCCAAATTTAGAATTTAGAATTCAACAAAGCTCTATATCTAAGATAAATAAAAATAGAAATAAAAAGTGTAAGAATGTAACAAAACTAATTCGAAATTCCTCATTGAGGATTCAAGAGATCTCTCTCAGCTTGGATGACTTCACGTACACGCTTCCCTTCTCAGCACATTCCACACATTTCCGCATGAATGTTAGGCGCATGAAAAATATAATCAACCCTGTTTTCTTTAAAAATAAAAATTTTATTTAATAAAAAATAAAACCATAATTCGAACTTTCTCAAAAATTATATATAACATATAGTGCTCACTAGGGTTGGTATTTATAGTGTCATATTTGAGGTATTTTGTTGTATGGATAAATTTTATTCGATTTTGTAAAAATAAACCGAAAAGCTGTGTATAAAAGAGTTATAACATCCTTTCATGTTTTTTCCCTTTTTTTTTCAACGCCCGCAACCGCGCCAAGGAAAATCAGTAAATACCCTCTAGTGGGCGTTTGAAAGTCCCTCCTGGCAATCCATCAATTTCTCTTTGTAGAATATGAAGAGCCTTTAGATAAAAAAATAAAATAAAAAAGGAACACAACATAGGTTCTTGATAGTATTGGTGGATATCGGGGAGCATTATTCAAATGGGGTCGGAGAGTGAAGCTGCAAGGGCGGGAGCGCGGGCGAGGTCCCGAGAAGTTTCCCCATAAAGGCCCCTGTTCTCCGATAACCGAACGGTTTTTCCAATAAAGGATCCGGCTTATATTTATACCCGACCGCCAACCAAACCCTTCCGTTATATACTCCCCCTCCTCTCGTCCACGTTCGATCCGACACGTGGCTTAATTATACGTGTGCTATTGCGAAAAGTGCTTTCGAAAACAGGAAGCTTCCACTTTTTTAACTCACCCTCCCTTCTGCTATGTGGGAATACAGAGGCTTGAAACAATATCGTATTATTTACACCGAATACGTATCAAAACAAGAGTTTTGTCGAACGTTGAACTGATGTTAAACTTTTTCACATTCAAAAACTTTCCATTGTTTTACACTACTAACGAATTTCAATTAACATGACTTTCTGTATTTTTCTTCTAGAAGGCTACTGAATTCACAAAAAGGTAGAACTCGATGGACTGTTCATTATGCTTGCATTGTGTTATAAAAGCAGAAATTTGTTACAAATGAACTAAATAAGTACAACAGAAAGAAGTTTCTGGCTCACAAAACTCGATTTTGGGAACTCAGATGAGATGTTATATGGTAAACGTTGGAATAGGTACATATATCAAAATCATAAAATAGATCAATTCATCTCGAAAGAGGATTATGTATTTCGGAGAATTATTGTACAAGCTCTATAATATTCTATCAGTAGATATAAACTTGAAGAGTGGAATTAAACTATAGAGGTGAAAACAGTGGAAAACAAATGTCCGCTATTCGGTGTATTCGGGTCGATGGACAATTCCGTGAAGCACGAGCACGCATTTTCGAATTGCAATACAATTTGCGTTAGACTTGGCAGAAAGGGTAGTTGAGGGGAAGTAGGGGGGGTGGGGGTAGGACGTGTGAGGTGTGAGGACAATAAACGCGCTCCGGTCGGCAACAATGATCTCTCGGAAGGCTGTCCGCTTGCGGTCACTCATTGTTAGAGCGTAGCCGTTGTATTCGCGTTTGATTTGCTAGCCCCGCACGGCTCTTCTATTCAAAAGCGCAACATTTCGACCCTCCCCCCCTTTCTACGAGCACGCGGGCTAATTACCCGTAAATTTCACACCGCCTAGGCCAACACGGAACAATCCAGCTTTTCGAACTTTGTTTTTTGTCCTTAATTAAGTCTTTAATTAAAAATACATAATTTATCTTTATGAATATTACAGTTAGAATCATTGTGACAGAAATAACAATGATACATTACAGCAGAGAAGACAAGAAGCTTTATTATGTCTTTATACTGGCATTAAATTCCTTTAGTTCCATGTACCTAAAAGCCACCGTTTTTAGGACAATACTAAAGATGTTCCGACGATTTTTTGAGTTTTAAATATATGAGGGGATTGCACACCTCAGTTATTTTGAAGACTACGACCTAAGAGGATTTTATGCATATAGTCATATAGACGAGGCATGTGACTTTCTGTGCAAACATCGCTGGATGGGTCAACGACGTATTTTTGACTAGTTGGTTTTGATTGGGGAGGATCAAAAAAGTTCTGATCGATAAAGAAGTCAGCGACATGCTAAAATTCGCTGGTCGTAACGTCGTATGAAAAATAGGTCAAACAATATTAATTTAGGAACAATGGTTGGGGTTCAAATATAGTTTGATTAATTTCCTGTGATAATTTTGGATAATAGTAATCAATAACCAGTCCTTTCTCACAAGCAGGATTAAGTTTATTATTGTCCTCTATAATTCTGTGGTATTTTGGTGGCTTTTGGTAAATTGAACTTTAAGGATGTACTTGGCGAAATTCAGGTCTTTTAAATAAGCGTTCATTTTTGTTATAAATTTATTAAGATTACGGGGACGTAAAAACAAACTAAAGATTAACTTTTTTTTATTGAAGAAAAAAAAAGTACCGATGTAAATCGTTCTTCAATCTCGGAAAATAACAAGATTGAAACTGTGCGATGGCGGAAAAGAGGTCACGAGCGTTTCCATCCGAATGCAATACCCTTATTCTCGTCAATATTGGAAATTAGAACTCAATAAAGAGCTCTCCTGTTTGATTTTCGTACTTCGATACACAAACCTCTTCAGGTGAACGGTCTTGTTAATAATCCGCAAAGTCTGCATTTAAAATTTGCTAACGAGTTTTCTGTATTCAAAGGCTATTAGGTATATCGATCCTGAGAACCGGGTATCGAGTGTGTTCGGGACTAGAGTGCCTGCTTATGCTTTCTATTCATCTCTGGTGGAAAGTTCGGGTTCATCAGCTTCTTTTATGCAGATTGCATAAGGAAGGCTGTATAGTAGCTGTTGAGTTTTGATAAGAATCAAGTGGGTACTCTATTGTACTACGCTATTCTGTAGAGTTTTTCATGTCCTCTTATTTGTTTTAACTAAATCTTTGTCTATGGTTGTAGTTAAACGAGGGGTAAAAAGGTGTCTTCAATAAGTCCAGAAGCTGTGAGCAGGGTTGGTCCGTACGTTCCACAAAAGGGGCGCTTCATTAGCAGAAGCCTCCAATCAAGGCAAGTTTTTCAATTTCCCAACGGACGGATGATGCCTCTCGCCTTTTCTTTACCTCGCCCGTCCCACCCTCGCTTTTCCGACTTCCTCCCGCTAATCAGCAATCAAAGGCTCTCAGAGTTACAATGGAACTAACTTCGACCCCTCCTCTCCATTCATCCCGAACCCCCGCCGTCCCTTCTCCCATTTGCAGGATGTGGCTTTTCTACAGCCCCTTTCCAAGGGCACCTTTTGTCCTCTAGGGGTTTCGACAGATCTAATCAATTCCTTTTGTAATTAAAACAAATTAAACTCCTTTTTTATAGGTAGCCTACATCTTTTGAAATGTAACTACGGCAAATTGTACTTTCTCTAGGTCAAACAGGTCATTTAGTAAAACCTAATTAAATCACCAAAAAAATTAAGACTTTTGACACCAACCTCAACCATCCACCTAAATCCGCCATCAGAAATATGTAAATAAAATTCTGGGTTGGAAACGTGGAAAGTGGAGAGTCGTAAAAAAAAAGTACATTAAAGAAAACTTTTTGATTGCGCCCATTGTGATGGAGTTCTGAATTATGGAGCTTATTCAACATTATAGGTTTATGTACTTTTTTTTCACCCCCTCTTGCCAACTTTAGAGTCTTCCCTTTAAAAAACCCGCCGCACTTAAATTTTCTTTTATTGTACAGGTGTCACAAAGTTAAAGGTTCGACTTTTTACGAAATTGCTTTCCCAAGTCACGTCTCGAAGCAATATTTTAAATGAAATTAGTCAAAAAGTGTTCTAAGCTTGTGGTCCTGTAGCTCCCCAGGGGGGTGAGGCATGGGGCTCATGAAATATGTGGGAAGGGTGAAGGAAAATAAAAATTGAAGGTTAAATATGTTAATATATAATTCAAGACACCTTATACATATGGTTCATCTATTTAAAATATAAGGGATACCTTTTTGGCTCTGGACCTTATGAAGGTTATTTACAACCGTCGACGTAAAAGATTTGCCTGGCATCGCCGCATAAATTACATCCCTTTCCTTCCCTCAGACGCCCAGTTATGGTCCACTGAATTTTTATATTTCCATTCCATTGGATACTTCATCATCCAAGAATCTATGCGGCTTTCACGTTTTCTCACTCTTTTGCGTTTGCTTTCCCGGAAACGATCTAATAAATGATTCTGTGAGCAAGTTTTCTTCTTTCCCAAGAGTGAAAAAATTGTAATTCTTAGAGAATTTTTATTTTACTAGCAATCTCGCCGGAAAGGTGTAGATCACAGAAGAATCGTCCAATAAAAAAGGTTGAATGTAGGACGTAAAACTTTTTTTTAAGTCTTTTACGTTTATAACGCGTAGAAAAGCATTAAATTGAAAACATAAACGTAATCTTATGCTCAAATAACCCGAAAATGTTAATGACACAATCAAAAGGAGCCCACGTTTTCGACAAAAAGGCGAGCAATTAAACCCTAAAGTGGCTGTTGAAACGTTAATAAGATCCTTTTTAGCGTCACCATAAAGAAAGGTATCATTGCCAAACCAGATGTTTCCACCTGAGTCTGCTCCCTGCGGATATTAAACGCCGTTTTCACCCAAGCGGAATTCGAGTTTTATTGAAAATGATAACTTTTTTTGAAAACACTCAATTTAAAATCTGGGTTGAAATTTTTATGACCCTCCAAGGCCTCCTAATTCGTCAAATGAAACCCTTTGATGTTTCCCCATGTCGTCTTTTTGACACTTTTTTTTCCGGCCTGAATTTTTTACCCCGGAAGCTTTCAAAGTCCTTTCATATTTCGGATCGCTTTCGTTGGGTATCGGAGAGGGGAAAAAAGGGACAGAATTTGCCTAAATATCGTAATCGAATATGCGTAAACGTCAACGGAAGTTTTTAGACTTTTAAATCTCTCTTTCCGTCAAGCTCGACCCGTAAATCCTCTTTTTGTTTCATTTTTCCCTCTTTTTATGCCCTTTTAATTATGTTTTATGAATTTTTTAAAACGCTGTTTCTCGTTTAATGATGAAGGATTCGTAACCGAGACTAAAAAAAAACAAACTTAAATAAATACAAAATTCAATTAATCCGAGGTATCTTCTACAAAGTTTGTTAAGCAAATCATATAATGAAGATTTTATTTTAAAAATGAATTAAAAATCAAGTACTATCTCGCCACTGAAATCTTTGGATACAAAGGGTCAAAGCACTTACTAAAAATAATTAATTTAAATGCTGCAATAAGGAGCCAAGAAGGTTGCCTAAACTGCTATCATGTTATCACGAGACTATCAGTGTGATCCTCTAGCATGCACCTTTAAGAGTGAACCGATAGGGGCCGACACTGGGCCAACTCCATTCACAATGGTCGTTCATTCCTCATACCATGAAGGTGCAGAAACATGTTGACAACCTTACTTATGAATATGATGAAATAAATTCAATCCTAGATACACTTATTAGTACATTAAAGAAAAATTATGCGCCGGAATGAATTAAAATGGAAAAGAGACAAGAGAGGGTAAAACCAAGGATTCATGGGTGCGATAAATATATTTCAATGTGGCTTGTGTGACCCCCTACAGAATGTCGTTTGGAACCGCAGCGGTTTTTCTTTCAGCGGTCGGCTTAAATCGCGGCCAGTTTAATTAGGGTCATCTCTCCAAGCGAAATACCAGGGGAAATCATTACTGGGGGCCTCTGTTTCGGTGAGGCGCCCTCGGAAAACAATGGAAGCCCATTTTTAATTTCGAATCCCTTCTTTACTTTTCGATTCGTCGGCCCTTTTTACATTTTTAAAGGAACTCATGAAGGCGTCTATCGAACCGTTTAATAGACCTCTCCGAGTCCGGGCTATTACACAATTTAAAAGGGCCCTCCCCACTACAAAAGGCTTCTCGAACCCCTGTTAAACTTTCGCAGCTTTTTTTTTCTCTTCCACCCTTTTCCATGATGGCGTTGGAAGATCTTGTTTTTGTAATTTAAGATCCGAACCCTTTCCTACCTGAGATCCTATTTATTGGACATTCTCGAGCCCTTCGGCCCTTCGTAAAACTGTCTTTAACAGGGCAAGTATTTGTCCTCTCAACCCCCTAAAGAATGTTCATCGCCCAACTGGACTTTTATGACGTTTAATAAAAAGTTTTAAATACTCCCTCCATAACGCCAAATATTTAAACATCAAAAACACGGGGAATCTACCACGAATTCAAAAGAAAATATTATTTATATGCAAATTGATAATTCGAGTTTAAATCGAGTTTTCTTTTAGTCTTTTCAGACAAAAAAAAAGAGAAGCCGAATGTGAAGATGAAAATAGAAGACTTTCAATCTTCGAAACAAACGGTTCTGTTGGCAGCCACGAATAAAATTTCAATAGAATATTTTATCATAATACGAAACGGTTTAGAATGATCCGTCTTTTATATGAATAAATATTTTTAAAATAAAAAAAAACCTCTTTTCCAATTATTTTTGTCGAGAACTTTAAATAGGATTCTTCTTTGTAAAGGGACTAAATCTGACAAGCTTCATTTTTTGGTTCAATTTATCAAAATACTAAACAAAATATTCAAATCGTTATAACTTATAACAAATATTGCTTTAAAGACTGGATTTGACACGAAAATATCGAACTGTGAACACAGAAGTGGGAATTTCTTGGCTTTTCCACTTGAATGATGTTCCTCCAGAGGTAATTATCTAAACTGACATTCCAGAAAGGAGCTTTTAGGTAAGGAAATTACGACAGAGCGACCTCAAATGAACCCAGCGTTGACAAGCGTTGAATCTAAGTTGACATTGCGGTTCAACAATTTTTCCAATGCAGCAAAAGACTTGAAGTTGACATTGAAAAACAATAGAATTTCTACTTTTTAATTGGGAACATGTCCAACTTCCACCCTGTTTCCTTTATCCCCCTTTTTTTTCCAACACCGACACAAAATTCATTCGAGTTTTTTAATTGGACGGGCACTCCAAACTTTTAAGTTACTAAAAAAATTATGAACAAAAAGAAAGTTCACAAATAAAAAAATTAGGGTCAGAAAAATAAAGAGACAGTTTTCAAAAAGTGGAATAGGAAAGAATTTTAATAAAAGATTTTTTTATTTATTTTTTTTTCTGAAATCTATAAGAAGTAAAGAAAAAATTGCGTTCAAATTGAACCTGTCAGCGATATTTTATCGGTTCCAGATAAAGGCTTTCCCCACCTTATGTTCCTCGACAATTTTTTCACAAATTGGAAAGAAAAAATTGTTAACGTATGAGAAATAATTTAGTCCTACTCGGAAGCAGCTGTTTTATGAATGAGGGAAGGTTCGGGATGTGAAGGGAATGAGGATTTGAAGCCATTATTAAAAGGAGATGGGGCAGTGAGAGAGAAAGAGCGAGTCTCCCCTACACAGAAGACAACTCTCCGATATTAGAAAAGCTGTTCATATCCATGAGGTCCGGCCTCGAATCCCCCACACCACAGAAACCAAACTTTTTCCACGAAGGAATTTCATAGATTAAAAAAATCACAAAAATGCAGAAATTGCTGTTGATTTTTTCATATATTGGATGATAGATGTGGCGTTTGTTTGATAATAATTAAGTTGAAAAGCGTTCAATTTTAATAAAGATAAAAGCATTTGAAAATCATACTCATATAAGGGAACTCTCAGGTGGAAAAAATGGAGTTAGTTTGTAGGCTTTAAATCATACAATTTGCTTTGATCATTGGAATATGATGGAGTTAATTAGTACCGGATACTGGATCCCAGGGGCGCCACATTCAACAGAATCTTTAGCTTCCATCCGTTTTCAAATAGGGAGACATCAAAGTCCTTGTCTGAGTAAGGCCTTTTGTCAGGAGGATCCTCGTCAGCCGCAAACCCCTTTACGGTTTTCGAACCGTAACTCCTTTTAGATTTCCAGGAATCGTCGAAATGTTGAAATCAATACTCTAGAATTTTTGATGAGTGGAAAATAAATTCTGGATTATAAGCGAGAAAGACAAAGGGAAAGTCTTGATTAGAGAAAGAGTCGTTCCTACACTGGAATTTCCAGTATGGAAACCCAAATCTCTTTCTCGTTCCCAGCACTAGATAAAGTTTTCCCATTTCAAACAAAATGAAACAAGAGCGCCTTCACATTTTCCTACTTCATTAAATCCAGTTCACCCCTGTTGATTTTTACCTTCACTGTAAATAACACAAACATTGGAATTCTCATAGCTTGGATTAAAAATTTAACTTTCACGGTGTTTTATATGTTTTATCATTACTAATTTTTTAAGGTTAGCCACACGATTTGCATGTCTTCGAGTTATGGTGGATACGTTTTCGCAGTTTTGACAGCTCAATAAAACGTTAGAACACTTCTCCTCTAGAAAAAAAAGTTATTTGCCAAAAGAGTCGAGTCATGCCCATAAATTATGACTTCCCTCCTTCTAAGACCATTCTCCAGGATGATGTATACAAGGACGGAAAGTCTCCTGTACTTGATGCACGGCAGTAACTCTCTGAGAAAGGTCGGCGTACAAGGACTGGGCGTGGCGCTCTCATCCCATTTCTTCGTTACCAAAACTATTCCCTTTTATGTCCCCATATTTCTCGACGTTTAATCTCCTTTTTTGCTCGATGGACAATACTCCGGGCTTTAAACACTTGATACGATCAGCCGTTTTCACTTAAACCTTAACTATAATCTCAACTGATTGCTGTTCGTGTAGATAGAGTTTCCGGTTTAATCATGTGCCATGAACAGAACTTTCCCGTTTAATATTTAACTTTTTGTCCTTTCGCTTTTTTTAGACTGAACAAGTTTGGTGTAAGATTAAAGCTCGACTGGCGCCTTGGGAGATTTTAAAAGGCTTAAGAAGGAACTTTCGACTTGAGTTATGGTCAAACTCCGTTTTTTCCTCTCCGATCTGGCTAAAGGTGCTTTGAATATTAGCCCTCCTTACCATCATTGGCAAAGCTTCAGGTGCCAGTTTACATCGTGTTTTCTCCAATTTAGATTATTGGAAAACTTTACACCAAACTTAAACCGAAAGTTTTCTCTTTCAGATTACCCAAAGATCCATCAATCTTCATAAAAATAAACTTTAATTTTGTAGAAGAAATCTTCCTATTTTTAGAAGTAAATATAATTTGAGAATAAAAAAAAATCTAATAGAAACTAAACTCAGAAGTTAAAATTACAGTAGATGCAACAAAGTATCCACAAAAGGGGTGGGGGATTCCCTCAGAAAATTCCCCTTGAGCTATCTTCTTTGAAGTCTCGGTTTTGATGTCCGATTCTGGAAAAGGAGATTTTTATTTCTTTGATGGCGTGATGGAGGGACGAAGGGGCGCATTGTTTTCCTCAGGCGCGAACAAAGGGACAAAGTAGGCGGGAGCTTCTTATCTCGAGACGGTTTCCCTCCCTTTGAGAGGCTTCTTTCGCGTAGAGGACAATCTCTTGATATTCCCTACACCATCGTCACCATTTTTGCAAAAAACGTTCCTAAAAAGTATCAATAAAATGTCATCGAATACATCCACTCAAAATAAAAATGATACCACTTGGAAAATGAGCGGAAATAGTTAAATAATTTTATAAGATTTAAAAAAAAATTAATTTTTTATCAAATTCCACCCAAGGGTGCCCTTAAAAGAATACCTAATGATGTAGATATTTCCTGGAAATCACTTTTATTGGGTTTCCCTTTATTTAAGAACGAACATTACAAGTTTTATGCATTAAGGCCTATTCAATGAAATAATATATGGAAATTCACCGCAAAACTTTTATATAAAAATACACCGGAACGGGTTCAAAAGTGCTTTTCTCTTCTATATTATGCAAAACCCTTGATTTACGACGTCGTTTCTTAACACGCGTCTTGCCAACAAAATTGAAACGGATTTTATTTAATTATAAGTGCTAGAACCTATTTTTTATAGGAAAATCCTTTTTATAAACATTTTACTATTGCAAGTTTATAAATAAAATAGCCTGGGAGCCTCCGTGACGACCACCTCAATAGCCTACTTTCCTACGGAAATCCGCTAAAAGTATTGTAATTATGTTTCGATAAACTTTTAGACTTGAAAAAGCAATTAAACCAAAATAAAAATCAAATATTGAAAGTTTAATCAGAACAAAGGCGTCGGTATGGGAAAAAATCGAGAACAGGAAAAAAAGCGTTTTATTGGAAAATTGAAAGGTCCTGTTTGGCTGTTTTGTGTTGGGGCGGGGAAGGCTTTTGGGAATATCATTGAAAACCTAATCAGGGGTGATGCCTTTGTAAGGGCGGGAAACGTGTATGCCATATTTCATTTCAAATCTATTGAGGCATTTACTCCGAATCGGAGTCAAGAGAATCGCGTTATGTACACACGAATGGGGTTTTTTTCCTCCCTTCTGATATTGGACTCTCTTTCTTTTATTTCGCTTTTACCTTTTAACCTTGAGTGCCGAAATCTGATCATACTGAATTACTGATTTTCATACCTTTCTCAATACAAGTTTTCTTTTCGAGATTATTTTTTCACATCACTTAAGGAAAGTTTATTTTTTGATTTTCCGTTCAAGCTTTTGTTATAAGTTCATTACAATAGATGGTGAAATTTCGTAACTAGTTCTTGGGTCAGATTTTCACAGGGGCGGATCCAGGGGGGGGGATCGGTGGATCGCGTGGCCCAAAAAAAAAGAAGAAGAAGAGAGAGAGAGAGAGAGTGGGAAGGAAAAGAAAGAAAGAACACAAAATCCCCAAAATTCACGTTAATGAAGACAATTTTATAAAAGAATTAACCAAGCAAAAAATTAACAAAAGGCAAAATTAACGAATTAAAACCAATTATTCGTCAAAAAAACACGTCAATATGAACATTTTAAGGGCGACTTTTTCATCAAAAACTTCAAAATCAGGGTTTTAAGAGCCAAATTTTCGTCAAAAACCTTAAAATCAAAATTTACAAAGCCAGATTTTTCCTCAAAAACCTCAAATTCAAGGTTTTAAGAGACATTTTTTCGTCATAAGCTTTAAAATTAACTTTTAAGAGACAATTATTTTTCGTCAAAAATCCTCAAATTCAAAGTTTTAAGAGCTAATTTCGTTTGAAAAACCTTAAAATCAACGTTTTAAGGCTCTCTTTCGTCAAAAACCTTAAAATTTACATTATTTGAGTACCAATCTTTCATCAATAACCTCAAAATAAACTTTTTGGGAGGAGATAATTATTTTTCGGCAAAAACCTCAAACTTAACGTTTTAAGAGATAATTTTCGTTAAAAACTTCAAAATCAACGTTTTAAGAGACAATTTTTCGTCAAAAACTTCAAAATTACCGTTTCAAGAGCCTTTTAGAGAATAAGTTTAAAACTTTTTTTAGAGGGGGGGGGGCTTTGATTTTTAGTGGTCCGCCCCCCCCCGGACAAATTCCTGGATCCGCCTCTGGATTTTCAGGAGTACCTTAGGAATCTATCTTTCAAAATTTTTCAATGAGGTAAAGAAATTTGCTCAATTGGTGCAATTGTTTTATTTATGAGCACAATTCACATTATACAATCCTTTATTTTAGTGATTTTCCCCAAAAGCTGGGACCAATGCAGGGAACATTGGAAGAAAAACAGTGCCTGGAGAGTAGGTGACCAAAATAATGAGAGGCTATCCGATTTACCCATCAGACCGTGACCTATGGACCAAATGGCTCAATGGAATTGGATTTGCATTAAGGTGTATAAATATTTCAGAAATGAGATTCAGTCATCAAAGGACTCTTTTAGATAAGCCGTTATTGGAGAGAATATTTTTACTCTTTTCCATAATGGTTGACGAAAGGCGAGATGGAAAAAATGGGTAGAAATGGCTTAAAAAGTGTTTTATCTGATCCCTCAGTTTTATAAGATAAGGTTCGCGACGGACGGAGGTAAAAGGAGAGGTAGAGAAGATGGTCGGGGTAATAAGTTTAGAGTAGCGACTAAAAGCCTTTTATTTAAGGAAAACACGAGAAAACCTCTTTGTCGGAAGAAAAGTAGAAATAATTGCATTCCTTTAACCAGCTCTGAATATAAAAAAAAAATAGCTTGCTTTCCTCCGAGAATCCACTAAAAAGAAATAGAAGATGAGAAGTATTCGTCTACATGATTACATTAATATATTTCAAAAATTCAACCAAATCTGATAGGAGGAAAAACACGTCAACTCCCCACCGTCAACCAAAATCAGTAATCAGAGCGCCCATGTCTCAAACCCCTGAGAGAAATCATTGTCACTAAAATATAGGTCATCCTGATGATACTCTAGATCGCGAGATTAAAAATTATTGATTTGTAAAAAAGAAAAAATTAATTTTTGTAAAACTCAAATATTACTTAAGCACCTACATAGGAAAAAAAAAGGAAGAAACAATACACGAGTTGAATCACAAATGAAAATTACTCCCTTAAGGTAATCCGTCTCGTGGAAAATTAGAGCCTACCCCTCTTCTCCGACCGAACATTTAGACCCGGGAAACGTAAAAGGGAGGAGGTGAAGAGGGAGGTAATTGAAATTGTAAATAGAACCCTGGCAGGAGGTGAGTAATGTTGTAATCATGGGAAAGGAGATAAATATTTAGTTTTTGTTCTTCGAAAACGACGTCGGGAGAGGGGTCCGGGGGCGTAAGAGGTGACAACAACCCTCGAGATTAATATCTCTTATTCAAGAGGTTAATGCTATCGCGTGTTTTATTTCTGACAGAAACCCTCGTTTCCGCCCTATAACACAAGCACAACAATAACAAGAAGAGAAACACTTAGAATTGTCCCTGTGAAAAACGCTTTTTTTCTTTTCCCCCGGTGAAATTAAATTGTGGCACCTTATTTACGAGACACTTTCACCATTTTTCATCACGTTTTTGTTTATATAATAAACTTATAGTTAATAAAATAAACTTTTTTTTTCTTCCTAGAACAAAGATTAACATTTTTCGACTCCAAAATGAAAATTTTTGAGACACTTTCACTTTGAGAATCAAAGAAGAAATCATGACATTTATGTCTATAATTTTTAAACATCGATGCCCAAAGTTTTTTAAAAGTCATCACAATCGTTTAGCTTGGCGGGGCGGAACGCTACTGCTTTCCTAGATTTTACTTGCTCAACTTTAGGATTCAAGTAGGGCGAACAAATTGGACAAGATATGATTGAAAAATCGAAATAGGGCAAATTTTAAGGTAAAATAAATATATTTTAACTTTCCAAATTCGATGGTAAAGTAGGTTGATGTTAATTTTATCAACTTTATGAACTTTTTGTTGGTAAAAGAGGAGAAAAAAAAGTTTATAACTTTCTTGCTAAAGTCCGTTGAATAAATTGACCCGACTAATAAGGAAAAGGGTTGAGTAAAGGTTAGGTATGTGTAACAAAGAAAATGTTGAACTGACCGGTCTCTGATGTCATAGACTCCATCGACGGGGGGTCCGTACTCAAAATATTTGGCGAGCTGCTGTGATCCTTTGTAGACGGAAATGAGCCAAAACTGTGCGGTGTAGGGATGTCCGAGGTTCGGCGGGTCGGGCGGAAGAGGCGGGTAAGTCTCGACAGCGAGACCGTGAAAAACGAGAGGGCTCGATTTGACCCTCCGTTCGACCGTAAGGCCTTTCCACGAATTCGAGAGCGGCTCCCGAAATGGGCAACCGAACGAAACGTACGCGTCTGAGAGTAAAACAAGAGCGGCGACGAGTACGCGTGGCGTCATCCTTCGCTGCCGGGTTGAGACTGAAGGCCGGACACCCCTGGCGCCCCCTCCGCGATTTCTATTCAACCCTCCACCGCCTCATATTCCACCCCCCGACACCTACTTTCAGCTCTAACCCCTAATTAACAACCTTTGACCGAACCTTCTATTCCTCTTTTACATATGAACTTTCATCATTTTCATCTCTCTCTTTTTTTTATTAAGACTTTTCAAATACAAACAACGGTTTTTTGTTTCCTTCTATAGACCTTTTAAAACCTTCAAGTTAAAAAAAAAAGTTTCATTTTCAACTTTTGTTGGCTCAAGATTAAATTTTTTTTTACCTTCCCATTATAATTATTTTCTTTATGACGTAGCCTTCTCTATTGTAAATCTTTGTTAAGTATGATCAAACGGCTTGGCAAAATAATGCATTTGAAAAAATTGCAACTAAGTTTCGTTAGGTTAGCCTCCTCAGTAAGACTAGTTTAGTTTTGGCGTCGTGGTGGCCGGGCGTGCTAAGGCGTTAATCCCAAATATTGCGATACGGCGTTCATCAATGGGGTCCAGGGTTCAAGACGGGTGGTCCCCAAATTGAACCCAATATACCTAAAATGGACTTTTCCGATGGGAAAACACGACGCGAGGGCGATATCACCTAATAGTGAAAAACCCTCTTAAAAAAAGAATTTAGAAAAGTTTAGATAACGGATTTCGACATTTAAAGGAATTCGGGCTACATTACCATGTCTAGTTTTTCCAGATTGAGCACAAATCGTCAGTTGGACTACTCCACAGAGTTACCAGATTGCACGATTTATCGCTAATTGGGTCACAATGCAGATTTTCCAGATAGAGCGATTTATTGCAAAATTGTGTAAAATCTCCACCTATGTCATCACTGCAGCATATGGAAAATTTTTGAGGTTTTAAATTGGATTGAATGTTTTGTGGGGCATTGAGAAAAGGTTTGAGGTTGATGATTTTTTATGAGTGATAGGTAGGAATTGAAGTGTCTTTGGAAGAAAAGAGAAAATTTTGAGGCTTTTGGTGTGTTATCCCCTAGGGGGGGGAGGAGAGGAAGGACAGTGGTGAAGGGTAAGCTGAATTTATTGATATAGATAGATAGATAAATTGCTTTATTTACATAAAAATTAAAAAGTTTTTGAAAAATAAAAATAAATCTTTTTTTTTTCTTATATAATATACAGACTTCTCTTTTGGAAATAATAATAAGCTTGAAAACATCCTATAACACATCCCATAATGTTAACTATGCAATAATCAAAACCTTCTAATTTTACCACTGATTAGCCCTCTTTCTGATTTAAAGAATATTTTAGAATAAACCCAACGATTTGACACAATTAGTTAAGCCCTATCAAAGCCATTAGGTCTAATTGCGATTGTTGTACGCCATTACCCAGTAGGTAGGAGAGCGCGGGTAGGAAGGTAGGCTGGAGGTGGGGGGTTGATTTACATCCCAAAGTCCTACCGCGAGCGTAGCAACCAGGATCACTTCGTTACCTGGACCCCTCCGGTTCGGACTTATTATCCAATCAGCATACAGATACCACCCGCATTAAATATTCACTGAGCAGGGAAGGGGGACGATATGCTAAAAAAAGAAAAAAAGTAACTCTGGGAGCACAATCAGGGATTGATTGTGTTTTACATATATATATTCAAGTATTGCACAATTTAGGGGTTTGTTATGCCATAATTTAAGCGAGTTCGTCAATCACAGAATCTATTCGAATACAATGTCATTTTTAAAAATGATAATGTTTTAGTAAATTGGTTCCTTTCATGTTTTCTCATCTATCTACATGTTTTTAAAAAAAATTGTGCAAAACCTCAGGGCATCACGATCTTTATAAATTGATTATTTGAGATGGATTTCCTAGAGGGTTTTTTTTAAAAGAAAAACTGGGTCAAAGGTTATTCAGTTTAATTAAAAACTTGAATGAACACAAAAAGTTTGAGCTCAGATTAACAGGCTGACACGACGGAGGAAGGCTCTTAATGGGTGGTGGAAAGGAGGGGTGGAATGGTGTTTTCTTAGTTTTCTTAGTTTTCACACCCAAGGACTTGACGGTCTCGTTAATGCAACCTCGGGTGGAACATGGAAATGTCCTCTCATTGCGGTATGTAAAGACTAATGCGTTGCGAACGTTCCACTCACCCACTTTATGTTCAGGCGGCCGTATAATAGGATGTCTCAAAGGGAGAACTCGTTAAGAACAATCAAAACCTGCGTTTTCAAACACCTTTTTGTTAACGAAAAGAGACTCAAGCCTCAATCTTGTGCTTTGTAACATTAGAACACTTTGTCCTCATTTTGAAAGACATGACATCTTTTTTGTTTCAAAATTATTTTTAATTAAATTTAATATAAGCACAAGTTCTTACTCATAACCTAGGGACAACAATGAATTGTAGAAGTCAATTATGTATTGCTTTCCAACAATGATTAATAAACAATAAAAAAAATTAGAGGACAAGGTTTTTATAAATTCATTAATCAAAGCATAAACAATGTCACCGAAGGGCTCGGGCATTTGTTAGAGTATGAAAATCTTGAAATGAAGTCTAACAAAAAGCCATCAGTCAACGTCTTATGAAACAAAATGATTCATTTTCCCCGACGACATTTTTTTTCTGTGCTTTTACATCGTTTTAAAACGTTCCAAGAAATCGGAGGATATCATAGGAATAATATTCTTTATATGTATATACGGTAGGTGAACAAAGCCATCAAGAAGTCATGAATGTGATATTTTATTCAAGCCGACTGTCCCCTCCTATTGAACGAGCCAAGAACTATTCATCACGCTTTGTCCGTTTCGAACCCACAAATCCGGAGGTTTTCAGAAGGATTTTTGTCCTGGAAAAAAAACGAGGGGAAATAGACGAGTAGAAAACGTCGTGAATGCAGGTCATAACTTTGAATTGCAGTTATGTCACGTGCAGAGAGGAAAACAAGGAAATTATTGACTTTTGCTCAATAAATTTTAGGTTTAAAAAAAGGTAGACGAAAATGTTTTATGAGGTCATCATTCCCACCAGTACAAGCGGTTTTTCCTTGTTTCCGTAACTGAAAACCAGGGCTAAATTTTTTTTTCATTTTTACCCATTTGGTGTTGTGGAGAGGTCTATAGAGCCCCGAATTCTAAAGAAAAATCAAGTTGAATTTTTTATAAGTCAAGAGTATTTCTGGTCAGATCAGCGTTTTCTCTTGGATTTTGCTTTTCTATGGAGAGAGAGGGAAAAAAAAAAATTCTGAGTTATGTAATACTTAATTAGCACAAAATTATTTTTATTTTTATATGTATATATCACTCTAGAGCAATAAAAAGAGGGTACTTTAAACAAGTAGTGAGAAAAGCAATCTCTTGAAAATTGTTTCGAGTTCCTACCTATCAAGGTTTAAAGTAAGTATCTGTAATGTAAGTCTATACCTGGGTCCTCGAGATCTACTTACACCTCCCCTACTCCCAGCTCTGGAATCCTAACAGGCTTTTCACCGATGAAGCTCGAAATGAACGAAAGGCTTTCAAGTGCAAGGCGAAGCTAATAGAAACATTCGACCGCCTTCTTGCCATTTTCTATCTCAATTTCCCATCCTGTGATAAACAAAATCGATTTTCGTTTATATCAAATAGATATCAAGGAAATTAGAAATTTTGAATATTCTTTTTCTTCTTGAACAAAAGAAGCTAGAAAAGTACAAGAACTGATTTCGTTTTGAACTCTTTTTATAATTTTTCGAGAAGCTCCTTTTTCGATTGGAAAAGTTCTCTTTAATAAAAAAAAATCTTTGGTGCGATAAAAATAAATCTTCCGTGGACCGTTTTCACGGTTCGACTTATGAAAAAACCAAAAGGGGAAAGTCAGGGAGGGGGTTAAGGCCTTTCTCTAAGTAGAATGTGATTGTGAGCCAATGGAAACCGATAAAATAAAAAATTCTTCTTTCATCCCTCCGATCGGAATGAGTCTGTGGGGTGGTCCTGGTTGGGGGGAACACCCATACCTTCGTCTCTCCCTCCCTTAAAACCCGCACCTCTTTAAGATCCTTCCATCTAAAGGGGATACTTATTCAGTTCACTGGACTGAGTAAATGGAGATGTCTTAAATGTTAAAAAAGAGACGGTCTTCTATCAACTTTTTTATTCTTTATCTTCTTTTTAAACTAAAATATTTGTCATAAATTTTAATGTCAAAAAATTAATGGCAACCTGCATTTCTTGAAATATTTAGACGTTAAAAACGCAATTATTTGAGTAATGAGGAAAAATGTATTTTATAACTTCCTTCCCCTCTAATCATACTTTGGAACGAAGTCATCTAAGTTTGTTATTCAATATTGACTCAAATATTTTAATGGGCTATACTCTGTCCCTTTTAAATAAATTAGGAAGTATTTTCTCCTTTTGAGAGGGGAAGAGTCCTACGGTCCTTTATTGAATATTCTCTTTCACTTCTTAGGTTCTTGGAAGAGTTGATCAAATTAAGGACCACTTAATGTTATATAAACTTTTTTTGTTTGTTAATCAACGAGATTTTAAATAAATTAACTTTTTGTCAATGCTAAAGCAGCATAACTTGAGAGTAAGGCGGAATTGCATACGTCGGAGGTCGATGATACGGTAAAAGTGACTTCCTTTACGTGGTAGGTAATAGAAATTATGAAAAGGGAAGCGGGTATTAAAGTTTCGAAAGGAAGTAGTTAGTTGACAAGAGATGCGTGTGCGATGGGGCACCCGCATTCAAGAAGCCTCGAACAAAGCTGTTACAAAGTCTAAAAGTTCCCTCTTGTTTCTCTTAAGTAGTTCACTTTTCTCTTGTACCTCCGTCCGCATATTGCACCTACCGCTCCTCATCTCGCTAACTTTCTTTACATTCTAACATCAACGTTTTTTGTTCTCTCTATTTACTTACTCTTTATCAGTTTTCTCAGAGTTAGAAAGTAAAATAAAATCCACCACTGAATAAAAGTTTTTACAAATAAAATATATACCTATCTTTTGTCGTCCGAAGTAGAGAATGATAGATGGTTTTCATTTGTCAGGATCTCTGTTTTAAAAATTAAATTATTGCTGGATTAGTACGTAAGTATTAACTTTCTCATAAAGTTGGATGGGAACATTGGGTGTGTGGGAATGATGAGAGGGGCTGTTGGTGGGGGGATGAAAGATGGAGCTGAGGGTGATGGTGGGAGGTGGGAGATTTGGATAAGATGTGCTTGGTGTTTGTTGAAAGATCTGTAGAGAACAAAATTTTTGAGAAAGTTCGAGTAATGAGGTTCTTTCGCCCAACAATAAAGGTTGCAGATTACTAACATCCAAAAAAGCAAAAATCGATCCAACTTTTATAAAGTTTTCATTTAAAAATACAAAATCTTCGTACACGTTGACACATCTCAAGGTTAACTTTTTTGACAGGCTCCATCATTGACCTTAAAGTTTTAAATAATTAATCAAGTAAAATTACCCAAGAAAAATCCTAAAAGTTTTATAAACAGTCTTGAGGTAAAATGTTAAAAAATTAACCAAGTAAAAATCAGTTTTATTAGTATTGAGTGGTAGAAAAACTCAAAATAGACATACTTAAAAAATAAATAAATAAAACACGCTTATATCATGTCTGCATATAAAAAAAAATTATGTAGCAAATCATAAAGTAATTCATATTATGATACAGAAAAAATGACTACAATGACTAATTAAAGAAAAAAATTATTTCTAAATCACAGACACGACTAAAGTAAATAGTAGTTAGGACTTCTTTCATCCAAAGTCAAATTTTTCACAGCTTCAGTCATCAAAACTTGTCTAAAAAATAAAATAACATAAAAGTTAGTAATTTTTTTGTGAAAACTTTAATTATGAATAAATAAAGGAAGGTGGCTCCTTAACTTAAATTGCACAATATCATGCAATATTGTAAGTTTCTTTTGTTTTTGAAATGACTCAAGGTTTTTGGGACGGTTTGAAAGATTTAAGGTTTTCAATCACCTCGCAATAATGATTTTGTCAATCTAAGATAATTGAACGAAATGAGCCAAGTAAGATAAGGCGAAAATCGAGTTTCGACTCACCCATTGTCTCGACGGCCTCTCCGGTATTGGAGTTGTGAGATCTATCAGCATCGGTATTGGCGTGAGAACTTGTTGAATCACATTTTTCGACGTTTTTTCTTCAGTCCGTTTTAAACAACCTAAAAAAATAAAATAAAAAATAAAAATTTTTTTTGTCTGAAAACTAGGACAGGGACGTAAAAACGATAAAGTTCCTCTTGTGTCCCGAAAAACAATAGATAAAAGGGGGGACGTGATTTACTTTTACGACTTTTCTTTAAAGTATGAAACTTTCCTTATCGGGTTATCGTTAAAGAAGGGAAGGGTTTCATCGACAAAAAGGCCAAAGTTATAATAATATTTTCGTCTATTTATTCACCTGTTAAGATATTTTCGGTGTATTTTTCTTTAGTTGCGGGCACCATTCCGTTATTCGTCATCTGCCACAGGTGAAAAGCGGTATTGAACGTTTGAGCGACCGTTATCGAAATAAGTTGAGCCTAAAAAAAATGTTATTTGATATTTTTCTTTCTCTTTAATTAGTGTAATTTAATACTTTAAAAAAATAATTGTTAAAAAAAATTACCATTTTACGTTTTGTGCACAAAAAGGCATGGCAGGTGAGGGTTTCGTTGTCGTTGGTCGCAATAAAGGCGAAAACGTGTCCGTAGGTCGCGTCAGCCGAACAGTAGGATATCCTGCAAGGGATAAAAATAAATAATTCAATTTAATTTTTTTCGCTCATTAAATTAAATCCTGACCTCGTACAACCCCTTTTTGCATTTAATAAGGATACTTTCAATTTCGTCGTTAATACGAACAATATCGATTTATAAAAAGGGTTTCAGAATATTCAGAAGAACGCTAAAAAATAAACAAACCTGTATAATGAGATGTCCATGAGATGTGTTTTGGTGTCTGATTCCATAACAGAAACGCCTCGGAGGTTAATAGCAAAATGGACATTTCGCCCTTTTTTATTGCTTGACTTAGCCTGAAAAGAAAAAAAAAATTAATTTTTTACGTTTTGTTTTGATGGCTGGGAAGGTCGTAATAATAAAGTTGAAGTGCTTAACCGTGAACGTGTTACACTAGGGAGGGCTTTTGAGGAAGCTAGAGGATAGTTATTGTAATCCAACCCGTCGGCCTAAGTAACCCTAATGATGATGGCCCTTCCTCGGCTTCTAATCTTCACCACCCTTCCCCTCGCCATTTCGCAAACCTATATCGCTGAATCTCTGGACAAAAGTTACAATCATAAAGGCAAAATTAAAATTTTATCGTCACACCTCTTTGAAATTGCCTCAAGTCTGAAAATCGACTCGGTCAATAACGGAAAATAATTAATTTTGTACTGTATTGAATTTTATTGTCAAGCTGTGAAGGAAAAAAATGAGCTTCATAAACAAATAGAAATTCCATTAGGATGTCCTTCCAAATCCGTTTTCGCATTAAATCTTCACGCACCCCCTTTCCCCCCGGGGTCGCCCTCTTCGTTTCTGTCCCTTTTGAATCAAATTTAGATGTAAATGCGGGAAATCTGCTCGCCCCCTCCCATTTTCCCCTTATTTGCATCGGGAAGAGCGAAAACGGACGAATAAAAAATCGTTTGTTTTCTTTTTAGGATTTAAAAAAAATAAAACGAAAATAGTAGAAAAATTGCTGTTCATAAACTGAAAATAATTACTTTTTTACTTTAATATGAGGCAGGTTTATTAATAAATGAACAGTAGGCTTTGATCATGTCATTATAGGTCAGAGAAAATGGTAATGAGTTTAATTTAATTTGCGACCTAATATTACAATATTTCCTCAGCTCATGGATTTTGACGTCAAAGTTGTGGGTCGTTAATACATTTTAAAACGAACATTGACTGGCCAGTCATTGACTTGTTTGGTAATGTTATCAATTATACTGTACATCCAATCAGAGTGACATTTGATCAAATATCGTCATGGCCTTATTATGCCTATAATATATTAGACTATTAATTTCCCTACAGTGATCAACAAATGTAATAAAGGCTATTAAATGAGGATAAAAACTAAAATATTTTCACCTGAAATAACTTTGAGAAGGATTGATTCAAGGCTACTTTTTTTTCTCATGAGATACAGTTGGGTTTTTTGTCTTGATAAAAAAATGAAAGAAAGAAAAAAATCTGAAGACCTTTGGGATTAGAAAACCTTGAAAACGTTATAATTTAACTCGGTCCATCTTCCGGATCGACTAATTTTAGATGATCTCGTTTTAAATCGGTTGTTTTACAACACTGAAAATTGACCCTGGAAAAGACCTCGGAGCTAACCCCTTTCAAAACGCGATTTTCCGAATTATTTTACAATCCGCCCGTTAGAGCAGAAGGCTCTCCTTTTTCTTCGTTAATGGCCTCCGTAATGGCCTTTTCCGTAGGACAACCCGCTCCGGATGAATATCAATAAAAAATAATGCGAGGTTCTAATTGAGCGATAAGACCCCGAATTCCAAACATCGTTTTCTGAACAATCGATTCTAAACGAAGTTGGTGAGCCAGCAAACGCGGTTTCATTATTTCCAGGTTTTCAATACACACCGTATTGAAATAATCGGCTGGTCCACTCTAGCGGTGTGCTAGAGCAGCCGATTATCTGCCATACTTTTAACCTGACGATAAATAGTATCGAAGTAAACCCCCCTTCGATTTTAGCTAAAAATCGATTGGCGTCGATAACTTTTGTATCCAACATACAGGGCGTTCTAGAACGATCCTAAATTCGTTATTTTAAATGCAAACCCTATGTTTTGACGATGGAATTCAATTTTACGCTTGATTTCCAGTGTGTTTTACTTAAAACTTTTTTTTGTTAGGACCAGAGTTCTGGAGTTATGAGCACTTTGCCACCTTAGGTCGTAAATCCGGGACGTTTGCTCCTATCAAAAAAGTGTTCTGATTAAAATATACTGGAAATCAAGCTTAGAATTCTATAGTCAAAACATAGGGTTTACATTTAAAATAATGAAGTTCTGGAGCACCCTGTAGGTCAGATCCAAAAATTATCAACGCTAATCGATTTCTCGCTAAAATCAAAGGGTTTTACTTGAATGTCTGGCAGATAATCGGGCCTTCCACTCTACTCTAGCTGGCACACCAGGATTGGAAATAAAAAAGTTTGGTGGCAATGTTTAAAAAACAAAGTAGTGGATAACAACTTTCTTTTTAGTTTGTATTTAATAATTCATTGGCCCTTTCAACGGGTAGTGGGGGATATTGGGGAGAAAGTGCCCTTTTAAAATATGCACAAATATCACCGCAAAGGGACATCCTTTTCGTCCACGGAGCGTTTGGCTCAAACAGAATTTCGGCTCGTTCGAACCATTTGAGAGGCTCCGTCCTTAATGAGATCAAATACCCTTTTTTCGAAACGCGTTTCGATATAAAACGTTTTTTAATTACTTTATTCAATATTGGGATCATTTATCCATAAACGGTTTCAAAACCAGACGTTTCAGCTTTATCAAAGAGTCCATTAAAAAAAGTTTATCCATTAAAAACAGATAAAAGGGTTGGAGGTTTTTATTTAATTTTTTTTTCTTCTTTTTTTCCGAACTTACTTGGGTAACGATCGTTTTGACAGCTTCTGCAGTCACTTTGGCGTCACTTGGGGTCGTGACCGGCGTGCAGCCGATGTATTTGACGTGGAAAGTGATCCCTTCGAGTGTCGATCCAGGTTGCTCGAGTTCAATCTCGAAATCTTTCTTCGGCGTAAGGTCCCACTCATCGCTCAATTCTTTAAAAACACAAATAAAAATAATTAATAACGTAAAATATTGCATAAACTACAATTTTTTCTCCCCATAACTCTCAATTTGGAAAATGTCAGTTTATCGAAAAATGAAACGAGGATTAAACGGTTGAATGGGGGTTATTAATTTCAGAAAATTGTTTCCCACCGGAAAAAAATGTTTTATGATTTTTTTTTCCCCCCAACGCTTTTAAGGTAGATGTTTGAATCTATTACCGCTATTACGGAGACGGGGGAGAGACAAACACCTGCTGTTTATTCAGGGTGCAACTCCTCGGGCGCAAACAGACGACAAACTACTCGGTTACCCCAGTTCGTGACCCCGTTCTCGACATATTTATCTCAATGTTTGCTCGGTTATAGTCCGCCCTTGCATTCACACGTGAATGAACTTACAATAAATCAAATCGAAATACAAAGGGATTTTTTCCAGCCTAAAAGTCCGAATTTTATGTTAAAAGGGTTCCCTGGGCCATCCATTATTGGGTATTTAGACTTGATTTTGACACTCAGAGGCGATTTACAAAGCGAAACGCCCACTTAGAAAACACAATCAGAAATAAAAGACAAAAGAAAGGACGTAAAAACCTCAAGTCATTTAAATGATGCAAATTTCACGAGGCATATTCATGAAAGGAGGGAAAGAAAGCGGAGAGAGGGCATTACCTGTGACATCCTGACCGTTTAATTGCCCCTTCTTTATTAGGGCGTTTCGGGCGGAGGGGGATTTACTTGTCCCCCTTCCTTAAAAAAAGGTGAATTTGCATGGGAAAGTCGACGGGAGGGCATTTTCCAAGCGATTAATTATAGGGAAGGAATTCTTTTCAAATTCAAACTCTTAAAACGAGAAGACGTTTTTATGTCGGAAAAACACAAACGAATGCCCCTCCCGCCCTAATTCAGCTATCAGTGACGTCAGTGACAAATGAGAGTCAAACAGGAATGACTATTAATAACGAAGGGCGACATTCTGGGAGATTGATCGTACTTAGATGCCCCTCCGCGGTTTGGAATCTTCCTGTTCAGCCCTTGTCCGAGACAGATTAACAGCAACAAAATTAATTATGATTATAGAAATTAATGTAACTTATACCAAAATACTAGTTTTTCTTCTCATTTTCTACGACCTATTTGATACCAAATAAGAAATTATTTTTTGAGGCATTCATACAACAAATAAAGAAAGTTTCATCATTCTAAATATAAACAATTTGGCACAAAAAGGTGTTGGACATCTGCCCATTCTGATAATAACACGAACTCTTCACGTGAAACTTAATTTTGGTCCGTCTTTTTTATGAGTGAATGTTTTTCTCTAAAAACAAACTTTTTTTTTCATTTTCACTTAAATGGGATTTTTCTCAGACGTCGAAAGTTGATTTAAACAAGGGTTACCAGTGACGTCACGTACTCCACGTGCAGTTCCGGTAATTAAACCCAGGGTGTTTCACACCTGTCAACACGAAATTCAACCCCCCACAGCCTAAGTTTTAACCTCAATTACCAAAAAAACTAAAAATTTAAACAAAAATTCTAGAACGATTTTTGTAATGCAAATTTAACAAATTCCAAAAACGACCTTGGTTTCAATAACATTATGTCATCCGCTAAAAAAAAGGAAACCTGATTTATTAGGTTGAACAGTTAAGGTATAAAGGGAGAGATAGAAACCTAGTGGATTTATTGTCGACACTGGGTTAGATCTATGGGAATTTAAGGTTCCTGGCAACAAGTCTCGTTTTAAACCTCACCGACGTTTTAACTTAATCCCTATAAGACACTCACCTTATTCTTTATAGGTTTAACAAGCGATTAACCTTAAAAATATTCAATCCCTCGCTCGATTAACCCACCTAGAATTATCTTATTTACCATATTTTGACGAAAATAACAAAAGATAACACGATCTCATTTTTTAGCTCCACGTGTTTTTAGTGGGCGTTTTTTTAAGAACAAAATTGTTATTTCAAACCTTGAAAATTTTAGTAATGAAGATTTTGCGCTATGATGGAAAATTGATGATAAGGAACAGCTAATTAGATTAAACCGTTCGTATCAAATGCGGAGAGAAATTATACCGCAGAAAGCCTAAAGCAAACGATAATTTTCTAATGGGACATGAGTACAACTTAGTGAAATAATTAAGGTATATAACACTCGAGGAAAATGTTATTTCGGTTGGTTGGAATTACAATAACGATAATTCACGATTGTGAGTTAGGGGCGCACGTCGTGTCGGGTTGCTTATCTCAAGGCTCGTACGTTCTGGTCAACGTCAAGGGGAGTTGTAATTTCTCTCAAGGCGAAATTGGTCACAAAGCGATTTTACACTGAGAGAAAGAGACAAAAAATGAAGTTGACAAATTGATTTGAAGAAAAGCAATAAGTCGACATATTTGGAACCACATAATTTGAAGGGTTTCATCAAATCTTTTATTTTTCACGTCACAGTAAGGCTCGTATTGACACACGTCATAAAGAAAATGATTGGGGATTTACCAGTTTTTTAATAAATCGAACGATGTGAACTTTTGGTTTAAATTTTGCTTATAAATGTATTTTTAATATTGTATTTTTAACAGAAATCTAAATTAATCGTATAAAGAAAGAAAAATAATAAACAAGAAAAAAGGAATCTCGTTAAAAAAAAATCCCGTTTAAAATATCACTGATAAAAGCCCTAAAGGAAATCCCTTCGCATTTTATATTTTTTTAACAATATTCCTAAAGAAGATTACAAGGGGCTGAATGGAGTCCGTGATCCGAAATTTAAAATGTGACGGTCTCATTTTGTTAACCCACGTGAATGGTTTGGAATGTTACAAATGGTGAGATACTAAGCTCGTTTTAAAAGCCATTTCGTTTCAAATAAAATTTTCAATCATTCCACCTGCTTGATTTTCAGGAAGACTGAGAATTTTAAGCCCTTTCCAATCGATCCTATTTTTACAACTCATAAAAAACGAAAAAAAAATGAATGTTTACTAACGATTTTTTCGATCTAAAACATTGTTGATGTTGTATGATTATGAATAATTTCATATCTTTTGATGTCAAAGCTCTTATATACCGGGAATAAATCGTTCTAAAATGATAAAAGGTGAACTTGAATAACTTCCTTTGTTAGAGAAGAAAAAGTCAAATACGAGTGTCAGAAATTCAATAAAAACGCTAAGTTTAACATAGAATGCTCGAGGATTGGAAAAACGGTTTTTGAAGGGATAAAGGTAAGGATATCCTATAACCAGGGAAAAGGGTTTGATTCCAATAGAACATCCGCGTGTCTCTCAATGAAATTGCAGGCTGCCAAATGGCTTTTTGTGTTCTGAAAAGAACGGGAAGGGAAAAGAAAAAAAAGAGTCGAAGGATGACAATAAAAGCGACAGAGAGACAGAATCGCCTTCAAATTCAGTTTATACCTCGTAAAACCGAGGGACGTGAAGATTCCACCCTTTAACTCTTCACCATCGTAGATCTCATAGGGGGCATCCAATAAACAGACATTCCTTACCACCAACTCCTTCAGAAAAAAAATCCACATCACCTTTTCTATGGACGATATAACGTTTTTCCTATTGTAAATCTTTTTATCTGAATAACACGAGTGATATCGGAAGGAGAATTTGTAAAACTGGAGTACATTAAAGTTAATTTATAGTGTTTATACATCGGAGGGAGTGAGTGTTGACAATCCTTGTTTTGGCAAAGGTTTTGGGGAATTGTGAGGGTCTGGAGGGACGTGGGAGAGTCGGGTGTTTGGTTTTCAGTTTAGCAAGTCCCATGTTTTCTCCGCCCGACCGCCGTTTTCACACCCGGGCAAAACTAGTTACTTCAAGGGTCTCCCTCTTCTCTAATTACGAAATGGCGATAAATTTTAGCTTTATTAATTTCTTACCGTCCCTTTTCTTATCCAGGTAAAGAAAACTTTAACGTACACAAGATTGTGTTTTGATAAACAAGCATAAATATTACCTTAAGGGGGATCCGACATCAAAATTCTACCAAGTGTGCGAGAGAGAGGGAAGATGCCCAAAAGTAGTTTCCTCGTTTTGGGCACTAAAAATGGTCGGAAATTTTTTTTGAAAAGCGCGTTCTCATTCTTTTGGAAAACTACGTACTGTTTAGGGGGCAGTTTTTCCGGAAAAATTTTCCTCGGGAAAATAGAAAATCCAATTTTCCACCGAAACAGAAATTTTGAAAAAACAGATAGTCATCTTGTAGGTTTTGACGAGCTGATTTCAAATATGCTAATATTAAGAAGATCGGATGAATAGATTCGTCGGTACGAGATTTTTAAAGATTAGATGGTGCGGGGAAGGGGAGTTATATATTGGGGAAGTAAAGATGACACATCACTCTTACTCCTTCAAGGTCATCGAACTTTTCAAACGGCTTAATTTTTTTCTCTCTATTGTGAGATTGTTAGGTAGATTTTTTTTTCCATTTCATAATATTTAGTCAAAACCACAAAAGACTCATGATTTTTTTTCCCAATATTCCCCAAAAATTTAGTTTTTCTTTTCTTTCTGAACATATTTTAAGGCTGTTTTTCACCGAAAACCTTAAAATCGACATTTTAAAAGCCAAATTATCGTCCAAAAACCTCAAAATCACATTTTTAAAGCCAAATTTTCGTCAAAAAGCCTCAAAATCAGTATTTTAAAAGTCAAATTTTCGTTAAAAACCTCAAAAATCAACATTTGTAAAGCCTAATTTTCGTAAACAAAAACTCGAAATCAACCTTTAAAAGCCAAATTTTCGTCAAAAATTTCAAAATCAACATTTAAAAAGTTTGAAAAACCTCAAAATCAACATTTGTAAAGCCTTATTTTTGTCAAAAAAAAAACCTCGAAATCATCATTTAAACAGCCAAAGGCTATAGGGGGATAAGGTATGGTAAAATGCCCTTGAACCATTTGGCCCGAGAAAAATACCCAAAGATACCTCTTGGTGTACCTAATAACTTCCCTTAATTTTGGATCGAAAACCCCAACGGTTTTGGAGAAAATCGCGTTTTTCTCGGTTCAGAAAAACCTTAATATCTCGAGAACTAATGATGCCACAGAGTCTGGCTTTTTTTCAAAATGTAAAGCTTTTTTGGGCCCATCTCCTAGTATTTTTTTCAAATTTTTCAAACCATCAGAAAGCCGCGAATTTTGACAAAAAAGATTTTCAGAGCGCGAAAAAAAATGTTCCCGATGAGGTGGCACAAAGATATTAATACCATTTGTTCATCTACTAGTTACAAACTTACCAGAATTTTTTCAGAATTTTCGAAGTGGTGGAACATGGTTTTTCAAAGGATTTTCTCAAATTTTTTTGTATTTTTCTCTTACGATGGGTGCTAAAAAGGGCATCCAGCTATTATTAGTGATACTACATCAATAAAATATTCCGATATACAATAAAAATGCTCTCCCGAGGAGACGTTGCTCCCAAAAAGTCAAAAAAACGAATTTTTGGAAATCGTCGTAAGTTCTATGTATTCGCATGGTAAATTGCATGAGGAATCCAATGGTTTAAATAAAAAAATTCTAAAAAAATTATATCACCTGTTAAAGCCAAAAATCCGCATCGGTGGGACCTAAACCTCACGGATTCGAACCAAGCTTAGCAAACATGAAGTATCAACCATTCAAAACAATATTTGAGCCACCAAAGGTCGACTAGAGGTGCTAGAAACCTCTTTGGAACACAAAAATTAAATTTTCTAAAATCGTCATGACGATAATTGAATCCCAAGTAAAATTGCTCTAGAAATTCGATGGTTTCAATCAGAAAGTTCTAGGATCAATATTTATCCCGTTTTGACAAAAAAAAAGCGCTTCAGTCATCCAAAAGTGGTTATTTTTTACTGAAACCCAATAAAATATTAGTCCTAGAATTTTTTTATTGAATCCAATGAATTCCTATAGCAATTTCACTTGGGATTCAATAATCGTCTTGTCGATTTTAGAAAAATTAATTTTTTTGTCTTCAAAGAGGTTCCACCCCTCTCTAGTTGACGTTTGGTAGCTCAAATGTTGTTTTGTATGGTTTCTACTTTATGTCTGCTAAGTTTGGTTCAAATCCTTGAGGTTTAGGACCCGCCGATGCGGATTTTTGGCTTTAACAGGTGATATAATTTTTTTGGAATTTTTTTATTGAAACTATTGGATTCCTCGTGCAATTTACCATGCGAATACATATAATTTACGACGATTTCCAAAAATTCGTTTTTTTGGATTTTGGGGGCAACATCTCCCCTGGGGAGCATTTTTATGGAAGATAGGGATATTTTACTCAAGTAGTACCACTAACCATTGCTAGTTACCCTCTTTAGCAACCATCGTAAGCCAAAAATCATGGAAAATTCATAAAAATACATGAAAATATAGAAAATCCTTTGCAAAACCATGTTCCACCACTTCGAAAATTCTGAAAAAATTCTGGTAAGTTTGTAACTAGTAGATGAACAAATGGTATTAATATCTTTGTGCCACCTCATCGGGAACATTTTTTTTCGCGCTCTGAAAATCTTTTTTGTCAAAATTCGCGGCTTTCTGATGGTTTGAAAAATTTGAAAAAAATACTAGGAGATGGGCCCAAAAAAGCTTTACATTTTGAAAAAAATCCAGACTCTGTGGCTTGATTAGTTCTCGAGATATTAAGGTTTTTCTGAACCGAGAAAAACGCGATTTTCTCCAAAACCGTTGGGGTTTTCGATCCAAAATTAAGGGAAGTTATTAGATACACCAAGAGGTATCTTTGGGTATTTTTCTCGGGCCAAATGGTTCAAGGGCATTTTACCATACCTTATCCCCCTATAGCCTTTGATCTACTAAAATTTTTTGTAGGACCAAACGTTTCTGATCTACGAGGCGACAAAAACGCTGGATTTTCGATTTTCACCGATGAAAAAGTCAGATTTTAGAAAAGTCAGTCTGCAAAGGATAAGAATTTAAAATTACAGAATGATAACATTGTAGGCAAATGGTTTCTTGAAATAAAAACCAGTTTGAAGAATCCTGACCTTGACAAAGGGAAAATTTATCTTTTCTCCCCGCCCCCCTCATTGAACTCCCCGGAACCCCGCAGCATCTAAGCCTTAAAAATCTCGTACCGACGAATCTATCCATCCGATCGTCGTAATATTAGCATATTTGGAATCAGCTCGTCAAAACCTACAAGATGACTACCTGTTTTTTTAAAAATAAAGTTTTGGTGGAAAATTGCATTTCCTATTTTTCCGAGGAAAAATTTTCCGGGAAAACCGCTTTCTAAACAGTACGTAGTTTTTCGAAAGAATGAGAACGCTCTTTTCAAAAAAAAATTCCGACCATTTTTAGTGCCCAAAACGAGGAAACTAATTTTGGGGGTGATAGTGCTGCGATCTCTTGAATGAGAAACAAACAATTTTGATGGGAGAATCCCCCTTAAATAATCTGAGTGGCAATAAAGAAAATTATAATTTATAAACTAAAATAAATAGTACCTGCAAAAAGCCTAGAGTTAGAGATAACCATAGTATGTACCTAAAACTAGAATGATATTTTAGAACTACCTATAGAATTTGAGGCAAAAAACTAAGAATAATTTTAAAAAATAAATAAAAAAAACCTTAAAAGCTTTTTAAAAGAAAAAAAAATACACTTTTAGGAAGGTAGAAGAAAATACAGGGTCTTCCTCTTAACTTGTTTACTTGTAATCAATCAAGAAGGGGAACCCGAGGAAGAGGGAGCAAACAGAACGTGTGACAAGAATGGTATTGTCACTTTGTTTGCCTTTTAGGTAGATTTTTTTTCTTTCTAACCCACCTATCTATGTGTTTACGTTTCCAAAACCGGTTTTATTTTCCTAAGAAAATATTTCCCTTTCAAATAATCGCTTTTTGGAACGTACGCGATGGTTAGAAAATAGATAACGACGTTTCCTTGATAAAAATAAATAAACATACGCAGTAGTTATTATCTAGATCCTTTGACCGTTTATTTTGTAGATTACCTTGTCTATAAATATGATGGACACGTGTTGAAATAATCTTCTATTTTTTTGTAATCAATAATTAGTTCCTAATATAACGCATGTTTCACATATTTTGTGATTTCTAATCTACATGGATAGTTGAGGAAGTTATTGGGGATAGGGATGAGTTAGGAAGGTAAGAGGCCCTGTCGAACTGAACTTCAAATACCAAAGGTTTATGTTCAAATTTTAGAAATATTTTTGAATATAACGAGTGAGTTAATACTCAATATGTACCTCCTTCAACTGACCGATTCACTTTTCAGGGATTTCTCTTATCGTTTACATAAAGAGCATGGCCTGATTTGTAGCCAATGCCAGAAAAACAGGTTTCTGTAGGTCTCGTAGATGTACGCTTAGATCAATCGATTATTCTAGAGGAAATATTTGTTTATTAATGTAGATATATTGGTAGAATCGTAACTATAATGCACTGCAAAAGCTTCCTGAATTCAGAAGTCTATTCTTAGAAAGAAAAAAAAACATTCACGACCGCAATGGCCATTTCCGCCCTAATAAGCGCGTCCTATATCTGAATTCGTTTCCTTTAAACATTGAGATACTGAATTTAAAACAAAATTTGAATAAATCGTTCAAATCAAGTTCAAATCGTTGATATAAATAAACTTTTAAAGATATTTTTTGTTTTCAATTTCTCTACATTAATATGCATTAAGATTTACTTATGAGAAAATTGTTGTTCTTTTTTTTTTTTATTTCGTTTGCACTTTTCGGAATTAAAATAACAAATGAGAGCGTGCGAAAACAGGATGTCACCCGAAGGCTGATCCCCGCTTTCTCACTTTAAAACCGGTCTTTGACTCAAGTAAGCAACGAAATAGGAAATTTTTTTATGATGACTATATTGTTTAGAAAAATAACAAATAAAAATAAAATTTCAAAAAAAGTGAAGGTTATTTTTTACCCTAAATAAGAAAAACTTAAGGTGTTGACAAAGCTTTAGTTAAAATTTTTCTGACGCTTTCGGTATAGGGCAAAATTCTTTCGAGGCCTTTGTTACATTCTATTTATATGTTGATATTTACGGAGATGGCAATGATGATGAAATTGGGCAGAAATAAAATTAAAATTTTTAATTAGGACACCGGTGCGGCGTGGGCTTGGTCTCAAGTTGGTAAGTAAAAAAAATACGGAAGGACGTAAGTCCGATCTTCCGGGTGTCCGGATTTTTCGTATGTCACTGGATATAAAGCATGTCCTCCTTTAGCGTAATTTCCATTAATATCTTAGTTGTTTTTTTAGATTCCAGGTCATCTTTTGGTGAAATGGAACCTGGGGAAATATTGTTTGTAGCTCTTTTCCTCTTAACAATTAATTAGTTTGAAATACTCAATGAAAACAACCCTAGAAAGGCAAAGAGAGAGAAAAGAAAAAAAGATTTATTTAAAAAAAGCCGTCACGAGAGTATAAAACATTTAAATTTCTATGACGAAAGCCTTTTGTTACTATTTTCAAAATTCGTTTCCTCGTATTACTCATTTGTTTATACCAACGTTTTCCCTCATTTATTATTTATGCAAGTAATTTTAATAGTCACGTATACCTAACGAACTTAAACTTAAAATACCCTTTTTTTATGATAATTAAATGACTGTGCTATGTCTATAATTATGAAATGCTCAACATTTGATTTTTTCGTCTTTTTAAATTTTAGGTATTTATGACATAAGTACTTACTTTTATGCTTTGAGTGTCCCTTCCAGATTGCTTTAAGAAAGGCCATGGTTCGAGTAGGTGATTCGCGGAGAACATATGATTGACTGAGTCGAAAAAAAGCTGCTTTGTAGGTTGAAGATATCGTGGTGGGGGCCAAACGTTTGGGTTGCAGAAGGTATTTTTAAGTGGGGAATTTGATTAGGTATGGAGGGGGTAAAATGTGAACGCGGGTTTGTTTTGTTTTTAATTTCGTTTCCGCGTATTAAGAGATATTAGGCTTTTTTTTTTATCATCACCAAAGACGTGGTTTAGATAAATTTTTTTTAATTATTGTTCAAGGAAAATAAATTATTTCAAATCCCAGAATTCACTAAGTTATGGCCTATCTTTGTTATTTTAAAAACAACAGTATAACCTCCGTGGCGTAGTGGATAAGGTTAGACTTATAATGTTTCTTAATCCTCTACATCCTGGGGTCCTGGGTTGGATTCCCAGGCTGGGAAGTAATTTTGTTCCTATAACTCAGCCCCTGGTTTGTTCTGGCTGCTCATTACGAGTTATCCCATTTCCTCGGTGCCTAGGAAATCTGGCCCAATGTGAAAATCGGTATCGATATTTAAAAAAAATGCCCTTTATGCCCTAAGCGAAGTACCAGAACCGCTTGCTCGATTCAAGCCATTTTCAATAGGTTTCCTTCTCAATTTTTTTAGGCCCTAAATACAGAGTTTCATTAACCTCATGCCATAATTGCTCCAGTTATGCGATGAACATGTACATATATATATATATATAAACATGAAAGGAACATCCTATATTTTTGTGATCCCCAGAGCTTCCTGATCACGAATATATAAGCCTCTAGCCTGGGAGCCTCCGTGACGACCACCTCAATAGCCTACTTTCCTACGGAAATCCGCTAAAACATAAGTATTCTATTTAATCGAAGCTTGACCTGGAAAAAAGCTAAAATAAAAATGATAAGTGAAATAATAATTAAAAAAAATTAATCCGACGGGATTCCCATCCAAGGGGGAAAAAAAGATGTACCTACGATAACTTTTGCCATTGATATAAAATAAATAAACAATTTAAAAAAAATACGCTAAAAAACATTGCAAATTAGGTACCTAGATTTTAGAAAATCCTTTTCGATGGAATGCCAGGTCAATATGACAAAATTTATGTCTTGATTTCCAAATTTCTTCCCGGTCCTATAATTATGGCTTTCTATAATTCCTATTATATGGCTTTGATACAGAAAATAAATTATTATTAAAAGAAAGAAAAATCCTCTTAATTCTCTAATTATACAAATAGGTAGAACAAAGAAATTGTGTATAAACTGCAATGCTCAGCTACAAAAATGCGTGTTCAGCATATTTTTTCTTTGTTTATTTTTATCCAAGGCTTTTTTCTCTTTTAATTGTATTATCAAACTATTAATCAAAATAAAAATACTACGCATTATTTTACGCATCTAACAATGAGGACTATTTACGATAATAGTCTGCATGTGATAAACGTTTCCGTTTTAAATACGTCGCACGATAATACGATTTTTGATCTTGACCAGGTCAGAAGAGATTTGCTGATGTAATTTTTATGAACAAATGAGATATATGGTTTTCATCATTTTTTTAAAAATGTTCATTATCAACTTTCGGCTAACAGGGATAAGAAACAGATTAAAAAAGGCCTGGGTTGAAATTTTCCTGGATAGGTAGTCCAAGTTGGTTGAAACAAATCTTAAGTTGATTACTCGCCCTTTCGCTTTATCAAACTTTAGAAACAAGTGAAATCTAGAGAAAACCCCTCCCCTTTCACCAATTTACCGATCCCCCTCTTCACCCCAACCATAATACAAAAGCCCTTACGTCGTCCCTTTTCGCGCCACAGAATCAAAATTGTTGACAACTTCAAGAAGAACTTTTTAAGAAAGGGCCAGTCCTTACAGACGCAATTTCATTTTTGGATCAAATAAAACTTTATCGCTACTAATTTTGTGGTTTGGGCTCAGAATACAAAAATGATATCAATTCCTTTTTCAAAGGTGACAACTGGAACGAACAAAAGTTTTATTAACACAATCGCAAATTATTAACACCTATAGTTCGTCTCAAAATTTAATAATTTTAGTTGGAAATACCCCATTTGTCGATTGGATGGTAAATTATTAGTAGAAATAGAACCATTTTTCTCTAAGACCACCTATATACCTACTTTATTATGTTTTAAGAATTGAAATCCATGTTTTTCAAATCGATAGATAACATTTGTTTTTTCTTTCGTCAATTGTGAAACTTTCAAGGTTTTCTTTTTTTGTTCAAAACAAAGGACTGAGCAATTTTTATTTTTATTTTTTTTATCTTAACTTTTTTTTTCCTTGCCGAACTAAAGTTGTGTAAACTGTGACCACAATAATTAATTAAAGAATTGTTGGATGACTTCGCTAAAAATTTGAGAGGGGAATAAGTAAAGGAGTTTGATCAGAAGTTAATCTCCCTTCTTTGAATCTTCATTTCTAATTCCTGATGTTGTGGAACCGAACCAAGAGGAAGTTTTCATTCTTTAGGTACTGCTACCACTATTTTCGTGATTCTTGCGTATTCAAGATTGATTAGTTTTTACTTACCTATCAATGTCTGCACATGAGGTCCAGATACGTTACAATCATTCTTCATTATTTATTCTTAATTTATTCGTTGCACTTATTTGTTTTTAAAATAAAAAGATTTTCAGAATACGTCGGTATTTTATCAACAGTCTTAATCCTCTCCGAATCAATCTCGGTCTGAATTAGAAGATTACTTCTTCTTTTCATTCGTCTGGGAGTTGTGGGCAGAATTTACCTCTCAAAAGTTTTGGTCTATAGACTTTTTTTTTAACGTACTATAAATTGTAAATCGGTTACCTACAACGAGGGGCAGAAAATAAAAAATACGAAAAACAATATTATTTTGTGATTTATACGCCCCTTTGACCGGATTTCCTGATCCCTTCTGTAAACGGACAAAAACGTGGAGGATAAACAAAATTTCATCTCGCTCCGTTTCATGTACGCCGTACATTAACGTATTATCACCCTTTCATCGTTTATCAAACGTTATTTTTTAATTTATTACTTTTTTAAAAATATCATAAATTTTATATCGATTTTTAGCATTTTTTTTAGTTTCCCGAATAAAGGTTATTTGTTGGAAATAAAATTAAAAATCTCCCTCTAGCTACTTGTTTGCTTTCAGTTAAAAGAAAATCTATCTGTTTAATTTAAAAAAAATGAATAAATAGATAGCGAATAATAATTATTTTATTTTTTATAAAAAAACCACATACGCATATACAATAAAATTCGTAGAACTAAAAAAATGTACAATTTTACAAAGAAATGAAATTACTTTTAGTACTTAACACACAAAAAACATTTTACAAAAAACTAATGTACATGAAAAATACTTTTTAAAAAATGTACAAATTTTTCTTTATTAAAGTTTATTTACATTTTATTATCTACAGTATGATGAGCCGAAATTTGAAACAAAAATATACATGGTAAGGGGTATATTTAACCCTTGTAGATTAATTAAAAGGCACCGTGTTTTTTCTTCTTAAAAATGAGCACGTCGTGCCCGAGCTTAAAAGGTTGTCAAAAGACCTTCAATTTCTTTTTTGCGTTAATTTTTTTTTTCGTTAAATTTTAATTAAAAACTAGACGTTCTATTTAATAAAGGAGTAAATAAATTAGGAAGTTCAAGTCGTTACGTAACTACGGAGAGGATCCAAGGGACGAATTTCGATATCCGGGTGCAGACTCCTGGAAGATTTTCTTCGCCGCAGCCAATCCCCCATGAAATGATTCCAGCCAAAAAATACCTCCCGTCCTTCCCTTTCACTTGCAGTGGACCTCCTGAATCTCCCTAAAAAAATAAAAATTTTATAAAAACTCGGAGAAGGAAATTCCAAAAGGTGTTATTATAGAGACTGATAACATTCCAGTATACAACTTAATAAAATTCATGTTAGGGGATAGGAAAGGGCTTAAGCGGAGGCGAAAACGAGGGCATTGTTTCACGCCATGGAATTACTCCCGTTTTGGTATTTGTTTTTCAGGCTCCTAGCTTTGGAATATTCATCGGCAGCCCCCCTTTGGCCAACGTCGAGAAACAACCCCGCCTTCACCTACCCCATTTCCACCGTCCCCCTTTTTCTCTACTTAACAGGTTTTATAGTGAATATTTATAAGCCACCGTGGTTCCCTCTAGAATGCGAATTACTGCACCAGTTTCCTTCTTGTTTATTCTTAGTGTACGAATAATAGGCGTTTTAAAATTCCTCGTCGGAAAAATATTAAAATATTCTTTTTTAAATTAAAATGTACATGATTTCAAGTTCAGAAAAAAACAAAATTTAAATTTTTTTTAATCAATGTTTTCCAATAAAATATTTCAATTTTAAATTTATGGTTCCATGAGATAATTATTAACCTATATTATTAATTATTGACCTATACATCTATTTATACATCCATCTATAGGAAACCTCCACATTCATCTATAGGGGACATCCAATTCCAACTATAGGTGGCCTCCACATCTATCTATAGGAGACCTCCACATCCTATAGGGGTATTTATTAATTTATGTTTTTTTTAGTTACCTGGCAGGCGTCTTTGCCACCCCTTTCGAATCCTGCGCACATGAAAATGTCAGGAAAGAACTCGTGACGTCCGGCCCTCAAAAAGAGGTTTTTGCATTGCTCGTTACTAATAATTGGAACAGTCGCCTGAAAAAATGACAAAAATCCAATTATGTTTTAAAGATAGAAAGATAGATCAAATAGGACTAATTAGCCGATTAGGAAACTTCGTAAGTGCAAACAGACTTTAGTTAAACAGCAACTAATGTCGCTGATGAGGGGAAAATTCGCTCTGAAGTTTAAACCGCGGAATTAATTCGTGCGTTTTCTTCGATTTTACCTGCTGTAAGACGGAAGGGAGGGTCCCGCCGTCGCTGAGACGTCCCCAGCCGGTGACTGTGGCGTTTTCGCCGATGAGAAGGTCATCAGTTCCAGGGAGGCAAATAGGGCCGACGTGTGTCTGGAAGACGATAGGTACGTCCACTTTGACCATCGCGAGGTCATATTCGTATGTGAAGTAGTTGTATTTTGGATGTACGACCTTTTTGGCAGCCCCTCGCTCTTGGAACGGAAAAGGCTCAAGCGTACTCGAAAAGTCAAATTCTCCTACTCGTATTCGTATTTGAGACAACAGCAAACTGCAAATGATGAAAAACAAAATACATAAAAAAAAATTTCACAGATTTATTAACTTTTAGACCCGATATAAGCGGAAAATCCTTTTTTCAATATTTTTCCGTTATTATTAAAAGCATTTTTGCCTTTTTTTATAATCCTCGTCGATTTATTTATAGAATTTTGATATAATTATTAATTTAAATGTGTCGGAATTAATTAGGGTGTCCATTAAGTCTAATTATTTGGACTCCATCGATGAACGGACGGGGGTTGGTTAGGGGAAAAGGGATTCGCGGGGATCCTTTACCTAATGGCCTAACATGGTTTGTCCAGTGAAGAGGAGGGAGTGGAGGAAGCGACCGGGGGGGTTCTAAAGCCCCAGTTAGAAGGGGGTAGGTCCGGTTCATGCAGTTTGCGGCCTTTCTGTAATTACTTCGGGCTTTGCGTTCAACAAGTTAGGTGGCCTCTGGCGGAGGATAAGTTTGGCATAGACCGCGAGCGTCCGCCTCCGGGAACAACCTATCAACTTGATAGATGGTTCTACGCGTCTTCCATGAATCAGTTTTGCCTCTAATGAGATATATGGGAACAGATTTATTAGCCTTAAGTAATTTAAAGACACTCAAACTTTAACTGGGCTCTACAGACCTCTCCACAACCACCACTCACCATCTCCCATACACTCTCTTCACCTCCCCCAGGCTTACCAAGTTCCTCCAACCTCCATATGTAAGATGTACTTGAAAAATAAAAGTGCTTAATCCGAACTTCTCCATGTAAAAATTTTATTTTTTCCTTCCAGGGAGTCGTATATTTTGATTTACAATTACTATAAAATGGGGGTTGCAGTAATAATTTTCCCCACTCCAGAGGCCCTTCTATAACGGCGAAGGTGACATAAACGAGTCAGGATTACTGAAAGGCCCCTCTTGTTAATCTCGTCGGAAGCAGGAGGACAAAGAGGGCGACCTTAGCGTCGGAAACGAGGGCGACGAGAAATGAAAACGACGAAACCCATCTCGCCCCGCCGAAGAGCCCCTCATAAAACGCGTTATAGCCTCCAAGACCCAATTTCAGAGGACTGGTATTATGCTAATTATGATACGTACGTTGTTATTCTTTAAAAGCCCTATTTTACATTAAAACAACACCGACCTAACCAACCGTGATTTCATCTTTTTTTCCTTTCCTCTCTCTAAATATGAAAAAAAAATTTAAAAATTATTCTAAATTGAAAACACCAACATTATCTAATTTGAAAGAAAATGAATAAAATCTTACTCGTCCACGCAATGGCCGGCAGTCGCGATCCAGTTTTCGTTTAGAATCGCCCCTCCGCATCTGTGAGTGCTTGAAAAACCAAAAAATGACGTTCTCCGTACTGAAACCTGCAAAAAAGGAAATAGTAGGTCAAAGCCTTTTTGAAATCGATATCCTCCGGCAGAAAATGAAACTCCCTTTGTGGGTTTAACTAATATTTGTTGGAGGTCAAATTAAATCCTTTCCCTTAATTACGGGGCCCTCGTTCTTTGTTGTAAGGACGCCCACTGAAATATTAAGCCCTCAGGAGTTTATTTTATTTCACCCAATACTAATTGTATCGTCTCTTTTTGTTCAACTATTTTTATAATATGTATTTCGATTCTTTTGTTTTCAATTCAATCCTAACCTCATAAAGTTTACATATTTTATTTTATTAAATCAACTTAAAGTAATTTTTAAAAATTTTGACTCTAAATACCGCCTTAAGTACATAATATAAAATTCAATTAAAAAGAATAATTTTTCTCAGACTGGAGATTATAATAAGATGGATAATGTGTAAAAAAAAAATACGTGGAAAAATTTAATTTCATCATAATAAGTCATCTACACAAAAAAGAGGGTATTGAAGAAGATAGAAGGGGCTAAAAATTATAATATAGTAAAAACGTATTTTCACCCTTGTGGCATTTTTTAATAAATATTTCCGACAATAAACGGCCACTCCATCCTTCCCAGAATCCAATATTCTCCGATGTATTCCGGAGCGGAGTTATTTTTTGATTTTTTTTTATTAATTAAAATTTAGTTGAGAGAAAAAAAAATCTGCTAAAACTAAATAAATAAAAAATAATTATACCTAAAATTTTGATTTTAATAAAATTTAATTATTCTTATTATATAGGTACCTACTTACAAAAATGTTTGGCATGAAGGGGAAAAAAAAACGAAATAAGCCCTCGTTATTGAGTTTCTATTGTGACTGGGACTTAAAGGGGGGGGGTTATTATAAAAAATATATTCAATTCATCCCAAAAACACAATGATATCTGGACCCCTTAATTAATGACCACATTTTCTTCAGGGTTTCTGCCATCATTTATCTTGAAGTGTATAAAAGGTTTCATCTCTTTTTATTCAGTGAGCCCACCCTCCGTCAGTCTTTGGCCTATTATGGGGCAAAAAGTTTGAAAGGATGTAAAAAAAGTTGTTCTCAAGTTTTTTAACTTTTTTCCTTACCTGCCAAGGCCAAAGGCCGAAAAGGGCGTTTTTACCTCCGACGATCCTCGTCTCCTGTCGCCTATTTAACTGGGCCACACCGCATTCTGGAAAAGGGAAAATTAAAATTTTGACAAAAAAATCAATAGGAAAAAGTGAAAAAAGTTTGATTTTGACCTCCTTTTGCGGCGTTGTTGTTCGATGAGGATTGTGTGCTGAAAGGGGCTGAGACGAACGGAGATCGGTCCGTCGTCGTCGATTGTGCTGTCGTCTGCGCTACTTGCGTCGTACTCGTAGTTTGCGCAGTCGTAGTTGTCGACGTCGTCGTCGTCGTGCTTGTCGTCGACGAAAGTGGAGGAGCTGGTCGAAGTTTTGTCGGCCGCCCTGTAGGCCAAGGTTTCGGCCCCGTTATAAAATTCGGAGTCGACTGCGGCCTATTCGGAGACCACGTCGAATCCAAATGGTTTTCGACTTCATTCGGCGCTGTCGTCGTCGTCGTCAATTTCGTCCATCTACAAATATTTCAGTTTTCTTTCATTTTAACATCGAAAAATCTTACTTATCGTAATAATGACTAGAAGGCTTTGGCCTCGTAATAAAGGGAGGTCTGGTTGATAAATGGTCGCTAGGCCTCGAGAGATTCGGAGGCTTTATTTGACTTCCGGAAGTTGGCCATTTTTGAGGAGTGTAAAGCACCGAGGGCCCATTTGTATTCCACGGTATCCGCGAAAGCTCACCTAAAATTTTATTCATTAAAAGGGTTTAAAGGATTCCGAATTACCTTTTGTCAAATTATGAGCGCAGCACGTGCCGAACATAAAAGCGTCCACGCACATCCCGACGTGAACGCCTCCGCTGTTTATGCACTCCCAAACAAACATGCAATGTCCTTCGAGGTCGTTTACACGGCAGGGTTTCGGGTTCAACTGGTAGTCTATAAAAAACATCAAAAAATTCTTTATAAAATAATAAATTCAATTACAGAGATTGATTAAAGAGGCTAATAACGAAAGCAAAGCGGGTAGGGGTTTGAATAAATATTTTAATCAAGTTCGAAACTCGTCCGGAAGGAAGTTCCCCGAGGGGTAAACGAATTGCGTTTTTTTCCTTTTTGTAAGAAACCTTCTCCTTTTCGGGAAACACTCTCCGCCGATAATTGCTGAAACTAGCAAGGTCGCAGCCGTTCTAATTTCGGAAGCGTCTCACGTCCGATCCTTATTTCCTCTGGGTTTCATCCACCCCAAGACTCGAGCCCCCAACCTCTCCCCCCCTTTCCACCACTTCAATCCTTCCCTCCTCCCGTAGACTCTGTAACTTTTTCTATAATTAACTGTTACCATTTTCCTTGTAAAAGTTAAAAAAGAAAATAGTTTAAAAATGCTAAACCCGCATGACAAGTAAGAGTTGCAGAACTGTATCGTTACATTAACATGTCGTAACATGAATAAAATATGGATAAAATGAAAGAAAATATTCTAGGAAAGCACAAATGGGGAAAACGAATTTTACAAAAATTTAGCAGTGCCTACAAATTATTAGTATTAATAATAGGATCGCACCAATAATTTTCGATGCCTCAAGAACCTCAAAACTGATGGGATTTGACCTTAAATGAAAAAATCGTGTCAATTGTGAAGTTTTGCAGGGAGAGTTGGGATAGCATTAGAAAGAGAGAAAAGTTCAAATTTGCGGCTATTGTGTCAAATATGAAGCGATTTCTTCATTTTACCAATAAATTTTGAAATTTTAGAATCCATTTTTTAAAATAAAAATTGATCGAAAACTTGCGTCATGATTGCATAAATGGACAAGATTGTGTTCCTTGCAAAAGTCGTCTTGGATGTGTTATGGAGTTGTCGCTACATGAAGGGGTTTTAGAAGATCAAATTCCCAATATAGTCGGGGCCGATAAAGGGGTCGATAGTAAACATTTTTTCTTATCTTTATTAAATCCTCTTTTCCCCATAAACTTTATTAATTTTGTGTATCCTCTTTTCTCCTCGTTTTTACCCTTAAAAAACGAAAATTTTGAATTCAAAGCTTTGAAAGCAACATACCTACATAGACGATAAAAAAAAGGTGGTTTACAAGTGTCCCATAATGAATACGCTCGAATAATTCCATGTGTTAACTAAACAAGAGTGGTGGGCCGTGAGGGGGCCGAGAAGTTAGAGGCTGTTCAAACTATGTTGAAACACTTCGAAATGAGTTTAAGTCACACTAAGCCCCCTCTAAGTTTAATATGTTCAAATTAGCTTCCCCCCACCCACAACATCACCCTTCCTTCTTCTCTATAACTCTGACTGTAAACTACCCTATAACTAATAAGAGTTTGATTCAGTTTTATTTATTAGCAAAACTGCAACTTATTAATTCATTCCATATATCAGGATTTGACAATAAGAATTTTATTCAATAATTTATTTAATAAGGATTGACTAGAAGAATTTTTTTAAAATTATTTACTTATTCAATTATTTTTAAGACAATAAAGGAATGCACGAGGATAATAAAACAAAATGAATTTCAGTTCTATTCCATTTTTATTAATTAATACGGTTTTCAGGGAATGAATTATTACGAAATAATAATTTATAAAGAATGTTCAAATTACGCCGATAAAGTGGCTTTAGAACTTTGGGACAAAGGATGAAAAGAGAGTGCGCGTTTTTCCTCAATAAAGAGAATCCATTATTTTCTCTGAAATCTTATTAAGAGGGGCGCTATGGTGGAGCGGAAAAGGTAAAAGGGGTGGTTGGGGGGGACGAGGAAAAGGTCGAACCTGTTTTACACATACCAAATTGTATCCCGCGATCCTTTACAAAGGCGACCCCCTTCCTCAAGACCCATTCCGCTCTTAATTCATTGAGAAGTTCAAAGGAAAAGGCGTAACGCTTGATGTATCACGGGTTTAATCAACCGTGTTTCGAGTCAAGCACTTTTAAGGTAGCGATGAATCTATTACCTATTTTGACCTCATATCGGATGATACTAATAACCACGAGTCCGGGCAACCTATTTCCCACAACTCCAAGAGCATCCCCAAGGTTATTCCTTAATCAACCTTTTCTTAATGACGTAAACTCTTTATTGGCCAATAGAAGTATCTTTTATTAAAACGATCAGAATGATCTTTCCTCTTCAAAAAGATTTTCAATTTCAACTTTAACTCAAAAATCTAACTCCTAAAGCATAATAATGTTTTAGGTTTTTTTTAGCGGATTTTTCATAAGTTTTTTTTTAAATAATTAATTTTTATAAATAATTCATATGTATTTTTCATAAATAATTTTTTTAAACCAAATTCTAAGCTAAACTACTACAGTGTAGACTGCAGGATAACGAAGGTTACTTATTCGTTTTTTTTTTTTTTCATATAAACCTAACTTCGCAGGTGTACGATAGGTTTAAAAATTTGCATAAAGACTTCCACTTTTGAACAGTTTAAAGAGACGTTTGAAAGCGTTTCAAGACGACTGGAAGCCAGTAATCAGCGGCCATAAACACACGCGTGAAGGTTGTAAAGTTGGGTGCAATATTTTTATCCCCCTCCAACACTAAATTTAACATTGTTAACTTTAAAATACATATTCAAACATTAATTTTCATCTAATTTTTTTGGGCTATTGAAAAATTAAAAGGCCCCTCTAATAGATCTGAAAGATTGAACGACTTTTCGATTGTATCGGATTGGAAAGAATCAATAATTGATCAGGACTGGGAGGGAGTGGAGTAAAGGAATCTGAAAAAGGTTAGGAGGCTAAAAGACACATGGTCTCCGAACGGTTTTGTTTATTATTCATGACTCAATCTTGTTCTATCCTTTGACTTATTCAAAAAAGAAGAATGTGACCATCTCGCGGAAACATCCGGAAAACTTTTTATCCTCTCAAAAGTGAAGAGGAATCTAATAAAACGAAACTTATGAAATTTTTTGATAAAAGTTCCAAAAATGTGGAAAAAAAACTTCCAAAAAGTTTGAAGCTACAGGTGGTAAAAAAAAACTAATTTTTGTTTTTTTATTAAATAAAGTCAACGGAGGTAAGTCAAATGCTTAATAAGGTGATTAGAGTTTAGGGTTTTGTTTCCAATTAAAACTGCGTAGGTGGAGAAAGGCTTGAAATCATGAAATTTGCCTTTGGAGAGGGGAACTTATTAGATAAACACGAGACTTCCTGACAAGTTTACGATCCAAAGCCCCCACTCTTCCTCATCCATCTCCCAGCCCCCGACCGGCTAAAACATATATAACTCTGTTTAACAATTCCCAAGATGTGCTCGTTTAAATTCAGTCGGCAATATTTACACCCTGAATCTCATTTGCAAAGTCAAAATAGCGTTAAAAAAAATTTTCTAGCTTAATAATCGATTTATGTCAAAACTTACTCGAAGGCTTAAAATTACTTATCAGAGTTGGATATTTCGAAATTGATTTTGAAGGTCAGATGGACTAAACTTGGACGATTATCAGCTTCATGTTTGAGCCCGCAAACTTATTAGGTCTCGAATTCCGATAAGGGGTATTAAATCTGTTGATTTATCAGTTTTAAGCTTAATAACTTAATATTAGTTATTGACTTATTGCATACCTCAGGGGAATTATTTTCTCGTGAAATAAAGAAGACTAGTCATTTTTAATAAAAGGTTTTACCAAGTACCTCGTGAATAAAGTCATTTTAAAAATTACTGACTTTTCAATGAACTCTAGAAAAAATGATCCGACTTATTTTTAAAAAGCGAGTTCCTTTTAATAAAAAAAAACCTTCCAGTCTTCGGTTTTATAACCATTTAAACCTCAAGGAAAAATAGCTCGTTCAAAGATTGAAAGAAAAAGAGGAAAGTGAAAGAGGAAGAAGAAAAAACGAGTCTTTTGTATCTAAAAGAGCGGATACTCATAATTATCTCGTCTGGGAAGAGCAATCTTCTCCAACCCATCAGAAATTAATTCGATTTCTAAGCTGACGAGACTTTTAACTACTAAGTCTAAAGATACGAATTTTGTACTTTTTAAAAGTATCTGTTTTATAAAAATGTCTTTCCTTCCTATTTTATTGAAGCGATTGAAGTCGGAATGTCAAATGTAACCTTTATTCGAATTTCCATATCCTTCGCTCGTTTCCCGAATGAATGAAACATAAATAAACATGGAGGGAAGGGGGATTTCATAGGTTTGAAAACTTCTCCCTTTCTCGGGACTGCATTGAAAATTAATTTGAAAACGATCAATATTCAATCGTGCAAAAAAATGTGAAATGATGTGCGGGTGGGGATGGCGAAAGGTCAATTATTTAAATGTTTTTAGAATATTTATCCGACAGAGACCGGTTGTAACAGTACCGGCGATAGACATCGGTTGTCAACGTCTTTGGACTGGGTCAAGACCACCCTCAGTTATTTTTTTCATTTACATTTTTGTGCAAAGAGTCCATTTTTTAATGAATCCCATGAAGTGTCTGTCCATAAAGGTTCAAAGTTCCCCTAAAATGTGGCATTCTTGTGAGCTATTACAGTTCCAAAAATTGATCAAACAAAAACCCATTTCCACTATGTAAATTAAAAGGAATTAATCGATTTTGTATTTCTTGACAACCTGTGAAGAATTCTAGTATTTTGTAAAAGCGAAAAAAAAATTTTTAAACAAAAGTTTTTTTTGTTTTTTTAAATCAAAGGGAGTTACGACATGTTTATTAGTCTCAAGGCGATCTTAAATCCTTTTTTACCCTTCAAGCCTTTCTTATCTTTTGTTCGTCCTTATTTTATGTCCAATACAAACTCGCCTATTTCGTCAAAAATTCTTCATCTTTATTACATAACTAATGAAGTCGTGAACAGTAAAATTCAAAGAAAGATTTTTTTTATTAGTCAATTTATCAGACACTACATTATTCTAAACTTACTTAATTTGAATAACAAAAACGTATTTATAAAAACATTAAGGAGTTGAAATTTTTTTAAATTAGTTTTGGAATTGGAAGACTTTCTTGGACGAAGAAAACTGGAAGTGATCTTTAAGGTACGAAACTACTTTTCTAATTGCACCTTCAACTAGGACAGAGCTTAATACGTCTCCGATTGCCATTTTATAAACTCTTTTCTTAAACTAAATAAAGATAATTACGTCATTCAGGCTTTTTCTGAAGAGCAACAAAAGTTTACAAAAACCAGCTTACCTCGGATTTAAATTATTGGGCGATTTCTCCCCGAAGCTCTTAGGGGGTTAAGGAAAGGAAAAAAAATTGTCAAATAAATCTTCCTTTTTGGGAAAGGTGGGAGGGATGTTGTATTAGAGGGAAGTATTCAAGTGACAACTGTAAATTCTAATCAGCCCCCCTCTCCCCCTTTACTCTTGGTTTAACGGAGAGATAGAGCAGGGCCTTTTCCTACCCGAAATTTACAGCACGCTTTGATTTATCTCTTGATGTCACACTTGGGAGGCTTAACGCACTTAGACTTTGATTATATTCATTCCCCAAGCTCGTTTTGATTAATGTTTTGATAAAAAGCGTATAAAATTAATTCAATTATCATTGTCAACCACACTAACAGTTCAAAGAAATGAATCACTTATTCGAAAAGGCCACAGTTATGTTAGTTAAATTTTTTTATTTTATATTGTAGGCAATGTTCATTACCCAAGCACTTAATATGAGATGGTTGAAAATCGTCACAGGAATGTCTCATGTCTTTTAATCCGAGGACTAACTTTTAAAATAGTTCAAATGGAACTTGCATTTGGGATACTTAAGTTATTGATACCCATCATAATGAAGAGGATTTTAGAACAATTTTTCCCCCAGAGGATGCGTCGAGTGCTATTTAAATTGCTACTTCTTCCCTCTTCTTCTGAGAATCTAAATTAAAACGATTTTCTGAGGAAAAATTATAAGCGAAGTAAAAAAAGGAGATTTTTCATAAAATTACAACCGTGAAAATCGCCAGCGATTCAATTCAAAGGGGGAAGGGCAATTAAAAGGGAATAATTGATAGGATCTGGGGTGACAACTAATTGGACGGTCGGGATAATCCTCCCGCCCAGCCAATCTCGCAGGTACAGTAAATTTAAGAGCTTTAATTTTTATAAATATTTTTTTATTAACCTTTTTTTTGCGAATTCCAAAGCTACTTACTGTGAAGTCCTTTCATTTGAGCATGGGCCAAGAATGAAAGCGAAAGAACCACTATTCCTGCCAGCGACCCTCTCATCCTTCTCCCTGGAAAACAAGAGAGAAAAAATTAATAAAACATCATAAATAATCTCAAACATCTTTCTAATGGGGAAAAAAATTGTTAAGCCATAGATCACTCTTCAAAATTCGGAAGTAATAATTTTATTTTTGTGGGCATATAAAAAAGGGAAAAACGACGGATAGAAAAATACGTGCTGAGATCGTGTTTAGCGCCGGAGGCGTCGTCTAACCTTGGCCCACTCTACAACCAAGCGGCGCATCTCAAAAGAAAGTGAGAACTTTCCAGTTCAGTCTATGAATTCTAACGCGCAGAAAGGTCGTTCACTTCTGAATGTCATGATTCCCGACTTTGTTTGCTACCAATGCAAAGAAAAGCTTTTATTAAAAAAGAAAATATAACGTTAGAAAAAATATTGAATTAATAAAAATTTAATAACAATAAAATTCAATATAAAATTAATTAAAATTAGATGAAAAAAATTTAAATAATACATGCAACTTTTATAATACATGCAACCTCGTACTTTTCCGGTTTTACCCAGAAATAAAAGGAAAATTTCCCTCAAAATCATATTTATACTAATTATAAAATATTTAATGGTTTTTTTTTGTTTTTTTTTACTGCGACGAGGGCGTTGGACGGTAAATGGTATCTGCGCTTTTTCCTCCTATTTCTCAGCTTGGCGAACTTGACTTTTATTCGGTTTCCGTGAGTGATTTAGCGCCTTCCTCGCCTCTCCGAGTTTCTAATCTACTCTGGTTAATCTTTTCAACTCACAAGGTCTCGAATTTTATCAAATTAAATTTCTAGGTTTAAAAAAAAACCATTTCAATCGTTCACAATCCAATCAGAGGTCAGCAAGTGAAAGCATTGATCGTTTCAATAAAAAAAAAAGCAATAACAAGATTCAGGAACAATAGAAGTACCTAATAAAAAATAGTTTTAAAACAATAAAGTATTCAATCGACCTAAAATTATCCTAATTTCAAACAAAATCAGTTTTTCAAAAGGATTAAAAAATTAATCGTATAATGACTCGCTTTTGCTTTTAAAATGTCAACTTTAATTGACGTCGAAACATGTTTGTTTTTCAATTAACTTTTTTATTAAGGTTTATACGTTGGCATTGTTCTAGATCGGAAATTAACTTTCTTCGTGTAGTCTTCGCAATATCTTCTTTGCTTTCACGCGTTTAGCCTCCGTTTTATACAAGCAGGTCAACCTGGGCGGATAAGTGCATCGGGAGAAAAGGATAAGGAGTAAAAGTCAAGTTCGTATAAGGGACTTCCTTTTGTTTATAACAAAAATAAACAAAACCCCTTTAAAAAGGCATTTCGAGAAAGTTTTTTACGTTAAATTTTTTTGACAATTATTAGAGAAAGTATCCCGTTCGGAAATTCGAGATAGTTTGAAAAAATAGTTTTTATTAACATTCTTCCTTTAAAGAGCATACAGGAGGGCAGTAGGTGTCTGTTTTATATCTGGGTCGAAGTGACTATAATTAGAAGAGGGCCCCAAAAAAGTATAATTAAGGGTTTTAAGTAAGGCAATTAAAGAACTAGAATTCAAACGTGGATTTTTTAAAATTGTTCCGTGCCTCGGATGTTTTTATAACGGCGATTCGTTCCATTTGCAAACGCCCCTATTTAAACGAAAAAACTCGATTTCATGCGTTGAATAAAGCGGAATGCAATTTCAAAAGCTATTGGGCATTAAATGTGTTCTAACTTCCTCGATAAAAATATTTTATAACCCCTAACTCATATATTATGAGAATTAAAATAAATATTTTTCCATATCGTTGTCAAGTTGAATGACATTTTTTAAACCAAATATTCCCCTTTTAAATGTGTATTTAGATTTGAAGCTTGAAAGATGTAAATTTATGTATTTTAAACTATTTTCATGATTTTACCTCCTTAACATTTTTTTGCATTTTAAATAACTCGACTGGGAAAAAAATGTCTCTCATTTGAAAATGATAATTTAACTCTCGTTAGGTGTTTTCTTGGCGGCCTCCTACACCTTTTCTTATCAGAAAAACGTCTCATTTCCTTTGATTATTTGACGTGAAAACCGCGTCTTGTAAATTAATGGATTCGCGTTTATGAAAATTTTCTTATCGCGCAGTGGAGATAAAAATAACAAGTCAAACTTTTGAGCGATCTTTAATAAATTAAAGAAACAGCATAATGTAAGTTTTCATTTATTTTAAAACCTCAAGAAAAACAGGCTAGGATCATCTTAAGAGGTATAAAAGTCAAAAACATCCATCTAGAAATTTAAATGGGAGATGATAAAAACAGAGATAGGAATGTGGGAGAGATCTAGTGGACGGTTTTTAAAATAGCGGAGTTTCGTTTTGGGAGGGTTTCTCTCGAAAAGGGGGTAAAATCGACGGGACCGCGTCAAAAGAGGCGGAAGGGCGCTAATTTTCAAACTTGTCAAACTCCCTTTCCGAGGCTATCTGTCTTGATTCAACCCTTAATGGCGGGACCTAATCTCAATTAAAAACTTTCACGAACCCCGGAGCCGCAAGTCCTCCGAGATTTTAAGCAGGTAACTTGATACTTCAAATTAGTAGGAAAGGACGAGAAACCTCAGAAGTCCGCAGAGGAGTTGATGCTAATAAAATTTTCAAACGTATTAAAACTTTTTTCAAATTTTAAAAAAAAGACGATTTCCTCAGATTTCTGAAGACACCTCCAATTTATCACTGGCATCGCTAAAGGACCGTGATTATGGTTTCCGTTTTCTTTTCGCTGGGCTTCCTCATTTTTTTAAGCTGAAAAGGAGAATTTACCTTTAGATTCCATTCCAAAGTTCCATTTTTAAATCAGGGAAATGAATGACAAAATGTTTAATACCTGATATTAATCACCCTGCCCTTTAAAAGCTTGTTTTTGTTACTTTCCTGAATAGTCAATAGGTGTTATAAATAATAAATAATTGTTCCGATTACCATTTAAAACTCGACTCTCGTGCAATAAAGAATCGCGTTAGATCCGATTAACACTTCAGTTATTAAATAACTGAAGTAATATTATACACAATTAACTCCGGCACGATAATTACAAATCGAGTTAAAAACGGCTTCCCAGTCACGCTATTAAAATCATTTTCTATTTCACCTCATTAAAAGAGCTAGGGATTTTTTTAACAGGGTAAAAATCAAAGGTTGCGAATAATTTGTAAGGAATTTACAAATTCTGAATGTGGAGCATTTTGGTCGAAATTCAAGGATCGTTCCAGTTCTTCACAGATCTGGATGTTAAGACGAATTTCGCTTTAAATGGTGATCGGCCTAGTTGTGTGTCCACTCCGTGGCATAACTGTCTTCTTTTTCACGGAAAACGGGACCTTTTAAGATAACGTATTTTTTTGTTAATCTAAACATTTTTAACACTAAAATGGGTCTAAATTTTTCTTGAGATTGCGCTAATAGTTTTTATTGCATGGGCCTTCATCATGAAACACCAGCCAGAAGAAACCTTCAGGATCAATTGCCATTCTGCAGTTCTGTCACTTTATCTGGTCCGTCTACAGTTAGTTCTCCAGCCTTCATTATGACTCAACTTCAACTATTACTTCAGTTTCTAATGTTTTCTTTCATCTTCAGTACAACACCCACAGGTTTCACGAAGGCTTCTTTATGACCCATAGGCCATATCAAGTTACTACTCTAATGAAAGAAAAATTTTGAAAAACGACGTTTGAAGAATTTAAAAAAGGATCAGCGCGTGCCTTTCTGTTTTGCAATTGTAATGAAGCGATTTAGGAAAGGATCAATCAGTGGGGAGGAGCTCTGACCTTAATGAACAGAAAACGGAGAGTCACAGAGATGAAACTCGGAAATGCAAATATGAAAGGCGATCCTGAGGTAGAAGGGAAACGTATTAAATTTTGATTTATTTCACTAATCCGAGTGAATCGAGAGAAATCCGCAATCATTCGGTTTAAGCTTCTGTTTTCATTCTTATTTTGTGAATTTCAAATTGATCGCAACACAGTATTGTGCGGACAAATCTATACTTGGAGAATTTTATGTGTCCGGAAATAAGTAGATACGTAATAAAGATGTCGTACGGTAGAACCTGTTGTCACTCGAACGATTTATAATGTTGACAAGGTCATGGAACGTGTAACGGGCTCTCGCCAGAACATGGAAAGCACTCAGAAAATCATTTATGCACAATTCCAACCTGTAACTGTTATTGCTCTTGAAAAGATCCGATGGCTGAGCTATAGAACATTCGCCATATAGGCACAAAAGCGTTTGAGATTAACATTTTATCGATTAAAAGCTGGTTTTTTCATTTTATTTTTAAAATAAGGTTTCAAGGGTCCTTTATTAAGGTGATACCTATCCAAAAAGGATATACATATTTTGTCTGATTTTAGTGATTCTATGACAATTTTAGCCCATGATCGGTCTCGGAGCTTGATTTTGCGGAACGAGTGACGTCCTTGACACGATTCCGATATCGAAGAGATACCGGTATACCGCTTTACATGTAACCGTTTCTTCTCACCGGTAACCTTATTACTATACTCTTAAACTTTTTAGCGGATTTTTTTTCTTCTTCATTCGGTACATTATTCAACACAGATCTAGTTAAGACCTCAAAGTCCAACTTTTTTTGAAATACCTACCGTTTGCGGGATCCAAACAGGGTTTGCGGTTTTTCAAATGGGAAAAAAACCAAATCATTAACGGGAGCTAATCAACAAAATTGAAAGCCAGAAGTGAACCCATCCATTAAAGCTTTTTCGGCTCGAGAATAAACGAGGTCGTAAAAGCCTTTTAAAAAAGCCTTCATTTAGTAACTATGAAACAAAGCTACCTTTACCCAATGGTTTATTATTTCAAATGAAATAACGGAAAACTATCATTGATTCCTGAAAAATGCACCATGTTATTTTGCTTAAAAATAAAAAATTCTTCGCATTTTAAATTCCAATAAAAAATTTATTTTTTATTCTATTTGGATTCCGTGTTTATAATAAAATGTAAAAATTCCATTTATGGTGAAAATTTGTTGTGACGTGAAATTCCATGTTGGGTCTAATCTGGATTGAAATCTTGTAAAAATAAAGAAAAAAAAAAGTTATGCGGAAAACCGTTCCGTTTTATCCACATGTTAAAGAGTGCCCTCCGGTCTAACGGGGCCGTCAAAGGGTGCCTGCCTCAAAGCCGGACGATGATACGCGCTTAGGAAAAAGTTCGAGTCGCAGCAAGACCCCGTAACGCCGACCGGTTTTGAACCGTAACTCAGGGCTTGAAGATAATCCGGTTTTCGAACCCAAAGCGAAAAATCCTTCCTTGAAGAAATTTGAAGCCGGCAAACGTCAAGATACGAGATGCCGTGAAATTTTCATAGGATAAGGCACGAAGACTCATTTACCCAACCGAAACCAAATTTTTAGATACACTATCAATGCACAACTTTTTACAACTTTCACTCTTTTCAAGTTTAACACATTATAAATCTTGGATACAAAAGTTCATAAGTCAAGAAATAATGGCTTAATTGGAACTCTATTTTAATATATAAAAAAAAGTATATTAAAAATTGTAAATGAGAAGAAGAAAGAATAAAAAAGAGCACAATGGAAAGCTCCTGTATTAATTAGCGCCCAGAAGTGAACCCCGACGTAGATAATTAGTGCGGAAAAGTTATGATCACTTAAAAACCCGGCAAGCTCATTTTTCTTTCAAAGAAGTTTGTTTTCGATAGCCGTAATTAAAGTTACTCCTATCCAACGTCTAATTACCTATTTCGAAGAAGGAGTAAAATTATTATTTTTAATTATTCGGACTTGAGCAAGATTCAAATCGGATTTTTTATTGAAAAATGGGGATTAACCTATTTTTATGGAGCGGAAAAAAATAATAAATTAATTATTTGATAAGGAAATTCTTTAGACCGGTGTTACCCGTTAAGTAGCTTTGGATTGAGACGGGAGTCGTATTTTAAGTGGGCTAATCGAGCATGTGGATTATCGGTGAAGCTTTGATTTATTTTTTAAGGCAGAACCATTTGCAAGATGACTGCTTTAATTTTTTTTTACATTTTTTAAAAGTTTTCTTATTTTTAATTGTCTGAGAATTCTGGAGGAATTCGGGAAGGATTTCAGTAAGTGAGAAAGGGTGGGGAGATACTGTTTGATTAGAGCGAAGTAGCCGAAGCGTATCGACTTCATTAGCGAACTGGACTCACAAAAAAGTTCACGAACGCGAAATATGAGGAATCTCTGAACATTTTTTTCCTTCGTGGAAGAAATATCTTCCAAAAATGAACGAAAATTTCCGTTTCTTTTCTTTGAATTCTAAATACCGTGGGACTTAATTTCTATAAAGGTTCCCATCAGTAGCCACTGTATCAAAAGTTTTAGGTAAGAAATTCAAAATTCAACAAAAACCATGTCTGTAGGCAAAATAGGGCAAAATAGGCCTAAAATCAGTTTCTCTCTCAGCACCCTATTGATCTATTGACTTGAAATTTTCAGGGCATTTCCTCACTATTTACAACAAGAGCAGAGAAATCTTAATATCAGTTTGAATAATGAGTAACCACATTGTTGAATGATGTTTTGAATCACTCTGAACCGGTGGACTTGACATTTTCATAGCTACCTCACTATCACTCTCTTGGAGTCAAATATCCTATTTGACTATTTTGACCGAACAGTCTTTAAATCTTCTAACACCTCAACGTTTTTCTCACTAAGTGGCCTACAGCGTCGCTAACTAGACCTGAGAAAGCCATTTTTAATAGTCGAGCTTTTAAACAATAGGATAATAAAATAAAGGTTGAAAATGAAAATGGGACGAAAAGAATTGATTGAAACTATAAACAAAATCTGAAGTCTACCATGAGTCTATCGTCGCCCGATTTTTCTTTATGACGTTAGCGCGTTCGTGACATGACGTTAATTGAAGGGTTGCGGCATCGGGAACGTCGGACGTTTTTAAAATCAGGAGAACACGAGCGCCCCGAGATAATTAATCACCATGCTCGACGATTTAGATTTAATTTCCATAAGAGCCATTTAGAAAGCTGGAACCTAGGATTTAAGAAAAGGCTTCCAGCTATAATTAATTTTCGTTACTAAGGGACCCTCCCGAAGTAGTCGAGAAAGTGCTCGGGAAGACCTACTTGTCCAGACGTTTAATTGTTATCCACTCGATGATAATCATCTTTACGCTTTTGTGATCCAAGTCTCAATTGGTTGATTCGAAAAATTAACTTTTTGATTTTTTTATTTCTTTGAAACATTCGCTCACAAAAGTCTCTGAGACATCAAGGGACGATAAATAAGGATAAACGAGGTTCGAAAATTGAAAACCTCTTTTGTACAATACAATTTCGCTTTAAATCTGTCATGGAAAAAAAGGAGGCCTTTTAATAATAAACAGGTTGAACGTCCCTATACGAGAGGGGAAATGGAGTTATGTGACGTGAGAAAGGAAAGCCTCCAGTTTACTAGTCCCGGCTACAATGTAAAACCCGGTATACGCCTATTGCCTCGAGCAGTAAATAACGCTTCTATACTAAGAGGTGGCCTCTCTATAATTAAATAAAAGGCCTCCCCTCTTCTTTTTTGTTCACTCTTTTATCGAATGCCAATATCCATGAATCTCCGTGAAAGTGCTGAAACCCGTGGATAGTTTACAAGTCCCGCTTTTTTATAAAATGAGCGAGTTTAAAGAGGTTGATGTATTTTCTCGAGTTTAAAGGCGAAAATTCCTTGTGTTAAGTTAATAAATTTATAGTAGGTAAGTGTGTACTGTTTAACTCTTGGAGTACTCATAAAGATCTTAGACAACGTGTCAAGAAGAAAACTAAAATTTCAGGGAATCTCCTATAATTTATAATCTGACGAGAGATACCCTTTTTTCAGCCTCCTCAGCAAAATTAGATGAGAAAAAGATGTTTTGGAGGGGGTGATGGGAGGGTGGTAGTGGGAGTTGTTTGAAGTTGATGGGATCATTTGATGTTTGGAGAGGTCTGTAGAGCCCCGTATTTTGAGAAAGTTTATTAATTATTTTCTGGCAAGGAAAAAAATCCAATTTTTTTCCTTCTTTTTTTGCTTTCCACAAAAGGACACGAAAGTCATCGTTCTCTATCGACACTCTCGTCTGTCTAACTAATATAGAATCGCTAAAAAGTAAAAACAAACATAAACCCCTTAACGATTTAGAAAGCCACCTAATAACCTCTATAGAACGTATTTCTAACAAGATATTATAGGAGAGTTTACTTTTTTATCTTTGAGCGATATGAAAAGGAAAGTGCTCTTTCAACTCAATGAAATCATTGTTTATAAAAAAGGAGGTCGTAAAACAGATCAAAAGTACAAAAAATTAATTATTTGAAATCTTTTCTATCATAAATTGAATAGTTCAGCTAAGATGTGTGCGAAAAGAGAAATGGATTGATCTTTCATGGGGGTGTGCTTCGCTAATTGCTTCTCTTAATTAGCGGAAAAGCCTGTCACTGTTTATACCCAAAAAATATGAAAAAAATCTCACTTGAGGTATTGGGCTCACTAAGCCAACTTCTAAATGGGTGTAAATTAAAACTTCTGAACTTTTTTTGAAGAGCTAGAGCATTAAAATTTCGAAAGGGAACCGGTAACATAAATTTTTCAAGCCAGGTTGTAGGGTAATAGGCGTGAAATAAGCTTTTCGTCTATTCATAGGTGAAATTTGGCTAACAGGATTTTCTCTGCTATTTTATTACCCTTATAAAAAGAACTCGTCGAAATAGGGTTTACTTTCGAAAATGTTTTTAAAACACGTGATGAGCTACGAGGTTAACCGATTTGAAACGTGCAGAACCCTTTTGAGATGCGAGACCCAGAAATTTCTTTTGAAAAAGGAATAAAATACGTCCTTTTCATGAATTAATGCTCAGAAAATACTTTCCAAAATCGATCCATCGCAAAAATTTTACTTGAACGTCATAATTCCCAAGAAAACCTAACAATAAATTATCTACAGTTTTAAGAAAATTACATTTACGATGTCAATTTATTTTTATTTGTAATTTTACAGTTGAGAATTTGATGAAAAATACTAATAAAATCTAAGAACAACCGTTTTCTTTTATTAACTTTGTATTATGAAGATAAAAATATAAACAATTAAATAAAAGTTTATGGACAAGGAAGGACGCTTGAAGTTTTATTTCTCTGTGCAGTTTTACCGTTAGGGAGAGTGAAAGAATGTCCAATTAAATAACTGGCGTGTATAAAACGTCGAAGAGACTTATTGTTATTTAAAGAGTTTTTAACGAGTCGGGTGGTTCCCCCCAACGTGAAATAGGTCGAAATATCGCCTTCGGGGAAAAGCCCGCAAGTCCTGGGGGTGCGGCGGGACTGAAATGAAAGTGAAAAGACGTTTTAAAAAAAATTTCCAAAATTGGCTATTTATATCTCAATTTTCCACGTTTTTGCACAATGTTTGAGGTGAAAGTTATTTTCTACTTTTGCACGTTTTATTACCATATAAAACTAAAAGCATTTAAACTACTTAAAAGTGAAAGATAAGACATTTTTCTTCAAAATACATAAAACAGGCGAGGTAGTAAAATGTTTTGTCATTCAATTATTAAATCTTAATAAACTCAGTTCTTCTCTTCTTTGAAGACAAATTGAAAGGTCAGAAAAATTAGGCCCCAAAAACTTTTGAAATCTACCTATTAAGTCCTTTTTTTTTCTCTTCTTTTTTTTCTTTTCTTTTAGATATTTTTAAACCCAAAATTGCTCCTATCAACAGAGTTTTATTGCAAAAAATTTGAAATAATTATCACATACTCTCACATATAAAAGCTGCAAAACATTTTTCATGGCTTGTGAAAATCTGTATTAAAACCAAAGATATTGCAGAAAAATATAAGAAGTTGAAAATCAGTACGAAACGAGGCTAATATGTAATATAGGAAAAAAATTAGTATAATATGCAATATTTCATGTGCTAAGATAAAATTGGTTCAAGAGACTTTTTACCCTCTTGTCCTTTTGATTTATAGGGAATTTTTTTCCAGAAGTTTTTCCTGAAGAAAAACACGCAACCTCCATCAATCTCGTGGAAAATTTGAAGAAAAAAAAAGTAGGACCAACGTATTTTTCACAGGGACCGTTATCAATAGATAGCCCTCATTCGTTCACCGCAGACGTCGAAAAAAGAACAGTAAAGACAACGAGAAAAGAAAATCGAAAAGCCCCCATACATCGTCAATTATTTCGTTCTCCGACTCCTTTCTCCGGAAGGCGAATTTACTCTCGAGCATGCGACTACCGGTCTCGAAGTGTGCGTTTGTGTTCGGTGAGGAAAAGAGTGAGAAAGAGAGAGAAAACTAACTGTCCTCATCCACCGTTAAAATCCCCCTCCAACACTCTCATATGTCACGTCAAACCCCTATTTCCGATATCGTCACTAAAATACGATAAATTTTTTCAAACGGAATCAGAACTAACAGTAATAACTTTTTTATTTCCATAATCAATTTCCCCCATAAATCTCTTTAGAAAATTTTATAACCACCAATAAAATATTCAGTTATTGAGTCATTAATTTAAAAGTACGTCATTTTTATTGTCTTTTCAAAGGAAAAATAATTTAATTTAAACTAAGAATATTTATAAAAAAATTAACAAAATTTGGACTTAAAGTGTTTGATATTACCGAAAAAAGAAATGCCGCTGTTTACTTATTAGAGGCACAAATTACTTTATTATGCAAATTATGGGGGTATTACGCACAGATTTGCGAAAATTGATAGTTTTTTACAAATTTCTGCGTTTTAATTCCCGTTTTTCTACCGGGTGGCTCGGAAATCGTGAGAGTACATAATCAAAATGGTTTAACGTGAAATTATCAACAGATATTAGGGAAAAACGTTGTCTCGGAATTATAATTAAATCAATTCAAGATTATAAGCAATTTAATGGATTTGAAAAAATGCAATCAAACATAGTTGAGCAGGACTTGTTTTTTGTTTTTTTTAGGGTATTTGACTACTAGGTCATTTTTCAGGACTTGGATTTACATAGGTACCTCCAAAAAACACAATAAAATATGCATTTTAGAGCTGCAAATTTTGTTGTTCTCCAAAAACACTTTAAAATCAAGATAAAATGCCAAATTTATTGAACGTACTCACAAAAATCTGGGTGAAAACATTCATTTTGCACTCAATTTCAGAGGCCCATGCACAATTTTTTGAGATAAGCTTAAACTTTTTCCCCCATTTATATTTTAATGGTTTTTATTTCATGACATACATATTTCACAGATTTTAGTTCATAAAGGCAAAATAAAATTAGTTCTACCAAGGATTTTATGGATTTTGGAAAGACTTTGTGGAGAAGATGCATCATTTTTATGTTATAAATATAAATTTTTAGAATAACCTCATAGGGTTTCACAAAAAAAAATTTTATAGGGCTTAATAATTGAATTTTTTTTAAATTTAAATTGAGCAGAACATCAAAATTAACGGATACCTGAATCAAAATTTTAGTTTAATAATGTACGATAATTTTTTTTAATGGTCACGATTTCAGATTTCCTCTTCTTCCAATTATCAGTAATTCCTATCCTGTGAAAAGGTAAGGTCACAAGTATCTCAACCGGTTTCCTAGATCAAGTTCTTTCCATGTATTAGGAACACGGCCCGTTTTATTTTTTCAGAAAAATTGTAGAAGTTTTAAGTATGAAATAAAATTGTTGTGTAAAATAAAATTGTGTTAAACAAATTGGGGTGAATTGAAAAATAAAGGGGATTTAAAAGAAATGAATTTGACGTACGGTAATAGAGGTCGAGTGTCGTTTCGCTCGTCCAATTCGCATCACATATCAGATGAAAGTCAAAATCCGAGCGCACAAGTCACTTGAGTGAGTTCGCCACGCTACTGACTGACGAGACGTTGCTTTCTTTGGCTCCCCACTAGTGTACGGGCGGGGAAGATACAAGAAGGAAAAAAAAAAGCTCCCTTCCTTTAACTCGCGCGGCTCACTCTCTCCTCTCTTTGCTCTTCGTCCGTCGCCTCTTCTTTCTCTTCCTATGACGTGAAGACAAGTCCTTCTTTTGTCCGTTTTTTCCCCTTTGGACTTCACCCGAGAAGCACAGGTTTGGGCATCATGCCATAAACGACTCGGACTTCCAGATGTTCGATTTTAAGATACGATTTGAAATACAAACCGCATGGGAAAAATACAATAGAAAAACTAAGATGCGAACCGTTTGTGGTATGGAAATCTCGAACTTCTTTCTCCTTCCCTATACTGGGGCCCATGTCAGCAGACTCCTTAGCAGTATTCTAGATTTTTCATATGTCCAAAATTTACATACATAGACCTCACCATTTTTCCCAGAATCTAGAGCAATCAGAACCATCAATAATGGAGCCTTTTCATTCAGGTTTATGTTTATTTTTATGACTGTTATTATTCATCTGAATGGAATAGTATGGAATATTCCCATAAATAAAAACTAAAAGTGATAAACTTCTAGTTTTTAGTGAGCCAGAAACCAATATTATATGTTTCGATAAACGTTTTGACCTACTGGGTGGAACAAAAACCACTTGTCCAAAAAAAGGCCTATTTTAGGTTTTGTGGTTTATAAAGTTTGGATCAATCAAAAATAAAGACATAGTAAAGACTCGATTATCTCAGTGGTCGCTAACAACCCAATATTTAAAAAAGAATTCATGTCCATAAAGTCCAAAGAACAGCTCAATTGGTTGTCAAATACGCAAAGTGAGGATTTTCATATTAGTCCCTGTTTAGGATGTCTCTCTTTCTTTTTTCTGCGGTTTTTCCTTTTAAGATTTTCCTAGATCTTGATCTCGTTTTATTTAGTTCTCAACGACCGCACAAGATGAACGTTTTCGACCCAAATGCTTCAAAGGTTGTCATGACACGTGTTGGCATTTGGCGAACACCCGAAGACGGTATCGTCCCGCATTCTATGGCCCCGTTAACATCAATTAAAAGGCCACCATCCGTGATGATTATCAATCCCATCTTTTTTCTCCATCCGAGTAGTTGAGGCCGATATTTTACTCAGAATCCGATAGTTAAAGGGGTCTTAAGTGTGGTTATAAATCATGCTTGAAACAATTATATACGAGGTAACGAGTCTCTTTCTCTCGACGGCGCTGTGGGACACGATCTTCGGCCCGGAATGATTCGGATCTCCGCCAACTCTGCCGCTAATGCCTTCCGCTTTCTCCACTATTTCACTGTCCCAGTGCATGATCAAATATTGGCGGCCGGAGTCATTAAATGGGCGTGTATGATTCTAAGTGAGTGAAAGTCCTATGTGAACATCGCGATATATGTATCTGAATCTATAAAAGGCGTTTTAAGAACAATTGGAACGATAAAGGATCGCGAAAAATGAAAGAAGGAAAAAATTAAATTGACATCAAATAAGCAATAAAACACAAAGAAGAAGTTCAAGAATCCGGTCTAGTTACTCCGGGTTACTTTTACTCCGAGAACGCATGATTATCTACCGTATTATATTGAATGAAACCTTACAATAGTTATATTCTAAGGTATGAAATTAACCATTATATCTAAAAGAATCAACCCTTCATATCTTTTTTGGCAGATTTAGACCAAAATTTACTGGAAATCAAGTGTAGAATCGAGAAAAAATCAACCATAGCCAAGTAGCTCCTATTTTTATGACAATATTTGACAATAAAATCGAAATTTCCGACCGTTTTATTTTCGTTCATCCAGTGTTATTAACATTTTCGGGAACTCCGTGGGAGGAGTTGAACCGTTGAGATCGTAAATTTACAAAAATTAAAACGCATAAAAACCTCTGGACGTTAACATTTTGAAGCCGCTTCGTAAAAAACGTCCCGTTATTACACTTTTAAGACATTGTTACCTTAAGATTTGTGTCGGCAACAAAATAAAAACGTTCAAAAATTGGCACCTAAGCTGTTCCGGGTACCGCACGCTTAACTTTTATGATCTCCATTTTAAAAAGATCCAATGACGTCCAATTTGTAATTGGAAAAAAAAATTTTTTTTTCATTTGCTTTCTGAATCTAATTGCTTCGGTTACACGATCGCTTTTAATGAAACGTTCAACTTAAAATCCCAACGGTATCCCCTTTAATTGCCTAGGATAAGTACTGTTAAGATTTAAGTATGGGCAAATAAAACAATATGCAGTAATAAAATTTTTCGTTCTTATTAATTGAAGGACCCGGCAGCGTTCCGCAGAGCAACAAGAGAACTTGTCACCGCGTTCCACCATATCAAGTAAAACCAGCCTCTCCATGAAAAACCACTTCCGTCGACAAAATTGTCTGAAATTGGCCATTGTCTGTATATTTTAGTATTTGTGGAGAGGTCTGAAGAGCCACGATATTTATTGAAATCATTGAAGTTGACACTGTCCCCTTTGTGAAAGTACAAATAATTTTATTCGTTTTGGTGATGTCTTCTCACTGATTTTTGTGGTAAGAGGGAGAAAAAATAATTTTTTTTCCATTTCAGTACAATGGCCGTTTATTTTTCCTTTTCATTTTGTCGAAAGCCTATTTAGGTGATTCTTTTTTCTACTTTTCTAGCGATAAATTGAACAAAACTCATCAACAAATTATAAATTGAAAAGAAATTTAATTGTTTACTGTTTATAAAAATATTGGTTTGGATGCTTGAATCGAAGAGTAACTAATTTCAATGTAATTATTGCGGTAAAGCATTGAAAGAATGACTCGACGAATGTTTAATTTAATTAGTATTAGTGTTAGTGCGTCGTCATTGCTTGAAAGTGTTGGAACTGTCGGGATCCGTTGATTGGGAACTGATTGATTTATTGTATATCAACTGCCCTAAATAGAAAGTCCTGGTGTCGGCAACCTGACAGAGCCAAGTCAGCCAACGGTAAAATACGATCCCTCAGGTGGACATCGACCATTCGAAAGTACCGTCCGAGAAATATTTTTAAATATTTTACTCTTGTATATTAAATATTAATTCTAGTCTATGAGATAACGGGTACGGAACTAATCGGTTTGCAAAGGCTCTCAACGATATAACCGCTACTGGCTGCTTAATCACAACGTTAACCGGAAAACAAAACAAGGATTTGTTTAAACTCAAAATGAGTACAAAGCCAAAAGTTGCCATTTTTTAAGATTATTTACTAGTCAATTTTTGTCCGTTTATTTGAGTTCTAAAGCGAAAGGCTTTGATTGAAATTGGAAAGCACGAGTGAGAAGAAAAAAGTAAATTTATTAGCTTTCTTTGAGCAATTTGCACCATGGAATCTTAGTGGCTGCCATTAAAGATTTTTGCGTCGAGATTCTTCGGGTTTGATAAGAAGCCGCCTTCGTTTGATGAAGCGATCAAGATGAGGATCCGTGACCACCATCCAATTAGGAGGTCACTTCCCTTTTTTTCGGGCAGATCGGAAGGAAAAAAACAAAATCAGGTCGATGTGATTACGGGGGAAGCCCGGAACTGAAGACAAAAGGACAATTTCATAATCGGGAGATTCACTTTCGCCCGCATCACTTTCGCCGTTCGAGGCGAACCGTTCTATTGTTTTCCAAGGACTTTCCTCGCTTTAAACATCCTCGAATAAAAAATATGTAACGCGAAGGCTTCCGAAACGGGATGAGGGGGAGCAAAAAATGCCGAAGAGACATGATGTGCTCGGGAAACCGCGACGCTACCTGGGAATAGAAATAAAATAAGTGGAGACACGGGCCGATGAAACTTTTGAACGTTCCTTTCTATACACAAAAAATACATACAATAATATTACTTAAAAACTTCATTTACGGTACGTAACAACGGGAATTCATGGGTACTGTAACTCAAAAACACTTACGTAACAAAAAAGTCTCAGTCAAATTTTATAAAATTATTTTATTAGGTAAACAAAGATAGTATAAACTAGGGAGATTTAAAAAAAGATGAATTAATTACTCTTTAAACAGAATTTGTAGTCTTCTATATTAGGTGCGTACAAATGGTAGTGGAAATCGATATTAAAATTAGCACTCGTATCCTCAGAATTCATTTTCTACTAAAGGAATCTTTTGCTTTCCGACTTACATGCACTTTTACTGGAGTAACGAGCACTTTTAAATCTAATGGAAGGATTTAATAAGAATTTATAGGTCGTTTTCTACTCAATCTTCCACTCAGGTTGCCCGTAAATTCAACAGCTTTTCAAAATAGTTTCAATAGGTTTAGATATTTTTCCGAGACGTCATTACCGGAACGGTACATTGATGAAAGATCATTAAGGGCGTGATTTGTAAATTTATAAATGCATTTGAGACTTTTTTGTTCTTAACGATTAGTCGAAGAAAGCAATTTGCCTGTCGATCTGTGCTTCCCTGGTAAACAAAAAAGGTGACTTTCTAAGGGTTCGATCGATCACTCTCGCCGAAGCGACAATTCTGATTAGAAACCGAGATAATGAGTCAGTGAGATAACGAATCTTCTAATAGGATATTGATTGTTCAACAGGATATATCGGGTTAAGATTCAGAACTTCCGAACTCTTTTAAGCAATTTAATGGCATTTTTGGGGTTCTTTAACGAAACAGGAATCCTAAGCCCCTTGAGAATCATTTAACCTATTCTAATCCTAGGAATGTCTAGAAAAAGAACAAGACCGTTATTCGTACGAGACCCAGCCTCCTTCACAGTATTAATCAGAGCATATTAATTTAGAAAAAAAAGATTAACTCCATAAGGACCTTTCATCGAATATCTATTACAACGGTGTTTGTTTCACGCAAGTTATCGTTTACAAGCCTACTTTTCCTCATTTTGCAAACCCAATTTTTTAACGTTGCCACCCTTTTAAATTTTCCTTCTTATGCTAAGAATCATTTTTGAGCCCTTTAGTGTCCAAGGCCTCGAAATGAATTTTTTTTCTAAACCAAAAAATTTTGTGCTTTTGACTCAATCTTGAAAAAGTGAATTTTTAAAAAACTTTCTTTTCGTTTAACATTCTATGCAGACGTCAAATTTTGACGTTTTTGGTTAGGAGGCAAAAAACGTCAGGTATACATTATAATCATGTTAATATTACGTGATATAAACATCTTCATTTAGCAAGCTGGATTACATGCGAATTGTTTTTAGATTTGCATAAATACACAACATTTGCATTCATCACTGTCCACTTAGGCTCAACCCCCACCCTCTTTATCCTTTAGAGGATAAACCTCTTCCCTTTACTATTTCTATCTCGTCAATTTTAAAATCTAGTATGTAAAGCAGCTTTTATGGATTACCTTTTACATTTTTATTATTTAAACAGAAGAAACTAATGGAAACCTGTTCTATAACAAATCATTATTGCATTTCCTTTTTTTAGATGGATACTTTTCTGTTTTTTGCAAGTGTGTCGTTGGGTTTATCAATAAAACATCCGACCCTCGTATCGCCCTAGTTGGCGTAGAGTGGAAGAAAGTAACTTTTCCCACGTACGTCCAAACGTGAGCGAACATGGATTCTGCAACTATTGGACACTGGGCGCCTCCTTTTCATTCATCCATGCCAATAAAAGTGCTTTCAATCGGACAAAAAAAGAAATGAGATTGGGCCATTCCTTGTCTGCACCCAACCTATATCGATGCTGCACTTTTTTCTTTTCTTTTTTCCCTACTATGGACTCAGTTGGATCATCACATTTCCAAGAATTTTTCATTATTTTTTTATTTATTTATTTGACTTGGAAGTTTTCGTTTGTAGTTATGGAGAACACAGAACTGGGACTCAATTTTTCTAACTGGGTCAAGGTCAGAACCCACGGCTAAACCTATCCAAAGAGTTATTTCTATCATAGGGTTAATAATGTATCAAAGGCTCCCGTTTCCCTTTAAAACTGGTTTTACCTTTTCACTCCTTGTTTTAAATGAACAAACTATAAAAACACGAGCTTTTTTTTATTAACCTGAAACCTGTCTTATCTCAACGATGGGCTCTTTTTAAAAAAATCAAGCTATCAGCCTCGTTGTTTCGGAAATTGGGTTAATTCGAAAATGATGAAACTCTTCAGTTTGTTTCTGTTACATCATTTTTGACGTTTTGAATATTAATGTTCTTTCAATAAATAAAACTTTTCTTTCCTTCTCTCGTGAAACGGATGGTATTAGGAATGCGTCAAGGGGGATTTCAGTTCCTTCCGCAATACAACCTTACAAGGCCTTACGGATGAAACCGTTATAAATAATTTGCACAACTTCATGCGTACAACTCGCATACGATCCAAGTATACGCTAGAACACCCTACATTTTTTATATAAAATTTCATCGCATGAAATTCGAACAAATAATACTTTTTAAACTTTATTTCCACCTCAATAAAAATATACGTTATTATAGAACACAAATTCTAAACATTTCAAAAAGTAAAAACTGCATGATAATCAACGAGATTTTAAGCTTTTATTAGAACTTGTGATTGATCTAAAAATTATGAAATTCAAAGGTAGAAATTCGCGATTTTTAAAGAAAAATGAGTATGAAAATTAAAATTGATTCCTAAAAATACCAAAGGGTAAAAAAGGTCAACTTGAGAAAGCATATTTTGAGATAGCCTTGAGTTTTTAAACACGTTCGATCCGATAAATAAAAGCGACGAGACTCGTATGAGTGGTGACTAGGTACCCAAGAGGTCCTAACGGTACCGTGTGAAATACTGCCTTCAAGAGGTTACAAAATAATGACCCCTACACATACTTTTAATACAAGGGCACTCTATATTATAAAGAGGTGTAGAAAATGTTGATTTATTTCTCGAATAAATTCTCCTGAACTATCTTCATCTCGTTTTTTTTATAATCCTTCTACTCAAAAAGCATAAAATCGACCTTTATACAGCAAAAATGATGTATGAAAATTTTGGCGAAAGCTGAAAAGTAATGGGTGTGACATAAAATAAAAAAGGATGGAGGTTTCTGTGTACCTTTTTCGGCTCAATTGCCCGTTGAACCCATGCCGCCGTGTAATTGCGGTTTAAGACAAGTGGCCACTTCTTTACCGGTAATCGCCCTCACCGGTGACAACTCCAATTTTTCTTTCCCCTTCAGACAAACACCTTACGAGTCCAGGAAAACAAAAAATTTAAAACAAATCGAAACTGGAAAGTCATGACGTGCTACATAATATCAATTAATATTCCCCTCACCTGAAAAAGTCGCTTTTGGAAAGCCGCCAAATTCATGATACCATCTCTTGTCATCATTTCGACCCGTGAAATCGCGAAATAGATTGCTGACATTTTTCAATAAATTTTTGAGCAAATAACACGTTCCATAAAATTAACTAAAATACTAAGCCAATACGAAATTCTCAAGTGCTGCTTTGAAGATTCCACAGATAAAGCCTTTTAAATCAGTTACAGCCTTTGAATTTTAAAGAAGATTCTCCACTTTGAGGTCTGATTTTCAATTTGAAATTGGTTGTTTGCCTAATTTTCATCCTAGGAATTAAATTTTCTAAAGCCTACGCATACTAAACTAAAGCTAAAGGGTAATGAATATAAATTATATTAACGAGATTAGTTTGGTAAGCGTTTGGTGTGAATTGTCAAATGAGTTTGAATGGGTAGGGTCGTTTTGAGATCCGTAATTGGCAATAGTGACGATGAGGATGGAAGTTCTAGTTATTACGATTGTAGTTAATACCAACATTTGCGTCCTGGAAGGTTCTATTAAATAGGGATTAGATTTCAATTCTCCGGGATTCCTCTCGAGTCTCCGGAGGGAGAGTCAGGTTCTAAATCCGGATTATCGCTTTGAATGTTAACTTTAGACGATGGCTCTTCTATGTTGAATTCTGCTTTTGAAAAAACCTCCTGGGTGAGAGCTGAACATGTGAAGCATGTGAGGAAAGATTGCGGATTCGATGGACAACTCCATAGTTTCCTATCTATGTACTTCATCTTTGAGATTCCGTAACCATTCCGAAGCGCATCGGGGACTAATTATCGACGCTTCCGCCGAGAAAAGAGGATAATTGGGTTTCAGGACGGTTGTCTTTCTTAAGAAACACACATCCACCTACCTGATTGGGTTTTCTTAAATGATTCCAGGAATACCTTTGACGTCTCATGCGAAAATTTCAGCATCTATATGACCTTTAACAGAAAAAATAAGAATCATGAAAACCTACAACACCAGTTTTTCGTAACTAGATTAAGAACCTCATTCTACAAGAAAGAAGAAGCAAGTTTAGCTTGAATTTGAGCTCCTTGCTGCATTTCTGATTAATCTTGAGCCCTCCTCATATCAAAACAAGCCTTTTCTCTTATAGAGAGACATATTATAAGACATATTATAACCATCTAATTCATCAAGAATGGCTCAGAATGAAGTCATGCTAAAATCAAGCCAAGAATTACCTTTCTATGGCGGAAATGCATTTACGTACAGCTTTTTTGATTTTGAGGGTTTTACAGAACAACTCTTGATTTTGAGTCTTTTTGAAGCCATATAGGGACAGGGGCGGACTGGGACCTTAGAGTGTGGGTGGGTTTTCAGTTAAGGGGGCGCCCGGGTGAGAAAATTGGCTCTAAGAAAAAATATTTCAGTAAAAACAGAGGGGTTCCTACTTCCCAAACTTTTGACAAAAAAAATTTTCTCTTATAACCATGATGTGGAGGTTTTTGACGAAGAAATTGTCAATTTAAAGTTAATTTTGAGGTTTTTTGACGAAAACTAGGCTTTTATAAATGTTGATTTTGAGGTTTTTGACGAAAATTTGGCTTCATAAATGTTGATTTTGAGGTTTTTGACCAAAATTTGGCTTTTTAAATGTTGATTTTGATATTTTTGACGAAAATTTGGCTTTTTAAATGTTGATGTCGAGGTTTTTGGACGAAAATTTGGCTTTATAAATGTAAGTTTAATATGAGGTTTTTGGACGAAAATTAGGCATCATAAATGTTGATTTCGAGGTTTTTGGACGAAAATTAGGCTTTAAAAATGTTTAAATTGCCCGCCCCCCGGGCCAGTCCGCCCCTGTATAGGGAATTGGTACTAATTAAGCACAGGTCCTAATTCTCTAGTAGGTAATTTTAGTGTTCATGGCAAGTATGTGCCTAGATTTTATCTTAAAAGTAGGTGAAATCGAAATTTCCGTGTGATCATGCGGTCAAAAAAGATCGTAGCGACCACACCCTTGACTATTTTTATCTCGGACGAAATTCTTTTTTGTCTAATTGCTTTTAATGGAAACCAAATCCGTGTCAGAGGCTTAAAAATGGGTCGGCCCAGTTATCTTTAAGGGGTTTTAAAATGATGACGAACGAAGAGATGATGATTCGGTTAATCCACTCGCAAGAAGAACGGTGTCAACTCGTTTTCTAATATACACGAAGGTGTTTTCACTCTTTCGTGAATCGCATCCGAGTGAATTACGTGAGAAGGACCGATTTTTGGGTGACGATACAATTTTTGAGGTGAAAGGGAAAAAAATGGAAAACGAGACAGAAGACTGGAATCTTCAGGAAAAAAAGAAAAATTGATTAAAAATTATGGATTCCGCCCCGTGAAAGTGATCGCTTGTGTGGTCTTTCGACAAAGCGTTCGATCTGTCCGGGTCAGTATAATGGACATAATAAATTATAAATCGCGACTCCTTCCTTTCGATTTTAGCCCTCATTCTGTCCCAACTGAATCTGGGTTGACGACTCAGCTAAGATATTAATCTCATTTTGTTAATTCGTGATTCTTATTTTTCTTCCTTCTTCACTATATTACAAGAATGCACAATCTTTAGATGGAACCTTTCCAAAATCATAAGGAGGCTGGAGATGTGAACGTTGAAAAAGTTCCTCACCTTCAATATATCAACTAATAAGTTATTCATTCAAAATTTAAAATATTCATAAATCATTATAAAATGTTCCCTTCTTTTATTATAAGGGTAATTAAACATAATTTTAATGTGTTTTTATATAAAATTGTTTTTATTATAGAGCTTTGGATAAAATTCTTATATTAAGGTTTAACGTCCCTATAAATAATTCTAGACAAATACACACGAAGGGATTGAATAAATCTTTAATAATTCCAAATGAGGGTTGCAGAGAGAAGAAAAAAAGTGAAGTATAGTAAATTGGTAATAAAGTAGACGACTATGAGGTCAGGTTGTTTTAACTGCTCCATAAACGTCAGTTTCTCCTTGCCTTTTCAACAAGACTATTCCTAAACCTTTTTCTAAATAAAAAATATCCCAGAAAGAGCAAAAATATTCGAAAACCTTTTTTTTTAATTGTGAGATACCGGAAATTGACGGTAGGTATAGTAATCTGGGTGAATTTCCTCATTGGAGAAGCCCAGAGGGGTTTTAGCCTTAATGACAACCTTAACTGCCATAAGGGCAACGAGCGGGCGGTAATCGACTTTCGCATAAACCCAAGCCGAAAAAACAAATTCGCCTCACGCCCCGAGGGGGTCGAAACCATTCAATTTTTTATTCCTTGGATTTCACCCGTGTATAAAGCGATGTAAGTGCCTATCGGATTTATTTCGGTCGAGATCCTATCTTGATTTACACGTCTTTATTTTTTGACCTTACTTAACTCGTTTTCTTGCTGCCTGGGACCAAAACTTGAATGAACATTTTTTTATCACAATCCAACAAAAGTTCTCAACTTTTTTTTTCTTTTCCTCCTTCAAATGTGATTGTTACCTTCCACGAATGTTGAATTAATAGCCTCAAAAAAGAAAAAACCGTGCCATGGCAATACGGCGAAAGCCTTCCTCCCATGAGTTCTGAAAGTTCCTCTACCCAAATAAATTATTAACTAAAAGGTTAAACATAAAAAATTAAATAAAAAACATCAAGACGAAAACGGTTTTCTATTTTTATTTTATTTTAGACTTTTTTTTTTTCGACCACTTTCTAACCACAAGTAACTTTTTTTATATTCGCGCCTGTCTTCGAATCGGGAAGATATTTAATAAATTGGGTGCTGCGTACGTGGCGGGATCTGACACAGTTAAGTTTTTTATTCTCGCTCTCAGACAGGACCGGAGTGAATCTTATCTTCGAAAGATGGACAGCGTTCCTTTCCAAAATTGAAGAACAAAAAAGCTTATACAGTATCATCTATTCTTTGATCCTAAAATGAAGCGGTAGTAGGTTTCCTTCTTATCAGTGGCTATCAATCGCAGGCTAAGGCAGACTAAGCGGAAAAAGATAATTAATTATCCCAAAATAATAATCTCTGATTTATTAGTTACTTTTATAATTGGTGTGGGTATTTTTTTATCATGATGGGAGGCTCTGTAGTGACTTTTTAATAGGGGCGTATCCGACACTGTCAAAATGAAGTAGATTTTGCATAACCAGTTCCGATCTCCTTTTATATTCAGAGGCAGTTTACTCGACCAAATTAATGCCCAATCATTATAAGAAAACAACGATTAATTTGGCATATTAAAAAATAAGTCGAGCGGTAAAATTTCATACTTGATCAAGTTGACAATATTTGACTTTCGCTGGATTTTCGAGGGCAACTCTCACCCACTTTTGTCTCCCAACGTCGGAGAGTCATCTTCTGACTTTGCAGACTCGAAGTGCGTACGAAAAAGCAACTGGACGAAGCAATGACGCGAAACTCGCGAGATGTGACGGAGTGAATCTCCTGCCCTAGTTTTTGCTCCAAAACTGTGGAAAACGATTTTTTTTTATCTACTTTCATTGATTCGAAAACGAGTTGACTTTTACTTGTCATTTGTCGTAAAACGTTCACTTTTAAAAAATCATTTTGAAAACTAGTCGAGTCATTAAATACGATGAAAATTCGTTTAGATGCTAGAGTAAATAAGTAGAACAGAAAAAAAGTTATGAAGTACCTATGACCACAAAGTAACTGTTTCAAAACCAAAATATACACCTAACGGACAGGAAAAACAATAATTTGGTGTTTTTATTATTTTATTGTATTTTTTAACTCTTTTTTTCGTGATTAAAATCCACGGTCCACGGGGTCAGCAACGCATCTGACGATGAAAGACGTTTAGAATCCGGGTCAGCTTTCTTCGTTTGCTCTCCGTTTATTTTATAAACTGGCGTTAATTAGAAAAACCTCATTGAGTGAAAAAAAAATAAAAATAGGACCTTAGCCCGGGTTGACTTTCGAGTTTAAACGTCCCTAACTTCACCAACTACCCCGCAAGACAAACTCAAAGTGATCGAAATTAGTTTATCGATTAATCAAGGTTTGAAACCGGTTTCCGAACTTCTCACGTATGTTTAGCTTTATTTTCTCACGATAGAAAGATTATTGAAATTTAATGTTTCTTTTCAAGTTATAAGACAAATGTATTTAAACAATTACAAAAGGTTCGAATATTTTAGAAATACGAAAGCGGGTACTAACTGCTAAATTAAAAATAAACCTAAAGAGAAAAATCTTTCATTTATAAACAGACCTTTATACTAGATAAAGGATCAAAATCAATCCACAAATGCGATTATCTTGTATAAAGCCCTACCAGTGCCATCTATGGTCCAGGGAGGCTTAGAGAAGCTCGTAACTCGTAAGTAATCTTTTATAACCCGTACACGCTTCCCTTCCTTTGTATTTAATCTATAATCAAAGATTTGAAAGTTCATATGAGTACTCGAGGCCATGATATTTTATTCCTGGGATAGGAGGGAGGGCTGATTAGGGAGGCAATTTATAAGGGAAAGTTTGAGAAGGAACCACCCAGTTGAAACAAATTTGAACCCGTGTACTGGTTATTTTATTTTCCTCTTATCTTTACTATTCGCTACAATTATGTAGACTAGGACTTAAATATGTAAATTACAGCAAAGAAGGCAATAAAAAGTGGTCTCGATGTGTTTTTATAAATTAAGAATTCCGAAGAAAGTGGAGAATAGTCATTGGGCGAGTAATATAATTAAATCTAAGTGGTTTTTTGAAATGCAGAAAATCCAATGATTGACTTGTTAAAGAGAAACGATTATCATAATCTTTTTAAGGATTTCGATCTTAAGATAGATATGCAAATTTAAGATTGAAAAATGTGCCCCTTTTTAAATTTCGAACTTTTGAGTCGTTTTCTTTGAATAATTCAAAAAATGGATTTAGACGTGATTCTTTTTTTGTAGATTGCGATCTCGATGTGCTTACGACGGTCGTGCAACGATTTTTTCTTTCTTTTGGTCCAGAGCAGACCCACATACCGGACGGTGAAAATATTCAAATCCCGCCGTTGCGGATTTCACGAGGGACAAACGAAAGACACAATGCCTTTTTCGGCATGCACCTATGATAAATCACTCCACATGCACTAAATCTTTAAATTAGTCGGGAGGAAAAAAAAGGAAGCCGAGAAAGTTTGACCTAATTTTTTTCTTTCTTTTATAGGTATTTTTGCACGCTTATATATTTTTTTATGTTGGCAAATTTTGCCTTTTTGCATAATATCAGTAATTATGAAGAGAGTTGGCACTTTAGCAAAGATCGATATCTTTAAAAAATTATAAGTAGGTACTAAAAAAAGATCGAAAGAAACCAGAGAAAATAAATGACATGGAATTTATTAGTGCCTTAGCTGTTATCCTTAAAAATTATACAAAAATGCCCAAAAAATGACTTTAACTCTGCTTCATGAGGATCTTTGACTAGTTTGGTATAAATGTTCAATATGGTAAGAAAAAGCCATAAAAATTTCAAGTCGCCAGGCTATTCCCAAAGACCTGAAAGAGTGCCAGTGCCCAATTTGATGAAGATCGCAAAATTAGAAATGGCTGAGAACTGTAAACCAAAGGCTAACCTGCTTGACTCTTTGTTATAGAAAATTAGCAAAAGCATATACAGTTGGCAACCATGATTACGCACTGAAAAACAACCTTTAAAAAGAAGTAAAAGGTCGTGATGTAGTTTTAAGTGAAAGTGGAGAATTATGTGGGAACTGGATGCACCTCGGAACCGTATTGGATTACCCTAGTACGTGTTTTTTAAACGACTCCTATTAATCATTTTAAATAATTCTCTTTTTCGAATTTAAAACCAAATAAACAATTCTAAAGTTTGACTCTCAAGATCAGTAATCTATCATTGAGAAAATAACTCAGACTACTTGGTTTTCATAGTTTCTTCTCATTGTCTATTCCGATCACGACTCGGTTTCATTAATAACACGTTAAACGTCGACCCCGAAATCGAACTGATGTAATAATTAGGAACCTTTAAAAAAATTATTTGACCTATAATCACTTTTAAAAACTGTAGTTCAAAAAGCATTGTAACTGTAAAGGCACTTTGTAACCATAATTTATGATTCAATCATGAGAAGAACCATGACAAATGATAAGCCCGATGGGTTCGAGACTCAAGTTATGTGAATAAAAAAACCAAAACGCGTCGTAACGTATTTTAATTTTTTTCCTTCCATTTGTCTTCTCTAAAAAAAACCTATTTCTGACATTTTCATCATAAAATTCATAATTTTTGTCACTTTTAGTATAAAGCAGGAAGGTTCGTCTGACTAATATGAAACTCGATTACATAACTTTCCACTTTGACAGTGTGTAAATTAATATTTAAACATATTTAATTAATTATTAATGTGAGGGAGGCAGATCAATTATTTGAAGAGGTCTAAAGCAGCAAACTAAATAATGTCCTATAGTTGAGGAAGTTTGAAGTTTCCCTTTAATGTAAAATGACTCGGATCCCTCCATCACTAACCCCCCTTCTAATTAAATTCCTTTTCAAACTGATCAAAACTCAATTAATTTCTATTCGAAGGTAGGTAGCACTAATGAAAAGGTCATTTATCGAAATCCTTAAGCTTCCATAAACAAGATTTTTTCTTCTATGAATAATTTACTTAAATATAAACAAGTGATGTTAACCCATTTTCTTGAAGCGATTGCTAATTACCCTGGACAAACGTAGAAGGCAGGACTGGTGACTCTCGCGACGACTTTCGATCTAGTTCCATGCATTTTTTTTAAAACCTTTATCTTGTTTATTTCTTAAGAATAAAATTTTACAATTTTTTAGGAGAGAAATCAATATAGGTACTCGATATTCGTGATATTATTAACGTTTTTGTCTTAATTGGAATTTCTCTTATGGCGTGAGTTTGCGTGTTTTGGCAATTTATTATATTAAATATAATAGATTTTTAAATGGGGTCGGAAAAATTAAAATAAAACACAGCTTTCACAGTTGTCTTGGAAAAAACTAATAAAAAAATCTATAAATCACATAAACCAGAAAAACGAGTCAATTAGAAGAAGAAAAAAATCGCAGAAGGCGACTTCCGACGAAGGCGAAAATGTCATTTGTTCAAAAAACGAGGACATAAAATAAAAAAGGATCGCATTAACTTCTTAGGTTCTCTTTTAGGATCTCGAAATTTCCATTCGAACGATAACTTATATGGGAGTGTGAATTTGATAAGCATGAAAGAGGAGAAAGAGGATAAGCCCAGATGGACGAAAATTATAAAAAGGTTAACAAGTTTATTAAGTTGTTTTTTCGCGACGATTTTTTCACTTTCTAAACGAGATATAATAAAAAAATATTATTTTGGCTCTAAATGTCTGACAACCTGTTGCATTTTATCGGTAGGTACGTCCGGTACAATTTTTTTCAAATTAAAAAAAAAAGTTGAGATTGTCTTCCCACGAACATAAAACCGAGATATCACTAACTGGTGCTCTTTTTTTTTCAATCAGTAGACCCAATGAAAACTCGGACGCGCGCGAATCTTCGTTTACGAGCCTTCAATCTTTATGACTTTGCTTGCCAATTAATAAATGTTTCCACGTCGAGTTTTAGATTAGGAAGTGCACTTCTTTTCAGCTGCAGGTTTCTAACATTATCAGATACACCCAGAGGGGTTCCCTCTATGTCCGAGACGTTTTTTTTTAAGTGAAAGGCTCACTTTCGAACTTCAAACTGACGTTTTTCTATAAGAAATCCCATGCCGAATTCGTAAAACGGCATCATTTTTTATTGGAAAAATGAAGACCTGCATCGGACAAGTCCAAAAGTTTTAACCGCGTAATACTCTATTATGCGGACAACAAACATCCCAGTGAATTTCAAGTTATAATTACATTATCCCCGAATTTCAAGCTGTCAGTATGTCATTTGTGACGATAACATTAAAAATTGATTAAAATCATTAGTAGGTACAAATGTGTGAAAAGGCACAAAATTCTATTCATGATGTCGAATTAAAGCTAAAAATACCAATGCCTAACTCGATTTAAAATAAATAAACATGAACCCCTTATATTTTCGAGATCCCCAGAGCTTCCTGATCACGAATATATAAGCCTCTAGCCTGGGAGCCGCCGTGTCGACCACCTCAATAGCCTACTTTCCTACGGAAATCCGCTAATAGATTTATTTGATTTTGACCAGCTTAAACTGTCGACTCCGTGATTACAGCTTAAAACGAATGTTTTTTTGTTTTTTTGTCAAATCACTGAAAAATGGGCGAAAACGACCATTGTTTTCAGGTATTGCTGAAACTAAACAAAATCGACTGTTTTTGCTTTATAAATGCAAAAAATAGGCAAAAAAAATTCAATTTTATTATTTAGCTCGATCAAAACTTCTATACTTTTAAAGGTTTTAAACATCCAAAAGTGTTATCTTTCCTTACAAAATGGTCTTGTTTATCAGCTTAAGATTTTGGCCCAATTTTCTGTCCTTATATGATTTCTGGGGCAACCCATCATAATAAGAGAGTAACGACATAAACCTACTTGAAGATGAGATAAAGCAATATTTTTCAACAGACTTTAGCACCACCAAATGACCAAAAGATAAGGAAGAATCCTGAAAAATGAAAATGGTCCTTTTTTCCCCTCAGATTTATGTGGGTGTTCCGATTTTTTTCTTCCCGACTCCTTTCGCTCCTCCGATTTACGATTGTGTTCGAAAACAGATGATCCGTTCCGAAGGGGGCCGTCATTCATTTAGGGCGAAGACTAATCCGCTTATTGACTGGCTGAAAAGAAAGAAGGCTCCTCTTCATCCTTTCCGGTCGGAGATAATTAAAACGAGAAAGGATTTATCACCATGTAAAATTAAAAGAATGTTACTTTTATTATCTCCAATTCATTCCCTCCCAGTTTTTGACCGTAAATTAGTCGTGACGTTGAAATTATAGGCGACCCGACAATGGGCCTATTGTGAAATATACATGGAATTAGAAATGCCCAGGAGGCCAAGATTTTTGGCCTAAATTCTTCCCACTGAAAGTTTTCCGCTCAAATAGCATTTGAAGGAGGCCGGAGGGAGACAATCACCCGTTTCTTCGGAGCAATTATTTCTTTCATTTGTTTTGAAATTTTAAGTAAAAAATTAAAGACCGAGCATTTTTAGAGAAAGAATAAGATTTATTCACTTTCTGCTTACGAGTTCAAATTTTATCGTTGCAATTACGATTTAAACATTGAAAATTTTATTAATAATTTCATGTCTTAATATAAAGGAAACCCTAAACATAAGATCGTGATGCAAATCACGTCTATCGAATGTAATAACTTGGCGAGTTATAATTTATAATCGTAGGAAACGATAAATAGGACGGTAATCAAGGGCGAATCATAAAGATCTTGAATATGAGTTCATTTGCTTTCTTACCTCTGGATTTTGATTTTAACCAATTTTTTTTTGTTATGACCGTACAAAGCACAAAGACACAAACGGACTGCACGCTCGGATGTTCACACTCGAACATGAGACACGCGAACCGAACGTAAGGTGGGGGAGAAGCGTCTCTTATCATTTTTTTAGACCTAGTTTCGTTTTCGAGTAAACTTTTCGTTTCGTTGCCCTTCTCCGCCTTGTCATGGTCATTCTGGAAGCGTTTTTGAGACGAAAGGAAATGTGTCAGATAAACAAATTAAAGGTGACATTTCGGCTCTAAAATTAAGACGGATTTTTATGAAATCCAATTACCGTTCTGGATCATTGTCAAGGCCTGTTGGGTCTTTTCTCTTATTATAAAGACTCCTTTTCCTGACACAAATGGGTCATTTTTTCAAAGTTAACTTTTATTTATGTCCTTTTTAAATCGCTAGTCATGAAAGAAGAACTTAAAAATTTGAATGAGGTTTTTCCCAATAAAAACGAAACCTCAGAGCATCATTTCTCGACACGTCGAAGTAAAGCATCTCATAGGCTGCTAATGTGTCGTTCATAATCTTTGGACGCAGTAGGGAGTTAGGTAAGACTTATTTCCGTGATCTACATCCACATTCCGACTTCAGAACGGCTGCTACCCCTTCAAGGTCCAAGGATTCGGATATTCTGAGTTAAACTTTGCCAAAATCTACTAATGAATAGTGCCAACTTGACCAAAAGCCCAGACCAAAATGAACTCTAAAGCTAGTCCCCTGAAGTTCAAACTCTGCAATCGGTAGCTTTTATTAATCTTGTTAACCTGCTTTATGCAAATCAAAAAGAAATCCTTTTCCATTAACGGATTTCACATGAATATCTTGATTACTTATGTACATTATAGAAATCTAGGTAGCGTTAAAAGGGGGTTGGAAAATTAGACTTGATTCGCGTCTAAAAGGAGAAAATTAATAAATTAAGATCTCCCGTATTTGAAGGAGAAAAGATGAATTTGTTAGAAGGGGCGTCGCGCTTCCTCTCGCATCTCGAAGATTTCATAATTGGGAGCCAATTACCGGCGACGACTTAACGATTTATGTACCCAATTAATTATTTTCAGCTTGTCGAAACCGATTCTCGTCTCTATTATTCACCCAGTAAGCTTGACACGAATAACTTGTCATTAACAGGCTGAGAAATTAGAACGGAATATATCACCGGACTAATGAAAAAATGGGTTGTTTTTTTCCTAAAACGGACACGTTTTGGTCCTTAGGCCCAGATAGGGAAATTATCGAATTACCGGAATCCGAATGATTACAAACGATTCGGACGGCAACTCGGACTTTGGAGTCTAAATTAATATCGACTAATGTTCCGATGTGAGGTTGGAATATAAATTAGGATCTTGGTATTCGAAAAGCGTCCGAAGGTAGTTGGCATCGGGTACACGTAGCGAATGCAGTACCACCTATCAACGGTTTATAGGCACTCTCGGTCAAAACACAACATTCCCCTTCCGCCCCTGGAATCCAACGCCTTTCAGCTCTAAAGAGAAAACGTTTTGCTGTATTTTTGAGATTTAGTTTGACTTGAACAGTAAACAATGTGCTGACCTTTTTTGACTTAGTCACAAATTTCGTTCTGTATTCTTAAAAACCGGTCAATCTGAATCGACGAAAAAAATCGTGAAAGCTGCCGGGACTTGAATAAAAAAGTCGCAGGGATGAGCGATGCAGGTCGAAAGGGTGTCACGAGGGCGCGGGCAAAGGTTATCCGTGTCAAGGCCCCCGTTCGACATTGAAAACCCGCACCTGCGAAATTCACATGGTCATACCCACACGCATATTTTATTTCCTCCTATAATCATTCGTTACGATTCTTATATCGAACTGTCCATTTCGGGGGGCTTGGCCATGTCCTGTTTTCTCCCGGAGTCAAAGCATTTTGCGGTTCAAGATAATAACTTCCTCCCTCTCTCTTTAAGATGGAAAGGAAGTAGACAAATAAGTGTAGATGTGTGTTTTTAATGACCTCCGTAAAATAGATCGGAGAACGTCGTATAAGTTTTGGAAAGTCGTTTAAAAGTAATTGAGACTAGATTCTCTAAACAAAATTACTCGCTTTATAAGGAAGCTTCTATATTTGGCTCACTAGCAAAAATCATTTGGTTTTTAGTTAAAAATAAAGATTGAAAATCTAAATTACATACGCTTTTTTCTTACGTCCTTAACCTATATAGGTCATTATATCACAATGACGCCTCTTAGGGACTTTTGGATTGGAAAAACCCAACATCCACACCTCATAGGTTGCTATTACATAACACTCGTTTTCTCTATAATTTCTTTTCTTATTGAATGAAATAGTAATTTTTCAATGTACAGCTACATTGTGGTGACCATAGACCGGTTTATTTATTGTCGAAGTGAACTAGAATAGAAGAAATGCGATTTAGAGGAGCTATCAAGAACGCCGATGATTCATTAAGAGCCACATAAATTAGTAGAACTTTTCTCTCCTTGTTTCCAAGAAGTCGTGTTGAAACAGCCGAGAAATTATTGGACTGATCGATGCTTCATGGTGTAGAAAAAAAAGAGGGACAAAAGAGAGACTCGGAAGGAGTGAAAAAAAAAGTCGCAGAAAATGGAAGTGGGAAGCTCGTATAGATCTGACACAACTGGGCTATAACGTATTTATTGTCAACGTACGATCGAATATCATCGTCCCAGAAACTCGCCTCTCCGTAAACAATGCGCATCTAGCTCATCAATTAATTGGGAAGGAAAGAAGAAAGTGTTTAAATTTTAACTCTTCATCTCGCAGATTAATCTCGAGAGGGAAGGCGGACTAATTACGAGGCGGAAACACTATTTTTATTTAATTAACGTGCCATGCTTCTTGATTCTTTTCCTTCTTAAATCTTTTTTAAAAAATCTCTTTGCCAAAATTATGAAAATTTTTGTATGGAAATTTGAGCAAATTGCTGTCCTACTTCGTGACGAAGAAAATTTGCTTTTCGATATCGGAAGATGTAGACTAGAAATTGATTGCTTTCTGTATCATTATAGTTTTAAGTCATCATACATAAATGGGTTCCATTATAAGAAGGCTCGATCCGAATACAAATGTTAGCTCTCTGACCCAGATCGGATCGAGACGCTATCCTCATCGGAAGCACTTTCCCTAAGCAGAGAGACAATACGGCTGGGAATCGGGGCAAAGCAATACGCGACGATATCCCTTCAAGAGGGAGTTCATCATCGGAGTCCTTTCTAAGCAATTACAGACAAACGGCTTACTTTATACAAGAAAATCAACTCTCAACCCGAAAACGGCAAGCTATTAACGTAGGACGTTAACTACCGATCGGCACGACTTCAAAATGAATGTCATCGTGAGCCGTTTACACGCACCTTTTCAGGATTTAGAAATCGAGATGGATCCTACAATGCTCACGATCAAAATTAAAGAAACGGGAATTCCAACATTTTGCTTGTCTATACAACACTCCAGTCACACTAAGCGTCACTCGTCAGGCTCTTCTCTTCTACCATTTTCTTTCTTTTAGGCATTTATAGTCCTTAGTTCTGTCCATAACTTCTTAAATTCGGAAACGGCATGATTAAAAACAGAGAACATTCCTCCCCATTCAAAGGTTGAAGATCAAAAAGTCACGGACTGGGTATTCAAAGATTCCGCTGATTCTGATGATCACAGGACGAAATTCTTCTTCGCTCTTTCAAAAAATCCGAATCATTAGATAAGCCATTTTTCAGAATCTGCAACTTGTCAAGTTCAATTGGCAGCCCTCCTTTTTGAGATGAAATGAATGTGAAAAAAAAATTTTTTTGGTCACATTTTTCCAATAATTTTTTCTTCCCATCTCCGAAAGAATCTTGGTCATAATTTCTGTGATCGTACTGTACGTTTCCAACCTCGGTCCCAGGGGTTGTCGGCCTGAAATAACCCCCGTCAAAATGTTTTATGGCCGTCGCAAAACGCTAAGGAAAGAGAGAAAGAAAAAAAAAGAAGTGACCATAAAAAAAAACTTTAAAGAAGGGTCAATCCGATAATTTCGTGAAAGGAGCAGCCGCCTCCCGAAGATGGTCTTCTCGCATGTGCTTCCTCCTGGTCATAAAACAAGAAGCGTCCGCAGTAAGGCGTCGTAAAGCCTTTAACTTGATAGATATTGTTCACCGTTAGAAAACTGTTCTTTAGAATTATTTAGTCAAATAATTTTATTATCCACCAGTCTCACTTCTAGCAGTTCACATCAGTGACGCATTTTCCTTATCTGCTGATCGAAATAGAATTCAAGGCGTTGATTAGTGCTCTATTCATTAAGAAAGAGCAAAAAGTAGGAAAAACGTGTTCAAAACATTTATGATAAATTATTCCATGCAGAACTGCGTTTACTTTCACTTGTCATTGTCTCCACACGTCCTTATCTCTTCCTGTTCTTTTTATTTTTTTCGACACTTTCATTGTTGATGGTTGAAGGGCCAAGAAAGCGTTCAAACGTCACTGAAAATTTCCTGTTTGTTTCTCACATCTTAGGTTGACGTTGGAAAGATCGAGGAAAATAATTTCTGAAATGTCATATCCCGAAATACAATTAATTTCTTGATTAGTATATTCATTGTGTTGTAATAATAGAGAAAATGGTGAAGTTAGAAACAACATTTACATTATTACACACTGTTGACCTTATGTGATGCATAGGCCTTTCCTCTAGTGTCCAACGGTGCAATTTACGATTCCAGCTCATTAGGCGTCGAATAGAGAAATTAACTCGGGACTCCCTAACGACTGAATAGACCGCAAAAGGTCCAATCGAATATAATCCGTTTCGAATTAAATGAGACGCGAAAACGAGCAAAAAACGACACCATTTCACAAATTAAACAATCAGGATCGGAAAAATTAAATGACAAAATTTTTACACATTTTTATTAGAAAAAGTGTCCATTTACAATATGTACAAGTACAGACTAATCAGCCTTGGATGCTTGTTTCAGAAAGAAACTCAACCATTCAACATTTACACATATCCACAATTTTGCAAACAAATAAAAATCAACAACAAAAAATTGTCATGGGAAAAAAACTAACAGGAAAACTAGTTAGAACTGACTTAAAGTATTATCACAGACCTATACAAGTAAGAAAATAAAAAAATGAATATGTACTAATTAGAATGATTTAGGATTTTTACAGATAATATTAAAAGGATGAATTCAAAAATTCACAACCAAGTGTGAGCTCTGTGGAGAACCACTATTTTTTCATACAGCATCAAACCCCAACAGCCCATTTTTTCCACATAATGCCTATTTTGAATTGGTGTGAAAAATAAGGAATTTTTATGTACGGTATGCAGCAGTGGGCAAAAATCAACGTTTTTTCTTGATAAAAGCGATTAAAGCCATATCATTTCAAAGAATGGAATCAAAAGGCTGCCAGGAAATTTTGTTTCGACAGGATTCTTATTTGAAATTGTTATGGCTCTCAATTATGAACATTTTTCACTTAATAAACAATCAATTTCTACATTAAATTATTCATAAGTGAATCTTTAGGCTTCAAGACAGGATTCTGTTCAGAAATAATCTGGATATTTTACATTTCACAGCAAACTACACTGAGGAATGTTAAAAATAAAAAAGGTTAAACAAAAATGCGTTTGATAAACAAAAATGGAGGGCTTTTGTAATGTAACTGTTGTAAAGAACCTTTTATTTTTTACCGAAGAATATACTTTGAAAATAATTTTCTGCCATTTTTTCCAGAGTTTTAACATGAGAATTTTGAGTTTTTTAGCTTTTTGCTTAAATAAATGAAATTTTTTATGTTTATGAGGGAATTTTTTGAAATGTTTAATACAGTGTAATATACCCGAGTTCCAATTCTGTAAATATGTTTAATTTACTTATCAATAATTTTTTTTTTTTTTAAATCAGTGAAATAGAAGAATTTTATTTTTGGCAAAAAAATGCTTGAGGCTTGAGCCTTAAGCAGGGGCTGGTTCACTCGGTTTGTCTTGGTCTTTGTCTCCATTATAAAATTCATTAGGAGGTTCAACCCTCAAATCATCTTCGACTTGTGAGATACGGACATCGGGGTCTAAATCATCTAAAACGGCCGATTCGTCTGAAGGTAGAAGATCACCAGGAATGTCTTGCATTTGAACACTAGGAGCATGCTGGAGCATTTTTAAATTGTCGAAAACAAACCGAGTAATATACTCAAGATACTGTTTTCCGTTTAAGTTTTCATTTTTCGGCGGCGTTTCTGGATGGAGTTGAAAATCGGGGGCGAAATATTCGAGATATTCGGTAAAAGGAAGCTCGTTGCTGATTGGTTCGTTGAGAAGAAGGGATGTCTCGTAGGTCCAACATCGTGCGACGTTTCTTAAAGTGTAACCTCCACCTCCGACGACCAATAAAGGAATATTGTAATCCCTTATCAATTTAACACATTCCCCATGACCTCGGGTTGTCAAACCAAAAGTACCTAAGCGATCTCCTTCCAAAGAATCAGCCCCGCATTGCAAAACGATAGCCGTAGGCCTAAAAAAGTCCATCACATATTGAATAACTGGTTTAAACACTTGCAAATAACTGGCATCATCAATGCCTTCTTTGAACGGTACATTAACTGAATAGTATCTACCAGAATCTGAACCGATTTCATACATATCTCCCGATCCAGGGAAAAAACACGGACCGAAATTATGAAAAGAAACCGTCATTACTCTATCTGTCAAATAAAAAGCTTCTTGGACACCATCCCCATGATGGACATCAATATCTATATATAAAACTCGAGCATAATATTTTAAAAGTTCTAAAATTGCAATAACTATATCATTAACATAGCAAAAGCCGGATGCTTCAAATTTTTTGGCGTGGTGCAAACCTCCAGACCAGTTGATGGCGATGTCACAGAGTTTGTTGTTTAATTTCGTTGCGCCTTCTAAAGATGCTCCTGTGTACATCGAGCAGAAGTCAAATAGACCTTCGAAAACCGGACAGTCGTCACCGACGTTGAAACTGTTGAGCGATTTCGTGAAACCCTGGATGTTCTGCGGGGTGACGTTTTGTAAAAACTCGATGTACTCGTCGGTATGGAAGCGGCACATGTCATGAGGGCTGGCACGATATGGACGGTAAATCTGCATCTTTTTATGAAGGCCGTAGTTGAGGACAAGGCTGTGGATCACAGCGAGTCTCTGCGGCTTCATCGGATGCCCGACGCCATAATGGAAGTTTCCAACATCCGGGTCATAAAAATAGTAAACTTTCTTGTTTGACATTTTTATTTATTAGTTTTCAAGCTTTCTTTTCAAAATTCCAATAATCCTTCATCAACTGTCGCATTTTCCTGCAAAAATAAACAAAAAAAAAGTTATTAAAACAAATTGATTTTTGAACAAACAGTGAGTCTGATATTTTCAATAAAGAAAAAATAATCAAATTGCATAGCAATAATATTACTTCATGGAACATATATTTTTGTATAAAGCATTATTCAGCAAATATTTCATCAAAAAATTAAGCAAACTCCATGGCTTTAATTGATTTACCCTCGGTTATGTGCTTTCTAAAAAATATTGAATTTTTCAAATTGCACTAAGGGGTGAATTTTGGATTCTGGAATTTGTTTAAAGCGTAATTCAACGAACATTTTATTTTTAATAAAAATGTCGCAAACTCCAAAACTTTAATTAATATCTCTGCACTGCTTGGGGTCAAAGCTATGAAAAGCGAATGACCTTCAAAAATGCAGAGTCAAATGACAAAATAGGCAAAGTAAGACTACCAGCAAACTAAATCTCTAAATTCACCCTCCTGTTTAGAGAAGGGGGCAAAATTTTGATAATTCGCATAAGGGGTGAATTTTGGATTCTGGAATTTGTTTAAAGCGTAATTCAACAAACATTTTATTTTTTTACCAAAAATGTCGCAAACTCCAAAACTTTAATTAATTTTCCCAAAGAGATTTCATTGAAAAATCAAATTTTTCAACTTATGTATGGCTTTTTGGGTTCTCATTTAAATTGAAAAGTAGGAATCCATGTTTTTTCTTCTTCTGTTTTGTCCGAGAGAAAACCTTCAGATTTTTAGCTTGAAAGAGTGGTGGTCATTGTCAAAACTTGAGCTTGGGGTCGAAATGCATGAAAAGCAAATGAACTTCAAAAATCCGCTAAAATGCAGAGACAAATGAACAAAATTCATCTCTAGACCCACCTTCATTTTTTGTCCCAATTGTTTTTTAAATTTCGGATTGTGGAAAATGTTTAAAGCATAATTCAACGAACATTTTATTTTTTAATAAAAATGTCGCAAACTCCAAAACTTTAATTAATTTTTTAATATCTCTGCACTGCTTGGGGACAAAGCTATGAAAAGCGAATGACCTTCAAAAATGCAGAGTCAAATGAAAAAAAAAATAAAAAAATAAAAAAAATAAGCGAAGTAAGACAATCAGGAATCTCTAATGCTCTAAATTCGTCATTATTTTTCTTTTGATCTTTTTTTTTGGGGGGGGGGAGGCAAAATTTGGTAAATAGTAAAGGGGTGAATTTTGGATTCTGGAATTTGTTTAAAGCGTAATTCAACGAACATTTTACTTTTTAATAAAAATGCCGCAAACTCCAAAACTTTAATTAATTTTTTACTATCTCTGCACTGCTTGGGGTCAAAGCTATGAAAAGCGAATGACCTTCAAAAATGCAGAGTCAAATGAAAAGCGAAGTAAGACAATCTAGGAATATCTCTAAATTCGTCGTTATTTTTCTTTTGATCTTTTTTTTTGGGGGGGGTGGAGGCAAAATTTGGTAAATTGCAAAGGGGTGAATTTTGGATTCTGGAATTTGTTTAAAGCGTAATTCAACGAACATTTTACTTTTTAATAAAAATGCCGCAAACTCCAAAACTTTAATTAATTTTTTACTATCTCTGCACTGCTTGGGGTCAAAGCTATGAAAAGCAAATGACCTTCAAAAATGCAGAGTCAAATGACAAAATAGGCAAAGTAAGACTACCAGCAAACTAAATCTCTAAATTCACCTTCCTGTTTAGAGAAGGGGGCAAAATTTGGATAATTCGCATAAGGGGTGAATTTTGGATTCTGGAATTTGTTTAAAGCGTAATTCAACAAACATTTTATTTTTTATCAAAAATGTCGCAAACTCCAAAACTTTAATTAATTTTCCCAAAAAAATTCAATTGAAAACATCAAAATTTTCAACTCATGTATTGCTTTTTGGGATCTCATTAAATTTTCAAGTAGGACTCCATTATTTCTTCTTCTTTTGTCTGAGAGAAAACCTTCAGATTTTTAGGTTAAAAAACTGGTGGTCATTCTCAAAATTTGATATCTCTGCACTGCTTGGGGTCGAAATGCATGAAAAGCAAATGACCTTCAAAAATGCAGAGAGAAATCAACAACAAAAAAATAGGTGAAATAAAGAAAAGTTGAGATACTATTCCCACAAAACAGGGAAACAATTTTAGGACTGTATGTCACCAAAAATCTTTGTTTTAATCTCAATACCAGGTCATTGGATGCCAGCATTTCTGTAGCACAAGATCGTGAATACCCTAATGTTTCTGCAAGCTTGGGGTCATAAGCCAGAAACAGCATTTTGACCTTCAAAATGAGGAAACAATAAATAATAATCAATTGGTAAATTATCAACCTAGGTCGTCGATCTCAAAAATAAAATCAATGAACTCCTTTCCGCCGATAATTTACAGCCCGAACAACTTACAAGTATGCAGTTTATACTTTTACGACTTCAACACTGGAGGCTGATGACCCCAACCTTATTTATCAACAAAATCAAAATTATCCTTGGAAATTATTTAAAAACGCTTCAAAGTGTTAAAATTGAGAGCATTGAATGCAAAATGATAAATATTAATGTTTATATGAGGAAAATGTTTGAATATTTTGGAAAAATAAAAAATAAACATAACCTCACAAAATAGCGTGCTTTGTTATTTCTTCAAATTCCTTACCCAATTTTATGTGTGAAATCGAAGATATAAAGGAATACATCGTAATGATACTAGAAGTAATTAAAATAAATTGAAAAAATTATTATTTAAATGTTTAATAATTACTTGAATTGAGGATTAAAAAGTAAACAAATTCAGAAAAACCACGAAGAGATGAGAGTCGTCGATGGGAACGTTGATCGCTGAGAAGTTTCGCTGAGAACCGTGATTTGGAAGTTGGAACGGGTACAGGGAGCTGGAACGAATGGGATCGAATGGGTGCCGTCTTATCTGGCATTTTAAAATTTTAATAAGTACATACCTACTACCTTTGAGTTTATAAACACTTGGTTGTAAACTCAAAGCTGCTACCTAGTTAATTTTTTTGAAAAAGAAAGGTCTGGACTGGGCTGGGCTAGGCTTGGTTTAGCTTGGCTGGACTGGGCTTGGCCGGGCAAGTTTGGGCTGAACTGGGCAAGACTAGGCTTGGTTAATGGTTTAGCTTGGCTGGGATTGGTGGTTGGGCTGGGCAATGCTTGGCTTGGCTGGGCGTGGCGTGGCTGGACAAGTTTGGGCTGAACTGGGCAAGGCTGGGCTGGGGTAGGCTTGGTTTAGCTTGCCTGAGCAGGACAAATCTGGGCTGGGCAAGACTAGGCTTGGATTAGCTTGGCTGGGGTACATATGTGGAAGTTTCATTAGAGGAAGTTCCAGACATGTTGTTACTTTATAACCGTTCCAAAGGAGCAGCTAGTAACCGATTCATTCACAGCCTTATGGATCATCCTTATCTCTTACATTTCACTCCGATTATTAAAATTTCTCCAATTATTTTTGTATTTTCATTTTTCATTGCCAATACATAAATATCTAGTTTGAAAATAAGCTATAATCTTTTAAAAAATGCAAAAAATAGAGAGACTAGACCGGTTTTCGGTAAATGACGTCATTTCCAGGCGTGGTAGAAAACTAAAATGGATTCCCGAGGTTTTCCGTGTAAATCTCGAAAGTGGCCGAGAAACCATAAGTGAGGCAGGTGTTTTTTTTTAACGCGTATTTTTATTACTCGTTTTTTTTTGTTTTTTTGTTTTTCTTTTATTATTTTGTGAAAAACAAAAGAGACAACGAAGTGCGAAAATAAAGGAAGTGGAGGAAAAATGAGGAGGAGAAGACGTAACCCGAAAGGAAGACACTGAAGTGACACCTTTTTTATTCAAATCCTCTTCAATTTTATTGATAAATTCTGTGATTTTTTCGAAATTAACTTTACCCCTTTCGGTTACAAGTGGATCGTTTTGTATATTTTAGTTCGGACTCTTTAAAATGAACGCGAAAGTTAGAAAAAGAAAAAACGTCTGAATTCGGATCGATTTTTTGTTTTTCAAATTTAACATTCCATTGAACCAAAAAAAGGCTTTGAAATGGCGTTTTTTAACAATTTGAAGAAGAAGCTCCATTTAGGATGGTCGGAGCCGAAGAAGAAGAAAGTGTTCAACAACATTCGAATGGAATGCGACCCGGAGGAATTTTGGAACATCGTCGGCGAACTTGGGGACGGAGCTTTCGGAAAAGTCTACAAGGTATTAAAAAAGATTGGAATCAAAAAAAATTTTCGTTGTTTTTTTCATAAAATTTAATTTTTTCTTAACCTTGACCCCGATTTTTTGGAATTCTGGAGATTCCGGGATGCAGTCGGGATTTTTGGCCCCGTTTCCGCATTTCCAGTTTCTTCTTTTTCGATTTCGGGGTTTTGGGGACGAGATGCGGTCTTTCCGTTTTTCGAACTCTTCGTACGTGGAATTTACCCGGAAATGGCAAGTTTGTGTAAACATCGTGTTTTTTATTGTTATCTGTTTAGGATGAGTCAAAACAATTTCACGGTTTTATTTTTCAATTGGTTCTAGATTCACGTTAATTATTGACAAATAAAGTTTTTGTATTATTTTGTGTTTTATGAAAAAATTCACAAAGACATCACTGTTTGATGAATTTGATTGTCAAAGTGGATAAAGGTGGCAAGTTATTAGCAATTTGGCATCAATCGTGTTGATGTCATGAAGTAATTTAAAGGTAAAACGAGTGGCTATATGCGATCTACTGTAGATAGAGTTAGATCTACCACTTCAGCCGCTATCTACCAAGTACTACAGAATTTTCTGATGATCATGGCTGAAAGAAAATTTCAAGACAATGTAGGGAATTTCGAACTTTTATTATTGTACCGATGGAATCGACCTGTCATGTAGTTTAATTTAATTTATTTATTCCTTATAATTATTATAAAACATAATGTTTTGCTGCCAAATACACAAAAGAGTTGCAGAAGTATGGATAGCACACAGAGGGTCTGTGAGTGTTGCTGAGTTTCTAATGAACGTTTTCTTGCCTCTGTTTTTCTTATTTAAAGCACCCCAAAACAAAAGAAGTTTAGTGGAATACCAGAGTATTATACTCTACAAAAGTAGAGCACATATTTTAATCCTAATCGAAGATAGATCGCATATTGTATGAAAAATTGAACCCTTTGGCTACATGTGGTAGCCAAATGTGCTAAAAAAATCATGACATTCCAAAAAGCCTTAAGAAGAAGGAAAGAAAAAAAAAAGATTAAGTTTCATATATGATATTCCCATGGCACAAAAGCCTATTTTTCTGTATACTCCTACCAATTTTACGAGGTTTTGTCAAAAATCAACCTTTTGTTTGTTGGTTTTCAAAAAGCCAACCTTTTGCCAAAACCTCCGAATTCTACATCTAAGGCAGATTGACACAGGTTAAAAGTTTTGAAAATTTCAAGTTCAGTGGAGATTCACAAAACTTATCACTTACCATCTTTCTCTTCTTGCCCTTCAGTTGATGTCTAGGGTGTGGCAAGGAACTTGTTTACTAGTGACAGTCTGTGGGTGGAAAATGTGGTCTTTCTGCCTCAAAAAGTTTATTATATGGTTTCTTTGTTCGGTACATAGTGAGCAATCTTGGATATCATGGTAGCAATCTTGGTCTTCAAGTGCTTCTTCTAAGGGCATTGTTACCGACAGCAATATGCTGAAGAAATTTTGATTTTAGATTATCATCAATCATTGGCCTAATTCCTCACTTAAGCAGACAGGTCCAATAGGCTTAGGTTTTAGCAAGTTTTGTTTCTTTAGGGTGTGGCCATTGGACCATATAAATCTGGTTTCATTGTATAAAAACATTCAAATTGAAAAAAATTCCCTTTTCAATGGAACAATTTGTGAATTGGCTCCTTGATTGATAAAAATGCTTCAATTGTTAGTCTTTTGAGATAAGGTTTAAAAATCGAACTGTTTAAAAAGTTAAATATATCTTCATGCAAGATCTACTTGGTGGAGATAAATAAATCTAAAAATACGATTTTTTTCTCCCAATTTCAAGGTTCTCATTGTTTAGAATGTCGAATTTTGCAGCCTTTACTCAAATGGAACATTTCTTGTTTTTGAAAAGAATTTCTAAATCTTATCATCAACAGGAAATTCTGAAATAAAGCAAATTTTGTAGTTATTGAAGTTGAGTATTTAGACATAGAAAAGTAAAGTTCAGATTTTATTTCTTAGATGAGATCATATTTCCTGGGACGCTTCACTACCCAATAGGGTTAAATATATTGAAAAATATTCTTTCCTCTTATTTTATAATCTTTTTACTTCCCTATAGAATTTAAATTTAAAACAATTAAAACCATGCCTACAAGTTTATCCAATTTTTACATCCTCATGAATATTAAATTGTTAAAATGATGTCATCTGAATAGCTTTAAAATGTTATTGCGCATTGAAGTGCTGGTTAAAAAAAAAGTTTGTAGGGTAAACAGAATAAAAGATTATTTTTGGAGATTACCTTAATAAGAAGATAAATTGAAAAACAACGAATTTTTTAAAAGACTTTAAAATTTGTGATGGATGAATTTATTTTAATTTTTTTTCTAGGCTCAATCGAAATCAAGCCAAGCCTTGGCTGCTGCAAAAATGTGCCTTCTGGAAGGGGAAGACGACCTCTCAGATTTTATGATCGAAATCGACATTTTGTCTGAATGCAAGCATGAAAACATAGTACAACTTTATGAAGCTTTTTTCACGAATAGCAAACTATGGGTAAAATAAAGACAATTTTTTTGTTTCTTTTTGTTCTATATCTGAGTTGCAGATGTTGATCGAATATTGCGACGGCGGGGCTTTGGACTCGATAATGGTCGAGCTTGAAAAGCCGTTGACCGAAGCACAGATAGCGTACGTATGTCTCCACATGTGTCGTGGCCTTTCCTTCCTCCATCACAATAAAGTCATCCATCGAGATCTTAAAGCAGGAAACGTCCTTTTGACTATGTCTGGAGGCGTTAAATTAGGTTTGTTTGATGACACTTGTGGTATCAATTTTTAACGTTTTTTTGTAGCCGATTTTGGGGTTTCTGCAAAGAACAAATCGACCCTTCAAAAACATGACACGTTTATCGGTACTCCATACTGGATGGCTCCTGAAGTCGTCCTTTGTGAAACTTTTCGAGATAATCCTTACGATTTTAAGGTAAGTTTTTTAATAAACTTTTATTTAAAATTTTAGGTTGATGTCTGGTCACTTGGAATTACATTAATCGAATTTGCTCAAATGGAGCCACCGAATCATGAAATGTCGCCGATGCGAGTCCTTCTCAAAATCCAAAAGTCGGATCCGCCCAAGCTCGACCAGCCATCGAAATGGTCGAAAAATTTCAACGATTTTATAGCCAAAGCTTTGGTTAAAGATCCAACACAAAGGCCAACCATTGACGACCTTCTTATGGTAAAAGAAACAATTTTTTAAGGAAATATTATTTCTTTTTGTTTCCAGCTTCCTTTTATTAATACTGATTTGGATTCCAAACCCATTCGAGATTTACTCCTTGAATACAAGGCTGAAGTCGTCGAAGAAGAAGTTATCGACGATGAAGCTGACGTAAGCGATTTTCCTCATTAATTTTATTACCTGCCAAAAACGTCGCATGTTTTGGCATTTTGGGTTTAAAGTATATAAGCAAGGTTTCTGTACATTTAAAAATTAGTTGTACAAATTCTGTTGGGGTTGACACATTGGCTCAAAGCGCACCGTATATTTTTGCATTGTTTACATGCTTACCGCAAACTAAACCATAGAGAGGTAGGAGACAGAAAAAGCACAGAGAACAGTATCAAAGAGTAGGTAAGTCTAGCGGTGAAAAAGTATACAAATTTGAGTCACAAAATAGTTTTTTTCTTTATTGTTTGCCATAGAAAGCAAGGAAATACCCTCAAAAGGAAATAATTCTCAAGCTTTTAATATCCCCATAAAAGGTCTTCATGCCCTTCAGTTTTTCATTCAGTGTGAATTATTTCCTGTTCTCATAAATTTTTTTTTCTCACATCTTTTTAGCATTATTGAAATGGGATTACCCCTTATTTTGTGCAAAACTGCACTTTGGAAGCATGAATAATTTTTCTGTTTATATAAGACTTTTAATCGTTTTATTTTTTAGGAGCACCGCACGTCACAGCTTCCCCTGGACCTGGACAATGGAGAAGATGATTCTACTTCTATAAAATCAGATCCGGATCTGAAGAGTAAGTTTGTTTTTTTGATAATTTCTAATGAATTAAATTTTCTTTTAGCTGAAGAAGTTGAAGGAGTCAAGCCTGAAGAGATAGATAGTAAACCAAAATTAGAAACACCTAGTAAAAAACCAGTCCCTGCACAACCACAGGTATTTAATTGTCAAAAAAATATTATTATTCTTATAATTTTTGTTCTTTAGATTAAAAAGAATGAAGTATTGGAAAGGCGGCTTTCGCATGATAAAGGACCCGCACCACCCCCACCTGTTAAAGAGACACCAAAAGAACCTGAAATTGTAGCTCCAAAAGAAGTCAAAGTTGAGAAAGAAGAAGAAAAAGTAGAGGATGTCAAAGAAGAGCCGATAGTTCCACAGTTAAGGAAACAATCGAATGACTTCAGACCGACTGATATTGAAGTCGTCGATGCTAACGATAAGCCTGAAGTTGAGAAGCGAAAGAGGTCTATGTCTGCAGAAAGGAATTCAGAAATTTTCATTTCTCGTCTTCCAAGTATGGAAAAATTAGAGGATGAAGTTGTCGAGCGAGGTCGAGGTGCCACAAGGCCTACTCGACCAGTATCGATGATGCCGACTTCCGAAGTGAACGGCGGCTGGAAAGAGCATTCTCGAGCAAGAAGCTCATCTGCCAGTAATCGCAACAAAAGGAGGCCTGCTCCCCCTCCTCTTTCTGAAGAAGTCATCTCTGCTTTGGCCAAACCATCAACTGTACCTAGTGGTAAGCCATATGATGCTTTTAAGACACTACTTTAGTTTTTTTTTAGCTTTGGATTCGACTTTAGACAAAAAAGCGACGACAGTAAGAATAGGAGATGATGAGCCGCCAAGAGTAAAAGATTTACTCGAAAGCAACATCACAGTCGTGACAACAGTTCATCCTCCTGTTCTTCATATCCATCCAAACATCCCAAGCCCAGTACACCCACCCCAAAGCCCTTCAAGTCAGGTCGTCATAGTTTCCAACGAAAACAACAAAACTCTTGTCGATTCTGAAGACGAATGCGATGTCGTTGTAGTCAACACATCAGTCGCTGAAGACAATGTTCACGATACAAGCCATATTTCTGTCGTCACAGTTGGCGATGCTAGTGTCGTCGATTCAAATGTTGAATGGAACTCCCTTTATGGTATTTCAAAATTAACTTTTTTTCTTGTTTATACATTCTTTTTATAGAAGAAGACTCGCTTATGATTGTTCCAACCAACAAGAGTACGTCTATTATTGTCGAAGTGACGCCAACTCCCGAACCTGAAAAGATACAACCCAGCAAAGCCAATGGTCAGCCTCCGATACCTGTTCCGGAACCTGATGATGTCTATATTGTTGTTAACAATTCAACGAATACGAGTAAGGTTGAAGATCGACATCGTCATACGATGACTCATGGACGATCAAGCTCGCAGTCGGATACTGCATCCACAACTGGAAACCTTACACCACCTTCTGCCGCCAGCACTAGAACATTTGATCGGTAACATACAATTTTTTAAAGTATGAATTAATCTAAATTTTGATTAGATCTGATGCTGAAAGTGTGTCGACAACAATCAGCCAAGATAGTCGAGAAAGCAACAAAGAAAACCGTCCTAGTGGCATTCATGACAGCGAAGTCGTCCTTCGACCAAAAGCTGATTATGACAGAGTAAGGCGAAATTTTACATTTTTTCCTAGAGAGGCCAGCAAAAGCCCATAGTTTTTTGTTTTATTTATTATTATTTCTGTTTCTTTTAGAATGTCAATGAAAACACGAGGCATAGTCGGTCCAAAGAAAAACTGGAACTGATGAACTTGAAGAAGAAAACGAGGAAAAGGACTCGGAAATTCGAAATCGATGGCGTAGTCGTCACTACGACAACAAGCCGAGTCATTTACGGCGATGACGAAAACGGAAGAGGTTTCGACGATCACGTTTTCCGAAAGCAAGAACTCCGCGAGTTGAAAATGCTTCAAAAACAAGAGCAGAAACAATTCCAAGAAATCGCTTTTAAAAACCACATGGCGAAAGAGCAGCAAGACAAAAAGTTCGACCAAGAAAGGACTTCTTTGATTCGAAGCTATGAAAGCGACCTCGACATGCAGTCCAGAATCCATAAGCAAATGATCGAAAAAGCCGAACAGCAGCAAGAAGCCGATTTGCGACTCACGAGCAAAAAAATCAGAGCCGAACAGGAGAGAGAATTAAAAGAATTTCGAGAAAGTCAAAAACAAGAAATGAGACTTCTAAAACAGGAAGTCGATCTTATGCCAAAAGATAGACGAAAAAACGCTTTTAAAAGTAGAAAAGAAAAACTCGAAGCTGAACATGAAGAAAAGGTAAAAAATAACAATAAAACAAATAAATAATACAAATTTTCCTAGGAACGACTCTTCTTACAAAAACTGAACGAAAACCACGAATCCTCATTGCGACGTTTAAGCGACTCACATCGAGAAAAAATCGCTTTAATGGACCGACAGTTTTTACAACAAAAACAACAAGTAATTTCACTTTTAATTTAAAATTTTATTAATAATTACATTTTTTAGTTAATGAGAGCAAGAGAAGCAGCCATTTGGGAGTTGGAAGAGAGGCAGATACATGACAAAAATCAGTTGGCAAAAAGGCAATTGAAAGATAGTTTTTTCCTTCAAAGGCATCAAGTAATACAATAATTTTAAATTTTTTTTATATTAACCATAATTTTTTAGATGCTGATAAGACACGATAAGGAATTGGAACACATGAAAAGGCTCAATCAGAGAAACGAGGATGAATTAATCAAAAGGCAGTCGGTGGAGAAAAGGGCGCATCCTAAGCGGATCAAGTCAGAAATGAAGGCGAGGGAGATGATGTTCAGGGAGAGTCTTCGGATCAAAATGGCGAGCTCGCCCGATGCCGATCAGGAGCGAAATATGTTGAAAAAGGTTGTCCGCTTTTAAATCCGATGTGAATTTTTGAACTAACATGATTTTAAGGTTTTCTCACAGTTTCAAGAAAACGAGAAGAAAAGGTACAAATTGGAAACTCAAAGGTTCGACCAGAAACATCAACGGCAGCTTGAAGAATTGAGGGCGAATTCAGATGCGACCATTAAAGAACTTGAACAACTTCAAAATGAAAAAAGTAAATTTTTGACTTCGGGTCGTTTTAGGACAGTGGTTCCCAAACTAGGGGGCGTGGGCAGGCTCAAGATTTTTTTTTCTCCCAAATATTACCCAAAAATTTAGTTTTTTTTTTCTTTCTGAACATATTTTAAGGCTTTTTTTCATCAAAAACCTTAAAATCGACATTTTAAGAGCCAATTTTTCTTCTAAAACCTCAAAATCAACATTTGTAAAGCCTAATTTTCGTCAAAAAACCTCAAAATCGAGGTTTCAAGAACCAAATTTTCGTCAAAAACCTCAAAATCAACATTTTTATAGCCCAATTTTCGTCTAAAAACCTCAAAATCGAAGTTTTAAGAGCCTTTTTTGACGAAAAAAAATCTCAAAATCAAGGTTTTAAGAGCCAAATTTTTGTCAAAAACCTCAAAATCAACATTAATTGTAAAGCCCAATTTTCGTCAAAAAAAAACCTCAAAATCAAAGTTTTATGAGAAATTTTCCTCAAAAACCTCAAAATCAAGGTTTCAAGAGCCAAATTTTCGTCCAAAACCTCAAAATTAAGGTTTCAAGGGCCTGATTTTCGTCAAAACCTCAAAATCAACATTTTTAAAGCCTAAATTTTCGTCCAAAAACCTCAAAATCAAGGTTTTAAGAGCCAAATTTTCGTCCAAAACCTCAAAATCAAGGTTTCAAGGGCCTAATTTTCGTCAAAACCTCAAAATCAACATTTTTAAAGCCTAAATTTTCGTCCAAAAACCTCAAAATCAAGGTTTTAAGAGCCAAATTTTCGTCAAAAACCTCAAAATCAACATTAATTGTAAAGCCCAATTTTCGTCAAAAAAAACCTCAAAATCAAAGTTTTATGAGAAATTTTCCTCAAAAACCTCAAAATCAAGGTTTCAAGAGCCAAATTTTCGTCCAAAACCTCAAAATTAACGTTTCAAGGGCCTAATTTTCGTCAAAACCTCAAAATCAACATTTTTAAAGCCTAATTTTCGTCCAAAAACCTCAAAATCAAAGTTTTAAGAGCCTTTTTTCATCAAAAACCTCTAAGTCAACATTTCTAGAGCCAATTTTTCGTCAAAACCTCAGAATCAGCGTTTTAAGTGCAATTTATTTTGTCAAAAATCTCAAAATCTACATTTTTAGAGCCCCAATTTTCTTCAAAAACATCAAAATTAACAAATTTTTTGATGTGGGGGGGGGCGCACTGTGAAAAAGTTTGGGAACCTCTGTTTTAGGACAAAAAACAGTCTTCTTTTGCCATTTTTCATTGTAAAATCCAATTTTTCCAAATGTTTTTAGAGCCTTTTTTGCCCAAAAATTTGTTTTTGTGGCAAATTTTTGTGATTTTCAACAAATATTTTTGTGTTTTGTATAGGAAAAATGCTGATGGAACATGAAACGATGAAATTGAAAGATCAAGAAGAAGAATACAGTAAGGAGCTCCGAGAATGGAAGGCTCTTCTCAAACCGAGAAAACAGGTATTTAATTATTTTTTTAAACTCTTGTGCATCCAGCATGTATATAGCGTTTTAAGTATATCGCCTGCAACCAATAAGCTTAATAATGTATTTTAAAATTCAATAAAAACATTTCTTGGACGCAGACTCAAGAGTTAAAGTTCGACGAGGAGCTCCAGAAACACGAGCGGGAAAACAACTACGTTGTCGGACGTCGTACGATGGGACGAGAGCCAGTCTCACTCGAGTCGACACCCCAATTATCGATTCCCCGTCCCAGAACAAATTCGTTACCCCGTCTTTCCTATTCCCCGCCTTCTAAACGTTTTTCCATTCCAAGACCCAAAATCAAAAGTGTTTATTATGAGTGATTCTCGCTTTATGTGTCCCCGTCGTGTTTTCTCTCCATCTGTGTTTCATCAAAGCATTTAACATTGATTTTATTTCTAGTCTATACTGTATAAACCTCAGAATTTGAACTCAAATTAATTTTTTGGTGATGGTTTTTTTTGCATTTTTAAGCATGTTTTGGGCCTAATTTTTTTTAAAACTTATAAATTACATTAAAATCTGATATCATGTCAAATACCTGCAAGAATTTTATAACTGGAATGTTGGTGGAGGCTCCCATCTGATACTTTTCCCAACATCATTGATATATTCAAACTTCATTTCTCCTTGTTTTTCCTGCCATGAAATCCATTGTATAGATCCAAAAAGGCTAAAATTTTCATTTTTACCCTTTTCTTCATTGCATGTTAAAATGCATGTAAAACCGCATGTGATTCCTCTGTTGTTGTTTTATCGACTCTGGGAGGACGGATGAATTTTTCTAGTTTGTGAGTTCATTCAATTTTGAATATTTCTTATTAACTTTTGAATCTGATATGGCAGTTTAAGCTCTTACAAGGGGAGGTCACTGTCATGCAGTGGCGGATGCAGAGAGAAAGAACACAAAATTCCAAAATTTTTAGGCTGTCAAAAACACATTTTGTTCATAAAATTAAAAAAAAATTCAAAACTTTAAAATCAAGGTTTTAACAGCCAAATCTTCTTCAAAAACCTCAAAATCAAATTTTTTTAAACCCAAATTTTTCCTCAAAATCGAGATTTTAAGAGACTTTTTTCGTCATAAACCTTAAAATCGAAGTTTAATTTAAGACAATTTTTTTGTCATGAACTTTTAAGAGACTTTTTTCTCTTTCAAAAACCTCAAAATCAACGTTTTACAAAGCCCAAATTTTCGTCAAAAACCTCAAAATCAATGTTTTAAGAGACTATTTTTCGTCAAAACCTCTAATTCAACGGCTCTTTTTCCTCAAAAACCTTAAAATTTACATTTTTTGGGAACCAACGTTTCAACAAATACCTCAAAATCAACGTTTTATAAAGCCAAATTTTCGTCAAAAACCTCAAAATCAACGTTTTATAAAGCCAAATTTTCGTCAAAACCTCTAGGTATCTAATTCAACGGCTCTTTTTCCTCAAAAACCTTAAAATTTACATTTTTTGAGAACCAACCTTTCATCAAAAACCTCAAAATCAACGTTTTACAAAGCCAAATTTTCGTCAAAAACCTCAAAATCAATGTTTTAAGAGACTATTTTTCGTCAAAAACCTCAAAATCAATGTTTTAAGAGACTATTTGTCAGAACCTCTAATTCAACGGCTCTTTTTCCTCAAAAACCTCAAAATCAACGTTTTAAGAGACAATTTTTCGTCAAAAACTGGATCCGCCACTGCTTGTAAGCCATTTTTTAGGAAATGGCACTAAGATTTTTACTAAGATTATAAAATGTCAGATTCCTAAGTTGTCTAATGTAAAAAATTTATTAGCATGAAACATGAATTCTATTTTTAGTCTTAAAACCTTCTTTGAATTGTAATATTAAGCATGTTTCATGCTTTTGAGTTACAGCTAAATCTAATTTTTCGTTTGTTTTAATTTAGCGTCTTGAGGAGCAATTCGCTCAGCAGCTGGAAGAGCAGGAGGCGATCTACGGTCCAGTCCACCCGCTTCCTCCCGACCTTTCCGAGCCCGTCCACCACAGAAGTTCGACCCGCAGCAGCCTTTCTTCGGTCTCTGCCGACTAAAAACTGTGTTAAAAACAAAGAAAAAACATAATTTAACTTTGCTCAAAAAAATACTATCTTCATTTCAGTTAGTCATTTAGGTAGTAAAACGTTGCACTTGTTATAACAATTTAGGCATTTAAATAAACGGTGCTTGTTTGTTAATTATTACACAAAAGGATGTAAAATTGTTGTAAATTATTTTGTACAGTCATCTTGCAAGTTCTCCATTTCAGCGTCAAAAGTGCCAAATTTATGTTTTTCATTTATTATTATTTTATGTATTCCATTATAACATGTAAATGGTTTCGGTTCATGTAGTTATTTTTTTATACTATTTATTCATTTGTGACCTATTGTCGCAAGTTTTACCCTCAAGTTATTGCTCATATCGTTATTAAACTTTTTTTTTAACATTTATTGAACTTATGTAACAACACCATGTAAAATTGCCTTTTGTTACTCTCATGTCTAGAAGACTTATTTGTGAGATTGTTTAAAAAGTTGTACATAGTTAAGTAAATATAGAGATTTATCTAATATATTATTAAAAATCAATGGTTTGTATATAATAAAATATATTGTTTTAATAAAAATTATTACTTATTTTTTAGTTTTTTGTTGTTGTTTAAAATTCCTTTGTAAGTGCCTCAGGGTTGCCCAATACTGTGCTAAACCACGTGGATTTACTACTCCGGCTTTTTCTCCGGATCTAATAAATATTTTTTATTAATTTTTTTATTTAAAAATCATTAAAAAAATAAACCGATATATTCATGTGCGATTTTTTACTTTTTTGAAAAATTTTTTTTGAAAAAGCCTTTTATATCCTATGCTGACGAATTTTGGAGACATGATAAAAATTCTTAATTTTTTCTAGAACGAATAAGACTGAGAAATCAAAAATCGGTTCTGTAGTTTCGGAGAAAACACGGGAAATCGAAATTTAAAAAACCGGTCTTCAGGTGCTACCACCTGACGGTAATTTTTCCAACTAAAATTTACTTCAAGTTTCAACATTGAAATTCAACCCTAAAAAACAAACTCCACTCATCTGATTCAACAATGCCGTTTTTAGCATTTTACAATACACTGTTGAAAGTGTCAAAAGTTTGAAGGAGCACCGTTTCTTTGAAGTTGATTTATTATTTAAACATTTTAAATAATTTTTGTTATACAATGATGTAACTGTTTTTTTCGTTCTCTTTTATGTTGGATATCCATTCTAGGAAAGAAGAAACTCGGATGTAAATTCCTGGATTTTCATCGTATCCGCATGACAATCCTGAGGAAATGACGCCGCACAAGTAGTTGTCCCCGCAAACTAACGGTCCTCCCGAATCGCCCTTGAAAACTTAAATATTTAATTTCGGTCATAAAATTGGACTTATTTACATTGCATGCGTCTTCATGAGCAAAAGAGGAAGATGCACAGAGCCAAGAGGTTTTAACATCATCGCCGTAGTAATAACGGCATGCAGCTTGGCTCATTATTTTGATTTTGGCACTTTGTAAACGATCCGAGAGCACGCCACCATCCTCTGTCGATCCCCAACCACTTATTGTCCCAGTCAAACCTGTCAAAGGGGTTTCAAATTGAATTTTTTATTGATTTTAAAGCTTTTGAACCTGAAGTTTCATATGATTTGGGAGGCAAATAGACCGAGTTGACGAACGTGTTCATTTTAAAGCCTTCATCGGTTAGCAAAACTGCAATGTCATTTGAAGGTCTTCCCCTAGAAAAAAATTTATTTTTTGGAAAATTATTTTTTTGAAGTATAAACCATTTAAAGTCTGGATGGATAAAAGCTTTGAGGATGTTCCTCTCCTGTCTGTGTTTTCCATAATTTTTAAGTTTGACAATCCCCGCGACTGCTTTTATTGACGTTTTGTTTTTAACAAAGTCAACGCAATGGGCTGCTGTAAGGATCGTTTTAGAGTCGATGATACTCCCGCCACAAATGTGTTGACCCTCAATTTGTAATGAGACAGTATAAGGGTGGTCACCTTAGAAAAAAATTATTAAAAATTTAGTAGCAAAAAGATAAGTGAATGATTCCCAGGAAGGACCATAATCGCTTTTACTGCACAAGCCAATGTAAATTGTATTAAAAAATAATCTATAGATAACATAAGACTGAGCAAACTCGATGAGTCAACCCAATTTGGTTGACGTCGATTAAATTTTACTAACCAGCATTGTCGTCTATCCCATCAATAATTCTCGTTGAGATAAAATCTTCAGGGATTTCCTCTCCTGAAATTAAATTTTTTTTGAAAATTAATTTTTGAAAAAAATTTTCCCGGTGGAATTTTTTTAAATCAATGAAGAACCAATAGCAGTCATGGAATTTGACATTACCATAAATTTGTGTTATAATGAGGAAACAAATATAAATGATCATTGTGTATCACTCTGAACTAAGGCCACAGTGCAACTGGATTATAATTAAAACAGTCTCTCTTTTTTAAATATTTGACTTGATAAATCCTTGGAAAGAAATATTCAAACCCATATTGACGACTTTTTACTAGAACAATTTTTGCTCTTGATTTTTTTAAATTTGTCTCTTAAACCTTCTTTTGGAGGATTTTTGACGAAAATTTGGCTCTTAAAATCTTGATTTTGAAGATTTTGGATTGTACTTTACAATTGCGACTAAAAATGCAATCGCATTTTTTTCTGCAAGTACGGTAATCTCATTTATAGTCATTTTTAAGTCCAAAACTTGCATTTTTGCTCAAAAAATAACATTCTAGGGTAATTGATATAAACTTCAAACTTTAATAAAACATAATTTTATTAAATGCTGTACAAATTCTACATGAGACCTAAAAATTGTTTGACTATTTTCAGCCGCTCGTCACAACTTTTTGTTCAGGTTCATCCTGAGGTTGCGAAGGCGGAAGTTTTTGAGGGCGTTCCCTTCTCCCGTGATAAATATTTAAGTTTAAATCAATCGAATAATTAAAGTCCACTGGATTCTCCAAGGCTTGGTCGATGGCTGCATCAACGTTTTCAGCGGTTATATACGTCTTGGCTCTTTCCTGAAACAAATTAGATGAGTGTGATTGCAGAAAAAAAAAAAAAAAGATCATTTCTCTAATTGACTTGAAATTTTCAGGGCTATAATGAGTTAAAGTCAATCGGTAAACCCTTACTTTTTCTTCACGTATGATTTGCTCAAGAGCTTTCTTTTTCTCTTCGTATTTAATTCTGTTTTCTTCCAGCGTTTTCAAGATTTTTTCCATTTCTTCTTCTTTATCCTTGGCCAAAACTTCTTCGCGATGCTTGGCGACATTTCTGTTCCACTCGTCATTGATCTCGATCGCTTTAAGGTTGTCTTCATGTTCTTCGCGTTTCTGCTCAGCGATGACATCTTCACCTGTCGTCATGCGAGCGGTTCTCAGGTTGAAAAATCGCCTAAAAAAGTTCAGTTGAAGCCACCAATAGGTACAATAGCTACCTGATAGACTTCATTTCCGTTTTATAAACGTGATGAAGCTTTTTCAACTCCTCATATTCCTCTCTGGGCAAAACGTTTCGTTGAGGGACCCTGAACATTTTACTCGGAGCGACCGGAAGCCACCTCGGCTTCTTCCTCCATCGAACGCTGGTACCACCAAAGCCCCACTCAAGAAAATTACTATTTCTCACCAAACTTTTCTCGAGAGACAACACATTTTTGAACATTTTAATTACAATAAAATTATTAATTACAAAAAATAACCTCCAGGGGTTTATATTTTTATGAAGTCGTGTTTACAGCATTGCCAACCTAAAATTCATCCCCAAAGAGAAAAGTCCATTTTCTTTAGTACCTAAATAATCGTTCTAACTCCTTAATTTATTGTATTAATAAAAAAAGTTTTGAAAATTGGTCCAATATGTATAAATTTTTATGAGTACACCTCTTACTTAATAGGTACTTCTTTGACTTCATGATTGTGGTAATGGGCAATTTTTAGTAGCACAGCTAGATTCTTGGAATCCAAACATCTATGTTTGGACCATAATCTGTGGACTGCTCTTTGAATCTTTGGACTATTTGGTTGTGGTGGTAACAATGGTGGGCAACACTGTTATGATGCCCTCTAGTGGTAACTAAAGAATTCACGAGCCTACGTTTCCCCTTTTTTTTTGTCAAATACAAGTGATTAAGTGAAAAGGCAAAAAAGTGAAATTCTCCCGTTACATAAAAGCGTGTAAATCGGTGTTTTCGAAAATCGTTCATTTTCTGTTTTTGAAATAAGCCAAGTGAGAAGATGGATGAAGAATACGACGCGATCGTTTTGGGAACCGGGCTTAAGGAATGCATATTGAGCGGGATGCTTTCCGTTTCTGGTAAGAAAGTCCTGCACGTCGACCGGAATCAGTACTACGGAGGAGATTGCGCTTCGATAACGCCACTCGAGGAGCTTTTTAAGCGTTACGGCGTCCCGGGTCCTGATGAAGGATACGGAAGGGGACGCGACTGGAACGTGGACCTCATCCCGAAATTCCTCATGGCGAACGGTCTCCTCGTCAAACTTCTAATCCACACAGGCGTCACCCGCTACTTAGAATTCAAATCCGTCGAAGGGAGCTACGTCTACAAAGGCGGAAAGATCTCCAAAGTTCCCGTCGACCAGAGGGAAGCCCTCGCCTCCGATTTGATGGGAATGTTCGAAAAACGACGTTTCCGCAACTTCCTCGTTTATGTGCAAGACTTGAAAGAAGACGACCCGAAGACATGGAAGGACTTCGACCCTTTCCAAAACTCGATTGAAAAGCTCTATCTCAAATTCGGGCTTGAGAAGAACACCCAAGACATCACCGGACACGCATTAGCTTTATACAGAGATGACGAATACTACAACGATCCTGCCATCAATACTATCCGCAAGATCAAACTCTACAGCGATTCTTTGGCTCGCTACGGGAAATCTCCTTATCTCTACCCGATGTACGGATTGGGCGAACTACCTCAAGGGTTTGCCCGTCTTTCTGCGATTTATGGAGGAACTTACATGCTTGATAAGCCAGTCGACGAGATCGTCCTGGAAAACGGGGTAGCTGTCGGTATCCGCTCTGGTGATGAAGTCGCCAAATGTAAGCAGGTCTACTGCGACCCTTCTTATGTCAAAGACAGGACTAAGAAGACAGGACAAGTCATCCGTTGCATCTGTCTTATGGACCATCCGATTCCGAACACAAAAGACGCTCTTTCAACCCAGATTATCATTCCTCAAAAACAAGTCAATCGTAAATCCGACATTTATGTTTCCATCGTTTCTTACACTCATCAGGTAGCGGCCAAAGGATGGTTCATCGCGATGGTGTCTACTACTGTCGAAACAGACAACCCTGAAGCCGAAATCAAGCCTGGCATCGACCTTCTTGGCGCCGTCACCGAAAAGTTCGTCACCATATCCGACTACTACGAGCCGACCGACGACGGAAAAGAATCGCAGATTTTCATCTCGAAATCATACGACGCGACCACCCATTTCGAAACGACATGCTTGGACGTCCTCGACATCTTCAAAAGGGGAACCGGCGAAGAATTCGACTTCTCTAAAGTTAAACAGGACCTCGGAGACGAGGAGCAGTAAATACCCGCTCAAAACTAACAAATTCACAAACGCCCATTCATCAAATCTCACTCAGTATTCACCATTTCAACATCTTCCATATACAGATGCTTTCATCCAGGTTGCAGGGGGCTCTTGTAATTGTTAAATATATAGTTATATAATCTATAATATATATTCAAATATTTCTTCTAGATTCTTGCTAAACTAAAGTTGAAAACACTTAACGCTGGCTTAAGTCATTTCAATTTTAGCTCATAGAATTATAACTTATTATTTTATTGCATATTGTATTGGTGTTATATTTAGAAAAGAACAATATTTGTATAGAAAAAAATTGTAATAGTAATTTCTTTTCGTTTCATGATTGATCCATATTTGAAGCTTTATATTGGATTATTTCAAAACTGGTTAAAACGTGCAATATTTTCTTTTTCTTGATTTCAAAATGCATTCACAATGATCATTCCTTAGTGTCAGTGTGTCTTTTATTTGTAATATTTTTTTTGGAGATTATTGTAAGCCAAAGAATGTAGAATTTTTATTTTGTCTACTTATTTTTGCCACCTTCTTGGCTTTTATTAAGGTGGTGGAAATTGGCTTTTAGCTTCAAGCGAATTTTCTTTGATTATGAGATTTTTTTTGTTGCTTTGCAGGATGTCGTAAAGAAATTAAAAAAAACATGACGTTTCTAATTGTAACTTTATGGAAGTTTTATTGGAATACTTTACCTAAATAAAATGATATTTTATAGCAGAACTCGTTATTCCACAGTCCTATGATTCTTCACACACTGTTTTAAGAAAGGACAAAATCTGCAGTAGCGAATGCTAACTCAAGGCCTGAGTTCATTGAATTGCTACACATAAAAAGCTGGTATGATTTGGTCTGTCCTACGATTATTACGTTCAGTCCAGTTTCAGGTCTAAATGATCATCGCATTTTTCGTCTGATTATCATAACTAGGTTTCAAGGCCTCTGATTGGTCATGAGGGTGTCCCGAACTGTGATTACTGATTGGTGCTGGTCAGAGGATTGTCCTTCATCAAAGGCCTCTGATAGGTCAAGACGATTTGCCCAACTGTGAATTATTGCTCTGCTCAAGTTTAAAGCTTCTGATTGGCCAAGGGAATTGTCCTAGGTGTGTTTAAGGCCTCCAATTGGTCAGGAGGCTTTGCCTAACTGTGAGAAATCTGAATTGGCCAGCAATATGTTTCTTAGCTTCCATGTTACCCCAGAATAACCATAACTATTTTTTTTTCTTGAATGACTTCTCAACTAAATGTTGACTATTTTGAAAATTTTACTTCTCTTTCAAGGCGAATCACCAGCATACATGAATAAACAAACTGAATCAATTCAAAATGATGTTAAACAAGATAATAGCTATTTTCAAAATAAGATTGGGAGACCACTCAAAAGATAAATAAAAGAAATTTCAGGCCACGTTTCCTCTGGAATGATTGAGGTTTGGCTAATTTGGGATCCTGATCTTCTAAGCCACAGGCGTCCAAGTTAAAACACAAATGGTACTACTCATTGCCTCTATCCCCTAGAGCCTTTATGAACAAGGCTGGAGAGGTCAACCATATTCCAACCTCTGGTGTTCTAGCGGAATCAAAGATCATGCTGTACAAAATTCATGCAGTTTTGACTTCGAAGTCAACTTTTAGCGGATGAAGGATCGATACTGGAAAGCTTGAAATACTGAACTCTAATTAAGAATGAAAGATTTATTTCTACAATTTAGTGGCGATATTCCTTCTAACAGGAAATTTATAAACAAAATAATACCATTTGGAGAAGCCCTAACAACAACAAAAAAACTAAATAGCAAGTAAAAAAAAATCACAGTTTGACATCACAAGAAAACCGGAAAGTGAAGACTAATAAACAAAAGTGCCAGCCCGACAAATTCTGAACAATTTTTGGTGAAAATATCTTTGGTAGTTGGAAGCCTAAACACATTTTTTAATCTCGGCACATAAAATTTCAGCCATTTCTTGGCCAGTGTAAAAAGTAAAGGCGTGAGCGAATTTACTATCTAAGACTCGTGCGTTGACTTGAGGATGTTGGCGTTTCATACTTTCATAATGGTTCGGCTCAGTCCATCTATCACGATAGCCATAATAAAGAACCATTTTGTCCGAGTTTTTCTCATAAACCTAAAAAAATGTATATATTTTTACAATAGAGAAATGCAAATAAGTCTTACTTCATGGTCCAAATCTTGAATGGCACTCATTTCATCCTCAGCTAAAAATAAAGCATATTTGATGATGTCTGGAGAAAGGAGCTTAAGAATCCCATGGATGATGCAAGTTGGCAACGAAAACTTAAGTCGTAAAGTATAAAGAGTTCGAATAATACAATAACGTGCTCTGTAAGAAAGCATCGAAAATGCCTAAAAAATAAATTAGGCTCTTGTAAGGTATTATGATTGTCAACAAACCTTACAAAAACATTTAAGGGCTGGGGCGATCTTAAAAGTGATATTTTTTAAAATCCAAGCATTAGGAGTTGAAGAGAAACTTTCAAGAGTCGGAAACATAAGGTGGGCCTGTTCGACTTTTTGATTGATTTCGTCATCTTTGAGAAGTTCGACTGCAACTTTACCGCCGACGGAATGGCCGACCAGAACGATCTTTTTGTCCTGCCCGATGTATCGGTTTATGAAGAGCTTTTTGTGATCGACTTGCCCTCGTAGGTTGTATTTGTTTTGGTTGTCCCTCAACGGTGGAAGACGAAGGCCAGTGGAAGGCAAAGGTATTTGATTTCCTGAAATTTTGAACTGTCAATAAGCCAAATTCTTACGATTATTGATTACCTGCATGGCAAACGACCCAAACTGGAATCTGTAAGATGAAGTTGAGGGTTGATAGAAACTTGATGTAGAAGTCTGTAACTCCGGGATTTCCTGTGATGAAAAGCAGAACTTTCTTTTCTTTGATTTCATCATCGATCCAACCGCCCCAGGTCCTCACCATCGTTGGGACGTCGTTTACTAATATCCAGCCCTTTTTGTACGTCATGGTGAAGTGAGTTCAGTAAGGAATGAGAATAGATTTTAGTGCATCACATAAGTTGATGCAAAATCAGGAACGAATATAAATTGATGTAGTAATAAATTATGAAATATATAGATAAGAACTAAATTTTTGATAAGAAATTTGAGGAGGTTTCAACATAGAACGTGAAAATAGTGCTGGAGGTCCCGAGTGTTGAGATTTTACTTTTGACGTCATCTCTCCATAGATTGGATCACTAACGAAGTTATTTTATCCAAAAAGGGTCTTCTAATTTCTATTGTCGAAAAAGGTTCAAAATCTGTCTGAAAAGGGTCTTTACTCGTCAAAAAAGTGCAAAATCTTGCTAATTTTTGTTTTTTCAAAAAGGGGTAAGAATTAAGAGTCTGGATGAAATGGGTCTTTTTTTTTGTCAAAAAATGGTCTAAATCTGTTTGAAAAGGTTGCTGGGGAGAGTATTTGTGTTTGTAAGGGAAAAACATCTTAAAGTTATTTTATGAATAAGTTTTTTTGGTTCATAATTTTGTGTCTTCAATGGCCCTTGAGTAATTTTAGGGAAAATAATAAAACAGCTTTGAACGTCAAAGCCAATGCTCAGGCCTCGTAAAATCTGGTTGTGAAATTATTATGCAACAATCAATATCATTTATTTATACTGTGGATAGACACTATACAATAAAAAAAATTACTTGAAAAATAAGGCACTTCTTGGACCAATATTGCAGTGAGTTCCAGACTCAATCTGACTTGTTATGGTTTTAAGTATTTTGACGTATAGTTCACGTGGCCTATTTCATCAATTTTATTACCAAGCCTTGACTAGAATTCAAATTTTATGGCGCGATAACGATAAATTATGTACACTTTCAAAACTAAAAATATCTGAATTCCGGTAAATAAAATTGATAAAAATGGTTTCGTTCTTTGTATCGTTCTTTGATAAGATCGGCCCCTTTTTCTCCGATCATGATGGTCGGGCCGTTAGTATTTCCGCGGGTGATGTTGGGCATAATGGAGGCGTCGATGACTCTCAAGTTGTCGAACCCGTGGACGATCAGTTCTGAAGAGACGACTGACGTCGGGTCGTCTTTTGGGCCCATCTTACAAGTCCCGACTGGATGGAAAATCGTCCCTGAATACTGTATTATTATGCAATCGATGAATTGGTCTAAATCGTTGACGTATTGGCGGCAGTTTTGATATTCTTGAAGATAAAATCGTGGGTTCATTGATGCGAAGGTTGGCGTGCTGAAGAAGTCGACGATCAAACGGATTCCACGGTGGAGGATCTCCATGTCGATTTCATCAGCTAAATAGTTTGGGTCGATTAAAGGAGGGTCTTTTGGATTGGCAGATTTGAGCCTCACAGTCCCAATACTGGCTGGTGTCAAATTAACAACTATAGCGCTCAAAACATTTTCTTTTATGTACATAGGGTCTCCTTGATTCACCATTCTGAAAGAATTTAGATGCCATTCGACGTTAGGTTCGTGAGCCAAATGGTCGAAAACGTTGAAAAAGCCTAATGCTTCGAACGTACTAGTTGACAGAGGCCCAGTTCTGTACTTGGCGTATTTTATGGCTGCTTTTTTCGAAAAAATTTCCTCATCGCGGAACATTATGGGCTTGTCAATTGAGATATAGATGGGGACACAAAGGTGGTCCTGGAGGTTATTCCCGACAGGTAAGTTGGCCACAACTGGAATCCCTAAACGTCGTAAATGTTCCTTAGGTCCAATTCCGGAGAGCATGAGGAGTTTCGGCGAGTTGATCGATCCCGCCGACAAGATGACTTCTTTGTTCACTCTTATTGCACCTTTTCGCCCTTTTCTTTTGAACATGACGCCTGCGACTCTTTGTTTCGCTTTCCCCATACTGGAGCCGTCGATCAACAATTGGGTCACTTCTGTGTTTTTGAGGATATGAAGGTTCCTTCTGTCCCTAATCGGGTTCAAATAAGCTTTGGCAGTGCTTGCTCGAGATGCATGGTACATAGTCGACTGAAAATAAGGTTAAATTAAAAACATTTTTTGAAGGTTAAAATACCTGTGTGCGTCCAACGCCGATTTGCTGGTATCCATTGTAGTCGATAACATCATATCCAAGTTCTTCGGTCGCTTGTAAGTAATACTCTGCGATTTTAGCTGAATAGTTTGGAAGCTGGACGCTCTGGGGGCCATAAGTGCCTTTTTTAGGGTCCAAATGAAAGAGGTCAGAAATCGAATAGTTTTCAAGCTTTTTGAAATATTTAAGGACTTCGTGATAAGACCATCCATCATTCCCTTGTTCGGACCATTGGTCGTAATCTCGCGGGTTGCCACGGACGTAGGCCATTCCGTTTGTCGTACTCGAGCCTCCTAACACTTTACCCCTTGGATATCTGCATTGTCCATTGAGTGCTAATAAAATAAATGAAATCAACTTTTTTTTTTTTTAATTTTATTGATGTTTTTACCTTGGCAAGCTTTGTGTTGTGTAGTCGTATTGTAGTTCCAGTCGGTTTCTCCAGTTTGAAGGAAGATTTTCATGAAAGGCGTGTCCGTGACGGCATCTTCGTCTCCACCGGCTTCTATAAGTAGGACATTCCAATTTTCCTCTGTCAACCTGCTTGCCACCACACATCCTTAAAATTAACATTAGAACTTTTAAGTGGTCAAATAAATTGTATGCAGAGCACTCACTGTAGTGCTCATGGAAAAATAAAGCCATAGACGGTACCTGCAGAGGTGAACAAATGGCCTTACTTCAACAAAAATTTCCAGAAATAAAATAATTAAAGAAACATTAGACATTTAAATACAAGATCTGTAATTTGATTGTTACTTGGATTGAAAGTCGTCGTTATTCAACCGGAGTTTAGGTAACCTTTGCATAATGTCAAATCCCCAAAAATCCTTTTTTTTTCTTTACTTCGTTTTTCTATTCCACTTTGTTGACCATGAAAATGCAATGTTCTCAAAAATGAAGTTATTGCATCTTTTGTTCTTTTTGACCTGCCTATAGCTAAATAGGTAGGTATGTATATATCTGCTTACTTTTTTAAGAATTTTAAACTTTATTTGTCACTTATGGTTGTAATTACATAATAAGTACCTACATAGGAATGTAGGTATGTAGTTATATAGACCAACTGCATTCGTAATACCCACTTGTTCATTACGTAGTTAACCCTCAAGTTTTTGGCAATTTTCTTTTCTTTCACTAGAGGGAAAATATTGCGGTTAAGTTGTTTTTTGTTTGATGGTCGTGGCTTTACTCTTTAATTAGAAAGTAAACTTATTTTTTATTCATACTTACCGATATCTATCCGACTTTCCGCATTGTTTTAAACAGTGGAAATAAACTATGTGAATTAAATAGCGATTTAATTTTTGAAGTTTTGGTTACAAAATAATTGATTTATTAATAACCTCCTCATTAAAAATTAAAATTATAATTAATATTCAATACCGTAAAAGAAAAAAGCTAATTAATTGATAATATTAAAATTTCATTTCCTTTCCCTAGGGAAATAATTAATAAAAAAAAAGTACCTACCTGGGGAACCATCTAATTGTATGTGCAATGCATGAGAGTTTTTATTTCAAAATTGTTTCAATTTTTATTACCGAAATTACCGATTTTTGAAATTTAGAAATACATATTTTCCTATAGCTATACCAGTATCTATGACCCCCCCTCATTGACCAAAAATGCCAAAAAGAGTTATCAATGCTTTTGTGCAATGTATTGGAGTCTTTCTTTAGAATGTTGAGATTCAAAATTGGGTTAATGGATAAGGGGATGGGAAACAAAAAGTTTTTGAATCCGTTTTACATCGCGAAACAGTCGGTTTTTCTGCCTTTCAAGAGTAATCCAATTTAAAAAAAATATATACCCGCAGATCCTGCTCCAACCACAATAAAATCGTAAAAGTCCAAAAGTTCGTAGTCTTTGACTTCTCGCGGCTTCTTCTCCGGATCGACATTTTCAAAATAAAACATGAAAACAAGCGCGACGAGGATGGGGATGAACTCGACGACTGGAAGTATCATGACCATCGTGGGAGGTAGAACTGCACAGGACGCTGACTAATGAGAAGTAGGCCGCGAACGCATTTCGCTTTTGTTTTAAGAATCGGCTTCGGGACTGAAATCGAAAATCGGGGGCGGACCCGACGCATAGAGAACCCCACCTTTTCCTCGCGCCTTTTTCCCTCTTTTCCTCCAGATAATTCTAAATAGACAGCGATTGCTGTCTATCCTATTGACTTCTGCGGTCTTCAACACACATTTTCCTTCCACCTCGACCTCTATAGTGCTAAAAAATAGCAACATTTTATTGCTTATTGATTTAAAACGTTATATCGTTCAATTTTTTTTCCTGGGTCTACGCGGGGAGCCCCATTAAAACCAGTCTAGCGAAAAACTGCCTTTCAAAAATACTATCACGACGTCATGAAATTTTTAGTGTACATTTCGCTTGTTTTGTAACGTAAATCTTTTGTAATGGAGTCTACCGCGAATTTTTTCTACAAATTTTTTTTTGTTCTGGTAATGACCGCTGAAATAGGACACGTTGTGACATTGAACGTTGCCAAAAAAAATGATAGTTGACAAAACGAGAAAAAGAAACAATTTCGGGAATCAGTGCCTGTGACGGATCACTCTGTTAGCGCGATCGAAGAAAATGATATTTAGGTACCTTTTGACGTATCACGCTCGAAAAATTCTGATGAAAATTAAATGACACAAAACTTTGAAAACCCAAGTAAAATGATCGTAGACGCTAAAAAATTGAAGAAAATCTAAAAGTGGGAAATGGTAAAAATTTCTTTGGTAGATGCCCCTTAAATTAGGTTCCTTCAAAGGTAAGGTCTTCGAAAACACTTGAAAGGAAAGTCAACGTTCATGAAATCTAGTCTGGCGGCTGATTGAGCGCCCAGTGAAGCGGAACGGTTGCTACACGTACGCAAAAGGATTACCTATTTAAAACACGATCTCAAAAAATCTGTTCGTTAGGACAAGCTACTAGGATTATAAAAATGTTTATTTCAATCAATCCTCGTGTTGGGCAAATCCCATCCAAGTTCTGGATTTTCAGCAACAGCCAAATAAACCAACGCTCCTTTTCCTGGGATGGGCTTCGTCGAAATGTAAGTCCTCTTATCCTGCGACCACATGCTCATCGAACCAGACGGTTTGTTCTCGCTCGTCTTCGTCAAATACTTTATCACGAAGTCGTCCGTTTTCCCAAGATTTTGAAGCTCATCCTAAAAGACTCGTGAGAATCCAAACAAAATTCAATTTACCCAAAATTGTTCTTTGTCTTCAGGCGACATCGTTTTTCCATTTTCCGATTCCAAAGTCGAAGCGTACACGTCGTCTTTGATCACTTGGAATAAATGCTTAGCGAATTTATATCTTGTCTCCCCCGGTATAGTGCCCGACTCTTTAGGCAGTCTTGACGCAAATATAATCCATTTATTCGCCAAATATTTCTCTATTCAGAACATTAGTCATCTCCAACCCCAACTGAGATACCTGTTGTCTGCAAGTAAGGAACCAAAAGATTCGACATGCTTATGTAACGTGAAAAGAGTGTGTCCAAAGATTCCCCCATATCAATTTTTTGATAATTTTCGAACAAATTTAACGGTAAACAAGTTTTTGTCACATGATATAAGGTAACTTTTTCAAGATTTGCTTAAATTCTATCCATTTAAAAAAATGTTGATTTAAAATTGAAATCTCCAAACAATAATAACAGCTTGGTATGACGGTTTCTTAATTACTAGGCTATCTCGTTTCCTAGATATTTGGTTGATAGGTCCGAGTTCATTTGATAGTCTTATCTATAAAAGATTTTTATTTGACATTATTTCAGTGTTTCTTTCGCTATGGCGATGTTTCAGGTATAGTTTTTGTAGTAATATTAAGTTTTAATTAGTTTTGCTTAGAAAAGGGCGATTTTTGTGTGTTTGTTCGTTTGCGTCTATTGGACGGATGGGATGCTTGTTAAAAATTGGGGGACGGACAGTCAGGCGAAACGTCTTGCTTGGTCGACTCGATCTTATTTCGAAGACGTCCTCAAGTTGATGACATTAGGCCAATGGTCGGTTTTCCCCATCACCGGAGTTTCGACGACCATAAACGTACAAAATCCGTTAAACCCCGGTGTGAGTAAACCGTCGATTATTTCAAAAGTGAATTACCATGAAATTTTTTCAGCGAGACAAATCCAGGATGACGTTGATCGCTTATAACGGATGGCTGGAAGACTTGCAGTTGAACACGAGTGGGACGGAAATTTCGGGAAAACTGCGTCGTTTCATTATGACGACTGCTGAAAAACACGTTCACGAAAAGGATACGATGCATTCCTCGATGAAAGACGGGAGCCATCATCACGAAATTATCATTTGTGACGAATGCCTTGCACTTCAAGCCAAAGGGTAAGTGATGCTCCTGACATAGATCTACCTTACGTCTTATTTCAGATTTCATTACGGATATGAAGCATCTTTAGATAAGCCTGAAATGTATTCCTGGGGCACATACGAAAAGGACGAGCCAATATCGTTTTTCTTAAGTTTCCAAATGACTTTAATGACCACCCACAATAAAACTACATCCAAAAAAGACTGCATAACCAACCTAGAGGAGATCAAATTAACCTCCCATCCAGATTTTTGGGTCAACGGCGCCTTCGCCAGAGAACAAAGAATCAAAACTGGAACTTTTTCTTTTCTGGCGGACGATATCGATGACGTTTTTGAAAAACACTTCAACACAACGATCGCTTCGAATCTCCAAGAGAAAATCAACGGTTTTGCTGGAATTGTGGTCAAAACGAATAACATGTGCAAGGATTTCCTTTCTGGAGGAGTTTTTATCGCCTCCGACGATCGTTTCTGTACCTGATCCTTATTTCTAATAAAATTAAGGTTAAATAAAACATTTTAAACAAAAAAATGACCTTTATTAACAATTAGCTAACATTAATAATTTTGAGTATAAATATAAATTTTGATATTCAATTTTAAAATCCGTAACCCAGAGAAATATTATAATAAAGAATATTACTAAAATAATTGAATATTAAATAAAGTAATATTGAAAAATAATTGAAGGGTGGAATGTTCTTTTTGATTTCCTTCACCTAATGGTATTGAATTTTCAGACTATTTTCTTAAAAGAACAAAAATGTTATTTCATATTTGATATAACATTCTACCCTTCAACACACCATTGAAAGACAAAGCATAAAACAAACAAAAACTTACATTTGTACATACACTTACGACGATTTTTTGGAAATTAAAAATAATGCTTGGAAAAGCATCTTCAGGTTCTTTAGTCATCAAGAATAGTTTAGAATAATCTCTTTACATATCACTTTGTTACTAATTAGGTAGGGCAACCCCTTCACCCACACATAAATGCATAAAAGTTCCATCGAGTTGTCGAAGATTCCACAAGTCTTGGCAAAGATGTTTGGCTTATTTGAATAGTCGAACCCATTTAAAAATAAAAAGCAAAATGTGATAAGTACACAGAGAAGTGATATGATCATTTTATCAGAAGGAAAATGGTCAATAGCACAACAATGACCCTCTTTATAGTTCATTCATGTCCTATAAATTAAATATTTATCTTAAGAAGGTACTGAATTTGACACCTATCAATTTTTAACCCGTCATAATGAATATTTTAAACGATATGAATGTTTAAAAATAAAACAAAAATGAAGCCTACTTGATTTTCCTCTAGAAATTAGCTAAATAATGAATCTGTGCATATCATTAATATCACAGTATGGGTTGTTGTTGGGTAAAAGAAAAAAAAGTTAGGAAAATTAAGGCACTTCCCAGACTGTTGATGTGTTTATGGTTTTATGTCTTATGGTGTGCTCGGTGTGGTCAGTTCCTTGTGAATCTTTGCTCAGGCGCCTTCCCCAAGATCCTCTCCTGATGACGTCACTGAGGCGACTCGTGTTCTGCGTGTCTCTGAGTGCTGTGAGCATCTGATCGTATTCGTCTTCTTCTTTTCCATTGACGCCATGTTCGTACTGAGCTTCTTTTTGGAGCAAACGTTCCCTTTGTATTTGCGTTTTGATTTCGGAAGGCACGTCCGGTATCACGTACGCCATTATTCCAGTCAGTGCGAAAACGATATGCTGCAAACAACATTCAAAATACTGAAGGCTATTCTTTTTACCTCAAAGACGACGACGAACGCCAATCTGGCGGCAAAAACATGCCAGTACTGCGGCGAAAGCCCATAAGGGTCGTAAGGATGATCAGGACCGTTTCTATAACCCCGATATTGACAAGTTTCCGGCTCTTTTTCATTGACGTCATGGTAATTTTTATCCACACCCATATCATCCGCGTAGTCGGACGTGTTAAAAACTATTTTTTAATCATAAAAATGTATTTTGATTCTACATACGGGACAAAGATGAATCAATGTAGCCGACCAGATCGTTTGTTGGTGAGTATACCAATTTGTACACCATACGTGGAATGTAATCACTCGTGTAGGCAATCACAAATGCCTAAAAAGAAATTAAAAGCTTGTTTTTTGGAGTTGAACTTACGTTGGACACTACAGCGCAGTAAGTGACACCTTGAAGGATTCCAAACCAAGCTCCGATATCTTCGACCCTTTCTGCCAACGGCCTTCTAGACTGGGCGACCATTTTAAAAGCGTCGAGTCTTATTTCCCATATATTATTGAGCAAAGCGAACAACGGCGCCAACGGAAAAGCAGCGACAAAAAGAGTCACGAATCCATATTGCAAAACTAAAAATTTCATTAGCCAACCGCTCTTTATCAAGAGCGTACCCATTTCTAAATATTCGTCGAATAAAGCGAGCCTTCCTGGATCCTGAAGCTGGTAATCTTCTTCCCACCTAGTATACGCTCGACTTCTATCTTTTGTCTGCGACCTATGACTTCGTTTTCTCCACCAATTGATGACCGCACTGAAAAAACACCCAAAATACAACCTTTTATTATAAATGATGTCTTACGGATATGCCAATTCGAGGAAATTATTGAAAAACTGTTTTCCAACCATGATGATCGCTAATTGGATACAAAGTTCAAAGAGACATCCCGCAGGATCGCACACGTCGCCTTTGATTCTTGAAAATTCCGATGATCTTGAGTCCGAATCTCCAGGATAACTAAAGAACCTCCCCTAAAAATCCCAATTTCAAAGCCATCCTTTTTTTTTGTTTACCATACCTTGAAGAAAGCAATGTAAATAAGAGATGAATAAAAATTCATAAATTCAAAGAAGTATATTTTAAACGTGTATGAATCTTCGTATTCTATTTGGGTTCTTGGATTCTCTTGATTGGTCAGCCAGACAGCAATTTCTTGATAACACTAGAAGACGTTTGTTATTTCGAAATGTTACTATAAAACTAACTTACTCTTGTCAAGATCATAATTATGATAAGATTAAGCGTTGCTCCTGTTATAGAAGTGAAAATTTTCGCGTGTCTTTTAACGAATTCGTTGCCGCCCTCATAAATATAAGTGACGACCGATAATCGGTAAACAATAGTTCCAAGGACAGCACTTAATACGACCAAAATCTACGAAAAAGATAGTCGTTTGGTTATAAAAAATGGGGGTCTTACCATAAACGAGACAGTAGCAGCTGTCACTGTCATCTTCCATGCTTTCTGCGCTGGAGGCATGTAAGGCTCTTTTTGCCTCGTGACAGGATTCGTCCTGTACGATTTGACCGAAGATTCGAATTCTGGCCTGGGCTCTTCGTCATCTTCTGTGTATTGGAGGTCCCATTCCCATGCTATCACTGCCTGCCTTCGTTTCCACAGTTCGAGAAACGTCGTCGCTAATGACAAAAATTAATTTTTCCCTAAATATTATATTTACCCCAAAATGACATGAAAATGGCGAAAAACACAGTGGCGGGGTTATCAAAGAGGTAAGTTATTCTTGAAAAAACGCAAGAATCGGAGAGACTTTGGTATCTGCAGACTTTATCACAGAGCGGGCACAGCGTTATATTTCCTGGTCCGTTTTTGTCACATATTTCCTTACTAAAAACCAATAATCATGTTGATGACGATTTTTTTTTGTACCTTGGTATGTTGTCTGTGGAATCCATTGATGAAAGACCATAAAAGAAACAAAGAAGACCGACTATTGCGGCAGGTATGAGCATTTCCGTGTAGAATCCCAACCAGGCGAAATACAAAGCTATCTTGTCTCCAAAATATTTTCGCACCAGCCATAGAGGCTGCTTTTTATACCATCGACCAGCTCGGGCCCATTCCAAATATAAAAGCTGAAAAAATGTCGATTAAAATATTAATCAGAACAGTTTGATTGTGAACAAGTCATGCAACTAATTTAGGAAACAAAAGTAAAAACCTGAACTGTTGCCAAAATTGGTGTTTTTGTGCATTCGTAATACGATAGTGCTTGACGTGTGATAAATTTTATGGTGCTATAATGACTGCACCATTACCCTCCTATCGAAAATCAAATTGTTGTAGGCATCTCGTTCATATGCCCCTTCATGCAGCGGAAACACCGAAATGTATGTCCCGTTGTTTAAAAGTCTTCTAATTCCAGCCTAAAAATTTGTTTAATACCACCTCAAGATTTTCCATTTTACCTTTCTCTCCTCGTCGTACTTCGCTCTCAGCATTATCTGCCACGCGATCTGCGATCTTTGAGCGGAAGTGAAAAACGTTTCGCGATCTTTGACCACAAACTGCTCTTCCCTATCGCGGCTAAAAGTCGCCGTGTAAAACGATGGCTCTTCAGCCAGACGGGTCGAATTAAGCTCGAATATTTTCGCTAGGGGAAACGAGTAGGGCTCGGGCTCGCTTTTTTGTTCTTCTCCTTCCTGTATTAAATTAATAATTTATTTTATTATCAACATTTCAATTTCTTACCCATGCTTTCACCGATATTGATAGAAATCTCTGAAAAAAAAATTTGGCATTTTTAATCTATAAATGAATAATCTGAGAAATGGCATCCCAGTGTACATGCTAAAAACATGATTTTCACAAAGAATTAATTTAGCAGAGTCGAGAGCACTGTTTTTAGATAGGAGGTGCACGAGAAAGAAAGTTCGTGTTTTCAGAAGAGTAGATTGTTTTTTTGAAATTCTGGAAAATTTGATGGTGTGGATGTACTTGTCTGCACCGAACAAGTTTATTGGTAAAACTGTCAACAAGATAGAATCTGTCGATAAAAAAGGCCGCAAATTATGACATTTCCCAACAAATTTATAGGGTAATTATGAGCCGAAAACGTGATTTCATGCTTCACACAGGAAAGTAACGAGTGTTATGTCCATGAAGTATTGCTGTATGTTATGCGATAGACAAAAGTTTTGAAAAACGTAAAACTGTTTTCGGTATTGTATCCTGATTTTGTATATTCTGTTTTACCGCACGTTGTGTCTTTAATATCTGGCCGGATGGTGGAGGAGTATCTGTGCGCACGAGGCGCTTAAAGCTCTGTAAATAATTTTTAAATTTTTCACAAACACAAATGGATAAGAGGGTGCTCTTATTTTTTTGAATGGAGGGTTTTACCTTGATGGGCATTTTGAGGTTCATCACTTCGGCATAGCGTGTGAGGATTTTCCAAGGGACGTGCACTTTTAAAAACGACGTCTTTTGGTCGAATGAGTTCTGCTTTCCTTCAAGCTCTAACTCGAGACCTTCTTTTTCCAAATTCTTTTCGAATTCGCGTCTTGAATCGAGCCGTATTGTGTCGATTTCGCTCAAAACACCGACCTCGATGTCGACCTCTTCGTAGACGATGACGAGATCAATCCTTCGTTTGCCATCCCTAAAAAAAAGGCTGTCCCGATCCTAAAAATTGTGAATAAAAAAAAAGTAAGGATGCGAAATAAATACCGGATTTTTTTCATCGGGTGGCAGTCCTCCTGTTGAATCTTCGGGAATTGTGACATTTATTTTATCAAAGGACTTATAATCAGGTACAGATATTGAATCCGGTGCCGGAGTCCCAGGCCATGTTTCCGGCTTGGAGTTGTTTCTAGGGCCTGAAGGGAAGTTATTTGTTAGTCTCCATGGAAACAGGACTCACCAAAAGCGTCTTTGATGTGTGGGGTCGCTCCACCGGGATGAATGGAGCCCCTCGACGTCTTACGCTCTTTATTAGCGGCCATGCCATCCTCGAGATTTGGCTCGGGGCTTTCGGTCCAAGCTTCGTCGCTCGGTGGCAACGTAGTCGTCGTCGTCTCTTCACTATCTCCTCCGTACCACACCACCACTCGCCTGTCTGTCAACAAACGTTTTCTAGTTTTCTTTCGACAAGATTTTTATAAAATAGACGATATCTAGACATCCGTGACCAGAAACTTTTCCGACGAGACTAACTTCTAAACTTGTTCCGCTTCATCGAGATCCGATTGAACCCGGTCCTTCCCGAATATCGAATACCTTTCGTTTTTCTCGCTCCCCTAAGTCGATCTATAAAAGAGCTTATCATAACGTGACTTTCACTTTAGTTTTCAAACATTTAAGCCATTACCTAACTTTACTCATTAGATAAATTTTCTTCCTTAAATATCATAATAAATTATGAACTTAAATTTTTTTTCGCTGAATTGTCTATCGAAATGACGAAAGTTACCTTATATTTTAAATTTTTTCCCACTTAAAATACTGGGTCAGCAAAAGTGACAATAAATTGGGTCAGTGGCAATATTTCCTCTCACGCTTATATTGATTGAAATTTTCACTAAACGACGTCAGTTATCAATTTTTCCACAAACCATTATTGAGACAAAAAGAAAACGACAATTTCTTTTAAAAATCATTTTTAGTCAATCATTCATCATGAAGTTTGGAAGAGTCGATTTGAAATATTAACGTGAAAATGTTAATATGCCAAGGTCCACGTTGTACATGATCGATTTTTAAAAAAACAAAAAAAAATTAGCATTGTTATAGTTTAGTTCGGATGATGTTATAATGAAATATGCTTTTTTGAAAACCTATAAAGTACAAATTTCGACCGAAGGATAATGTCCGATGGCTATCTTATCTGATGTCCCCATATTGTTTGATTTTGAAGGCTTTGTTTAATCTTTAAAAGAGACATAAGTTTATAACTTGAAGCACGCAAAGGAAAATAAATTATTAGATTTAAGAACAAATTAAAGTTTTACATTAAGTAATTAAGCAGACAGAATCGTTTCAAAATCTGAAATTTCAAGCAAAACTTTTTTTTTGTGATGCTAGACCCCAAAAAGTTTTATTGCGTCCAAGCGAAATGTCCAAATGTTTTCAGAAAAAATTAGGAATTAAATTGAAGAGAAATTTAAAAAAAAAATACATCATTTTTTTAAGTGATTTTGAATAGCTAGAACAAACTTGAAGGTCAGAAGGGTTCGAAAGCGTTTAAAAATTCATATTTAACCGACATAAAACATGCTTTACATGCATTAGAAACGTTAAAATTTTCACATTGTATCTACAGTTGACAATACGGAAAAAAAACCTCAAATAAAAAATTTACACTCACGCTTTATCTAAATATTTGACTTACCGAAAGGGACCTTGAAAATGACAGGAGAGCCAAAATGATGATCCATGGAAGGGGTCGAAAGGAAAGATTCGTCATTTTGACGATTCGCCAAACGGCGAGTCGGCGATGCTGAAGGCATCAATGCTCGGGGGCTCTTACGCGAAAAGGACGCACCCCCTCCCCGTCACGCGACCTTTTAAACGTAGATTTCGGATTCTCAATGACAGCGCAGCCCCTTCTTTTCTTTTTTTTTTTAATTCCTGTACCGAACCTGCGCGATGATAGTCAATAATCACGTAAAACATTTACGAAGAAATTGACGAGAGGGAGAAATAGATCAATTTACGTTATTGCCTTTTTTGTTTTCCTATCTTGAAAAAAATCAACCCCTTTATTTTAGCTCGATAATTTAATCTATTTAAAAGCACTTAAAAAGAATATGAAATGTTTAAACGATTCTTTTTAATTATTTACGATAAAAAATATCCATTACCTATAATTACCAACAATTATAGATAAAATTTAAAAATGTAAAGAGTTAGTTAAGGATATTGAGGAAGAAACAAGAAAAACTCTTTTCTTTTTCAAATACTCAAACCCTGCCACGTTAATTCAGGTTTGAGAACCAAATTTTTCTTATGGAGAAACATTTTGATTCTTGTACCTACCATGGCAATAAATTGGTGGCTCTGGCCACCTCTATCTTAACCATAGCTGTTGTTGCAATAGAGAAACCTAATGATATGGTAAGCGGATTTTCATAGGAAAGAGCCATACGAGCGAAACTAAAGTTTTTTCAACTTTTGGGAGTCAATTAACATTTGGGAGTGATTAGAGATTTCATCATCGTTCCCCATGTCAAAAGGATGATTGTACAGAGATTTGTTTTTTATGTGCAGTATTGAAATTTGTAGAATATTAGACACAATAAGGTGACACTTTAAAATTTTTGAAAAAAGTTTATTATTTAAGTTAGTTTGTTAGTATGTATTTAAGTTATAAGGGAGAAAATTTTTCCCTCGGAGAACTTTTAATAGAGGTTTTAAAATAATCATAAAAATAATTAATAAAAATCAACAGTTGGCATGGGCTAATTTACCTTCGAAGTGCCATTAAGATGTTATCAAATGAGGACGTCCGTTGTAAACCTATAAAGGCAACTAGTTGCCCCCTTAAGTCATCACGAGTCTTGAATGTCACCTGACTATTGGCTCACTTTTTACCCCTACCACCTTATTTCGACTTTTTCCTCTTTTTTCCTCCTTCCCCTCCCCCTCCCCACCTCACAGACAACACGACGTTTTTGTTTATGAATATTTGATTTCAATATCGATTCCACTATTTTTATGAAATCATTTCAAACGCTGTCCACTGCCCTCGATTCTTTTCACCCCTTCCATTTTTGCGCCTCTTCTTTACAAAAGGAATTATTTGCTTGCTTATTTATTTTTTCAATCAATATTGAAATCGTATGTATTAATGCATAAATAATAACTTAAAGTGATTTTCTTATTTATACACATCAAGAATTGAAAAATTTAAAGTTTTCAGATATTTAAAAGGACAATAAAAATCATGTTCCTTCAATTTATAAATTCTAAACATCAAAATTCGTTGAAACATACACAATTTTCTACCCCTATGCATCATTTGGTTATACTATTCCGCACGACCTTCCGGTAAAACTGGCCATAGACTACCCTAAACTAGCAATCGTTGGATCCTCCCGGCATGTCAATAGTGTGAATCAATGAGACCGTTTCAGCCACACGTTTTTGGTCTATCCAAGGACCTGGTAGACGTCCAACTGTTCTGGGGACCCGAGGCAGGTAGATCTACTGGGAAGGTCTACCCGGTTTACGAGAGAGGGTCCGGGTAGACCCACCATCTTAGTGTTTATAATTGTTTTCTCAATTTTAAACTAATTGAACTGTTATAATGAAGTCAGGTACGGCTTTTTATATCGCTCTAGTGTGAAACGTGTTAACTACTCCTGATACGAGAGGCTGATAAGTGATACGAGAAGCTGAAACTCTTTTCAGACAATCACGGGTAGGATCCCTCTCGTAAAATTTTAGCCGTTACGGGTAGCCCGAAAAACGCGTATCCAAATATAAACATTTATAGGTACCTGTGTTTACAATTTCGTTGACCTCTTGAACGACATCATTCACGGGCGTAATTTTATTCCTGCTCGTCGCCGACGATGTTTTAGCGGCGCTGCTTTTTCGACTCGAGTGACTTGAAATAGTCGACTCCATTTAAGCCTGGTTATCTTTTCTCTGAAAAAACAAGGAACAAAATGCTTCAATTTTAAGTCTTTAATGGTACCAAAAAAGGTGAATTCTTAAAAAACTTTTGAGTGCACTAGATTACCTAAACCTTTTTTAAGATTATGTTAACACGTTTTATAAGAGTTACGATTTAAAAAAAAAATTTTAGGTCATCTACAGATAAATGTAGTACGCCTCTCTGCCCACTCGCATTTATGGCTGAAGCAGTTTAAAATGTAAATACAGTTTTCTAATCTCCGACGCATAAGGGAAAGAATATAATCATACATAATTCAGTACATCTCGACGGGTTCTATTATTCAAAATCACACTATTTGTATAAATTGAATGAAGCTTCAAATTAATTTAAAGAAAGAAAATTCGAATTTCTAATTAGTAGGCAAGAATTAACTTTTTACCTCTGACGTTATTTGTTTAAATGTTTAATAGCCTCTTTTTTTTAATGTGGAATGACGCAAATCGAGGTTAAATCGATAAGTCTAAAAAAATTTATATATAAAAGGGCGGAGAAAGAAATAAAAAAGGCCTAATTTATCTTTGTTAAATAATTTTGATTCAATATAGGGCTTTTTAAAAAAAATAAAAGTTTGGGCATTTTTGAATAGGTCATACAGCGGATCGATTTCGAGGACACTTTGAGAAAGAAAATACTCAATAAGTAAGAAGAACAATTCATTAATTTTTTTTTTATTCATCGTATGGTAAAAGTAGGAAAAAAGAGGAAAAGATAAATAATAAATTACTTTTACTGATTCTATTTCCAAAAAACTAAATAGATTTATTAAGCACACTATTAAAGGGAATCCTTAAATCACACAAAAAAACATATCTGAAGAAAAAAAAACTTTTGGACCCAATTATGATGATAAATTAACTGCCTAAAACAAACACTGTTTAATATTTTATTGCCCATAAATCAAAGCATATTGATGCGATATTAATTTAAATTTAAAAAAATTAATTACAGAAGAAAACAAAAATTTGACTAAATATTTTTAATTTGCATAAATATTGAAAAGCGTGGGAAGTCGTTTCGGATCAAGCCTCTTGAAAATTGAGTTTCAAAACAATTTTTTTTGGGAGAGTCGTCGCCTTGATTTTTTTTTCTTTGGCGGAATAAAGGTTATCTGAATCTGAATTAGAAAATATTTATGGAATAATTTGGTGGAACTAAAATTGTCGAAATTCACTTCCAATTTATGGATTCCGAGGCTAATAGAACAATAGTGTAACACTTGGTGTTTGTGGAGGAATTTTGGGAAATTTCGAGATATAGGGTGTCCTCCTCCATACCAAACTTTTCTTTGTTTAAATGGCATTTCGTTAGTACATAGTTTCATGTAATGATTATGGGCAGGTACTAATTGAGCCCAAATCCATACCAAAAGAGCCCAAGATGAAGGTTTGAGACGGTTGAAAATCGTGACGGGAGGGTCCTATGAGCCGAGAATCATAGTTAATAATAGTTCAAATCTCCAAATCGGTTCTGGGACTGAGCTAAGGGGCCTAAATGGATAGGATGGAAGGCTTTTCTGGAGGGAATCCGCTGGTTCTCGAGGCCTTTTTTTTTATTAATCTTGAAACATGGTACATATTATGAACTTTTATAGGCAAATAACCTATGGGCTCATTTGGTAACCCTCAATCGTGGGCTCTTTTGGTATATCTCACGGAGGGCTTATGAAAGGGGTGGGCTCATTTGGATAAAAGTTATTTGGGCTCAATTTGACGTCGCCCGAATTTTGGGAAAGTTCTAGTAATAGGGTGTAATGATTATCACCCTCTTTCCTCGCCAAAAATTTCATTCAAAATTGGTGATTTTGTTCAATTATGACATAATAGATATAAAAGGTTGAAAAAAAGGTACATAAAAGCTTCCTAAAACATATCAAAAATAAAAGGGAGTTTACTTAACTGATTCCAAGTCTTGACCAGCAGGGGTACCAACCAAACACTGTTGCCTATTTCAATTACCTAATGGGTATTCACGATCTTCAATTAACCAGTGTTAATCGTTGGCGTGAAGATCTAGGGATAATGGTCTTTACGTGAAATAATAAACCGTTTTGTCGAGCTTTCCCTAGATCTTCACACCAACTATTAAAAATTGGTCGATAAGAAAACACATAAAAAAGTGTTAATCGTGTTAATCTTTGAGTTTACCAGGGCGTTTACCAGAAAATTAAACGAGAATTACATAAGGTTAAAATTTTCTCATTTTTCTCTCTTTTTTGTTATTGCCAAACTACTTAAAGATACTGAAGATTCAATTTTTCATCATTATAGGTGCATAGACATTCTCTGTTACTAGCTGGAGCATAACTGGATAAAAAACTAATTGAAATTAAATACATAAATTAATCGATATATTGATGTTGGTGACATTAAAGCTCATCTTATCAGAGCGGATCATCAATATCTACAACGTTTATAACCAATTTATGGTTTAAAACAGTTTATTGTGGGGAAATTTTGTGGCTGCATAGTGGATTTTCAAGTTTAAAATCTAATCACTTTGAATCATAAAAGGTTTTTCTGGATTATTGTCCTAGATTGCAAAAAGTAATGTATCTTAACCTATATCTTATTTGAGTCAAAAGTAATAAAATGTAGATAAATAAACGTTTTCACAGAGTTCAACTATCAGCCAACATAAAATTTTCACATTTTGAGGTTGCATTGTAGGCAATAAACTGCCCACCTATGAGTTGCGTGGTTATGTTTGTTATCTAGCATGTGGTTCCTTTATCATTCAAATAAGAAGCGTGCCAAATAATGCCAAAATAAAGTAACCTCCCTTCAAAATAACAAAAAAGGACCCATTTTTCCATGGGTTCTCCACTTACCTTCAAAGTTATTTACTGGAAGTTCCATGTCTTTAGAAATACTGGAACGGATGAGTAACGGCTCTCAATCGTTTCAATTTTTAATGAACAACAAGTGGGCCTTGCGCCATGGTAACAATACAACAAACAATCCGACATTCAATGTTATTAGGACGTATTACCCAATGATAAAACAAAACAGAATAGATTTTTTTTTTTTATTTATGACTGTCCACGCAAAATCTATCGCCTTTCGTGACAATGAGTTCACCGTTCCTATATATTTGTACATCGGCTTTTTTTAAGTATTCAAGATATAAATATAACTTTAGAACCAATAACGAAGTTTAAAAATATCGAAATTTCAATATTTGAAAACACAAAAAAAATTAATTCAAAATATTTATCAAAAACTGTCAAAATCAGATATTTAGGTATTCTTGAAATTTTAAAAGTAATATGATTTCCAATGTATTTTAGCTTATTTTGTCATCCCCATGGGGTCATAGTTTTCAACCGAGTTAATGATTCGTCGGTTATGGCTCATAACGTGTTTGACCTTTTGAAAATAAGCTCACATAATACTAATGAAATACCAATAATTTTTTTCCCTCCTTCTAAATGTCAAATCGCTTTTTATTATATTAATTAGATCTGCTATTTTAACGTATAAAAGTTTCTCTTATTGGCTAAAAAGTTAGACGAGTCATCAAATATAAGCAGGAATTTAGTCGGGGAATCTAGAGGTTTCTTTCCTGATTATTGTCTAGGAGGAAGCAAGCAGGAGATGGTAAACTTGCGAGAGGAGGTTGGGATTGTCTTCAGAAGACAGCAACTTGAGAATTACCGATCGCAGGAAGCATTAGCAACTGTATCCTAACACTAGTAACCTTGCTTAAATTAACTCTTAGAATGTGAGTTATCCAGATGATTGAAGGATGGATTTTTTCAAAGTGACTTCATTTCCTGAGTTTATTTTTTTATAAGTCACTGACCACTCCTTGGTAAGATTTTTAGAATAATTATTTAAAAATCGCGTGATGTGTTTGCTGTTGAAAAAAGGCTCGGGGCTGCTTTCTAAAATTGTAAATCTGGTGTGACAAGGTGTGAACGAGACAAAAGACAAGTCCTCCCACGTTTAACCCTTCCTCTTAATATAAGGAATGGTAGGGACAAGGTTTTCAAGCATTGAATTTTCTTTAATAACGTGATGTAATTGTTTTAAGAAATCAAATTTATTATACGAAGTCTTTCGTAAATAAGAGTCTTTTTTTCACAACTCCCAGTCAACTCCTCCCATTAAAGAATTTGAATCCTATAACGTCAATAGTTTCTTTTTTCTTTTAATCAAAACCTTTATTTTTCAAGCTGAAAATTTCAATTTTTTTTTTTTTTTACAACTCTCTATATTATGAAATAACTCCATCAACATAAATATCGAGTTTTTGCCTAAATCACCTATTGTTTAGATTTTATGAAATTTACGTAAAATTATGGGTTTCCATTCTAAAAAAAAAAGTTTTGATTTTTTATTTACGCTCTCTTTCTGGAAGATAATAACTTAATAAGGAATGATTAAGAAGGCATGGGGCCGGAAGGAAGAGGGAGACTCTCTTTTTCCAAGATCGCGACGATATTTTCGAGGAGAAGGGAGCGCCGCCGGGGCCGAGGTGTGTAGTTCATTGAGGAGAAGCGTGGGTAGGTTTAGTGAATGGTCTTTCCCTAAATGGGCATCGAGCTTGGGGCCGGATCTAGAAAATATAATGCACCCGAGCCTATTCCAGAACATCTCTAATGAACGAAAACAATTTCCGATTTGTTTCGAACAATTTGCGTTTCAGTTTGATTAATTCAAAGCTTCAATGGATGGCGATTTAACCGGTTTGATAAATTGAGAAAACTTTTAACTCCTTATAGCTCATAATGTGCATTATAATGTTTATTAACTTACAATAATCAATCATAGTAATTTTATATCATAAAATCCATGCAAATTCATGAAATTCATAAATCTGTCGCTTTACCTTTTATTTATAATATTTTAAAAAGATTAAAAATAATTTTTTTTAACACTCTTTTCAAATTTGTATAACAGGAGTCCCCTTGCCTCACCCCCCTTGGGACAGGTGGGGGAAGAATTAGTAAATTTGGTGCCTACCTCAATAATAGCCCAAAATAGTCTTTAAAGGTCAAACGAAATGTAAAAGCGCGTCTCGAAAATTTCTTTTCTTTTTATTCCCCTTTGAGAGTTTCGTAGGCGGACACTAAGAATTTCGAGGTGGGTCCACTTTTCGACCATATAGCGATCCATTTTGCCGAATGACCTCCTTTTAAGATATTTTTCTTTTCAAAAAGGATCGCATGTAGGATGATAACCAAAGGCTATAGAGAAAGATTTATCACGTATCTGGAAAATTACAATTAACTAATCCTCATATGGAATTCTGATATTGTTCCATTTATGCCCGGTTTTAAAAGGTGGGCTTTTGAATGTAATTAAAAACCCACTCTTGTATTCAAATCGAGGAGAGATTTTTTTTCCCCTCCATTTATAATGGTTGTACTAATTGGCTCTTATATACTTGATCTGAAACTTTAAGCAGGATTTTCTAAAAAAAACAGTGAAAGTATCAAATTTTTGTTTTCAAAAAAGGAAGTTATTGTAATACTCGGTAATCTATGTTTTTACTTTATGGAGAGTCAAAATCTTGTAATTCTGGAGAAGTCCACTTTTTTCCACATTTGTAGGTATGAATGCAACAGACTGTGATTTTGAAAAAGTGTCTTAAAATTCAAAACCTAATGCGGACACGTATTACCCTTGAAAATCGTCAAAAACCAGGAATTTTTTTTTAAAATGAACTTTAGCGGACAGACCCTGGATATAGTATTAATGGGTGTGCAGTAAAAAATTGACTTCCATCGCTGTTTCCGAGGTTCATAAAGAGGCGTTGACGTATGACCGCAGACCAGTCAACAAAAGGATTTAGACACTTAAAATTTCGACCTTGTTTTAAATGCTAAACTTCATTGCCCCACTCATGTTAACGAACAAAACGTGAAAGGACAACGTATATTAAACCATCATAAACGGAATTTTGACATTTAAAAAACGGATACAAATATCAAATATTAATTTGTTCGAAACATTCTATTATTTTCCATATAAGAAAACAAGGGGGCATTTAAAACAAGATTTTTTTTCATGTAGACATTTTTAAAATTATAGTCTATTGATTAAAATCAGCATTTATGTAAACGATAATGTCCCTCGTTAAATTATCTCGATGATCGATGATCTTGAGAGGAGATAAAGAAAGAAGAAAAAAAATAAAGGCGTAGAATGTACTGGAATAATAAGAATGATGATCGAAGAGCGGCATTCCGATGGCGATGTGTATTCTGGCATAACACTTGGCGATATTATAGCCTTGACATTTATCCTTGCAACTTGCGCTTTGCTTTCCCTTCAAGTTCAAAACCTTCGTAAATGGTTAGTATTTTTTAATTATTGAGTGAGAAGTGATGAAAAAGAAACGGAGAAGGTTTTTTGTTTGCTTTCCGAGGTATGTGGGGCTCTATTTTTCTCTCTCTTTAATTTAGGGAGGGGGGAGGTTTATGATTTTGTAGTATCCAGAAGGAGGAACACTTATTTTCAACATCCATAATGGGTAAAAAATCAGTTTTTCTTACTAAATTGAAGGTCAGACGAGACAATAGAGCTCTCAAACAGAGATAGGTGTAATCGAAATACTGTAGTAATAGAGGGAGTGACCAGTACGGTAGGGAAGATGATGGGAGAGTGGTGGGAGGTGGTGTAATGTTGTGTGTAATATCTAGGAACGCGGTAGAGGTCTATGTTTGCAATTACTTAGGAAATTCATTATTTTCAATTTCTAATGTTGGCTTTATATATGAATCAAACTCAATATTTTTGAAATCTGAATATTCACATCTTCAATATCATTGATGTCCAATAGCTTTAATTGTTATTGTAGGCTTCTGAATTCATCTATTAAGTACAGAATCCGAAGGGATAGTATAGCAATAAATACCAGGATCACTGCTGGAAGAATAGTTCAGATTAATTTTTGATTAATTTTTTAAAAATATGACTATCAACTTGTTTAAGGGGGATTCTCCCATCAGAATTGTTTGTGCTTAAAAATCTCGTACCGACGAATCTATTCATCCGATCTTCTTAATATTAGCATATTTGAAATCATCTCGTCAAAAGCTACAAGATGACTACCTGTTTTTTCAAAATTTCAGTTTTGGTGGAAAATTGCATTTTCTATTTTCCCGAGGAAAATTTTTCCGGAAAAATTGCTCCCTAAACAGCAAGTATTGTAGTTTTCCAAAATAATGAGAACGCGCTTTTCAAAAAAAATTTCCGACCATTTTTAGTGCCCAAAACGAGGAAACTACTTTTGGGCATCTTCCCTCTCTCTCGCACACTTGGTAGAATTTTGATGTCAGATCCCCCTTAAAATTAGTGAAGAAAGAAGCCATCGATTTCAGGTTCAAAATTTTCTGCACAAGGGTGTAACAGCCACTTGATTTGCTAATTGGACACAATTTCGTAAAAATAAAATTTAAACAAATTGGTTTGAAGACACTTTAGGCATGTATCTAGATTTTTTCTTTTAATTTGCTACTTACATTGTGATGCTGCGATGTAAGATTTTTTTTCATTCAAATGGATGCTTGTATATTTTATTCTAAAAGCTAATTTACACATCTGAAAGACTTAAGTTTTTCTAAATGTTTAATTTGAGTCACGAACCCATTTTTTTCCCCTGAAGACCTCCGATACCAATTGGTCACCTTGATGACTCCAGGATTCTTCTTGACAAAATTATTTAGACTTTCTAATTACTTTATCGAAAACAATTACCCTCTCCTTTTTCAAACTCGCGTGGAAACCGAAAGGGTCGACCACGGACGGGTAATTATGGGAGCGGGAAACGTATGAGAAAAGAAAAACGGGCGGGGAACCTGCGGAGGGAAGCCCTCCGGACTGGACGACATTCTTGTAAGTTTGTCAGTCAGTACCACACCTCTACTTATCTGATCAGAGAGTTTTTCCTGCTCCCGCCGGTGGTACAACCTGATCTACAGCCGAGTCGAATACAGATCACTTCTAATTGTAAGAGGCGGCCACCCGAAGTTTTTTTTTTCCTTCAAGGCAATTTTTTTTCTCTCCTTAAGCCACATCTCAGTTTCCCTCTTTTATCGACAAATCGTTCATTCATTAACACGCGTCTCAATGGGATCTACTAAGGCATAGTTCGCTAGACTCGCGCAAAAAAAAGCTGTTCGTGTTAACACTAAAGTATAAATAAAATGTACTTTACCACAACGTGTGAAAAACACAAGGCCTATAAAAGCCTGGGTACAACTTTAGACCGTTGTATCGCTCCTCAAGAACGGTACTTACGTCCACGAACACAATTTTGAGCCACATAAGATTTAAGACTTATGAAAAATTGTTGCAATCTGACATGCAGATCTGGCACTTTGTCAAAGGAATTTTCAGAGCTAAGATATGAGACGGACGAAAAAATGAATATTTTGCTACAAAATTTTTCTCATAAAAAATTTTGCTAAATACTTTACTCTAATTTTTGGATTTTATTAGAATAATTTTGAAAAACAATTATTTAACATATCTTGTCTGTTAAATGGTGGATATTTCAATGTTTGAAGACCAAAAAAATGGAAAGAAAAACGCTGGAATAAAATGATTAAACCCACCCCTTACTTCTTATTACAATATTTATGTTTACCAACAGAAAAACTTATCTAATTTTCTAAATTACAGCAATTATGCATTTCAAAACGAAATAGTGTTGTTAAAAATGAAAGTTTCACAATTATTGCTTTAAAAATAGTTGCACAATAAACTTTTTAAATTTTAATTTTAAAGCTAATTATTTCCCACTTTTATGACATTTGAAAGGATTGTTTTCTTTTCCAATGGTTTGTTTTTCTAATTGAGAAAGAACAAAATCAAGATTTATACCAACATGGAAACTAAATTGAACGCGGATAAAGCAGGAGGGAACTTGATCGTCCCCACTTTCTCGTCTTCGTCCAATCGAAGATTCAAGTTTGACACCCTCTTGGATGAAAAAGGTGAATTTTTCCTCCTTTCGAAGAGGGGAAAACGGTTCGAGTTAAGCCCCTCTGCGATATTGAATTCCGCGTGGAAGGGAGTCCCCCTTCCCGTCCGCGAGTCCCTCTTCTCCGAGTGGTGATCGTCTTTAGCCGCACAGTCTTAAATTTAGACCGAGACGCTCTAGGGCCTAATATGGCCCAATCTCGAGTTTCCTAGCCTCTTCTTCTTTTACGTACGCCTTTTTCACCCTCTCGTTCGTTCCCTCTCGCGCCTCACGCCTTCCAGATCCAGATTCAATAACATCGCCGCTCTCTCCCTTTCTACTTCCTCATGAGTTTTCAATAAGTGTTTTCCCATTATTATAGTGCTATTGACATACTGTGTGCTTTATATTTTATTCATAGACCACTGTAAGTACTTGTTCATATTTTATTTATTTAAACTTTTATCTCCTAATTACCTAATTATTGACAACCCTACACTAATTGCTAACCATCAATGATATTACAAAAGAAATCAAAACATTTTTTTTGTCACTTTTTTTATTCTATCCAATTCATTCAATGATTCCGGGAGTAAAATTGTGGAAAACTCACTTATGGCTTTTATATTTTCAATATTTTCATTGAAATAGCCCATTTCAAGATATTGGACTCATTATACGAACTGTTTTCATTTTTTGACATACTAATGAATCATTGTGATTTCTATTTTGGAAGGTGTTATTTGTGACTTTAAGGAACCAAAAGAAATAAATGTTTTACCAGGCCTAATATCGAACACCACGTCTCTAGAAGTATATCCTTTTCTAGCTTTCTTCTTCTTTCTTGGGCTGTGTGAATCCTTAATATGTAGGTATCTATCTTGAAAGCTGATCTTTGAAAATCGTTGTTTAAATAGGACATAAGGGTTTATAGCTATGAAGAAATGGTTTTGAGTTTCTTCGGTTGTAAGTCCCAGTTTTAAGCTCAATAGCTCAACAAAAATATCATTCCGTTGAAAAGAAAGAAATACATAAATGAAACTATATAACAAAAATATACATATGCACAAGTGATAAGGAAATTTTTTCGATTTCGAATACAAACTAATTAAAAGTCTTTATTAAAATTTTCCACTTTTATTCAGAGGCAATCAGACAACAATTTTCTAACAAACAAATGAAAATATTCCTCTAAATAGTAAAGTTAACTACCACCTATAATGGTGCCATCTAAAATTTTATGATTAGGAAGGAACTGCGGAATAAACATAAGGGAACTACCTATTAGAAGCCATTTTCATTAAGTATATTAATAGATTAGCGCCACCTCCGTTTCTTTGTTTGGTTTCTATAATTCGTTATTTCGTGAGACTGCTTCTCAATTTTTTTCGTTTATATTTTTTTCCTCCTTAGGAATTTAAATAGCCCAATATGTCAATGTGTGTTAGCAATGTACCAACATTTTAGTAATCCTCGTTTTTCTTATCAATCTTTCTTTTATTTTACCGTTTTTTTATTTTATTTTTAGAGATTTTTTTACTTAGAAGGTTAACAGGATTTTTTGTTCGTTGCGCCCTTAAGGAGGCAAAATTGCTGTTCGCATTTGGTTGTGACCGTTGAAATTTTTTTTCGTTTGTGTATCCTCTTTTTATAAGAAAACTTTTTGTTGTTTATTTTATTTTCAAAAAAAGACATAGCACTCGTGAGAGGGGGAGATAAGTAAATAGGCTATTTAGACACCTGTTTGTCGATTCCCTCCGTCTCTCGTGAAGAGTGTCGAAGTACACAAGTACTTGCACTTAAGCCCCGTCCTCCGTCTCCAAATGAAGAAGACAAAAAATGCCATTTTACATTCCAGTAATGGCCTCCTTGAAGACGTTTTTGTCAACCTTTTTATAAGATTCCTTCAATTAACTACAAAATTTTCAAATCTATAAAACGAAAAAAAATCGAGGGCAAAATTGTATCCTCAGAATCGAGCGTTGAAAGTCTGAATTAGTTGCCATGATTTTGTAATGAAAGAGGAAGTTATTAGAGAGGCCGGAATGTGAAACAAATGACGTGTGAAACATTAATAAAGCGTTGACAGAATCACTAAAAAATTTTTATAAATCACCTTATAAGTGTCAAAATAAATTATTCCGCTCTCCTTAAATTAAAATTGTTTTTCTCCTCTCTTCCTAACAAGGGATCATTAAAAAGTTGACTACTAACGGTGAATATTTGACGGGACATTTCTTTTTTTTGACGACGACCAATTTACCTTTAAAGGTTTATCGAAAAGATCGGAATTTCTCCCGAAAGGTGGATCGTGAACTATCAAATTAGAAAATACCACCCTGAAGGCTCCCCCCACCCTATTATCTATTAAAAAGTCCTCTTTAACGACGAAAAAGTCGACGTCCAAAATTGTTATTACGCTCGAAACCACTTGAGTGACTTTTTACCGTTCTCGTCTTAATTACGACTTATCAGTTTTTGTCGAGAAGACCGTATTCGGCCTGAGGACGTCGACGCCCGCTCGTTTAAAATCAGAATCCGATTAATTAGAGCGGATTGAAAACTGGACGGATTATGGATTTTGACTCGATTTGGGAAAATCCCTTCCAAACGACAAAACGAGAATTGTGACGTAACCGAGCCATTATTATCGAACCGTAAAAAACGATACCAATCTCAATATCCAAAAAGCCGATTATAAAAACGGCCTATTTCGAAAAAGAAGTGCGTCTTGTAGGTCATAATCTAGTTAAAATAACCTATCTTCCTACATAGTTAAAATTTAAAAAGTTCTCTCATAAAGCTCTAATTTCACTCAAATAAAGCCCGAGTGGAAGCTATTTTCTTAGCTTCCTGTTGACCTATCTACTAAGGCAAAGATCTTCGATAATGCAAAGAGACAAAACTTCAAGTTTATCAATCCAAGGACTAGATAATGTCCTTTATGACTCAAGCCTCCACTCATACTCGAATTTTGCTTTTGAAATAGGTACCGCCCTATAGGGGGTTTTTGGAGAGTTCATCTCCAAAATACATACCATGTTTGAACTACTTCCACTATACCTAGGAAAAGTACTTATTGAAAAAATCATAATGACTACAAGACTGATTGAGAATATAATAAGAAACCTAGCAAACGGGGTTCCGTTTAGTAGGAAATAAACCCGTCACAGGTATGCCAATTTTTTTTTATCGGACTTCCTGTATTATTTAGCTTATGGAGAATACAGCTCATTTTAACCCATACAATCCCTCACAACCCTGATTTAAGTAAAACCTAAGTCTCTCACCAGACGAAATGGCAAAAATTAAATACATACAGACAGTAGGAAAAAAATGAAAAGGGGAATTAAATTAATATTCAAGTCTTATTATTGAATTTCTTAAGAGAGGCAACCCTGTATTTTTCAATTCAGAAGGCGTACTTCGCTTTTAATTATAAATACCGACAAGGAAATAGGTAGGTAATCTTTAAGAATGGTTGCACCGACCGTGAACTATATACCAAACACGTCCTTGCGCCCGGATCGTGAAAAATATTATTTATTTCTCTTTAAAAATAACGAAATATTTAATTAGTTAAGCTAAGGGTGTTGATTCCGTTTGGTATTTAAAGCCGAACAGGTGTTACTTTAATGGAGCGCCCATTAAAATTCTTTTGGGCTTTTTGGCAAAATACCTTTTTCGGAGATCAATGAGGCCGTTTTGTTGGCAATATTGGACGCCTTATAAATCAGATGCCGATATTTTAATGGAAGCAATTCTGCCTTACCAATACAATAGGTTTTATTTCATAAGAATTGCGTCCTATTTGGGTTATTTACTTTTTAAAATAAAAGCAACCTAATAAATCTTGTCGGGTAACTAAGTGGTTGTAATTACGTTTTTGTATTGTTGGTGAAAAAGAGGGCATTTAGAAGATTTTTTAAGTAATTTATCTTGAAAGACACTATCAGATACACGTTAACGACTTCGAACGGGTTAAAAAAGAGATCGCCAATAAAGATAACTTACATGATCGGATCGTTAAGAATTCCAGGTAGGGACGTGGAAATGGGGCAAAGCGAAGGAGGCGGGAGGGCGGGAAAAAGTGGGTACCTACCGAGGATATGCAGAGCATGCCGACACCTAGAAGACCTTAACTCTTAACGAGGCATTAACAAAGGCACGTGTTCTTAGGCCGTCGTAATGGTGGGTCTCGTTTTCCTTTTAACTTCTTTCCTTTTTTTTTCCCTTCTTTCCTGCCCGACTTCTTTTTATAGCGATTCCCGCGGGTGGGCAAATTGCAGGAATGCGAAATCGGGTTTTCTTTCTTTTGTATTCCTCGTGGTAGGTATTATTTTGCTAATTTCTTCCATCTAAAACTCTATTTCTTTTTGGCTTGTAAATGACGGATTTTTGGTTTTTGGGGTTAGGTGGGAGCCATCACAAAATTTTAAATTAGGAGTTTTTTGAGTTCTTGAGCTATACAAACTGATTTATTAACAAATTTTGGATCGAATTCTAGAAAGCTTTAAGAACTACCTAGAATTAATTAATATCGCCTTAAATAGTTCACAATCTTAATAAAATGCAATTACCAAGAAAATGGCTCAAAATGAAGTTGAAATTTCTATCTTAATGCATAGGTAATGGGAAAATCGTGCTTAAAATGTCTTCATTTTTAAGAATAGGGTACCTAGATAAATTATAGATATTTAAACTAATTTTATGGCTTTGCCTATTGGCATTAGCCAATAAAATATTTAAACCTAAAATGGATCCAAAATATAAATCGCTTAAAACCTCATATTTTATGGGAAGTCAACTTTTTTTTGTCTATATACTTACCTACCTTTCCTAGTACTTTTGTTCTTTTTTTACTATTCTTACACATGGAATGAACTCGTATACGGACTCTAAAAGGAAAGAAGGGGGCTTTCTCACAGAATAAGGGGAGAGGGAGAAGTGAAGGATTTCATTGAGTCCAGTCATTCATGGAGATAGGAAAGAAGGCAGAACGACTACTCCTTCCCGTACAGTCATGGTGGTATGTCATCTTTAATCTTATATCTCATATGAAGAAAAAATATCTCCCCCCTCCTAATGACTTGGAACTAACGCGATTTTCATGTAGGCCTTTATCAGGAGGCCGACAAGTCCCAAGGGCTTTATTTTTCATTCCTGAATACTTGATTGTTTTAGTCTATCATTTAAGCGAATTTTTTTCACCAATAAAATGTGATGTGTCTGGTGCCTGCCCCCATATAACTTCCTTTATTTACGCTTCTTCATTTGATGTTCTGTTCTTTCAATATATTATATAATATGATAAAAAGTATTTTGGTAAAGTTTTATAAACGGGGCAAGTAGATCAAGAAATTAAAAATCGTTTCCCATATTGTGAAACCTACGACCCTCTCCTAGAAGTTAGAACCATAAAATCTGCAATCAAAAGTTGTAGCAAGCATTGAAATTTGTAAAATGAAGTTATTTTTCATACCGCTAGTCTCCTACTCCTTTCTCGATTAATTTAAATCTAGAATCAATTCAAAGGGAACTTATTGAAAAAATAAAGTGATAAAAATTGAATAAATTTTCAGTTTTCACCTTTTAAGGAATCTTAAATATTATTCAAGAGGCAGGAAACGATCCTTTAGTGAAGGACTCTGGTGCTATTGCGTTTCCTATAAAAATAACAAGAATTGTTCGAATTTAAGAACGTACTTACCTACCTTTTTCAAGGATCGAATTCCTAGGTAATACTGTTTATTTTCTTTATGCCTCTAAACATGTATATTTCATGTTACATAGCACTAAAATCAAAAGCACTTGTCAGGAAATCTTCCACCTCAAATTTTAAATTCCTACTACCTTTAGATTTAAGGGGTTGCATGCTCAAAATATCAAGGGTCATTTTGACCCTCTGACCCTCAGGACCTCAGATTTATATATTTTAATCTTTTTTGGGACATTTGTGAAAGTACTAACTAGTTTTGCCATTTTTTGTCATTTAAATAGAACTAGATAATAATATGTATTTAGTTGGTTTATAAAACATCTCAAAATAGAACCAGTTATTTTGGCTTTTCTTGGTTTATATATGTCATCTTCAATTTGAACTTCAATTCCAAGAGTTCAAATTTGTAGGTGAAGTTTGGTTTCTCTAGTTTTATGTTCTTTTATTTAAAAAAAGACACGAAACCAAAATGTTCTACTTTTTGGTTTATTCCTGCCAAAACTGCCCTTTTAGAACAAAAATTGGAATGAACTATACTAGTTTAAAAGTGCTAACTCTCAAAACAATACGACAGAAACCCCAAAAAGCCATTTCTGCGTTTCTTCGGAAAAGGTAAACTACACCTTCAACACTCTTTTGTTCAATACCCTCAAAAAGGGATAACGAGAAAAAAAAAAATTTGTAATCCGAGCATTTTATAGTGTGAACAATATCCTATGTTCCGTATATGTGCATAGTGTATTATGAGTTTATGGTGAAGACCCATATTTGCCATTTAGCGTTTCCTCACTCGTGGCCTATTCAGCTTTCATTGTCACCGCGTTTCGGGAATCGGGATCGTCTTTCAATTTAAATTCGAGTGAAGAATTGAATGAGGGGCGCACGACCCATTGTTTACCTTCGCACATCTTTCTTTTATTTATAGAATGTCGCCTTAAATGACCACTCACATACAATGAAAGATCAACATTTTTTTTTTTTTACTAGTTCCTATAATGGAATACCTGAATTTTTTTTTTCTTTACAAAAGCCTTTGAATGTTGAAATCCACCCAACTTGTTGTTTTTCTGATTTCGGGCCAAAAAGTTTACTTACCTAGGGTCAAAACCCTCATTTTTGTCAACGAAGGAGAGGGTCCATAATTATCTAGTTAAAATGGTTACAATTAAACTATAAATGGCTGTTGAATTCTCAATATAAAGCAAATTAGTGCAACTTTCCTTAGAAATCGTTCAAAAGTGAAAAATTCCCTTCCTACCTTGAAATTCGTTAAAAATCAAAAAAAGCTTTCAACTTGGATAAAAATTCTCGCAATCTAGGGCTCGACTTGCCTTTGAAATCCTCTCTTGCGTGGTATTTTCTAGAGCCTTTGAATTCGAAATTCCGATTTCGTAGGATCACAGCAGGTCCTTCGCCGTTATTCATAACAATAGACCTCAAAATCCTAACCTACTAAAAAGAATCGTTTCGCAATCTTATTGTCAATTAGCTCATTAACATTCTTAAGCATAACTGACTAAAATTGCAACATTTTAAGCTCAATAAGGAATTGAGTATCCTTTGAATTTTTTAAAATGATTTTTCTATATTTAAACCGTGTTTATAGTTTTAGTTTTGTTAATTGTTTACTTAGATCATAGGTCAATCAAAGGCTTGACTCTTTTTGGCAAGTTTTGGTTCTTTCAATATTCATGATCGGAAAGGTTGATAATCGATGACGGTTAAAAAGTTGCAGTCTTTTTCTTCCATCGGTCTTTTTTTATATATTTTTTTCTTACACTCGTCGAGCTCGTCCGAAGACAAGTCTTTTCTAAAAAAGAAAAATAATTAGATCGTCGTATAAAAAGTGTTTGCTTGAAGGAGAGGGGCTCCGATTCAAAAATACACCCGAGGCTTATCATCGATTCAAGGGCCGTAGTCGAAGCTTCCTTTACCGGGACAAAAACTACGTTCGCCCCAAGTCTTGAAGTTGAATGGGGGGCGAGAGGGGGGCGAGGGCCTGGGAACTACCTCATAGACCATAAATGGTCACTCCACGGTACATCTTTAAATCACTACACTTGTTCGACCTGTACGCTCTCGAGTTTACCACCCCATTCGAAGAAAAACTGTCTCGGGGCCCCTTTTCTCTTTAACATTTCTCTTCTCTTCTAAAATTCCCGAGTTCGACATAATCCACTCCAGTAAGCTCCCTAAAAGTAGAACTTTGTCAGTAATTTATTCCATAAAACTTCAGGCTGTTCAAGGTTTACTTAATCTGACACACCCTGCTGTGATCCTTTAAAGCATCTCGATCAACTTTATCTCAAAGACTCCAATCCTACATTAAAAACCACCTTTCCACCTTAATCGACCAGAAAACGTTTTAACTCGAAATCGGCTTGAATTAATAACATTTTAACTATATCAATATTTTAACCCAAACGAACTAATTAAGGGATACATAATAAGTGGCAAAAAAAGATCGATATTATGTGTTTATCTTTTTAATTTACGACCAAGAGTTGAGTAAAAATATGCTAAACGACTTAATTGAGTATTAATGAATAATAATTAACCTAGATTGTATAAAAAGTCGCGCGTGGGTTTTTTTATATCGAGGTTATTGAGACATGCCGGAGTCCGGGACTTTTTTTCGAGGAGGCGTCGACTAAGGACGGCCGCGGCCTTTTCAATTTTTTATTTCCTAAAACGGATTCGTTTCATCTAGAAATCGAATGGGGAAACGAAAAAAAAATCCGCTCAAATAAAAAATGGAGTGGAACTCGAAAATAGTCAAAACATTCGTGATAATTGTTGAAAAAGACTCAGCGTTGAAAAACCTGAAATCTTGGGGAAAATTTTTCAAAATCTAAAAACCACTTGAATAGGTGCAGTGGAGTAGCCACCCGGATCCCATTGTGTCTGCTCAAACGGTAGTGAAACCATTCCCTCCGGCCAAGGGATCGTGAGGGGGGAAAAGTTTGGTAGTTGGGTAGACAATTGGGGGAATCAGGTTGGGGTAAATGGGGCTAAGATATTTGACAATGGAGGATTCGGGCAGTATGGTAGGGCTAGGGGGGATAACTGGGGGTAATTAGGGGGACGAGTAATTTGGGTTGGTGATGGGATGGAGAGATTAGGTGAGTTATGCGGTTGGAGGATTTGGCCTTAATGGTGGGACTATTAGGGGCAACAGAGGTGGAAGAGTTGGAAACAAGGAAATGGTGGAAATGGGGAAAACACGGAGATGCTTAAGGGTGGTATTTATAGCTCCCTATGAGCTAATTAACTTGACATTTGGCCTTTAATTATGTACGATAGAAATCCCGACAATTTCCAAGAATTCGAGAAAACATAATACACCTACTTTTGGTTGAGTCTCCACACTCAAATTTGATCTCTTAGTACAGCCATAATCTTATGGAAGTGGCTCATAATGTAGTAGAAACATGCCCAGTTAAAATAATTGGAAAATGAAATTATTTTTTAAAAGCCACTCGAAAAAAAGAAAAGCAACCATCGGTGGGGTGGAACGCGGTAGCGTTGATAGTAATCTAGAAATTGCTCAAAAGTTTCTATTATTACGTAAAAGAAAGGTGTAAGAAAATATTCAATCAAAAACATCTTTTTTTCTGTTTCCACCTCAGAAACAACGCAAATAATTTTATATTTTATTGCTATTGGACATTCTTGCTATCATTAATCTCCAATATTGCATTTTAGCATGATGGGATCGTAACGAATTTATCGATTCCTTCTTTTAAGGTCGTGCGTGGGGAGGCATGAACCTTCACATATTTTTAGACCATATTGAATGGCAAAATAAATAAAAAAGGCGACTTCTTTTTTCTTTCGTTTTGAACCTCTCGAAGGCGTTCTATGAATATTCATACTGGTTTTTAATTGATTTCGAAACCGGATTTTTCTAATCGGACGTGCGCTCGCCGTTGTCAAATCTGAGGACATGGCGAGGATCAGATAAGAAAAAGAGGGTGGGGGTGAAGTCTCTATAATATGTCACTGTCCGCGACCGCTGATCGATGAAGAGATCAAGTCTTTCCACTCGGTTTTTGATTAATCGAGACCAGATTCCAAACGCGATTTTCAACAGGGTCCCCCAATCCCTAAAAAGGTTAATTGTTTAATCGATTACTAAATACGATTTTACGATCTGGACCTGCTATTGACATAAATGATATATATGGCAATCTTTATTTTCTAATCGAAAAAAAGGTTGGAATTTCCTTTATCGAAATTGAAATTATAATAAAAAAAGGGAAAATTAAAGTGTCAAGTTTCTAGGAAGTAAAATGGATGCCTTTTAGGGCAAATCTCAATCTTTTTAAAATTTTAAATGCGTTAATTCAGTGATATATATAGCAACTCATTAAACACTCCCTGGATAGTTTCATTAGTCCTTGTGCGTCCCAAAATACCATAATTAGAGCTATGAAATTCAAGACGTCTGATTCATAGCGGATCCGACAATAAACTCGTTATTCGTGCATAAAGAAGATCCTTTGAACCCCTCAAGATCCCCTTTATGGCTTTCCACTCACACGGGATGTTGAACGAAAATAACGTTTGAAGAGAGGGCGTTTTGCCAGACAAAGTCTCGACTAAATTTAGTCAAAGCGTCCCCTTTCGTCGATAACTCACATTGGACCCACTTCAGTCTCCTTTAGGTATCTCAAACGTGTGTTTTTAAAATTTCCTTCGAAGCGTCTTGTAAATGGATACTTTAGTGCTGTGTTGTGATTAATCATCCGATATTCGTAAGTAATAAAGCGTGTTTTAAATCTATTAATCAGTCAAAAAAGTTGTGACAGCGACTATCGACCTTTTTGAGGTTTACTTGGTCTCATTTCAAACACAATTGATTTCTACTAGGCCAATGACTGGTCTGCAGCAACCAGAGAGGCTTTACTGTTAAGAATTTTATGAAACATCATATCATTAGGAAATTTCAGCAAATTGACCTCTTCTGAATTTTTGGCATTTTGGTTTAGATATCTTGGAGAAAAAATATGAAATTCAAATAAGGACAACTTAATTCGCCTCGCATTTCTGTTTTAAAATAAAATATTCCGATATGTAAATTTAAAGAGAGCGTCGTCCGTCCCATTGAGCTGAATATAGACATTAAATGGTGAATGGCTCGAGCGGGCCACCGACTTCGGGGAGGGAACTCCGCGGGAAGAAAGAGGCCCTCTACTTGGGTGGAATTCGGTCGGTTCGACCTCAAAATTATTATTCATCTCACACAGACCTGTCACTGTTTTTCAGACAACTGACTTTATTTAAATAGATCTTCAACCACATTTTTTGTTTATAATTGGCCATATCGAGAAACAAGATTTTAAAAAAGGAAACCCTCCTGGGGGGTCCTATATGATTTTTTCTTATACCATATTTCTAATTTTTTTTCTTCCATCTTTTTCAGGTTTTGAAAGACAGTGGATACAAATCAATCAAGGTAATTTTGTTTTATTTTCAAACTTTTTTCGTCGATACAGTTGTCGCGGATCCAATTTTTTAACTTGACACGTCAAAATTTTTCCAAGGGATTGGTTTATTACTTTTTATTAGTAGAACTTGATATTTGTCCAAAATTCGACTCAAAATAGACCTGCAAAAGTCTGAAAAAAAAAGAGCATGAAAAACAAAAGAGATTGTAAAAACATTCCCATTTTGGTAATATTGCGACATTGTTTTCTACCGAATCTCCTTTCGATGCAGGGTCGCCTACACGAAATTTTAAGTACTTACCCGTTTTGACGTCATCGTCCTCGAGTTTGCAAAGATTCAGGGTTGCTCGTCTTTTGGGGCTTGGGCCAAAGTGCAACCCTTTTTTGTCAAGAAAAAACATTCACTTTGTATGCATTATTTGAGAAGAAGGCGAAAAATGAATGGAATTCTATGTAGAAAAGGTTCAACTCAATAGAAAATGAAAGGCCAGAATGGGCAGAATCGAGCAAGAAATATAAGCATTGATCCTAAAAATGAGCAATCCTTAGCTTTCACATAGAAATTATAAGGATGGAAGTCCAAAACATGGAAGTCTAATGACTTCTGAATCGTTTTGTATTCTATGGCAATCTAAAAGCACCCCCAGAGAGTAAACGTGGGAGGGTTACCATTAATGTGGAAACCTTAAAAAAAAAAAAATTTAGGACAAGAATGTTTCCATTGAATAGCCGTGACTTAAGGCTCGAATTTTGAGAGTATTTCTGTAATGAAAAGACACCTACGAAAGGTTTTTGTGGCGGGTCGAGACGATTTGTTATCCTCGCGAACTTCGAATTAACATAAAATCCCAATAGACAATCTTGTCCCGGAATGCTCGAACATGCCTTTTGTTAGTGTAATTGCTTTTCGAGAGTTGGACTTCTGACTCAGCAGCATTCGAACTCGTTGAAGACGTTTTTTCTTTTTTTATATCGACTGTCGCAATCTTTTCACTAATAAATGCAAAACGTCGAAAGTAGGAGTGCGATTGGAGGCGCATAAAAGTTTAGAAAAGCGGTTACTTTTGACAGAGGAGGGCCATAAATATTTATAAAATGACGTTATCTAGGGGAGGGAAATGATTGAAATGATTTGTTGAGGATTCGAGGATGTAGGCGTCCCTCGGGTATCCTTTTAATCCGGGTCCGTAGATGGTCAACTAGCGACTTGGAGCGCGGAACTTGCGACGTGGGAGAACCGGAGTTAGCGAAATGAAACTTTAAGAAAAAAAAGTTTATTTCGTCCATCTTGGAAAATATACCATTTTCGACTTCTCTTTAGTCTTTTTAGAAATCGTTGGAGGGAAAAAACCCTCCTGGAACGACAATGAGCTGGGCCGTCAAGGAGGACGAGTTCGAACAACGGGGATAAAAAGGTCGTAAATTCAAATCAAGTCGAATAAAAAAATAAAAAAGGAGACTAATAAACTTGTTCTTCGGGAAGACCGGAAATTCTCAATAACATTTTTTCAAAAATGGGTAAAATATTTCTAGTCAAAAACTTCGAAATTCTTTTCCTAAAACGTTCTACCTACTAGTTTCCTAAGAAAAACAACTTAAAAACTTGAAATCTGAATTTTATCGTATAGAATGGAAGATAAAGCTGAGCAATTAATCGTGCACAAAAGTATTAAATTATAGTGCACTAAGTAAAAAGCAAAAAATCAGCCAAAATGAACAAGAGCCAAAGAAGAGCAAAATTCTTGAAAATTTGAAGAATAAAACACAAGACTGGCAAAAATTGGCTTACCCTAAACTTGCTTGAAACCGAAATTTTAGATTTGTTTTTTTCTAAAACCAAAAATACTCTATTTTCTCAAAATTAGGTGAATTTTTGATCCAAAATATTAAGGGCACCCCTCGGTGACACGCCCCCCTATGCTAATCAATGCATTTTCGCTGTCCTTTGGGAACGCGGAACTACTTTATTTCTCAATGTTTTTCTTTAAAATTTTACAAGCGTGCTTAGCATCATATCAAAGCCCTGTCAAAGGGATTTTTGGAAAAGTTTCGAAATTTTTTGGTTTGGAAAAAGTGGTTTGGAGCCTAAATTGAGACATAAAGAATGTTATATTTTTCGAGTTTAGCTTTTGGCACTAAAAGCGTCGATAACTTTTGAGATTTCTGATAGCATGGTAGATAAGGGTTGGTTAGTGAGAAGATTCAGAAGATTGAGAGAGTGAGAGGGAAAAAACCGCTATTGGAATTTATCGTTTCTTTCCTCTCGTAAAACGAATCGATTGAGTTCTTGTCGAAAAGATCTTGTAATGATCACAAGTGTTTGAGATTCATTTTGGTCCTGAAATGTTGTTTCGATGGGATTCCATTCTCGGACGTGGGTGTTAACGCGATGTCGAGTTGCGGACTTGCCAGGTGAGTCGGGGACGCCCACTGATCCTTCTCCCTGCGTCGCTTCCCACAATTCAACCCTCACAACTTTTTATTCTATAACTGCACGTAACGTAAACGATGAAAATAATAAAGAAATTTTTATGTTTCAGATGCAAGGGATTTCTCAAGAAATTGCGAATCCTGAAAGTTCGAAATCCATGAGGTAACTTAGTGCACTTTGGTGGTTTGATATGCTTGTTTCGTAGTTGTTTATAGTTTGGCTCTTTTCTTCCAGGGGTAAGCGAAAAGGAAGATGGAAACTTAAGTTTCACCATCAAGCCCTGCCTCCTGAATATTTGGACCATTATGAAGCATCTCTTTGTAAGCCTGCGAGTCCTCCGGCACCTTCGACCGTTCGGTACACGGACCTTCCTTATATGGGCGAAATGACATTAGACAACGCTCGACCCCGTCGAGGAAGAAAACCTAAAAAAGCTGATATATGCCATTTAATATATAAAAATTATGGTACGACTATAGTCGATGAACCGCTCAACCTCTGCATACGAGATCTCAAAGCGAAAAGGGCACCTTCGCCTGCGGAAGTTTCGATGTGCAAGTTTAAATTCACAGGAGGTGCGACGCCGACGCTAAAAGAGAAGAAAATGCTGAGCGTCGACGCCGGCGGCGCTTTCCGCTTCTACGACCAAGCGGAGCAGAAGAAAAAGTCGAGGAAATCCATCCACAGGGAAAAGCTCGAGAAGACGTTCAAAGAAAAAGGTTTCCTCATACAGACCCAACAACTCGAATCCGCTCAAGGTGCCACATACTGTAAATTTAGACAGCTTAGGAAATTTACCCGGTACCTTTTTAGATCGTGGAAACATCATTTGCCCGGCGAAGTCGTCTCGGACGGTTTCATGGGCTGACTGAATTCTCGCCTTTATTTCTAACCTATAGATTCAATAGAAGATTCTAAATCGCTTACTTTGTCGGAAAAATGGACAAAAGTCTTTTCGGGGTTCCTTGATCGCGACACGTAAGCATTCAGTGTTTTTATCACGTTTTTTGCATCACGAAAAATGAAACTACTAGTGCTGCTATCTGATAACGAAACCCTCAACCTATAAACCTGTTGTCCATTTTTCCCACAAAGCGACCGATCTAGGCTTCTTTTTAATCTATCATCTGACGATCTCCTTTTTTATTATTATTTATTTAAAAGTTGTCTAGTTATGTCGTCGAGAGAATTAGTCCCACAAATGTTGTAGTCACGATTGTTTTGATTTTCGTCATTTTCTTGGGTTTTTGGGGACAAACTAAACCGGAATTGACAAAAACTAAACAAATTATTGTAATCACAAGGAAATAGGTTTACTCATTATTAGTATTCTAAAAAATTATCCATACAAACGTATGCTCACTTTTTTCCATTTCGTATACGATTTTCTCGATATTATTGATTTTCTGATGTGCCAAAATAGCGAATTTATTAACAAAATTTGGCGCAAATTATGTACGAAAACCTTTTTTTGCCATTATAAAAAGACTGTATTGTTTTATTATTTTTAAACGCTTTAATCTTGTGGTTAATTTAATTTGTTGAATACTTTCCAAGTTCCTAACAATTAGGAGTTTGTTTTAGTGACATCCGTAGAGCAAAAAATTAATATTTTTAAAAAAAGTTGCTTCCCTTGAGAAAACGAGCAGGGTGGCCATTTTTCATCTGTGATCGAAAGTAAAGGCGTGGAAAAACTTTTCCCCCAAACCTTTCACGCCTTTTTTATTATTCTTTGTTAATCCAACGAGTCATTAGGAGTAGTTCGACTAAATATGACGTCACAGTCACACAATGTGTTTCTGTTACCTTAGAAAAATATTCAAATTTAGTTTTCAAAATCCCAAAATTGTTACCTTTTCTTGTTTTATTTTTTGTCAACTGTGATCGTCGTTGCATTGTTTCAAAAACTTCTAAAAGTCAAAAACATTTTAAAGACTTTCACGAATTAAGTTAAAAATCTAACATTATTTTTATACGTTGTATATAGGTATTTTTGACTGTTATACCTATTTTTGGACTGTGTTTTATAACTAATGTTTTTATGTTTTTTTGTTATTAATATTGAAAAAATTTTGTACATATTATAAATTTCAAAAGCTCACAAATAATAATAAATGTATTTTTAAATACAATATTAATTTATAAGATACATGAAAAATAATGTAAATAAAATTTGTCCTAATACTAAACATAAGATTGTACAATAAAAACGAAATGATTGTTTAAATTTCTTTTTAAATAACCCCCATTGCTCAAACTAAATATTTAAAAAAAAAGCCTCCGTGAGGCCGACCTCAATAGCCTGCTTTCCTCCGGAAATCCACTAAAAGTATAGAAAACAGTTCTGTAGATCTAAAATGAACATACGATGGACTCAAATGGGCCATTAGTTTTTCTTGGTGTCCCTTATAGTCTTTTCTTTGAAGAAAAAATACTGCCCCCATTGCAATAAGTTGATTTTCTGAAAGTAATCAACTTAAAAATTTCAAAACAACGAGATTCTTCGGAAACTATGGGATATCGCACATCCAGGTAGGTGTCGAGCTCTAGTGGTGAAACTCGAAACCTCAAGCTGTTCTAGCGCCACTAACTTGCTCCATAAAGTAAGTTTCAGCAAGAAAAGTAGACTTTTAAATCTTATATTTTCATTTAAGTACAATTTGTTAGTCAGACTATAAAATTTGTACATTTTTAGGACGGATGTCCATTAAGTAACAAAACATTGGTTAGGTAAACAGTAATATTTTAAATGCACAGTATACACTTGATATAATAAAACTACTCTTTTGGAAAATAAATAACAAGAGTTTGTACAAGAAAGTGATTAATCAATAATCGACTTCATCTTTTAGCTTGAAATAAATGAAACATGAGAGGATCATTCCAAAAATTGGTATGACGCTGAAGCCAAGTCCGACAGCGCAGATGATGACGAGCTGCTCCATTAGCTCGTCTGTAAATCTATGAACACAGCCCTGAAAAATACATAATCAGTTTATTTGATTCTTAACCAACTTACAGAATAGGGGATGTTGCTAGGGTGGCTGCTTTTTCCGCAGCCTTTCGACATCGACTTGCAACATGAATCAGGAACTTGGTTTGTCGTGTTGCTTTCCAATTTCCAGCGACTGGAGTCCCAGTCTTCGAAAATTTGCGCTCCACAACATTTATACTGAAAATAATTTTATTAAGACTTATTATTAAAAAATGGTTTGTTCTGCTAACCTCTTGTTGCATTTTATCAATGGCTAATGTTTCGGGAAGGGAAACATTGTAGTTTTGTATAAAAGTAGCTTTGAGATTGTCGTTGAGATCGATTTCAACTTTGCTTCTATATATGTAGGCTAGAGCTCCGACCATTACTTCTGTCAGGAATATCAGCAGAAGTAGGAATGTATACTGAAACAGAAAAAGCCATGTTAGTGGTTGAGCAAATCCAAAGCCTATTCTAAGGTTATTCCATCCATAACAGCGACTCATTGTCAAAAGGAAGACTTTTTTAAAATTGTTTTCTAAGTTTGGTTTTTTACATCAACATTGGTGGATCACGAAAATAACTTTGAAAAAGGGTATAAAATATAACGTCATTGGAATAGAACTTTTTAAGGGAGGCTCACTTCACACTTGAGTGAAAAATATCAAGTTGGAAACGTGGAGGGCGTTTCTGGGTAAACAAATGTTGACAAAACGATAGGGACGGTAAACATAGGCGATAAACTCCGAACCGGGAACGGCATTCATGCTTGAATGCTTTTCCTTTCGAGTTTCGACTTCTATTCACCCCAACGTCGATAATGTAACCGCGACGACCAACTTAACTCTTGGATTCCTCATGTTTTTTCAAAAGGGCACGTGGCCTACACACGTGAAGGGCTATTTCGAGGACGCTATCTCAAGAGCGCCGTGTAATTATAAAAATAAACTTGTGTTTAAGTGTACTTGGGTCTCTTCCGGACCTGTTTTAAATATTTTTTAGAACCTACCTGAAAAGTTCCTAAAATGGAAAATCAATTTTTAAAAGCCTTTTATAATTAATGTCTTCCGTCACGAGTTCAATCGACAGTTTTTTCTTTCTCTCACGCCTACGACTGAAGAATGATGACGTCTTGCTTTTTAAGTCTCCTGCAAGGCTGAGAAAGACATTCTTGATTCTCAACTCGCTTACGAAGCGGATTTCGTATTCTTTCGGAGAAAAGTGATTCATTGACTGGACCAAGGAGGCAGCAAACTTAGCCTTTGAAAGAAAACGATCCACTATTTTCAAGTCTAAAATCGTTGTGAACCAAAGTCACGATTTACCCAAGAATGCAGCTCAGAATATTCGTAATCATTTCTTAAAATACCGCTTTTAGCGTAATCGAGAGAGGTTCAAAAGAAACTTTGAATTTTGCTGAATTCACCAGTTTGGTGATGACCTTAACTTTATCAATGAGATTGCTTTGATCATCAAGTATCTCGTACATCTGACACAGAAAAAACTTCCGTCTTCACTACATTTTTTGGTTTCATTTGCTTTTGAATGATAAATCGAACTAACCAAAAGAATGCACCATCTGTATTCTTTGTGGACAGCGCAGCTACCGATAAGGACGACTATTATCGTCAAAACGCCCGCGGAAACGAGTACGTAGGCGGTCAAAGGATAGGTCGGATTCGTCAGAAGCGAAATGTATTCGTGCTCCGTGAATATAATCCAGAGGCCGATCCCCGTCACTCCACATCCCGCTATCTAGAAAATTTCAAAATAAAAGGACATTCAAATCGAGAAAACTTACGAAAAAAATTGTGTTATAAACATGGAAGAAATTTTTAGAAAAGTTTGTCGAACAGCATCCTTCGTCGTGACGCCTGTTTTTCACCTTGTGATTATTCATTTCTGTCTACTTCATCCTCCATCTATAAAATAAAAAATTATTAAAATTCTCGGCGTCGAAAAGACAATGGGGTAATCAAAGTATTGATAAAATGCCACTATATCGCTCGGTCATTACGGGACTATTAATTACTTTTGAACAATTACGTCCGTGTTTCCTGTCGTTTTATTTTATTCATCGAAATAGCATCGAACAATGGTTTGTTTTCAAAATGAGATGTGGAAAGGGGATCTGTTTCGTAATCAATCTCAATGCGTGAATCCAGTTCTTTTGTTGTGGGTAGCAAAAAAGAAGGTTTGAGATTCAATTGCGCAAGATGATTAGGATGTTATCGTGGATGAAAAAAAAAACCGCTTTGTTCTATTTTATAGCTAGCAAACCGTTTAAATTAATAGAATATGCACGCTGAATCAATAAAGTTATAGTACGCTGTGAAAAGTGTTTTTCCGAAGTGAAGAATAAAAGAAAATTATACCATGAAAAAGCACAAGTCATTCGCATTTCCGTTCAAAACAAAACGTTTTCGATAAACAAAACGTCCGCGTCCCCCCACGTTTCCGGGTTTCGAATAGAAGTCAAAATATTCACAAGAAGCTACATCAGCCATCAGAAATGAAGATACAAATAGGTTTTAGGTGATATTCAGTGGAAGTTTTATGCATTTGGGGGGAAGATGGGAGGGGGTTCACCTAAGGCACAAGTAGGCGTAATTTATGAGTCCCGGATAATCTCGGACAGGTTTCTCAGCTGCATTCCATCCTCCACACAGAAAAGTTTTTAGTTTTACTAACGATATAGCTTCATTTTTTTAAAGAAAAAGAATCAGATACACCATCGATACCGTACAAGTTCATGTTTGACTACAAGGCTGGTTATCAATTCTCATCAAAATGAACTTTCACGGGACAGAAGAACGTAGCTTTTAAAATAAATAAAAAGCACCTGCAGTAGACAAGGGTCATGATTATTTTCATTCAAGACTATAGAATCAGAAGACCAAACGAATCGCAGGCGTAGGCGAGTGAAAGGCAGATGTAGGCTAAGTTTCTTCTTATATGATCATCAAATCATCTAGAACGTGCAAAACCTAAAACCCATCTGCCCATACACGAAGCCGACATTCCAAAGCTCCATGAGAGCTATCAAGCTATCATTACGGTATCAAGAGAAACCCGTTTTTGAGGCCTCGGGATCTCGGCTCCCTGACGACCGATACACTTCATATTTGGCAAAAAACCTGTAATTTTAACAAGAGGCCGAAGTATTTAGGTAACTAAAACCTTGTGCTTGGCTCATTTAAAAACACCACAGAGAGGCTGTGGACACAAGGGAGATGATGAAGATAAGATAGTGGACTTTTTTTTAAAGTTTAATACTGTACACCACGTTGATTCTGGTGGAAGAATACGAACTCTGTTCCCCACTAGAGGTATGTGCGACAAATTTGGGCTCTTTTTTGGCTAAGATTAACCACTAGTGGGTAAATAAGAAGCAAGTAGATAATTAATACAAGCTGTGAATTCAATATGCTGATGTTAACTGACAGCTATGACATGAGGGTTCAAAGCCGATTTTTTTCCTGAGAAGATTTTTTTCCTCTTTTCCTTCTTCCTTCGGTGTGAGTTAACACCCTACTTTCTTAACGTGTAAATTATAACTCTAGTTTTAATACTTTTTTAAAGGTGTTAACTGTGAACTGAAGTCATAATTTAATTTTTTTTTCTCAACATTCCAGGGGTGTTATTATTATGCATTAGTTTATTGTCCTTCCTTTTTTTTTAATTCAAAAGGATTCCTCCGTATCAGTTCCACGTGGGGCGTAAAAAGTAAAACAAGTTTTATAAAAGTGAGTTTCAGCTACAGGTATCTTTTACTGTCGACTATAAAAATTTAATAAAAACATAAAATTCCTTTCATGATTTGATCCAAGGTACCAATTTCAATATTTACCATAAGACAAAAAGCAAGGGCATTCTATTCGAGTAACGTTATGCAAACAGGTGGTCGGAACGGTTCCGAGTGGGAGTATTGACCCACAACTTAATAATCGCAGCGTTTTTTAAGTAAGTCCTTAACTGGTGAGGTACCTACAAAAAATATTCCACCTTCGCAAACATGTAAAATATCAGGAAAAAAATTTTTTTTACCACCAAGAATTTTTTTTTTTTTTTTTTTTTTTAAAGGTTTTAAAAATGGCACTACCTACTAAGCATTTTTCAATAGGTATCGTATTGATTGTTAAAATATCGGCTGAAGGTTTCGAACCTGAAAAACGTGTCGGACAGGTAGGGGGGTCCATTACCTTTTTCTAGGAAGTGCATTCTTTTGGTTTTTGTCGGAGGTTGAGAAAGGGAAAGGGTATCACGACTTGTTCCTTTTTGAACTGCTTAAAAAATTTTAAAAATATTAATGACCTCATGGAACTATTAAAGAGGGAATCCGTGTAATTTTCTTTATTGACGGGCTGATCAATCACGTTTGAAACGTTTTAATGCATTACCCGCAGCGCGTCTCGTTAGCCCGGAATCATTAAGTTAGATTTAGTTTCGGCTTTAATTGATTGATTAACTAGCAGCAAAACATTCGTGTTCTTTAACATCCATCATGGTAATCTGGGACACAAAAAACAACCTCGAGAAAAGGAAACCACCTCCGAAGGGGTCTAAAAATAATCAAAGATTGTTTTTGCAGATGGTTTTTTTAGGTGGAGGCAGGGCCTTCAAATTTTTCAGAATTCCAGATTTTTCAAAAATTGGTAGGTTCTTGGAAAATTGCTTGGAATGTTGCTGGACAACGTAAATTGCAGATTTTCCACTCAAATATCTCTTTAACTTCACGTTTATACTGGTCGAATGACTGAGATTTCTATAATTTCTTATTAGGTAGGTAGTTATACTTTAATAAAACCAGTTTTTCACGTTCAGTAAGCAACTTGATACATGATAATAAAGCAACTTTTTTTTATTTCTCGATCAGGCTTTTCAGACGAGGAGGAACCTAACGCCTTTATCCGGAACGGGGCCTTTGTCCTTTATCCCCATTGTTCCGGAAAATATCAGGAAAAAAAATAATTAAAGGTCTCTCCCTTTATATACGAGTCCTTTTGGTATAGGTCGTGATAGTAATTGTTAATTCAATGCTAATGCCTTTTTAAAACAAGGATCCCACGGTACCTGAAATTGTATTTTTAATAATAACCCTTCGGGCAGTAATGATCCATGTTTACAAGATTTTTTTCAAATAAACACTTCATTAATTTCGAAAAGTAATTTTTTCCAAGTTTCTCTTTCTTTTTTTATGTCTTCCTTGAGTTTGAAGTCAAGTAGGTACTTAAGTGGAAGATAAACAAGCCAGAAGTGGGAGTTTTAAAAGGAAAAACTAACGATGAGATGAGAGATAAAGCTGTCTGTAGAAAACAACGACGCAACTTCCATAAAAGGGACCATGAAGATGTCAAAGGACCGTAAATGGTCCTTCCTTCCGAAGAGACAGTCTTCTAGTATTAAAATCAGAAAATAATTTAGAAAAAAGTCCCGATGAAAATAATGAATTTTGTTTTTTTTAAATGAAATCTTTTGTTTAGAAAAATTTATTGAGCCTCATTTTTGAAAATGCGGCCTAGGGTATTTAATAACTCTAAATGATGGAAGTTTAATGAGGTCTAAATGTCACCTTTTGTTACAAAAAGGTGTTGGTGACATTTTATAGGAAGTATAAATCCGCCCTTTTTATTGTGTTTGCCCGAAGAAAAGAGAGAGAAAGGGATAGAAAAAAAAAGGTGCGGTCGAGCAACGATAGACTATCTAAAAAGTGACGTCTTTTATGATTCAAAACCTACCGCAGGCCACGTTTATAAGGAGGTAAAATCAGGTTTTATAACTTTCGCGGCCACAAAGTGCTTGAAAAATATTTTAGAATGCAAGGCTCGGTGAAATTTGTCACACTTCGTGGCCTTCGGTGCATGAAGATAGTGAAGGTTGGGGGTTTGGGAATCAATTATTTAGATTTTGGATTTGATTATGCTTCACGATGGAACATTTTTTCCTCTAGAATTTTTTATCATTTGTGGAAAAGTATGGCCGTTGTTAATTTCATTGATTTTTTGGCTGGAAAAAAAAAGTCCTGATTTGGCTGGTTCCATATATTCCTACTATAATAATTTTTCCCGAGGATCTCAGCACTTTTTTATCTGCATTTTATCTCTAAACCCTGTGGAAGTACATATGGCATTCCCAAGGATACTAAACACCCTGGGTTTACAATTTACATACACCCTGAGTTTTTACTTTTTAGTATCCTTCTATCCCAACTTTGTTATTTCAAATGAGAGCCCTTAATTTTATTACCTATCTTAATTTCGCTAGAAAGAAGCAGAATCTTCCATTTTTATCGGATTTTAGATCGAAATTGCTTTCATTAGGTTATTGGTTTTTCTGAAAGATCAAAAGGTTCGAATTTTTGCTTCCTCATGCACCGAAGGTATAGAAAGCTGTGTGATCTGTGCAATAGGTTTAAACATTTTTTGTCCTCCAAAATGAAAATTTCCGCTTGTCTTTTGCTTTTTAGATGATTATGAACAAAGGTTTAGTGTCTGTCCGTCTGGTGTGGTCGATTCTAGTTCCAGGGCAAAACCCAATCAAACAATGTTCCGATTTAGCTCAAAATTTTGGGGTTCGTGTAGGTAAGTTCCGAGACGGTCCCCTTTAAATTTCATTTCGGATCAGTGGTTAAATAGTTCGCCATTTTCACTTGACCTAACAGTATCAGTTTATCCTGTAGTACTCCATATCAGGCTGAACAAGAAGAAAATATAGAAGAACCGTGAAATGTGGATAAGCCTTCTCTGGACCAGTCGACTTGGAAGGGTCAGGGATTTCTGTTTTCGTTGTCCTCAAGTGCTCTGCCAAATATTACTGTCAAATCATTCAACAGCAGATCAATGGTGTAACACTTGTTGACCAACATTTTTTAGATTCCTCTTTCTCCAATTTTCATTTTATTCTTCATTTACGTATTTGTTCCTAACAAGGAATATAATACCTACAACTTTTTTTGTCGCATTTTTAGGCTGTTGACTACCGGTTCTTGCTCCGCAACTTTCTTCTCAATTCGAACTTTTGACATTTTATTTATAAAAATCAGTTATTTTACGAGTCTCTCGTAATTTGAAATCAGAGGGCTGTAAAGCAATAAAACGAACGGTAAATATTCATTTATAATGTAAAATGATGGATACCGCTAGCCTTAAAATATCTTAGGATGTCAAGGACGTCCGCATTCGAAATGCATAACGCAATATTCTTCTTCTATTTTTAATTTACAAAACAGCATTTTAACCCTTTTATTTAATTAAAATGGTATATTAAATTTTTTAATAATTGTTGTGCATTAATAAGTGATCAATTTTTGAACTTTATTAGGGCGGATTTTGTTTAAAATATAAAATTCGTAATTGAGTGGCATCGTAGGGGGTCGAAAGTGGTCAGATGTAATGGAAAAGTGGTAAAATTTGGTCAGCTGCACGTCCCCCTTTTGAAAAGGAACAAATTGGGCCAAAGGTGTGCAGTTTACAATAGAAAGAAAAGAGGGAGGAGCATTGTTCGACACTAACGCCTAATTTTGCATATAATTTTTGCGAGTAAAAAAAAAGCAAATATAGGGATTTAAGGTAGATTTTTTTTCTTACCTCTAAAATTTAAATGAAGCTGCACATTTTTTCCGGATGCAATTTTTTTTTTCCTTTCCCCAAAATATGGGGTGTTTTTATGAAGCCATTTATTGCAAAAATTTGTAACTGAAAGTTTGAAATTTCACGTTTTTACGGGAGAAAGCGGTAAAGTTTTTAGAATTTTTTTTTATGAAAATGACGTGAAGCGGGTCGCTGGAAGATGTATAGTCGACTGAATGCCTTTGGGGTTTCTCCTTCTCTGTCGGGTTCACCCGGATCTCTTGGCCGGCTTCGAGATCGTCGGTAGCGAACTCCGACGGAAACGCGACCAACTTCTTTACCCGTTGGAAGCTCAAGACTCACGAAGACCGCAAATAGCGTCGGGAAGCTTCTTTTTGCCCTTAACACTATAAATATTTTTGAAAGGAAGGCAAAACATTTATTTGGTACAATTGAGAAGCTTGATTGTATTGTACATTGCAAAATTGAAATTTTTCAAGTCTGCTGCTGCTTCTCTCGACTAAAATAAAGGCAAATCTTCGCTAGTTTTTTTTAATGTGGTTTCTCTATATATTTTGATGGTGGCTCTCCACATTAATAGTTGACTGGTACCTACCTACATATGTACTTAGAATCCTAGATGGTGAAAGCCATTGAATCCTTGATGAAGTATGAAACCAATATTGCGGTTCTGGTACTTTGCTAGGGGCCTAAAGTGAAATGAACGATTATCTCAAGAACTAATGGCCGATATTGGACAAAAATCGGCACGGGAAGGCCTCGTAATGTGATAAACTTCGTATGGGAATATGGTTGTATTCACCCTCAGAATTTGATAGGGGGAGGTCTTATACAAAATAAAAATACATACGTAACTCACTTTTCTCAAAAACTAATGCGTGAAATTAGCTTGGAATCGGCACAATGGTGTAGGAATGTGGCCCTTCTAATAAATTTCCCAATAAAGCGTCAGTTTCACATATTATGGTAAAAATCTGAACTAAAAGTGAATTTTATTACTAAATTTTATGGCCTCCTCGAAGCACCGGCCTCAAGAGCTTCTTTCGTTTGGAAATAAGCTATAGTGAGACTCGCTAGGAATTTGTATGATTTTTTAAAATTTCGTTTTGTTTCCACACTGATGCTGGTGCCACTGTCAAACTATAACAGTAACCTGACACGAGAACCTTCGTATTCCCTATCAGATTTATCAAATTTTTATCATATCAGTATTATTGCTTTTTATTACTTTAATTTTATCTCTACAATAGTTAGTTAATGTCGGAACTGAAATTACTTCTTTTATGTTGAAGATCTAAAGTCATGAGTGGAAGAACTTCATCAGATTTTCTGACGCAGTACAAGTCCATTTCGAACAAACTTAAAAAGTAGGCAATCAAACACTACCTCTTTCTTTTCATGCATCTATTTTCTTTGTTTATGAAGGCTATTGGTGAATTATAATTACAAATTTTGTTACTTTTAGAAAGTTTTTGCGTAAACCTAATGCTGCTGAGCCGAGTGATCAGTTTGGTAAGTTAAAATGTAACAATTTTCAACTTTTATCATGAACTTTATGCAGCAAGCTTAGCAGCCCAATGTGAGCGATACGACCTTCCACAGTATGCGGCCCTTAGCTGGATCGGGGTCGCCAAATGTGAGGCTTCTCTTGAGCATTCTAACGAAGAAGCTTCTGCTCTTCTTAAGGCTGGCCGACTCTTTTTGCAAGCACATCAAAAAAATATTATTGGGTGCGATGAACATTTACAGGTAATGGAAATTTAAAATTTTTATGTTTTTTTATTGAGTTTTATTTTTCAGGCGGCACTCAGTTGTATAGATAAAGCCGAGAAGCTCTGGGGCCCTGATAGTTCGTTGACGGCATCTTTATGTCTTGAAACTGCCGATTGGTTGAAGACATCCTCTCCCCATTTGGCCATCACGTTTTTAGTCAGGGCTTGCGATTATTTAAAAGATTCACCTCCTTTACTTCTAAACGCTCAAGGGAATTTAGCTTCTGTTAGGATATCAGTTGGTAAAAATAAATTTTAATAAAGAATTGATTTTTACAATAATTTTTAGGTGATTACCATGGTGCTTTGTTAGTTTTCAATGAAATAGTCGCAACTGTAAATAAAATCACAAATGCACCTTTTGGTGTTTATAATGAAATTTTGATCAGGTATGTCCTTAAATAAGATAAGAAATAAATAATGGAAAAGTTTTAGGTGTGAAATATCCCGGTTGCTTCTCATACTTCTTTTGAGACCGACGCCTCAGAAGATACTTCCTGAATTGGCGAGCCTGGTCGAAAAGTACACTTGGGTTGGCGAACCTGATTTGAAGACAAGTAATAAAATTAAGAGAAATTTTTTTTTAATTTTGAATTCTTTCTAGAGTCTTTATTAGGAGAAGAAGTTTTTTTCCTTCTCCAGTCGCTTGTTATGGCATGCCAGTGCCAGGAATTGGACGCAGTCATCGAATTGGAAGATGAACTTTGGAAGCATCTCAACGGCGAACAAAAAGAAATATTTCAGTCAATTGTCGACGAGATGAATAATTCTGAAAAATAAAAAAAACAACCACTGTAAAATATTTTATAAATAAACAAATGTATATATTTTTAAAATTTTCAAAATTTTTTTGTTTTCAAAATGTCAAATCCATGCAGTGGTGATTTAGTTTACACGGCCAGAGTGCTTATTTCAAATTTAAACTCTAATGCTGGTTGTTTACTTAATTTAAATCATTGAATGGGATTGAATGATATTTTAGAAAAGCGAAACGCTTTGAAATGGATAAGGAAGATCAATATGGGGTCGAAAACGTACGAGGATGAAGCTTTAAGGCGAGAACTTCTAAAAGAGTTGATTCGGAAAATGGAGGAAGGACGACTCGTTTACCCATTTGACCAGCCACCGCCTGATAGTTCAGTTCAAGCCATTTATCAGCTAATTGTAAGGAATTTCAATTTCAAATAATATTATCGATTTTCTCATAACATTGTGATTGTTATGTGGTATTGATTTCAAATAAATTCTAAAAGCCTGATTTGTTTTCCCTCGCTGTTAAAGCTCCCCTTGGTGGCATTCATAAGATATGTATGATAATATATGTACCCTGAAAAGCCCCCTCGGTCTTGTATTAGGTTCGAATTTTTTGGCTCCATGGGTACCTCAGAAAACGAAGTCACTAATTATTACTAAAATTAAAGTTAATGCAGTGCTGGTTTGGGGAAAGACGCCCCATAACTCGAGCTTTCTTAAAAATCTCCCTACCTCTGTTGGTAGTATGTACCTCTAACAATCCACCACCTATAAACACTCTCCTATCACCTTCCCTACCCTCCTGGACCTTTCCCCACCATCCCCCATCACCTCTCATACCGTCCTCACCCTCCCATCACTTCCCCTCCCCGAAAATTCCACCACTCTCCCGTCACCTCTCTTACCCTCTTCGACCCTTCCCCCGCAATCACTTGTAAGACCCTACCCTGATAGGCGAAAATTTGGTGAAGATCGGACCAGTAGCGGTGTTTTAGCAAACTACAGACAAACGTTAATTGCTTTTGTTGCATTGTGAAATTCAAACAATAACTTATTTTTTCAAATACGAAAAGGAAAAGGCATTTGGTGAAGATCGGATGAAAATTGTGACCTAAAAGTTCCACACGAAAAATCATGACCAAGGGTCGTTTTTACTACATAGGGCAAGGAGCTTAGAATACGTGTATTCTAAGCTCCTTGACATAGAGCCTCCTTGACCCCTTGCCAAAATCGCGGCACAGTGGGACAGAATTTGTTGTTTCAAAAATCTGTAACTCTGTGGCATCAATAACTTTTGGACCCGACGTACAGGGTGCCCATGAAGGACCCTAACTTCGTTATTTTGAGTACGTACCCTGTTTGGACAATAGTAATTGATTGTACTCTTGATTTCCTTTGACTTTTACTTAGAACACTTTTTTGATAGGACCAAACGTTCGGACAGATTGGTCCTATCAAAAAAGTGTTCTAAGTAAAAGTTACTGAAAATCTAGCGAAGAATCTATTTCTTTTGTCAAAACAGGGTACGTACTCAAAATAACGAAGTTAGGGTCCTTCATGAGCACCCTGTACGTCGGGTCCAAAAGTTATTGATGCCAATCGATTCCTCGCTCAAAATTAAGGGGGGTTTACTTCGATACTTTTTTTCGTCAGGTCAAAAGTCTGGAAGATAATCGGCGGAAAATGCCATTCCCAAAATGGCACTTCGATTTTCATGTCTTTTGGTTGAAACTTAATTCAGACGTAGAGGAAGCTGTTCCTATAGGCTTTTATGTTAACTTTTTGTTTAAGTCGAGTTATAACAAATTCCGCAAAATGTTAAATAAAACGCACATTTTTGACTTTATCGAAAATCCGTTTTAAGATTCTTAAAGTACTAAAAAAATCCGCTAAAAAACACGATTTCAAAAAAAAAGATTGTTAGGTTTCATTGAGTAGAACGGGATTTATAGGGGTTCAAAGTTAAAAAAATCACGAAAATGCCCTTTATGCCCTAAGCGAAGTACCAGAACCGCTTTCTCGATTCAAGCCATTTTCAATAGGCTTCTACCTGGTGAGACAAAAGCTCTAAATACCAAGTCTCGTTTAATTCAAACAATCCTAGCTCGAGTTATCGCGTCGGTACATATATATATATATATAAATATATATATATATATATATATATATATCGCCAACATTGGGAATGACCTATATTTTCGTGATCAGGAGATCGTCCTGATCACGAATATATAAGCCTCTAAGCCGAAAGCCGCCGTGAGGCCGGCCCCAATAGCCTGCTTTCCTCCGGAAATCCGCTAAAAGGACAATTATTAAAAACGTTATAAAAAATTTTCTATTATAGTTAGGAAATTTCTGCTTTTTGGAAAATGTAGGTATTAAATAGGGCTACAAATTGCCACTAGCCCGATTTCGATATCATAAAAATTAGGGGTTTTACAGCCGTTTTTCGAGAAAACACAAAAAAAATTTAACTTCAACCCAATTTTCATACCAGTTAATGAGCACAAATTATATTGCCCTTATAACAGTTTAAAGAGGAACCATTTACGAAGAAATTGGCGGTAGCCCGGTGTCTCAAATTTAATTGCGTCGGGAGTTACAGATTTTTGAAACAACAAATCCAGTTCTGTCCCACTGTGCGCGGGTTCGAGGGTAGGTTGAAGTATGTTACTAAAAATGATGGAAGTTACAGCAAGTCACTATAATGGGTAGACTTTCTTTTGAGAAAGTTAAAAATGTGAAGAATCTAACATTGTTTTTGATAACGAATTTTATTTTCCACGAAAATAGGATCAATTCATGGAAAATAAACTCTAATAATAGATATTTAAGCCACAAAATACGTCATGTTGCTATTATAGGAACCATCAACGTCAGCACATCAGACGGATTTTCTGCTTTATGCTTCAGTTTTGATAATAAGGATTAATTAATTAAACGAGCACTTATTCAAGTTTTGGCTGTTCTTTTGAATTTCTCCCTTTGAGAAAGTTCCACGATTCCACGACTTGATAACTAGGTACCCAACAATGTGACAACCCGAATAACAATCAGCGATGAATCCTTTATCTATAGATCATTAAGAGTATAAGTAATATTTGATCTGTTGAAAGGTGGAAGAGAGGAATGACTCGGGCGATTATATCGATCCTTCGGGAGGGTCGTGGAAGAACGGCGACTATCCGGCGACTCTCAAGAAACGGCCGGTCCTTTTCAAGATGTCACCCGACGGCGGAGCTTTTCTCGCCAATCAACCCCTTCCCAGCCGTGGCGTCTATTGCTACCTTTCCGTCTCCTCCCCCCATCAATCCAATCAATAACCCGCCAATTTCCCCTTCAACAAAATTTCAATAAAATCGTATCTCTTTGACTTTTTGATACGGAATACAACTCGGCCATCAAATCATCCAAATGCTCGAATTTGTTTTTCGTTTCCTCTTTTATTTTAGATTCCGCTTTTATCGTCCAAAACAAACCTAATTTTGTTTGTTTACAGTCGGAAGGAACGTGAAGGGTGGAGGGGTTATCTTGAAATTAAAGAATAGGACGGAAAAGAGGTCGGGACGTCAGAGGGAAGTGACCATGGTGACGTGACGTAAACGCACCCCCTGTAAACTCGACGATCTCTGATCCTTAAAACATACAAGAACAACAAAGTAAAAGCCAATTTTTTTTTCTTTTACCTTCCCAACTTTTAAGATTGTTTTTCCTTTTAATTGGCTTAAGTAAGGCCCAAGGTAGATTTTTTTTAAAATAAGTATTTTCCCAGCGTTACCTTTAGAATTTAGAAGTTTCAATTTTTTTCATTTTATTTTAATTTAAAAAAATATTCCAATAAAAATGTTAAAATTTTTTTTTCTCGATTTAGTATGTTTACTGTTTGTTAAACGTGATTCTCGTAATTTACTGAAGTTGTGCGGAAAATTTCGTTTTCATTTTCATCGTGGGGTAAAAGTAGGGCATGGGCAAGTGGATATATTGAACCATGACCTTTAACGTTCAAACGTATCCATGGTAATGAAATAACCCCTTCCATCCCGATCTTTACCGACATCCCTGAGAGAAGTCAAAAGTTTAATGACCTCTTTTCCGAGGCGTAAAATAAATAAAAAAAGGACCCTCCCCATACACTTTTCATGATTGGTGATAAGCGGATAAAAGTTCTATTTTAGAGTATTTTCGGTTACAGAAGTTTTATTAGGTTGCTTAATGTTTTCGGCTTTCCGTGGGAGTTGAAGGTTGCGGCTAAGAGGGTTGAAAAAATCACGAGGACCAAGAAGGTTGTGGGAGTTGAGTTTTCCTAGATACTGTAAAACCACGATAATTTGAGGATAATTAATTAGAAACCACAATCGTTTACCACCACTTTTGAAACATGAGAGGCTTATGATGAGATTTTGATTTGTTTTGAAAAAATTTATTTATAGAATCGTGAAAAAATGTCAAATAATTTTATTATTTCCGGAATTTCGCCTGATATTTATAGAATACGCTGATAGTAAACGTCTATAATCTAATTAATTATTCGTTGTCGAGGTGACCGCACCTCAAGATTTCAATCGTAATAAATTGGGAAAATAAATCAGGAAAAGTTAAATGAGATTCAAAAATTGGCTCTCGGACGGGAATCGAACCCGCGTCTTCCAATTGGTACTCCAACGTGTTATCCATTACACGACCGAGAACTGATAATGAATGGACAACATTTTGGGAAGATAATCGACAGTTTTCTCAACCGTTTAGAGCCACTTTTCAAATCTCTTCAACTTTTCTTTCCTTATTTGGTAAATTCAAATATTCCAGCCTGAAAATCCTTCAACTAGAGGTATTCCTACTAGAGGTAAGCTGTCGATTGTCTTCCCGAAATGTTTTCCATTCATTATCAGTTCTCGGTGGTGTAATGGATAGCACGTTGGAGTACTAATTCGAAGACGTGGGTTCGATTCTCGTCCGGGAGCCAATTTTTGAATCTCATTTAACTTTTCCTGATTTATTTTCCCAATTTATTACGATTGTAAACGTCTATGTTTTAAAAATAAAAATAATCGTAATCAGCTCAAAGAGATCGATAAAAAAAAATATAAGGAATTTGCCTTCTTTTGTGGATTAGGTAGCATTGGGGAAGTTGACAAACAGCTTCGCATAAAAAGATCTGGTGACGTTAACATACTAAACCAACAATACTTGCCAGTCGTGCGTGTTCAGACGAATGTTTACTTGCATGACTTGTTGCTATGCTGGTTTAGCATCATGCCGCCTAATGAAAAACCAATATGGCACCTCCTACCTACTTCAGGAAATTCGATAATAAAATTTTTTTTCAATACTTGGGGAGGGACGACTATCGATTGCGTTCCAGTCAGACATTCCTGCCTTTTAGGTATTTTATTTTAAAATGGCGGAAGTTGACATCCACTTTCATCCTTTTTCACACTTTTTGAACCATTTGCTTTCAACCCACGACAAATTTTAATTTTAGAAGCCTATCGGTTCTCAAGTTTTCAGCCATTTTTCTCAATTTTATAAGCATTTTTCATCAATTTTCCATTTGGAATAATTGAATCATGTTCATTATTGAACTGATCTGAAATGTGAACCATTATCACCATTATCATTACCACCATTATCAATACGTGGACCAGCAATTCATAACTCCGAAACGTTTGGTCCTACCAAAAAATTTTATAAGTAAAAGTTATTGAAAATCAAGCGTAGAATTGAATTCCATTATCAAAACATATGGTTTGTATCTAAAATAAAGCATTTAGGGTCGTTCTGGAGCACCCTGTATGTCGGATCCAAAAGTTATTGATGATAATCGATTGATCGCAATTCCAAGTGGGTTTACTTGGATACTTTTGTCAGGTCAAAAGTCTGGCAAATAATCACAGTTAAGTGATACACATAAGTATAATGATAAAGTACATATAAGGATATCCTATATTCTGAATATAAAAATGATCTGTGGTGTTCAAGCCTGGTCCTTTTCCAAAGATTATAATAGCAATGAACTACTTAGTTTTTTTTATCCTTATTGATACAACTCCTCATTTAATTTTTATTTCCTATCCTCAAATGAATCTAATATATTGCATGGTAAATTCGTGTTCCAATTGGCCTATATTGAAATTCAAAAATTCGCGAAGAAAAAAAAATTATTCCTCACTCCGTTGATTGCTTTCATATCGAATTATTTGGGAGGGAATGTATTCACGTCGAAAAATATTTTCCCCTACGGCCTCGTCGATTGAAAAGAACGTGAAAAGGTCAGGGGATGCTGTGTCTCTTTATTCGAGATGAAAATCAATGGAGCATCCTAGGGGAAAATTTAGTAGGCGCCCAGAACGTGCCCTTTATCAAAGTAAATCAACTTTAAAGCCTTTCAAAAGAATCTTCTTCACATTTATTAGGAATTTATATTAAAGGGAAAGAAGTCATCATTCATGTCTCTTTATTCTGTTGGAATATAATATTCTATTTCCCATTAAGTGATTTTTCCTGCATTTGTAGTAGGTATGATTTAAGCTCTTCAAAGTTCATAAATTGAGAATTTTATTATATTTTTGAACTTCGAAATTCAATAATGAATGGAAACTAGGTAGCTAATGTTGGTGATAAACGAGGTGTGAAAATGCAGTTTAAGCTCTGAGATGTAGGAAATGAATCAATTTGGATAGAAGACCCGAGGGGTTGAATTCCGTTATTACGAATGGCGGAAAAAGCGCCCGGAGGGGGTTGTTACTCGTTCATTCATTTTACGATGACGTCACATCGACGCCTTTGACGCAATAGGAGACGTCCGGTTGCCATGGAGACGTTTCAGAGTGACGTCACTATCGATTTTCGTACCCTCCCCTTTTTTCCGAACGGAGAGGGGGTCAACCTCAATGAAAGTGTTTTCGCTCCCTAGCTTGTTGCTTCTACGCGTTTTCTCCACCCCGCCCCCTTTTCCTTCGAATTCTACACGAGGTTCACATACCGGGGAAAAAGTTCGAAGGGAAAAATGCTTGTGGAATACATGAAGTTTTTTTCTTATATACCAAGGGGAAAAAATTTCATTGTGCCTTACTCAAGTACTATGCGGGTTAGCATTCTCCGAATAAAGGCGTTCTTCTCTTTTTTTAATAAAATTATTACAAAGAGAGATAAAAAGAAAAGAAAAATGAGTTGTTTTTATGAAAAATCAATATAGGTAATATAATCCTTTTGTTCGAAATTTTAAGTTTGTTATGCAAAAAGGCACTTTCGTAATGTCACTTAATGGCTTGGATCTTCATGCCCATATTTTTCGACGTGAATCATAACGAAAAATTAACTACGGACGAAAAAAAAGGTCGTGATTTCTCCCTATAATTTGAAGACAATAAAGTTAAATTGGTGGTTTTCGAAAACGATTTGAGTTTTATAAGATTGAGGTAGGTTTTTATGGGCTTATCGGATCGAAAATCACGGGTGTTATGTTTACAATATCGACGTTTAATGGGCTCTCGCTGAGGCAGAGGCACTCGAACAATCCATAAAAGGAGCCACGGGATGAAAATCACATGCCTACTTTCGTCTACTTAATTCCTATTACTCACTTAAATAATTCACGAGAGAAACGAGGCTGTGTTGTAAACTGAAAACATACAGGAAAATTATAAAGCCCAGATGTTCCAAGGCTTTTTTAGTGCAAAGGAAAAGGTTTAAAGTCTTCATTTTCTGAAAAAAGTTGTTTGGAGGAGGAACCTCAAAAATTTGGGGCTATACAGACCTTCCCACATCTAAGTCCTCCCATCACCTCTTCCACCCTCTGATCACTTTCCTAACTTCCCACCCAAACTTCTCTCACCTCCCATCATCTCATCATCTCCATACCCTGCTAGACCCTAACCCAGTGGTTCCCAAACTGGCGCGGCGTAAGCTGTCCCCAGGGGGCAAGCTCAAGATTTTTTTTTTCCCAAATATCCTCAAAAATTCGTTTTTTTAGCCATTTTTAAAGCCTAATTTTCGTTAAAAAAAAAAATTTACTGAAGCCTAATTTTCATTTATAAAGCCTAATTTTCGTCAAAAAACCTCAAAATCAAAATTTATAAAGCCAAATTTTCGTGAAACCCTCAATATTAACATTTGTAAAGCCAAATTTTCGTCAAAAAACCTCGAAATCAACATTTATGAAGCCTAATTTTTGTTCAAAAACCTCGAAATCAACATTTATAAAGCCAAATTTTCGTTAAAACCTCAATATTAACATTTGTAAAGCCAAATTTTCGTCAAAAAACCTCGAAATCAACATTTATGAAGCCTAATTTTTGTTCAAAAACCTCGAAATCAACATTTAAAAAGCCAAATTTTCGTCAAAAACCTCAAAATCAACATTTGTAAAGCCCAAATTTGGTTAAAAAAAACAACCTCGAAATCAACATTTATGAAGCCTAATTTTCGTCAATAACTTCAAAATCGTCGACATTTATAAATGCCAAATTTTCGTCAAAAACCTCATAATCAACTTTAAATTGACAATTTTTCGTCAAAAACCTCCTAATCATGGTTATAAGAGCCAAATTTTTTTTTCAAAAAATTTCAAAATCAAAGTTTCAAGTGCAATTTCTTTTGTCAAAAACCTCAAAATCAACACTTTAAAACCCAAATTTCCTTCAAAAACCTCAAAGTTAATATTGAGAACATTTTTTTGGTGGGGGGGGGGCACAAGAGTTTTCATTTGTTTAATAGGGGGGCGCACTGTGAAAAAGTTTGGGAACCTCTGTCCTAACCGAACCTTTCAACAGCCTACCCATACACCCTCAACCTCCCCTTACCTTCCATAACACCATATACCCTTATACCTTATACCCATAACACTCGCCCATCACCTCCTCTATCCTCCGTGACCCTCCCCCATCCTAAACTGTATTTGGTGAATATTCGGTAAAGATCCTTACAGATTCCAGCTTTGTAGTCTTCAAGTATAAATTTTCCGGCATAACTCCCTTAAAACCGAAAGAAATCGATCTACGAAGATAAGACGAAATTAATTCCTCGACTTGGCCTTTGCCCCGTCGCGCTTGAACAAAAGATGGATCGGAGAACAAAGGGATCGCATACCACGGGCTTTAACATGTTTAATTTACTAATTTCGAGTAATAAATGATTGATGAGAAGAGGCCCCGATCATTTATAACAATCGAGGGAATTTAGAAGAGTTTCGAATCTCAATTAGTGTAAAAATAATAAATTTTCTATTTGTATCAAACGCTCGAGGCGACTTTCACTCTCGTATGGAAATATGAAACCCCAGATCGTCGATAATGGTCGAGTGCCACCACTCCCTTTTTAACGCACTTTACTCACATTTGGTTTAACCGTTGCCTCTGTCAATGACCGTAAATAGAAGAAAAAAGCTGGCCATAAAAAAGTCATTGTCACCCTTAAATTTTTCTTGGTTGGGAAAAAAATTTACATTATTTTCTTTATTTTGATAAATCAGACGGCTAAATGATCTCTGGTTTTGAACGAATCTAGGAAGCTGTTAAAATCTTCGAGTTCTTTGAAGCAAGCGAGAGGCTCTCGGTTGTTTTTCTGCAAGCAAGTTTTCACATGTTGGGATCTCTCTTTGAACTCCTTTTCACCCAATTTGGGCTCAATCTTGGGTAAAATCTGTTCTATTTCGTCTGCCGCCTTTGTGTATTCTTTTTCCAATATTTTTTCAAGACGTTCGTGATTCTTCTGTTGTTTGGACATCCTTTGGGTCCAGTATTCCTTCGTTTTTTGATACTCCTGGTTCAAAGTGTGCTGCAAAAAGATGATAATGAGCAATGATGGAAAATTTAGCTTACTTTGGATCTTGGTTTGAAAAAAAGTTCGTTTTCTGATGAAGAATTGAGTCGGTCGACGACGCTGGGTGAGACTGTAATCAAAGCCGGGACGTCATCGCCAGATTCACCCTTCGAACTGCTTTGCTGCGAACCCATTGCTCATTCGAAATTCAAACGGAAAATTTAAAAACCTTGTTCATTTCTCGAAATTCAATTGTTTCGACCATATGACGGGTGAAATTTCGCTCTTAAGCCCCAATTACAAGGACACTTATGAATATTTAAGGAGAAAATTAGTTAAAAACTCGTTTATACATAAAAAGCGCCCACGTAAAAGAGAAAAATGAAGAACTTGTCTATTGTTCTTAAAAAACAATGACAGGTGCATAATATTAAAACATCATAAATATTGAATTTTTTAAAAATTGATTTATTGTCTATTTTAATAAAGTTTGAAAAAAATTATTTGCTGGGTTTCATTTTAATTTTCAAGCGTAGTGTTGTCGTAATAAGGAATTTATACCCTTAGAAAAGAGAGAAAAATAAAACAGATTTTCTGTAAGATTGTTGCTGAAATTTTGGACTTTGAAAGGCTAAAACCTACTTAGTGAGAATTTCTCCGTTTAATGAATTTTTAAAAAGCTTCTGAGAAAAATACGTAATGAAGTCCATTTACCACTTTTTGGGCACTAAAATCTTAGGGTAAAAAATAAAAAACAAAAAAAATATACGAAACTGTGTGTCACTTTTTTAACGTTATCCATAAAATGGTCGAGATGACTTTTATTACGGTCAAGTTCATGTGCGGAGAAGAAATAAAAAAAGAGGAAAATGTTCCTTTGTAGAAGGTGCAGTATGATCCTGGAGCAAAGATGCGCTCCGGTTATGCAACTCTGATGTCCAGATGGCTTAGATAGAACCCGCCCGGACGAGCTACAGCCTACAACCGGCTCAAATTCTTTATTGTTATTGTTTAAACTTGTTTCTTCTTCAAACCCGGTACGCCTAAAATAAAAAAAAAGCATAAAAACTGGTTGGGTCTGTCCTTTTCTTATCGGAGACCTAACTCTCCCGCTGAGATCTAGTTTTGCTAAAAATTTCCATTTTAACAATGACAATTTTTTTTTCTCTCTAGGTTCATTTGTTTAAATAAGAAGTTCTTGAAGACTTAGAATTCATTAGGAATCAAGAAAAATTCGACTTTATTAGTTTTCCAATTTTACTTCAAAATTTGACTCAAAACCCTTTTAAAAAAACTTTTTCTCATGCTTTTTATATACTGGTTGACATTTTTAGCATGAACTTTTTTTTTAATACGTTTTTCTAGTCACGACCTTTCTACGATGTCCAATTAGAGGAAGAAGTCCAGCCAACATAAAGATTCTGAAATCACTTAATCGGATTGGTAATAGAGGTGCCAATGAAAGAAAAGAAGAAGAAAAAAAAGAAGGTTAATTGGATCTTTAACAGATCCAGTAATAAAACATGGAACTAGAAAGAAGGAACGCTAATGATATTCGTGGTCGAAAGGTTCGAACTTGTAATTAAGATAAGATATCGAATTCGCCATAAGTCTTCAATTTTGAACTGTTGATAACATTTTATTTTGTTCAAATATATCCTGATCTGTATCACTTCGCACAGATGATGGACAGAAGCCTTTTTTTGCACTCGACTGTGCCTCGTGCGAAAAACGTCTCATATCCACCCAAATTGCCCCGTTATTTCACCGTTTTAAAGTTTGTCCGAATAGGCCAAGATTAATAGCGAAAACGTGAAAGTAAGTTCCCACAGTTTAATGTCACGCCTTTGTCCATTTTACTCAATTTGACGATGGAGAGAGGCCGAAGCGACATGACCTAATCCGGAGTTGAAAATAATAAACCCAAAACTCTATGGAAATGCAGGCGGGCTTATTATTTCTTTTAAAAGTATCCTAATTTACCACTTCAGCAGTAAAGCTTTCATGAAGACTGGAAATGCACATGAAATTGTCAAATTGGGCCGAAATTTCGTTTTACGTAACTTGTTTTAAATGGCCGGAAACTATAAAAAGTTTCGAGATAAGAAATCGGCGTATAGAAAATGACCTGTCATTAAATTAAGACTCGAACCGTACATGTACCCGGAGGGGGGTACCATTAAACTGTGAACACTCAAGACAAAAGGGCCACCCTTTCATTATAAAATGATCCAATGCACAAAATACACGACTTGCAAGACTTCCTTAATGCTTGCAGTTAGACAGGGACATAGTATTCTTTTGAAAATCGTTTTCTAAATTCATTTTAACTTTCCAATGGGTATCGAGTTTTTTCAAAAAATTGTGTGGATGTCACAAAATTCGATAAAAATAACTTGAGACAAACTAAAGTGATATGCCATGTGAACAATAAGATAGTTTGACGAATATAAATGAGACAAGTCTTTGACGCAGGATATATGAAGAGGCATTTTGTGGCCACTGTGTAAAAATGTGATGACACGAAATCTGATAACGTCAAGAAAATTTTTTTTTCGCAGAAGACTCGGAAGTGAATAAAAAATGAGGAAACAATAAAATACTAGTTAAAAAAATAAAATTCTCCTTGTATCTAAGATACAAATCAGCCTTGTTCTTTTATATTACTTAATTTATCGGCCCCGTATTGATTTATGAGATGAAATTTTATTAGGTTACAACGCACATCGGACGTTATTTGATTTAAAAGAAAAGACACACCCAAACGAAAAAAAAATAAAATAAAAAAATTAGATTCTGTTTCTTTTTGAAGGTGGGTGGAAGAAAATTTCAGGATCATTATTTAGAAGGTGGTGTCGCTGGAATGAGGGTCCCCGCCATTGAGACATTCAACCCCCGATGATAATTAATCGAAGCAACGTGAAATCGAGCGGAAGTAAATTTTCTTTTTATCAACCTTCTACCCCTTCCTTGGTGTCAAAGGCTTGCGATCTGAAAATAAGTTCGATTCGTTTCATTAATCAAGTTCTTATTTACCCAATGTGCAGACTTCAAACTCGCCCACCTACGAATTAATTTTGCTATTTACGTTTTTTCAAGTAGGTACATCCTGTTCCTTATTTTATTTAAAATTTGACCTAAAATTTTATTAAAATCGGTCGGTTTATATTTGGCTTTTCAAGTTGGTATTATTTCCTTAATTTAGTCTCGTTATACTGCGGTAGTCTTAACTTGTTAAGCTTACCGAATTTCCTGTTATTGTGTGGTTTACTCGTTTTGGAATTCATTAGAGTTCAGAGCTCATCATAACATTATGACCTTACCTAAAAATTAAAAAACTCGCAAAAACCCTTGTTATGATATTAACTTCCCCGCCTACCCATTATTTTCCCCAAAAACACCAAATCCGCCAAAACGAACGTACCCACCGAACCCAAGGAACCTACCAAATCTACGTAGTCCTACCAAGCCTACCAAGCTTACAAAACCTACCAAGCCTAACAAGCCTACCAAGCCTACTACGCCTACCGAGCCTGCCAAGCCTCCCAAGCCTGCCAGGCCTCCCAAGCCTACCAAGCCTACCAAGCCTACCAAGCCTACCAAGCCTACCAAGCCTACCAAGCCTACCAAGCCTACCAAGCCTACCAAGCCTACCAAGCCTACCAAGCCTACTACGCTACCAGCCTGCCAAGTCTCCCAAGCCTGCCAGGCCTCCCAAGCCTACCAAGCCTACCAAGCCTACCAAGCCTACCAAGCCTACCAAGCCTACTACGCCTACCGAGCCTGCCAAGTCTCCCAAGCCTGCCAGGCCTCCCAAGCCTACCAAGCCTACCAAGCCTACCAAGCCTACCAAGCCTACCAAGCCTACCAAGCCTACCAAGCCTACCAAGCCTACCAAGCCTACCAAGCCTATTAAGCCTACCAAGCCTATTAAGCCTACCAAGCCTACCAAGCCTATCAAGCCTACCGAGCCTACCAAGCATAACACGCCTACCAAGCATAACAAGCCTGAAAAGCATACCAAGCCTAGTTTGGTGGGTTTTTATGTTTTTGATAGGCTTGGTGGGTTTGGTACGTTTGTTTGGTAGGGTGGTAGGTTTGTTAGGCCTGGTAGGCTTGGTACGCTTGGTAGGCTCGGTAGGCTTGGAAGGCTTGGTAGGCTCGGTAGGCTCGGTAGGCTCGGTAGGCTCGGTAGGCTTGGTAGGCTTGGTAGGCTTGGTAGGCTTGTTGGCTTGGTAGGATTTGGTGTGTATGGGAGTTTGGTGGGTTTGGTAGGTTGGGTCCATTGGACTAGTTCGTGGAAAAGGCGATTTGTCAACTACATATTGTAAAAACATAATAATTAATGAAAATGTTTCAAAATTTTCATTTTAAGTTTCTTAATTTAAAGCCGGACTTTAAGGAAGTAGAAACGTGTTTTCGAATGTTTTGGTTTATTCGGAAGCCAAGTCTGGGGGGACATTGAGTCAACGTCTGTAGGAGTAAAAGGTTTACGACAGACTCAGTTTTGCAAGAGATCCTCCCTCCCCGCCCTTTATCTCTCTCGTTAGTTTATTAATGACGCCTACGCTTCCCCAGTTTCTGATACACCAGAATTGAGTGGAAGAATGAATGAACTCGCGTCTCCTCCCGCCACCCGATCGGTTCCCTCCCCGTTCATGCCCAGCGTCGCACACCCGCGTGAGGAGGGCAGAGGGGGTCTCTAATGTTATTCAAAAAGAGAGATCCAACTTCTAATTAATATTCATGAACATTTGTAATGGTTTATCTTTTTTTTTTTCTTCTCCACCTTCTCCCCAGGGCACCCATTTTTTTCCCCTCTTATTTTTTTTTTCTTCTCTTTTTATTCCTTTTTGTCCAGATCGTCCTCTTGTCCTCGGCCAACAACTGTCGCTTTTCCGTCCCTTTTGACCCGTTTCGCGGCTCTTTTCGGAATTTTCAATCGGACCTAATTATAGAGGTCGTGAAAAGAAAACGAACTGTTTTTGTCCCGTCCCGCTTTTGACATTTGTATGAATTTAAAACTGGTTTTCACTCTTTTCAATCAACTTGACGGATCGCTAAATATTCTTTTTTCTATACCATCATGTCTAAAAACGTTCAAAAGACAAACAGGAAATCGCTTAAAAAACTAATTAGTCAAAAAATAAATAACGGGACACAAACAAAAAAATTTCAAAAAAAAATTTGCAATTTAAATTTTTGTTCGCTTCCATTATGAAGACCTTCAAAATCAAATTAAACATTAGCTTTATATCTAGCGATCTTAAAAAACCCTACTTTCCTCGCAGAAATTGTGAGAAATACGAGAAAAGTCCAGAAAAGTAAATCGTTCAAAGTTGATATTTAAAGAAATTTTTCTTTTATAGCCAAAAGTATCCCTCTTATATCTAAATCCCCTTGGGATATCTAAAAATGGAGAACCGACCAGCCAAAACTTGAAATTTAAGACTTTTATGAGAGTTGCCAAGTTGAAACTCAAGATTTTTGTAATTTTCTAACCATGAAAATTAAGATTTTTCGTATTCAGAACAGAAGAAGAAGAGAATAAAGAAAATAGTTAATGGACGTTTTAAAAGAATCCTAAGAAAATTAGAGACGGAGAGTGACACGAGTTAAGCCTTAAGTCTGTATAATTAAACCGGTCATAATTTATAGGAGGGCCGTAATAACTATGTATTATGCTAATTAGATATAGTTTAGCTCAACCGTCTGGTTATATCCCCCTCCCCCTTTTTTACTAAAGGGACAAATCGTAAACAAAGTTCTTATATCCATCAAACTTTCTTCTGCCATGATAAAATCAGCCAAGTTGAATTCTATTTATAAATTTTAAATTCTATAGATGCACCAAATTGAGGAAAGTTTTTTAAATTGTTGAAAAATCTTTGTTTTTACAATCAGGTTTTCAATATTCTTTTTAAATAATTAATCGGAGCTGGTTTTTTCCTTTTTTATTATGTTTATGACAGGAACCAGCAAATAAATAAAATGTAGTGACGTAGTAATTCACTTAGAGGTAAAAGTAAAGGCGATAAACGTGGAACCTAAACCAGTTCTGTGTCGCCTAAAGATAACTTCATTAGGAGACAGAGTCACTTGCCTCCCCTTATATAACCCCTCTCCCTCTTACACCCCCACCATCAATCCGCCAATCAAAATGTCATTCTTCGTCGTCAGGAATTTCGCATTTCCCGAGTGCCCTTCTCAACTAAATTACGATCTTGGACTTTATGGGTATGCCAGGCTCATTATGCAAAGGATAAGAAGCCTCTATAAAATATCCGCATTAAAAAAAAAGGAGGGAAAAAGTCGATTGTGGAGAAATAAAAAGGCTTTCACCGTCGATCCACGGAGTGAAGAATGTCGACTTCTTCGGTGTAAACAATGAAAGAGTGGAACGAACAGATGGTCCACTCTAATTAACATACCCCTCCCTTTACACCCTTCTCGACTACCACTCGGACAGCGTCAATAAACTAATGGAACACGGACAAAACACATTCAAGACCATAATCAAATAGAATAATCAAATAAGTTGTAAAATCAATTTTATAGCCGAGGTTTTAAAAATAACACTGGAAACGGAGAAAATTCTCTTTGGTTGTTTTTCTGAATATTGATAGCTCATTTTATAACTTGAAACAATAAGTTCAACACAGCAAAACTTGCTGTTTTTTTGTTATTTACTAGTTGCCAGGCTAAGCAAATGACTTCTGCTGTATTCATTGTGGATCTTGTTTTTCTGCATGTAGTACCAGTTTTTACTTTTTTTTTTTGGGTCGTAGAATGTTAATAAAGTAACCTGGTTCACTATTTATTATTCTTTGAATAGACAAATATGGTTTAATGTCATTTTTATAGTTTAAAAAATGCACCTAAGGATGGACGTGGAGGCCATCTAAGGATGGACGTGGAGGCCACATAAGGATCAACGTGGAGGCTACATAAGGATGGACGTGGAGGCCACATAAGGATTGACGTTGAGGCCGCATGAGGATGGACGTGGAGGCCGCATAAGGATGGACGTGGAGGCCTCATAAGGATGGACGTGGAGGCCTCATAAGGATGGACGTGGAGGCCGCATAAGGATGGACGTGGAGGCCGCATGGATGGACTTGGAGGCCGCATAAGGATGGACGTGGAGGCCGCATGGATGGACTTGGAGGCCGCATAAGGATGGACGTGGAAGCCGCATAAGGATGGACGTGGAAGCCGCATGGATGGACTTGGAGGCCGCATAAGGATGGACGTGGAGGCCGCCTAAGGATGGACGTGGAGGCCGCATGGATGGACTTGGAGGCCGCATAAGGATGGACGTGGAGGCCGCATAAGGATGGACGTGGAGGCCGCCTAAGGATGGACGTGGAGGCCGCATAAGGATGGACTTGGAGGCCGCATAAGGATGGACGTGGACGTTGGAGGCCTCAATAGCTCTTATCTTCCACGCTCAAATCAAAACATAAGAAATGCAATGCAAAGAATCGTAGCAAGATTATCTTGAGGTGTGATTTGGTCAATTGTTTCATTCTCTACCATCCTAAGCCAAGGTGGATTATCCTTCATTAACGAACAAACAGGATTAACATTGTAGTGTTGAAAGCAAGCCCATTAAAGTGAGAAATTGAGTGAAAAATGTTGGTCAGATTCTAAAAAATTCGTGTCTTGAATTTTAGGTGTTTACTCAAGCACAAAAAATCACGTTTAGGGTATAGAAAAAAAAACTCAAGTGTGAAGAAGGTCGAAAGGGGGTATCGGATGGGGACCTACTCGCGTGTTTTGACAACGACAACTGTCCCCCTTTACATTCTTCCTTTTTTTCCCCACTCTTTTACCTTCCGTCGGTTTTTATTTGTTCTTTTTTTCTTCCTTTCTTGAGCTCACTGTTCGCTCTTCTCCAAACTCCCTCGCCACCAATTAAACACTTCGGTTTTTTCTCCCTGTCCGATAATGCCCCATTCGGATTCATACATGATTTGTCTTTCGCTCTTTCGCCCTTTTTTGTCTTGTTTTGTCTCTTCGACCGCTTTTAGGCGTCCTTTTCTCAAGAAAACAACGGACGAGTGGATTTTTTCTCGTTTGTTTCAAAATAAGTAAACGTCTTCGAAATGCATTCTGCAAAACGATCAAGCGATAACCTCTCCAATACTTCGGTTATCTCTTTATTTCTGCTTTGTCCTCGCATTTTTCAATTTCGCTCTTCTGCTAAGTCATCCTCAATAAATTTAATACACTGATTTTAATCTAAAAAATGATTATTAAATTTGAATAACCGTTCTTCCCTTGTTCCTCGTTGATTTTTATGGCCGTTCGTTGACCGAATCGTCGAAATAATTCAATTCGGAAAAAAAAGGACCATAAAACTTTGAGGCGTTAAAAGGTAATTTATTCAAAGGATGAAAAATTTGAGGTCAAAGGGTTCGATCCTTTCTCATTTAATTTTTTGTTTTGTTTTTTAATTTCTGGGCGAGAAATCGAGGTGAAGGTCCGGCCGTCTATTGGGACCCAGAAGGGATAAGTGGTTGGGAAAACACCTGTTCGGATGTCTCATTACGTATGGAAATTAATAAAAGATATCGGCGTGAATAACCCTGTTAAAAAGGGTGCGAGTGAGGTCGTCCCCCCGGGGAATCATGTCTTATTAAGAGTTTCTTATGGCAACACGTCCTAATTAACCAAAATAAAGATTTGAATATCAATCTTCACCATGAAAAAAACATGTCAAGTCGCACATTTGAAGCTTAAACTACGCTCAGAGGGTTGCTTTGCCTTCAAGGGTGTTTTTACATTTCTTTCTGTTTGTGTTGTTGGATTTGGCTTTGATTAGACTCCTTGAGCACCGACTTGAAATTTTCAGAGCTTCTTATTATCGCATTTGAGAAGGTTTCAATTTAATCGGTCATTAGGGCTCCAAGATCGGAATAGCACTTGAGACCATAAGGAATTTGGTGTTTTTCGGGGCAGAATGCCATTTGCCAATTGATTACCCTCCAAAATTTAGGATTGGTTTACTTCGACACTTTTTGTTAAGGTGTGATGGAAAAACCGTTAAATGTCTGTGGATCTGGAAATGAGCAAGAGTTCACAGTTCAGCATCCGAACGAGCGTTTTATCGTCGAATGGTATTCATAAATTAAATAATCGCTTGAGGTGTTCAATCCGAGGTGTTTTACCTTGAAACGTTTTAAGACCCGGATGAAAAGCTTCAAAATTTTCTCATCGAAAAAGCATTCACCTAATCATTTACTCAAATTGACTTTGTGTGCCTCTCTCACGCCACGTCCGAATAAATCAATTATGAAAAAAACGCCTCGGTACGGGAATAAAGAAAAGAAGACGAGACAGCTCTTGTTTGTTTGAGAAGTTCCGATGAGAAGTGAGCCCGAGGCGATATCCCGGCCGCGCGCTTCGGCCACCTGTTATAGCGAAGAGTTTTCGATAAAGGGGCCCCGGTAAACCACGCGTTTAACGAGCAATATTTTAACAAATGCCCTCCACCCGCCCGACAACTCGACACAAAACCATTCATCATTAAATCGTTTACACCAAATCAACGCTCATTTATCAATTTCTTTCCTTTTCGAGTTTCTCATGTTCGAATTCCGTATTCGGGACCCTTGAGAATCGTCGTTTAGCCGCAATTTTCCAAGCGAGAGATGTTTTTAAAAAGCGACAAACCGAACAAAGGCGTTCACCGATCATTTATCTTTCTGTTTATCATCTTTGTCGTGATCCGGTAGCCACGGTTCCTTCATCCACGGATGACACAGCGTTAATTACAAAAGGAAGAAACTTCCTGCCGAGATCCTTTTTTCTTGGAGCTTCCTCCTTGAAAATATGAGCAGATCTTGTTTGTTTTTAGGTGCTTTGTCGACCATATGGCGATTCGATGGTCGGAGGCCCCAAAGGCGTCATTCAAGGATAGTCCTCCCCTCCTAAACGCTTATTTCCGTATTGAAATTCAATACATTCACGTTCGATTTGACGAGAGTGGAAAAAAATAGATCTATGCCTTTATTAACCTTGATTATAATCACGAGGAAAAAAAATTTCTTTAATGTTTTCTCATGCTTTATTGACATCTTCCTTCATTCAATTTCCTCTTTTGAAGATTTTCGTGGTTGAAAAGTAGGAACCGCCTATTTTTATAAAGTTTGATACCTATCGGGACCGTCTAAAGTGAATAAGGATGTTTTTACCAAATTGAAGAAAGTGAGAAAAAACTGACTGCTACCGTACTAGTTTTGTACAGTAGAATCCCGGTAAAAAGTCACTTTATCACATGGCCGATACGAGTGAGTACTTTTATTATCGGGCCATGTCAACTACCGCTGCTACTCCCAACAAGAATTTTTTTTCTTCTTTTCCTTAGCATCCACTCATTTGACATCAAAAAATTACCAAATTTAAAAAGCCTCCATTGTCTCTAAATTACAGTTATTTTACTCCAAAATACAAAAAATTAATGGTTATGTAAAGAGGTAAAATACCGTTTTCCGTCTTAGACCATATAAGGGGAAGGACATTGCACGTGAGGTCTCCTTCTGTGGGGAAAATTAAATGTAAAATTATGTTAATGATTTTGTTCAAAGGATTTGAACATCGGGTACAATCGTTTTACAGCGAAATTGGCCAGTTTTCAAGACTTAATTGTAGCACTTTAAAACCGCATATCAAATTCAAAATAATTTTTTTCATAACAATCCAACTTAACAAGCTGCGAACTGTTTTTAAATTACTTCACTTATCGAAAAAGTATTGCTAAATAAATTTTATAAAATTACTTCACGCTATCCATTTTGCCAGTTTTTTAGGAGCAGATGGTGTGAAGTGTGGATTCTTCAATTTTTGGTTCATCAACAAAATTATAAGATTTCGCAAAAATGTAGGAAGACGAAAAAAGTAGATTTCGTTGAACCCTTGACGGGATCCACCCTTTTGAAAAAGAAGAAGAGAGAAAAAAAAAGTATCGCGTGTCCGTTTTATCTCGTAAAAATCTCGGATGCCTTATTAAAATTGATTTATGTACTCTAAACACTTCATTACTGGGTCGAGAACCCGGTACATTCCTCATGTTCGAAAAGAGCGTTTTCGAGTGTCCAGGGACCGAGAGGGGGTTGGAAATTTCAGGTACACGTCGGAATTCGTGGGAATGAGCTTAAAAAACGAACGAATACAAGAGGAATTTTTACATTCCAAATTGTAATCTTCTGCCTTAAATCGCAAATATTATACCTGAAGCTACAAAAATGCACTGACTATAAAAAAAAATTTTCTTCTGTAAAATCGAAGATGAGATTTTTAAGATGGTTAATTTAATATGAGGATGAAGGTAAGGCACGTGTCACGCCCCTTTCGAGATAGCCATCTCGCCCTTGGGCAAAAGCTAAGATCGAATCGAGCATATCAGATAACAGAAGGCTCGTGATACCAATAGCTTAATCTCCCTTCAAGGAGGAACCGGAAAGATCTAATATCGTCCAGTCAGAAAATCGCTTAAGATAACCTGTTGCCATAGATATCAAACAGATGCATCCGAACCTTCATCGAGCTATTAACTTTGAAGATCACCAATTGGATTCCAATTGTAGAAAGCTGATTTTTTCTGAAGTGTGAAAGAAGTACAATAAAGTCATCTTAGATCCCATTAGACATATTTGGAAAGTAAAAGAATCCAGTGGGGTCTTCTCGGACGTTGGTTGACAACTGTCCTTTTGGCTCGCGCGGAGTAAAAAAAAAATTCCCTGAGGATAAGATCGGTGAATGGAATTCTTCGTCCCCTCTCGCTCGGTCTCGTTTTAACCGAAAAAGGCAATCGCGTGCCACCGTCTCCCCCAGTATCTGACTAATTACTCGGCTTTACCTTCGTCAATAATATGTCACCCGACCGTCGAAGCAAAAACTTGTTTATTGCCTTCTTACATAATCCAATCTTGGAACTCGTTAAAAAAAAGAAGGGGGGCAAAATATTAATCTGCTGGCATTAATAAACGTCAGAAGTCTTTTTACGAGACAATGTGGACTAGAAATGTTTCAGCATCATCGTGATCAACAAGATAAAGTGATTACCGAATTCTGGGGACCATCCCATGCACCATTTTCGTGAAACCTTAGGAAAGCAATGACTTTGGGAAAGAAATCTGCCCAGACGAGAGAGAAAAATCTTCCCACTTTTTTTTCCAAATTTACAAAACTAGGACGAAAAGTGTCAAAAGCGTTGTGGTGTCGAATAGAAAACGTTCGATATTCGATCATCCTCTGACGCGAACTTGGAGGGAAACGAATAAAACGGTTAAGAGTTTGAGGTGAAGGTAAAATGTAAAAGAAAGAGAGAGAGGGAGCATAGGAGAATAAAACCGAGACCGGCCGAACGTGTCCGAAGAGCGGCACCACACCTAAAAATAGCTTCAACATCATTAGACTGTCAGACGGTACCATATGGTTTTTATATACCACTCCAGGAAGTTCACTGATCTTCGCAACATTTTCCCAATGACGCCAAACGACCCGAAAACAAAAAATTTTCCGAAAAACGTTCGAATTTGATTTAAAATCGCGTTTTTCGGAGGAGCCATCAAGTGTCATTGTCTTTTGAATAAGAGAGAGAAGAAGAATAAAAAAAGGAACTGGAACTAAAAAAAGGCCACACCTGAACGGTTAGATGTTTGACCAGAAGGTGCGCCTCCCAATCACCCGTTTCTTTCCATTTTTTATTTTTTTTTTCTTCTTCTTGTCTTCTTTTTAACCCCCGCGGGCCATCTCCAATAAACATTAATCTTAAAATAAATGTAATAGTTTCACCCGGATTATGAGTCTCTCTTAAAGAGTTCGACACAACTTATTATATGAAAACTTGTTATAAAAACGCTTGAAGCGAACCTCAGATTCGACGCGAACGTTATAAATTAACGGGCAAGTATGCTACTCCGCTCCTCCCGCCATCCACCGTTGACCGCCAAATAACTCTTTTTGACTGATCACGCAAATAAAGAAAGTCAACGGTAGCCTTTCCATGAATTCATTCCAATAGAACTATATATTTTGCATTTCTAAATAGGCGCCAAATAAACTATTTTTTTATGTTACGGCTCATTCTTTATTGTTTTAATGGGAAAAAGCAAAAAGTAAATTAAAACTTCGATTACACGAAGTTTAAAAGTCTTGAAACTGAACTTTTGTCTCCTTACATTTTATAGCGACCAAAGAGGTAAATATTGTCTCACCGTGACTCACCCAAATAAAAAAGCATATAGAGACCTATGTAAATTTTTTTCCGTCCATATTTTTATTTTTATTGCTAATGGACGAAATCTTTTGAGTTTCAAGGTCTTCAAACTTATGAGCTTTGATTTAGACATTTTTCCTTAGCAAAAATAAGGATAAATAAAAATAAGGATAAATCGAATACTTTAATTGTGTTTTTTATTATTTAAACATTAAGCCTCAGGCTTCGAAGGACGTAGATCGCTTTTTTATCCTGTTCTAAATATAAAGAAATACCTAATAAAATAACCTTTTTACAGTTACTGAAAATGTCGGTAATTTATTACTAAAAAATTTACAACCGTATTTGATTTTATCTCATCTAATTAACTTTGTCAATTTTAATAATATTTAAAACGTTCAACAATTCAAGCGATTCCTTGTAGTTAATGTATGTTTTAAATAGCAACGTTTTAAAAAATCCGCTAAAAAATACAATTTTGTACTTAATACGTAGATTTCGAAAAATATTTAATAAAAAACTGACATTAATTCATTCATATTTTCTGAAACTTACTAAAACCAGCCATTTTTATGTGGAAAATTTAGGAAAAACTTTAAAGAAAAATCCTAATATCCTATGTTTTATTTTAAAAAAAAAAAAAAAAAAACATAAATCAGTCCATGAACAGCTCAACGATCGTTAGGCGTCTGGAAGCAGGCGTCTGGTATAGTTTGAACGTGCATCGCGTTTTGGTCCTGCGGGTCATAAAACGAGCCCCTTTTATTTTGGTCCCGTAATATTAAAATTTAATACAGTACACTATGGTACGCATCGTGTATGCTTTCACAGCCATATTTTGAACGATTTTTAAGGGAAATGATCCTTTTTAACCATATTTTTAACCTTGCTTTGACAACAAAAAAAGTCTCTTCGAAGAGATTTTTTGTATTTTTCGACAAAAAAGACCCTTTCCAGCCAATTTTTGACCCTTTTTGACATGAAAAGACCCTTTTCAGCCTGCTTTTGGCCCTTATTTTTAACAAGAAAAGATCCTTTTTAGCAAAATTTTGAACCTTTTTGACAATAAAAGACCCTTTTTGGCCAGATTTTGACCGTTTTTGAAAAAAGACACTTTTTGGACAGATTTTGACCCTAATTTTAACCAGAAAAGACCCTTTTCAGCCAAATTTAGGACCGTTTTGATAAGAAAAGACCCTATTTAGCCAGATTTGGAACCTTTTTTTGACAAGAAAATTAAATCTAATCGAAATCCCTATCATGTGAAGTACGAGAATAGTAAGGTTTTGCATCTTTTCCTCATTCTTCCTTTTCGTTTTTACCTAAACTTCCTTTTTGTTTGAAAATCACCCACCTTAATGGTCAATTTTCCCGGAATTATTTGTGTTTGCTCACTGCAACTCAAAATACACGTTTTCCGATTAATCTTCTGCCTCTTTTTAATCCATATACCCGCAGCAATTAGACCGGATTAAAAAGATTCTACTAATGCATCTCTCGTTTTTCATTCTGCCCACAACTTTTTTTAAAATTATCATTCGATTTGTCCATTGTTATGAAAAAATTGAATGGCTATTAATGTTTTCCATAGTACCCTAAAAGTACAAAAAGGAGGCACTCAATTTCTGAACATTTCGATCCATAACTTGAATGAGTTTTAATGGTATTTCCTGTTTTCGTCCGGTGAAAGTCAAATGAAAAATCCTCAAGAACCGGTTTCCTTAGCGATTGGGTAATGAAAAGCCATAAGGAACAAGGATTATTACCGTTTTAACTTGTACAAACAAGTAAGAAAAACGTCAGATACAAGTAAATAAATTACGATCAAATTGAACAAGACTTAATTCTCGAAAGATCTATTTTAAGCAATTTTCTGAGTGAATTATGGGCAGATCCTGAGGCGTCCGGTAGCCTTCCTTCAGGCTTCGATCGCCCTTGACTTCCCTATCTTTTCTAGATCAACAGTTTTATAAGAAAAATTAATAACTCTTTGAAAATATTTTCAGGTAAATGCAATTTTTAAACTTTTCCTGAGCCCATCAAATTAAAATCTAACAGATAGATTTCAAACAGAGGAAGATAACGTAAAAAAAGAGAGATAAATCTAGATGAGAGCCGTTTTTAAGTAGGACGCTATAACTCAACGCGTCAACCTTCAAACGAGACCAACGACACACAAAACGAGTGCATTTCAAATTAAGGAAATAAAAAGACTCGCGGAAAAAGAGTTTTGATTTCAAATTTTTATTTTTATTTAAAATAAACCTAATTATATGCGTTAGTTTATTGCTCTATAAAATACCGAAACGAGAGCAATCCGTATAAATAAACCATGAATGTTACCTACTTTAAATTGGTTGTGTCATTATTGTGTCATTTTTTTTAAAGACTGGAAAATGAATTTTTTAGAGGTTTTAAAAAAGCTTCGAAACAGTCCACAATTTGAGTTTTCAGCTAATTTTTTCTGTTCAATAATATAAGAAAATGCTCTAAAAATTTCAAGTCTTTCCAAAAAGAACTAAGAAAACCTAATTCGCTTAGGGCGTTGAATCACTACAACCTTAATTTTCAACTTTTGATTTGTCTCTAAAGTCTAAAAGATAGTGAAATATTGGAAATATCTGATCCTTTCTTCAGACCATAAATTTTTTTTAAAAATCTTTAAAAACTACTAAATTGTTTAAATAGATTTTAAAGATTGTGTGGTTAAAAGCTTAAACGATAAAACAAATTATCCTTAAAAAAAACTTTTAATTGAAAGGTATAAGAAGTGAATGATGTCGATATGAGATGTCTAGAACCGATATCGGATATCTTTCGAGAAAGGGGCATTACTTTGCATTCAGTCTCTCTATTGAATCCGGACTTTTTTTCTTCTTTCTATCTCTCTCTCACTCTTTCCACTCGAAGGTGTGACTCCAACCGGTCATGCTACAACTCGGGGCTCTTCTTCCTTTTTTATAAGACTTTTTACTCGACCTCCCCCATATCGCATTTTTTCCAGATATAAACTATTTCGTCGAAAACGATTCGGCGAAACGCTATTTGAAAATTTTAACATGCAGTTAGCCTGAGACACCAAAATTTTTATTGAAAAGGCGTTTTTTGAGCGAATGGGGCATTTGTAACGTCGGATCGGAAATTGTATTTTCTCTCCTGGAAAGTTCCGTGAATGGAAATACTGGTCACTGGGTGGAAAGTAACATTCAAAAACTTTTGTGTAGATTTGTTTTATTAATTTTTTTAAAAAGGTCGATGAGAAAAATCATAAAGGGAGTCGGGGATCTTCTAGTAAATGGAATCGCTCGCTCTAGCAAACGGGTCTCCGGTCTTCTCGTATGGTTTTCAATCTCGCGTCCTCTTCTCCTTTTATCACCCTTTTAGGAAACGAACTCTTATCGTAGTTTATCTTGTTTCCTCGACTTCGGGATAACCGTCCCTGTCATATTAACAATGTCATAAGTAAAAGGGGAGAGAATTTCGCTTTATAAACACTCCTGTCCTCCCGCTCTGAAGAGCAAAAAAAGAAAATAAATCTGGCAGCTTAAAACATTATTGTTTCCTCCCTTTAAATTGCTCCTGGCTTTGTTAAATGTAGACGAAAATAATTTCGTAATTATTGTTGATAGCGATATTTTTACGCTTTAAAAATTAACGCAGAGTAGATTTGTCAGGGAGTTGGCCAGACGGCAGAATATAACGAGGGCCAAATGTTTTTATGACGGTTATAAAGGGGGTTAAACGTTAAAATGCACTGTGGTTAAAAATAAGGTGAGTATGACAACGAATTGTCATTGTGATACTGCCAAGAAAAACACCCTTTTCTTCTTCTTCTTCAATTATCCGAAACGACCGCCCTTTTTTGTTTTATTAAACCGATCAATTTTGCCTTAAAACTATCTAAAAAAGTAAAGATTTTATGTAGGGCACTTTACTTGGCAGCCTTTATAGGAAAACAAAGAAACAAATTAAAACTTTTGAGCCTTAAAATTGGCAAATTTTCAGTGTACGGAAATTTTTGAACTTTCGATTAGTTTGGTTTATTCAAGTTGATTTTTTTAAAACAGGTTTTACATTTCTTTTGACTTTTATTGTCCAGTAGAAATTCTGTCAGATCGAGTTAATGGAACAAAAACGAGATACCTGAGATTTATTTTTGGATTCACTTTTCCAGTGAATTTTTCAGTAAAATTCCACGTAATTTTTCAAATAAAGAGACGCTCCCCACCCCCGCACCGTCAAAATCTTCTGACAGCGATTACGACGACGTTTTTCAACCGATTTTAAAGTTATTAACAGATTTGGGAACAACTAGTCGTGCCCTACAAAACGTGTACCTTGTTTTTTTGAAAAAAAGTTTTCCTGGAAAATTCGTTTCCCGATTTTCCGGAAGAAAATTTTTTTTCGGAAAAAGTGCTCTCGTATCAGTCTAGAGTTTTTCGATTCAAAGAGAATGCGCTTTTCAGAAAAAAAATCGGACCATTTTTAGTGCCCAAAACGAGGAAAAAACTTTTGGGGCCGAATGTGCAGCGATCTATTGACTCAGAAACAAACAGAAATAATGGTCGTCTCCGCCTTAAGGATACAACTGGACACGTTCTGGCTCAGTCATCAAATACATATTTATTTCTCTTAAAATAATAATTGAAGTTTATGAATTTGGAATGTACGGATAGTGAATATTCATGAAAAAAGGGAGGGAAGCAATTTTTTAATGCTTTCTTTTAGGTATTTTTGTTCTGTTGAAAAATTGTCAAAATGGTAATGTAAGTGTTACTTTGAGAATCTTGATTTGTAACTTCGACGAAAATCTAGTTGTCGATTTTCGCACAATCCAACTCATTAAGAATTTTTCAGATAGGTTGGTCAAAAACAATTTTCACACTAACTAAATGTTGTAAAACTTACCTTAAAAATTGTCTTCTGTATTTCTTGCAGTCCTCTGGTTTTTCCCAAAAAATCAATTTTCATCCTTAATCCATGTTGCCTTAATTCAGGACCTGAGTTTTGATAAGGGTTCGACTGAACACAAAAAATAAACTTCAAAAAAACAGTTAAGGATTTTTATTTTTCCAAATTCTTTGAACTTTGTTAATTTTTCCTTTTTTATAAATTACAATTTCATTGAAATAATATTTTTCGAAAACAACCAAAACAGCCAACAACGCAGTCACAGCGAGAAAATAATAAAATAGAAAAGATCATGGGATGTTCACAGCATTGATATAACTTTTTTTTTCTTAACCGACAACAATAATATGGAAGAAAAAGGTATTTTGAGAGAACATTTAAGAGAAAAACCGTTCTGAACATGAAAAATTCGTTAACAGACCTATTTGTAGAACATTTTAATACATTAAGTAGGTATCCTACCATATCTTTTAAAAGAATTTTCTTTTTCTACAAAAGTTTTGTGAACGAATTTGACGTTTTGGAAACTAAGGAAGAACTTTATAATTTTTATTTATCATCATAGAAGAGGAAAAATATTTGGCTCGTCCTTAGTATCCGTATCGCCTCGTTTTTCTGTGCTGGGTTTTTATAAATTCTAAAACATCACAGAAATTTAAATAAAAATAAAAACGAAAAAAAAAATCTTGTACTTTTATTTTTATTTAAATTTTTATTTATTTACCAAGACACCGATATTGAGCTACCTGAATTTTCGTGTCAAAAGTCAGGCCACTTAGCGAACTCAGATTAATAATTAGTTGTTTTAATTTTTAATTTTAATATTATTGTGACTTTTTTGTTATAAAAAAATAATAATAACAACTTTTATTACTTTATCTACAAATAAAAAATAAGATCAACAAAATTAATACAAGTGTTACAATATTTACACACGAAAAAAATTGGAAACTTGTGTCCCCTGATTTTTAAACGAAAAATTTTAATCGAAAAATGGGGTTTATTTAGGCCCTAGAATTTGTACCAATTTTTTTTGGAAAATAAAAGCCAATAATTTAAAAATAATAATAACAGAAATAACTCATGCCCTCCGATATCCTTTCATTTAAAAATTGTTTTATTAGTTGTGCAAAGGCTACGAGATCTTGGTCTTCGATGTCGATTTGAATTTGGCACTAAATTGTCTTGGCACTTTGGACATCTTCGACCGTTTTTCCTTTGCTTTTTCATTTTTTTGAAGGGATTTCTTAAAGGTAACATGGGAGAAATTGCACATAAAAATGTCTTTGAGACAGAACCGGATGAAAAGGGGGCGATGAGACTCCAAAATCACTCTCAACAAGACTAGACTATAATTATTAGGTGATTTTCAAGTTGTCGGACCACAGAAAAAATATTCAATTTGCTCCAATAAATAACTGAAATGCAAAAAACGCTAGCACCACCATCAGACTTTTCCAGGCTTCCCGACTTTTCAAACTTGGCACATTCAGGAGAAAAAGGATAAAAACGATTCCTTAAGCTATTTGAAGGGAAAAGAGCAACTTTTTGGAATATTTGTTGGGTGGTCCAACAACAAGATAATAACCAATTATTACAACTATTTTTCGAAAAAATATACATACAAAATGTATATAGTTTTTTAATAAATTAGTAAAAAAATAACTTATACAATAAGGGGGAAATTGGGGGGGTAAAAAGGGAATGTATCGAAAAATATAGGGAGAGGATCACAGTCTATAAAGATGTAGTGACAGAGGGCATTTGAAGGAGGCCCATCTTATCTTTTTTCCCTCGGGATTTGAGGTGAACTTTCGCGTGCCTTTTCTTTTCATCGCTCCTTGCGAATTTCCGTCCGCAGACGTCGCACGAGAATGGTTTTTCGCCGGTGTGTGTCCGGATGTGGGTCGTGAGATGGTCGGACCTAGAGAAGGAGCGCATGCAGATCCGGCACTGGAAAGGCTTTTGCCCGGTGTGGATTCTGATGTGGCGGGTGAGCTCGTCAGATCGTGAAAACCGTCGGTCGCAGTTTTCCACCGGACAGGCATATGGGCGCTCGTGAACGGGCGTCTTGCTCGGCCGGTTCGGGTACTTCCGAGGCTTCACAGGGACCAGCTTCAGCGGCACTTGCGACTGCTGGTATACTTGGGAAAGAATTTCGTGCCCTTTGCTCGTCGACGGATTGTACTCCGCTAACTGAACCGCATATGGGGTTGGCGACTGCGTACAATTGACTTGATACTGAGGTTCTTGTTTTAGAGGTGTCGCCGGCCCTGGTACGATTATCGGCGCGTTATATTCAACAGGTGAATCCAACCACTGATATTTCCCAGGCGAACCTTGCATCACTTGCCTTTGGTATAAATCCTGTTCGCAATACCCTTGCTTTCCGCACTCTATACTCAAACCGAGAAGTTCAACTTGATGATTTCTGTTGTCTTCATACTGCGCCGGACTTGAAGGATACTGCGGTGACCCTTGGGGCTGCAGGATACCAAAAAGAGGAGGAAAAAGAGTTTTGTCCGGACTTGGCAGAAGCCACGAAGGCGACGGTGCCATATTCGGCTGAATCGGACTGCTCGCTGACGTCGTGAAGACACCCCGGTAGCTTATTTTATGCGATCCGTAAAGACCACCGCTTCCCGTACTGTTCGCTTCTTCATCTTCATGATGTCCTCCTTCCAATTTCGGCAATACACCTCCACCTTCCTCCAACGGACCTAAAACACAACAAAAAACACGCACAAACTTAAAATTCGCTTTCTTAATTAACCGAACGCTATCCAAGAGATCATTTTAAAAGACCGCCCGCACCGGAGGACCATAAATCACGTCGGAAGCTCCAGTTAAGTGCAAGAGGTCGAAGCATAAAAAACCCCGGGACTTTTTTCATCCTTTGTATCACAAAAGGTAAAATAAATTAGAATATTTTATAACCCCTAAATTTTAATCTGTCCAAATAACCTTCTTTTTTTAAAAATCTTCTTTTTTATTGCCTCCTCAATGAAACTTCGATTATTCACCCCCCGGACTAGGTTTTTGCGCAGGCCTAAGTTTTCATTGAGCACCCGGCTCTCAGATATGCCGGATCGCGGGACAATACACGCTGTCTTATCCCAGGTCTATTTTTTAAAATAAAATAATTTTTATCTCCAAAAAACTAATCTCAAAATCGATTTGTTTCGCCTCAATTGGGGATCGATAAAAAAACATTTCGCTTTCAATTTAAGTATTAATCACCCCAAAGCTTAAATGATAAAACGTTTCAAAAATAAATTAATAAAAAAAAATTTGACAAAAAAAAAGGTCATGGATTATGATACAAACTACGTTTTCTACACGATTTATTTTTCCCATTATAGGAAAATTATTAGGGAACTAAAAAATTATTTTTGTTCAAAAGACAATAAAAAGTTTGGCCATTTATGAAAGGAAACTAATTTTAGCGAAGTTTTAGTGAATTGATTAATAAAATGTGAAAATTATAAGATTAATTAGGTTGATTCATAAAAGTTAAGCTCAAAATAAGTATTTTTGGTGTGGTTGGTGAAAAGTGAACGAAGCGCCGGGAAAGGGCTACCTGTTGATATAGTAATATTGATTGTTTTTGTTGCTAGGGCGACGGAGGGAAAATCGAGGGCGTATCTCGGTTTGTTTTTAATACATTTTGGTCGTCTTACCGGCAATATGGGGCGGTTCGACGACGGTGGAGGGTCCGAAAAACGAAGGCGCGTCCGCCGAAGTAGTGACTGGCGTGTTGAGCTCCTGCTGGTCGTCGTTTAGCTGGGAATTGGCCGTCGCGCTTTTGAGCGTCTCGAACGACAGAAAGGGCGTCGTGTTGGCAGAGGCGGCGGATCCACCGGGAAGTTGATCGTGGAGGAGAAAGCCGGGTGTCCCGGGGCTGTTGTGCCCCAGGGTGTCAAGCCCGTCCATCGTCATATTGCCGCTCCGAGTCACGCCTCCTTCGAAACCCACACACAAAAACAAAAACGCACTTCAGTAACAACAAAAATATATTTTGAGTGAGAAAACTTTTTTTTTTCTCTCTATTTTCTGTAGGCGTCTCTCACAGTTCACCGCTATACACTGGGAACGCCCGCGCAATCTTCGACCTTATGAATGAAACCCCCACCAGCCTCTCGACCCATATTTGGACAGGCGCTCTCGCCCAATCCCGACTTATTAGACACCCCACCCGTCCCCCCAGCCGTTTCTCCCCCTTCTCTGACGTCATGATTCTCTCCCCATATCCCGGAATCGGACGAAAATCAACGCTTTTCCACGATCCTGTATAGATCCCGTCCTTTAATTTTTCACTAATGCACATTATTTTTTAAATTTTTTTTCTCCCAAAAAAAAAGTTTTTTTTTCTATCTCAATAATTTAAATAAATACTACTTTATTGTAAATTTATTAAAAAATAAAATAAAAATAAATTTTGAACATTTTAAGAATTTATTTTATATTGCAATGCAAGTTTGTTAGGAGGTGAAAATTAGTGACATCCCTAGTTGGAAAATTTGATACCTATAAAAAAGTTTCCAAATAAAAAAAGATTTTTTTAAGTTGGATAACGGCTGCCTACGTCAACCATGTTTACGGCTATAAATTTCGAAACTGAAAATAAAATATCGATTTCAATGACGTAACGTGTCCAATTAAAATTTCCGATGTTTTATCACGCCTCTGATACTAGGAGGGGTTTCATTCATAAAAAAATATGAGGCGTCACTCGTGTATTGGGGTTCGGAGACAATAAATAAAATAAAAATAAATATTTGATGTTAAAATATATTTTTCATATTTTATTTTTGAATAAAACAAGGTTTACACTGCGGGGTACGTTAACCTCCCCAACCTACACCCCGAATACGTCCTTGACTTCGCTACTGTGTGTTTAGAAAGAAAATAAATCCCGAAAAACAATAAAAAATAAAAATGCTCTAAAAATACGATCTTTGTCGAAATGAGAAATTTTGGGGTTGAAAAAAGTCAAGGTTGAACATGATTTTTTTTTCAAAAACGGTTGACATGGCAACACGATTCGCTAATGATCAAACCAGAATTAATTGAAGGAGCGATTTATGGCTCCTTGTGTGATTTAGGCTTAAGTGCTTAATTTGGAATATTCTGAACAATAAGGTATTTGTTGAAATTTATGTACATAAATAGCAATGAGGGAAAATAAAATAAACAAAAGGGGGTTTAAAAAAAAAGTTTTACGTCAACGTCAGCTGTTTCCGCCCCCGAAGTGGTTCCGTCACAGCTCCCGAAATTTCCCCATAATGTCTTTTTTGGCAACCTTTTTTTCCAACTTTGTTTCAATGACTCATTATTTACGTCTTTGTTGGATTACGTGCGAACAAGTTTGAAATAGTGCCAGACTTTAAAAATACCGAGAATAAAAAAGATTCTTAGCATAAAATAAATTAGTTTTTTAATTCTTTTTTTAGAGGTCTAGAATCTTTTACAGAATCTCCTGGGGTGCGAAGGTGTCCTAATTGAGGCATCGATCAAAGATGATGGAACGTCATCCTAGTAGCAGTCAATCATGGCAACTCCAGACCTTTTGTATCCACTAACTGCTTTTTCGTCCCAACTCTTTATTCTGCATACAAATTTAATGCTTGATAATTCAAAATCAGTTTTTCTTATCACTTATTCTCTTTTTCAACTTTTTGTTCCTCTTTATCGCAAAATTTGTCAGCTTCGAGTTTTTTCCTACTGCAGTGAAATCATGAATTGCAAATGCAATCGAGTTGACAAAACAGTAATTTTTTATCTTGGCTGAGATAAAATATTATAATTCGAGATTAAAGTAAAAAATGAAGACTTATCGTTTTTTTTCTGTTATAAAATCAACTTTTGTGTTTCAATAAATTTTTATATTCGCACCTTTAGATTCGGGGGTGGACCGGGACTCGGGGTGACATTCTTTTGTCCGTCTCGAGTCGTTTGGCCGCCGGCCACAATTTAAAGATAGGAAGTGTTATTCCTGTCGGGGCGCCTTACAATTTCGTGGGACGAAAGATTCTTCTCGGTCTCTCTTCCAACCTAATACACCTACAGAAATCCCAAATGTTTATCAACAACTTTATTAGTAAAAGGGGTGGGTTGAAAACGAAAGAGTCTTCGACAACAAAGTTTTTCTTTTCACCTCTTAACCCCAAAATTCGGATTCCCTAGAAAATTCAGTGTTATCTCCAGGGGGTAATCATATTTCTGCTAGTATGCAACTTTTGCTTTTTTTCCGAAAAATTCCTCAATTTTTTGGATGAACTTATGTCCAAGTCTTATGAACGTTTTGTCACAAGAGGTGTGACTTGGAGGCTAAGTTAAACTGGACTTGATTTTGTGGCTGAGAAACAATGAGAGACTAAGTTGACAGCTTTATAGGATGGTAATTTTCAAAGCAACAAATAATTTGGGACAAATTGCGAACTTAATGCCTTTAAGATGTGGAGTGGTTGTAAACTTTCATGTAATAATTGCGATTCCGCATAGTAATAAGGTAAAGGCTCACCTCGTAAATTTACACATTTAAATGCGATCCATAAAGAAGAAAAAAACCGATTTACGTTACACTTGAAAATTGGGTAAACTTGAGATGACTCGTTGAAGGGTTTCGAGAAGTGACTGACTTCTTTGGGTTAGTCAGTGGCTTTAAAAATATCGGAGGCAAAGGTTCGGTTTTGTTAGACTGCGGATCTAAATTTGAACGCCCCCCCGAGTTTAGACACGAGTTAAGTCACGTCGGTCTCTATTTTTAAAAATTTCGGTCTCTAGTGACGTAGAGAGGGGAAAAAAATCCGCGCATCGTCTCGAATAACAAACAAGGAACTTCCGTCAACTTCCGGAAGTCCGAAAATCGAAAGATTTGAATTGAAAACAGTGAATGTTGACTTTGAACTTGGTTCCATTGAGCGGAGCGGAAAGGGTCGAGATTGATCCGTTCCCGGTTCCAGGAAGGGGTTGGAAATCCAATGTCAAGGCCAGAGAGACCCATTCAGGAAAATAATATCCCCCTGCTTTCCACCCTTCCCGCCTCTTTATCGTCTATCATAACCGCACAGAGAACCTTTCAGACTATTTTAAACAAAAGAAAATTCTCCTCCGCGCATAGAGGAGGGAAGAAAAATGGAAAATCGATGACTTTATAGCCTCTTCTCTTTATCTAGGTCGTTCCAGAGACACAGCGTCTCCAGTCCAGTGTAAAATTGCACAATATTTCGTCACAAACACAATCGTGTGGTTGATCTGAAAAATTTATTAGGAAATACCTAATTGTACAACTTTTTCTCTACGTAGATATTTGATATGGATGAAATCAGCACAGGAATGTCTCATCAGCTTTAAGATGAGCATCTACAAGATAACAGGAAATAGTACCACTTTTATTTTTTTGTGGAGGAGTAGAGTTTTTTTCCTCAATTTTTCCTTTTATTACTCCCAGGATTGTCTAGACCGATCTTTCACGGAGGTAGGTCCCTTTTTTTCGACGGGGGTGGAGACTGGAAAGGCTTTTTGGGCGTGTGTAAACTACCCCGTTTGTAAGGGCGTGGTTTTACCTTGAACCCGGCCTCACCGAGGTCAGGCGTAAGGTCTGACCTTTTCCCCATTCATGATTCAACCCTATCCCAACCCTCCTCACGGCCCCTAAAATCCAACCAATCAATACTTCAAATTTTAAAAAAAAACCTTATTTTCAACCTCCTTATAAATTAATCCTTACGCAATTTGTATGTCGTTAATTAAACAGAATGAAAAAAAATCACGTCGTGATATGTTACTCGTGACATTTCCCTATCTTGACAAATCGCCATATTTTTCAATTTTGATTGTCCATATTTAATTTATTATCTTAACAAAACATAAGAAATAGAAAGCAATCTCATTAAAACTATGTGAGTCGATTCTTCCCCCCTTTCAAATCTTGTAGCCGAGGTGTGTCGTAGACAAGTCGTTAATCATTATTTATGTTGCAAAATGACATTTTTAGTAGCTAAAGTATTAAATTATGTCTTTATCCATTAAATTATGAACTGAGATTTTGACATTCTAGAAGAGTCATGATAAGATTTCATAAAACAAATTTTTTTTAAATCTATTTTATGTAATTGATATTATTTTTTTTATAAACTGGTACATAATAGGTACCCCAAAACATACATAAATTTGCTGGGGGACACACAAAAGTTATGAAATTCGCCAACATTTTAGTGACTAGGTAATAGAATATGACAATTTTCTACTCAAAACGCTGTTTTACACAAAATAGGCCTCTAGCCAGGGCGACCACTTCGATAGCCTCTTTCCAGCGAGAATCCACTAAAAACCGACCATATAGTCTACAACCACCAAAAAGTATATTAAAACCTAATTTTTTCGTTTAAAAAAAATATCAAAAATTTCTTAAAGTTGATGCTAAATTCTTGATAATTTACGCTTTATAAACTTTTTGAGCTCAAAAATGAGCCTCAAACTACTGCAGACTGAGGATTCAAAAACATTGGTTAGGTTAGGGTGGATAGTGAAGTTGCGCGTTTTAACCCCCGGCCGAGTTCAAAGGCGGGGACGGATCGATAACATGAATGGACCCGTGACGTCATCACGATTTCATTGAAGTCTAGGAACGCGTTTTCAGTTCTCCCAGGGCTCCCAACATGTCTTTTACGAAATGCAAAAGCTAAGTGTTTTTCTCTATCTACTTAGAAACGAGTGATTTATTTATTTAAATAGAAGGATAAAAGAAAGTTTATTCAATGATTTTTAAATAATGAAACTCATTTGAATATTTTTCCCATTGAAATTTTAACTACCCACATCTTTCTTATATTTCCAATAATTTATAATTGAAATTTTGGCTTCGTTAAGAGCGATTATCGTCAAGTTTAAAAAAATTTAAACCTCAAAACAACCTTTTCATTCATAATTCTGCGAATCAGAAAGGTACACGGTGCTATTTTACTTTGCTAACAGAACAAGATTAGCAGCAAAGTTGCTTAAAGGTAAATTTTTTTTCAAAAAGTACCTATATCAGTATTTTTTTAGTCAATAAAAGTTAACAATCTCCTACCTATTATTTATTTTTTTACTAAATAAACTTTTCCAGTTACCTTCTTTAAATAATATAGGACATAAATAAGCTTGATATTGTAGAGAGGATCAAAAATCAAAATCTAATTACCCAAAATCTAGCCAAGAAAGATGAAATCAAGTTACTAATACATAATTTAGGTCTAGGGTCTATCCCATATTCCCATCCCTTCTCTTAGTTAATCTGCTTTCCCAACTGGACTCCGCATTATGAAATTTTCAAATGCCAATTTGGACCCAAAGTTGGTGATCTTTCTCTAAAAATTTCACTAGCTTAGCTCTATCAAGGTATGCACCTATGAGCTATGAAAAACTAAAGAATCCCGCACACTGTTAATATTGTTAGAGTTTCAGCTACATATTCGTTTTTCGGGCTACCTGCCCGTAACTGCTAAAAATTTACGAGAGAGTTTACCCGGTATCCTACCCTATGAAAAGATTTTCAGCTTCTTGTATCAGGTTCAAAACACAGTTCAAAACAGTTCAAAACTACGAAAACAAACCAAAACACGGGTAAATCTACTCGAATTCTCTCTCTAAACTGGGTAGACCACTGGGTAGATGTACTCGCCCCGGATCCCTAAATTGGATAGACCGAAAACGGGAAGTCTACCATTCGAGTAGGTCTACCCGGTGGTCTACCCGGTTAAACTGTTTTCAGACTCTCACAGGCACGATTCAGGGTAAGCTCTCCCGTAAATTTACGTTACGGGTAGATGTAACTCTCTATTGTCAATGCTAGTATTGTCAATAAAGCTCTTCAACATAGCATGGTATTCAAGCACCCCTATTAACGATTGTACAACCGCACGCGATCAATATTGACAATATTTCTGCCGATAAATCTCCTAATAAGGAGATATACCTCTATAGGATACTACCTTCCTAATATAGGAGGAACCTACCGTGTGACTGCTGCCAAAAAGAAAGCATATTGTGTTGCCTTATGGCCCTAGAAACGATGGTCGATCTCGTTCGACCAACGACAAGAAAACGAAGTTGACCCGGCTGTTAAGCCGCATCCACACTATGCCGGGCGGCCTAGGCCGCTCGGCACAACCCGCGTTAGTGTGGATGCCCGGGCGGGCTAAAAAAGCCGGGCCGAGCCGAGCCGGAGCGAACCCGCAGAAAGTCGGTCCGATCAAAGGAGGCCGCGCGGCCTAGGAGCAATGGGGACGTGCCGCGCGGCTTTGCCGCCCGGCATTTTGAGTTATCCTTTGGACTTAGTAGTTTTTTCTCGAGTCCTTTTTCTTTTTCTGAAGGGTTTTTTTTTTTAAATCGTAATTATGGAATGGAACAACGAGCAAGTCATTGCTCTGATTGACCTATTTCGAGACCGAAAAGTGAAAACCATTATGGGACAGCGGACATGCAGGGTACAAACTAAAAAATCTGCGCCTTAATTTGTTGATGGAAATAGCCGTTTCATTCGGAGTAGACAAGATCGAAGTCGAAAGTAAACTTTAAAACCTAACCAGTCATTTTTGGAGGGAAAAAAAGAAGGAAGTAAGCTCAAAAAGGACTGGAAGCGGTGCAGATGAACCATACAGCAGCAAGTGTTCACTACAGCCATAGCTGCTAGAGCAACGTCATCGTCAGTAACCATTTCTGCGAGTTTCTATACAAGTTTCGAAACTTGCTTCCCGGCTTCGAGTGGCGGCCCGGCTTTGCTGTGTGGACACGAGGCCGCGTCAAGGTCCAACCCGCCCGGCTTGTGCCGAGCGGCCTGGCCGATCGGCCTCGTCCGGCATAGTGTGGATGCGGCTTTAAATAATCACAGTTATAAATTATGTGCTAGGACACACTAGAGCATTTAATGAAATCTAACTTTTTGTTACAATCGTCGAAAACGAGGGCCGCCCACTTCATTCATGGAAGAACCGACGATGTCTCAAGTGACATCGACTCAATTTATCCACGTCTACTTTAGGACCGAAATTAGGATGGTGGAATCGCCAAAAGTCACTTCGTCGAATTAATACATTTCACCATCTAGCAAACGAAATTGTTCTCCGAGAAGAATGATTCCTTTCGGTGGGTGTCGGCGACTCGTTATACTCTTCGCGATGGTTTTCCTCATGTTGTGGGTGTCCAATCTCGTCTTCGAAAACTTTTTCGGCTTAATCAGCTCGGTCCTCCTACACCCTCGATTTCTTCTCCTCTCGACAGTCAATCAATTATTTAAAATTTTTAAAATTACTTATTCGCAATTCCAAGTACAATTCCCCTCTCCATTCGCGTTTAATTATTTTATCCACAATTTGTGAAATGCGGGAGGAGGAATTAGTTCTAAATGGGAGTTCCGAGAAACATCAATGTCCAAAAGATTCCAAGAATCCAGTTTGGGCAAAATTTCAACCCCAACTTTATAACCTACATCCTTTATAAATCTCTTTTCATGGGTAATTGTTGAAAAATTAAGGCAGGACTTGAATTTAATTTTAGGACTTGATATTTCCATTTTAATTTTATGTAATTTTATTTTTTCTACGCCTAATTATTTTTTTAAGTATGATAATCTGTGTGTCTGAAGTCCGGATTTTCCGAACGGAGAGAGGTCGACTATGCCCTTACATGGAACCCTCCAGGAACTCCTTCTGTGACGTCGAGAAAAGCGTGGGTCCTCATATTCTACCCACGGACAGCTCAATATACACGCGCCATTTCTAATTTCTTTTTATCCTTTTTTTCACGAGATAAAAATCTAGGCAACCTTGATATTTCGTGAGAAAAACTCGATCGTATCTAATTCATAATTAAAATGCAAAATCAAGGACTAGTTGAGTAAAATTCGCTTTTCAAGAAAAGCGCTTGAACAAAGAGGACAACAAACAAACCAAAATTTTTATTCTTCGCCTGAAACATCTAAATCGTCGTTATCCGGTTCGTCGACGTTGGGCCCGTTCGCGATGTCGTTGACGCGTATAATCCGAACGTCGAAGACGAACTGAGTTTGAAAATAGACGCTCGTTCCGTAGCTCAAGATGGGAAGGAAGATGACCAACCTCCGGAGAAAATACGCGGCGAAAGGTGTCATGTAAAGGACAAACTCTTTCAAACTCGGCATAACGGAGTTGAAAGGTTTCGGACCCAGGTTGTTGACCACCGAGGTCCACTCTCCCATCAAGCTGCTCATATCAAAAAAATCCGGGTCGATATAATGCGTTTTCAATAAGTTCTTCGCTCCCAAAACAATTACATGGAAAAAAATTTATAAAAGTGTCAACAACTGATTTTATTTGTCGAGAAAAAAGGTACAGATGCTATGACGTCGAAGGTCTTTTCTTTTATGAATGGGGTGTTTCTTGCAATCCAAGATGTGGGCGAAGATCCGAAGGTTACCGACACACCGGATCTTTCAAAATTTTGAGCCTAAAGGCCCATCCAGTTCCTTCATTTAAGGACACAGGTGTACAAATATCAAGATAATATCTCGATTTAATATTTTCGTGAGCTTGAGTTCTGAAGATTAAGATCTAATGCTTACTTTTTATCCAAATGTCTTTGTTTAATCCTATTGAGGTACTGGTTTCATAAATATGCCTCAAATAGGTTTGTTCAGAATTGATTGATTGTTTATTATTATTTTTTTTAAATATAATTTGGATTAATGAAGACCTCTAGAATCTAGAGATCTTTGTCAATTTTGTTACTGGGGATCTAAGTGTGCAAAATATGGTGAACGAGGAGAGCAATATAGTGGATGAAACCGAATGCAGTTATTGCAACTTCAATGATAGTATTTTTATGAGACATGTGAGGTGTTTCTGCGATTGATGTTTTTCTTCTTCTTCTTCTTCTTCTTCTTCTTCTTCTTCTTCTTCTTCTTCTTCTTATGGTACTTTTTCCAGCCCTCGTATATAATATGCAAAGTTATTCCATTTATGACTGGCAGCATGCTTTTACCTCCTGGACTAGATCTATAGCAACAAGGATGGTTCGAAGACTTAATTTAGAGAAAACTAGATAAATAACCATCTGGAGGAAAGGTTTGATCTTTCATCATGAATTGTTTTTTGTGATGTCGAAAGCTAATCAACAACCTAGCAAAGATTTTCTAAGATACATAATAGACACGAAATTCTGGCTACTTCAATCAGTGTACCAGACAGGTTCACTATTCGTTGTAAAAATTCGCAATTTTGTAGTTCTTCTTATAAGCATGTGAATTTCTATTATCGACATCCAACTAAACTACCTTCAGTTTTACGGCTTCGAATGACTACACTGGAAGAACAGCATAAAATAAAACAACATACTAAATTCAAAGATATCGAAAAGTGGATATCTCTTTCATTGTTTCAATAAGATCATAAAAACATAAAACCAAGGGAGAACGCAACACAATGACGATTGTGTACTTGAGGATTTGAGTTGTGATGCACTATGTTGGATAGCTACATGGTAAGAGAATTAGAAAAGATAGGCAATAAATTGCTACCGTGTTCTGGGATAGCACCACATTATGAGGAAAAAGACCAAGTCTTTTAGCGATTTTAACTCTTTGACCCTTCCTTGGACCATTTATTCGAGGGTATCACATTAACTTTTTATGGAAGCTCATTTTTTTTAGCGGATTTCAGAAGGGAAGAGGCTATTTGGTGGTCACGAAGGTCCCAGGCTAGCGGCATATAATATATTTGTGATCAGGACACTCTGGGGATCATTTACTAATTTTTTTAATTTTTATCGAAGCTTTTGCTTTGTAAATTTAAAATAAGCTTTCATCTTCAGTCAATAGCTTAAATTCTTCCTTTTATGTTGCCTGTTGGCTCTAAAATTTGCAGAATATGTTAAAAACTAAAATAAGTATTAAATTTATCTTCCCATCTATAACTAGCAGCCTTTATACCACTTCATTCTTAAAAATTATTGAGAAGAGACCAAGATAAAATCTAATTTCCACCGCCAATACTACCAAAAGTGATATTGCTCTTAATTTTTCATTAGTGCCCTAAATGCAACCAATACTGCTATCAAATGCTGTTTCCAACTTGTTGGTACCAAAAAATTTCCTTACTGGAGCCTACTTGTAATATTTTTTATTTTAATTTAAATTTATTTATTGCTCGGTTAGTGAAAATAAAATATCTAATTTATTTATTGAGACTTTGGGGGTGCAAAACAAGATGGCGGATGTTTACATGTCTCATCCATGAGCCCTGTCGTAACTAAGGGAGGTAACACGGAAGGTTTTGTCACGAAAATTTTTCAGAGGGACGAAAAACGATTTTACGAGAAAACAAAAAATTCTTTTTACCTTGGTGTTGGGGTAGATAGAGGTTTATCCACTCGTCTTGAGGATGATCAGGGGATTGGCCCCCGTCCATGTGGAGTCAAGTAAGGGCACATCGTTTCTTGAGTAGCGCCGGCTCACTACTGCTATGCTCAACCAAGTCTAAAGAAACACGTCATCCCTCCAAACAGGCCGCGGCGAGTCGAGTCCCAAGGCTCCCACCTTCTTTTTACGAATCCAACTCTTATTCTAATCCTAGAGTTCGCATTTCAGTTTTTCGCCACCAATCTTTATTTTTAAAAAAATGTACTCGAACAGCTATACTGCTCTAAATTCTTGAAAATTTACTTCCGGTAAAACTTCAAAGCTTTGAGTACAGGCACAATTTATGACGTCAAGTTAAAAAACTTCGCCATTTTAGAGAGTTTTTATTTTTTTAAATAGCGGTTATAACATTCCACATTGTTTAAAAAAAAACACAGGCAGCAAAGAGAGGAGAAATATCAAGTAGCAAAGAAAAAAAGAGGATAGGAAAGTAGGGCAACTCCATGGAATGCTTTTGCATTCTTGTGACCAGAGAGGTGAGTACTCATTCTATTCTAATTTAGGTAAGATATATATTTTGAGAGTTCCTTGATTGAAAATAGAACAAGATTCATCCAAATGACGGAAATATTCTTAGGTTATCTCCGCTCAAGTTTTAAGTAAAGAAAATTACATCATGATTGCGTCTAGGTTTAAAGGGGGGGTGTGTACGTTTTCTAAGTATATCATCCGCTTTTAAAATAAGGCGAGATGTGTACAAACGCGACCAAAAAGAGACTCGTGATTCAGGGCGTTAGGAATGGAAACAGCTGAGCGATGACGTCCTCCGTTCCGCGCCGCCCGCGGATATTTTCTGCCTTCGAACCTAAGTGGGGGAGATCTGGACGGTTCCCTTCTTTAGTTCACACCTGCGGAGGCGTCATAAATAGATGCAGTCTCGGTTGCAACATAGTACAAACTAAAGCCAAGTCCCTGCTTTACCTAGGGCGGTCTGGGACCTTAAAATAGGGCGTACAGTTTTCGGGTTTTTACTCGTAGGTTTTGACCGAATATAGGCCTTCCAGAGGGAATTTTTGTGTTATATATAGAAGAACGATTACCTGTTTACGTTAAAATTCTATAATTAAGTATTAATTAACACGTTCTTGGGAGTAAAAATTGGCACTAAAACCTATTTAGTAAAAATGTGGTTCTCCTGATTTTCGAATAGCAATTGATGTTTCCAATTAAATCTTAAATGAACCGGTTTATTTCAATACGTTTATAAAAAATGAAGTACCTATGTATCAAATTTTATTTTATTATAATTATTCAATTTTAATAAACAAACCGCAAAGTGTCGAAGCGATAAATCCTGAAGGTTTGCCGAGGTCAACAAGGACTGAGGGTCAACCTCTTAATCAGCGGCTTCATTGTCACTTGATACGCAGATAAACGCTCGACTTAAAACGCGACGTTCAATTGCGATTTACGACCTAATAATCTAGGACGAAAAATTATGACGTCCTCTTTGTTTCTAAAAAAGGGATACCTTGAAATTTCGTCCTTTTTTAAATGGAGGAAGTATTTAGAATATAGAGCCTCGTAAATTTGTGTGAAGACAATGGCCTGAATATAAACTAAGGATGGGCTCCGAAGGGGACCGTTGCAATATAATTATAGAACTCGTTGGGTCCCATCGATCAGACTTCACTATCGTGATTCATGAATTTTTGATAGGATCGTTTGACCTGTCCGGAGCAGCAGTCGATCTGACTTGATTGCTCCGCAGCATAAAAAATGGACGCTCGAAGTTTGAAGACCTACCAACTTGGAAGCTCCACCTCAAAACAAACATATCGATACAACAAAATCGATAATGAAAATCTCGAACAGATAACTCTTATCTTAAGGTGGTTTCCAGACAAATGATTGAGTGCAGGTTCGATTAAAAAAGGAAAAAACGTTTTCTCAGCTTCCTATGGACCGATTGATTTGAAATTTCCTGGTCATTTTCTCATCATATGAAAGAATATATGTTCCTAATTTTAAATAAATCTGTGCTCACAGAGCAGAGAAAACATAATTTGATGTAATATTTGTGAAAATCGTAGCAGTGACAAATTTTGGATTAAGTGACATCGGCTACCGCCTACCACTACAGACAACTTCAAGCAGACCGATCATTTTGAAGTTAAACGTCTCTCATTTCCCCATGACCTCTCCATTTTTGACCCTTGCCCTATCTCTTTGAAGAAAAATTTTTTTAAGTGATTATATTAAGGTGTAGTAATTAATTTAATCCTTATATTATTTATATACTCTTTTGAAACGACGAAACGTCAGGTCTAATTGAGGATTATAAATCTTGTTAAATAACCCATTAGAAAACCTTGAAGTATGTATTTTAAAATCAGCTCAGTTCGGACTACTTTTTGATTTTTTTAAACAATTATATAGCCTTTATTGAAATATCAATACCATTTATGTTGGAAGCATTAGCAAACACTTTTGGGAAGTTTTTAGGTAAAAAAAATTTTGGAAGTTCCATCTGGGCAAGTTCCAGACAAATCTATGATGACAAAATTAATGCTTATTGTATAGCTTATGATGTTGTTTCACGGTTGGGTAGTGGAGGAAGGTTGGGGGAGGAACATGGGAAGGTTGGGGTGGTGAGGTGTAGGTTGGGGAGACATGTCACTTGTTATTATTACCAAAATGGGTGCTGAAAATAAATTATTGTTTCAACGAGATATTGTTATTAAAACTTCAGCGCATTACGTATTTATAGGTAAATTAGGTTAAAATATTAAAAATTCAATTAAATTATCTCGGGAACGTCAGCGACAATTTGAATAAGGCTACAGCGTTCCTTCTGTCAACTTAACCACTTGAACAATTCTACTTCTGCATTAATGTTCTTTGATTGTCAAAAGGGAGGAGTCAAAAAGGGTGGATAAGTAGGGGGGTGAATCTGAATATGAATAGAGGATTCGGGAGGAGAATCTGGGTCCTAGGATGTCAGCACCTGTCGGGTGTTTGTCATGACAGTTCTTGTCTGTTCGGTGACACCTCGGGCTCGACCCCTTTTGTCCTCGAGTGCTACACGGGAGCAATTTCCACTCAGTGAACCCCAACTATGTCGACCCGTCCTTGAATTGTCACATCCCTTCTAATCTTCAAATATTATTAACATACAGAAGACGTCCACAAAGGGTTACGAATAGAGCAGGTATCGATATGAAGATCAGTACACTTCCTTTATCATCGGAATAAAAACAAACTCCTGATGTCATTATGGCAGCAATCCATGATTTTTGAGACCATCGGTAATGCCGCTCTGCAGTCTTCCTCACAGAAATCAAAAATGATCTACGTTGTTGTCAGTTTATCTTTTAACACTTCAGATTTCTATTGATAATTAATTTTTCATCAGGATGAGTCCATAACTCATTTCGGAAGAGTTTTGATCTTTGATGCCTTTTAAGGGGAGTACAAAAGAATGAGATGATAGAGAGGGTAAAAAAAGGTTAAACGGGCGTGTAGTCCGACGGGAGGTCTATTAATGGCCACCTCCTCTATTACCGTACATTAGGAACAGACTCATCAGCTAATTGGTAGATTCTCGGTCACGCTATTTCTAGCACGCGCCTTAGATAAGATAGCGGGCCGACAAGTGGACTTTCGAACAAACAAAAAAAGTCCAACATCGAAGATCCACCTTTCTCGTTGTTCGCCTCACCTTAAGGGAAATCGTAAGATAAGGAATCCTCTTTATAAGGGAAGGTTAATGACTCAAACCTGCATCATTCCGACATCATTCTTCGCCAAATGCATCTTCTTCCTCTCGCACTCCTAGACTCGAATTCCTCATCTCGATGGGTCCCATTTTATTACCGAGTTAACGTAAATGGGAATCCTTCTCTTGTTTTATAACTGTTCCTATTGACCAATAAAGATAAATAACTGACCATTTTAAATAAGAGTGCCTTTTTTAAGGAAGATAAAAATAAATTGCGTTTTCAATAAAAAATATCATTAAATAACTTAATCTGGAAGGGAAGAACTCATCGGGAAATAAATGCTTTTAATAGCTGGATTCCTTACTGTTTAATGCACTTCGTGCATTTCCTGCAGGAAGTTTTTTTTAATTAAATGTTTGAAAAAATTATTTAACACTCGATTCCCAGGTTTGAGCACCTAATAACCAAATTTCTCATTATGTAAATGTTCAGGAGACTTCTGAATTTTTTAAGAGAGTGGATGAGATTCGGAATTTTCCCTGTGGTTTTGATACAATCATACAAACTGTAATTTTACTGCAGGTTTTGAAGAATTCCTGGGTCAGAAGATCACTCATGAAATTGTGAACATCTTTTGCTTCGATAGGTTGGTCAGCTTGGGTCAGAAAGACGGGTATTGTATGACATATCCGATGAAGGTTCGGAAAATAAAAAAAACAAAAGTACCTTATTCAGGAATTGTATAAACTGAGGGTAGGGGAGGTCGAGTTGGTCAATTGTTCTTTTTGAAGAGTTGATGGTTTCTAATTGATGACTCACCCTCATTCACGAAGAAGGCCCATTAACTCTCAATTGTTGCCAGCCTTGTCTTCTTTTTTATCCCCCTGTTCTCTATATTTTTTCCGAGGTGTCCGTTTGAATTTTTTCCGCTCGACTGATGCGACGCGTGTTCGAGGGTTTAATCGTCTAATCAACTAATGGGCCGATAGCTAAACTGTGAAAAGGTTGCCTGTCAGTATTAATGTCTGAAAGTCGCAGAGCGCTGTCAAACGTTTAAAAAAATTCTGCATCGTTTATTTTATCGAAACGTAGATTTTTTTTCTAGACGTAAAAAAAAGAGATAAGGAGGTTGAAACAGTGGCCGACAAGTAGTGGGTTGAAAAGATAGCTGTAGGCGTTTGTTTACAGCCCCATCCTCACGTGCCAGCCCGCTCTGATTCTCCCCCACGTTATCGGTCACGCGACTACCCCACTGATTTTTATCCTTCACATAATTCTGTATCTTATTCTCAAGTTTTTCTGGGTCTTCACGTTTTGTGCTTTCGAAGGGCATATAGTTCCGACCTTGAACCCACATCGACCTGCATCCTTTCCTTTTTTCAGATTTTTTTTTCTCGGACCTCAACAAAACTGTGACGAATTTAGATTTAGAGAGTTTTAATTTAGAATTTCCGACTAATCCTGTTTGGAACGGTCATCTTTTCAGTTCTTGATTTTATAGCCGAACCCGGGTTGTAATTTAGTGGGGAACCTTCGGTACTTTATTGAACCTTTACGAACAAAAGCACGTGCCGGCACCGAAAGTCACCGAAGAATGACCCAAATGAAATTGTTCGTAAAATTTTAAAAAAGAATGGCCCTTCTGTCAATCAACCACAGGAGAGAACAGAGGTCCCTGCAATTAAACTTAATTTTTAAATTAGATAAACGTCAGTTCAATTACTTTCGGGCATTTTAATTGATCAGGTCAACCTCTACTTATAAAAAATTTTTTGATAGCGATAATTGGTTGTTTCTTAACATTTTCAACAATGAAAATGAATGCGTGTTTCACTTGTGGAGTCTAACCAGCTTGGTGTTATGGATTGGACTGAATACCGTGATGTACGAGCTTGTGCCAAGACATTCAATGAAAAATAACCTCGAAAAATGTTATGACATTTCGGTTTCGCAAAAGAAGATTCACACATTTAGAGCTCATTTTTGCCTATTGATCGTTAAATCATTTTTAAAGGATGATTTTTTAAAGAAAAACCTGACGTCATTTATTAAAGAGACAACCCCAAATCGGGTAAAACGTCTTTTCGCCGGCTCGCCCACTTCTTTCTCACCTATCCGTGATAGATTTGAAGTAAAGGCCGAAAGAGATGAGTGTAATCGAATTAAAAAATATAAGGTTCTCGAAAAGAAAAAAAAAATCTTTCCCCTCACCCGTTTGATGATTGATTTGCCAAGCTTTTACCCCTAATGGAACCAAGCGTGCTCTGTCATTATCGAAACGGTCGGGAGTTACCGATACCTTCTGGTAGCCCCTCGGGGGGCCACCTTCTAATTTAAGGTTAGCCACAAATTTCGAGTTGAAAAAGAGGGTAATAATAAGTAATCGGTTTGCCTTCTGAGCACACTTCAACGCTGTTATTTACAAATAAATGTTTTTTAACTCCATTAACGAAATCGACGGATCTAAATCTTTTTTAATCCCTAGAATCAGACTTGAAAGCTTTTGGTTCTATTGGAAACCGCTTAAACTGTACAAAGAGATAGATCGCATAGCACAATGAAGACACCCAGCAGCCATGGTAATTGGTACAGTGAATTCAACCAGCAGAGTGCAAAGGAAGGTCAAAGATTTCCTTTTATAATCTATAATAAAATATGAAGTAAGGACAGGACATTAGCTCACACAAAATCGAATGTAAGCAGCCACTACTTCTGGAGTCTGATTTTGCCTTGCTACGATGGTTTAGTGAGAAAATTGACTTTAGGACAGCACGGGAACATTTTGAACTGGACGCAATAGATTCACTTGGACTTGGGAAACTGGATTACTGTAGCTGTATATGTATTGAGGTTGTCTAAAGAGCACTCATGCAATACATTTCAGCTCCCTTAACGCGATTCTAGAGTCAAAGACGGTGTCTCTGTTCGATTTCGAAATGTTCTCTATTGAGAGCTGGTTTCGATTTCGGCTCATCATGAACTCTGTTTATTTTGATAAGGTTTCCAATATGAATATCATTGATACGGAACGTAATGATTCCATGTCCAAATCGGGAGTATTGTCAACACTTAAGCTCTTTACATATACCAATAGAGCTTTCGTAAGAGGTCCTCCCATAAAAAAAAGTGTTCATTTTTCCAATAAAACATTTTATTAATAGAATGTTTTGAAATAACCACTTAACTCACAATCAGACGGATAAGAAAACGAGGACATTAACGAAAGGTATACAAGATATTGTGTACTCAACCAGTTTTCTAGATGAAGGAGGGAGGACAGAGGGACGACGAAAAACGAGGGTGTGACTCTGAACTAGTGATTAATAGCCGGTGTCAAATCTCCGGAGCTTGGCTGTAAAACTCGACGAGAGCGCGGTAGGTGATCGAGCACAGATCTAATGTTTATGTAGACGAAGAGAACTACGAGGCATTAAAGTCGCGCCCCGGGGTCGCACACGCTCCGATCACGGTGATAATGCAAAAATATCATTCCCTCTCGAATAATATATTCCATCTGATTCCATTTTAACGTTCTCCTATAAAGATCGAATGCCCGAAAAACTTATAAAAACTACAATAGGGATTTATTGATATGTTTCATTCATTTATATTTATATGACAAATTAAATTATAAAGGGGAGGCTTAGTTCGATGATATGGCATGTTGGTGATTTAAGCGTAACCCAAACTTAGCGGGGGTCCACCTGGTTTGAGTGCTCCCGGTGGGTTTAGATGGTAATGAACTATATTTCACATATAGAATCTATTTATCTTTATTTTATGTGTATCAAAATAGGAGCCTCCGAAACTCGGCACGCCCTTCTGACCACACGACAATCGGATTTTTGCGTTCTAATTTTAGCAATCACCAGCAACTCAGGGTTTCCACAAATTGAAACAAGAGTTCTTCAACTTTCTTAAAACCTCGTTTTCTGATCAGTCCATGCTTGGTTTCAAATATCAATAAATCACCCACTACATTATCTTAAGCAGCCAGATAGAAGAAACCAATTCGATAATCTTTGTATTCTAATGTGATTGAAAAAATCAAATAAATAAAATTTTTTCGAAGAGTGTAAACAAACAGGACCTGATAGAAATAGCTCCTGAGGCGTAGATTGGTAGACTACCACATTTCGATTTATTACCATTTCGAGATCAGCAACCCAAATGTAATTTGAATACGATCTTGATCTCACGGGGTGTTGGCGTGATTCTTAAGCCACGCGGAGAAGGAAATCTTAACGTTTGTTTATTCAAGGGTTCCCTTTTTTTTCCCCCTCTTCTGATTGTGATACACATCTAATAATCATCACGATTCGAGATGGAAAGACTCCAACAGGTGTTCGGGCTTCTCTACTCCCTCTCTTTCTACGTTTACCGACTCCTCTTAATGCGCACTATTCATCTCCATTCTCCTTTTGATCATATCCTCGGCTCAATTACATTGTCTCCTTTAATGGCAAATATACCTAACGCTTATAGTGTTTCCTCATTAATAATTAGACGTAACGACTAAATTATATCTGCCGAGCCTTTAATAGAAAGATTATTAAGTAGCTTCTAAGTGTTTTGATGTCAATATTACATCTTGTTTTCTCTTCATTATTATTTCTGCGTTGACTTGTTTCAGATGACATGATGCTTAAAGCAGATTTGGTTCTGATGACAGCCAATCGTTATCCAAACAGGCAGTGCCATAATGAGTTCGAGATAATGGAGTATGACTCCTTCTCTTTAAAAAGGGTGAAGATATCTATAAAGTATAATCAGTCCCAGAAACGAAAACCTTAGGTCTTGGTTAGGTGTGAGTCCATCCTAATAGGTCAATTAAAAAGTTCATCTAGTGTTCGACCTCTGGTCGGGTTTTTGTTGTATTGCTATGGCCTCTTCGCTCCTCCTTGAAGTTTATTCTTCTGTGCAGTTGCCATGTTGAGCATAATGAAGTCACTGTATTGGAATCAGAGGTTTCAGTGCGAAACTGACAAGCACTTTTTTAGTGTGCGCCCTGCCCGATACATGTGTTCCAATTAGTCGCGAACCCCCCTGTCCGCCCACAGCATCATATCCTGTGGCAGGGCCTCTAAAATAACTTGGGCAAACTGGAGATTTCAACGATGGGCACGAATAAAACGTCTCAGACTGAGATATTAAGTGGACTCTCTTGTTTACTCGCTATATCGCCCTCAATACGACTATCGTAAGTAATCCTTTCTACCTTTTATATCTGTAACGAGTCAATCCTCCCCTCCTCGTCCGACTTTCACCGCTCTCGATAAACCGGGTTAAAGGTTTTTAGTCGGAAAAATCGCTGAATGACTGAGGGGACGGATTGATGCAATAAATAAGACTCGCCTCAGTACTAAATAAGAGAACCAATCTTGACGTCTTAACGTCAAACTCGAAAAGCTTTAAACCAATCAAATGAGACATAACTTCTTATCTTTACAGGCGTCTTTGTCTCCTTTCAATACTATTTACGTGCTTCATTTCAATACAATAAGCCATCTAACACAGAAAGAGAGACTTCTCTTTTAAAACGTTCTTCTTCGCTCTCTTTATTTCCTGTATTTAAATTAAGCCCTCAAATTAAACGTTTTGATTTTTGACTTCCTCAAACAATTTGAAACATCAAAATTGTTTAAAAAAGGCAACAGGTGTTTGGATTCATTAAACTTTTTTTTTGACTTCCGGTGAGGTCGCATTCTCGGTCGGTGTAGCTGTCAGAGAAACGACTCCTTTCTATTTTCATAAGGACGTCCAAGGTTAAGGGGAGCCGGTCTCATCTTCTGGACGCGACACCCGCGAGCAGAGAAAATCGTCGAAGGTGTGGCTTCGGACAGAAATTATTATTGTCAAGTAATTAGGAAAGTTTAATGTTGAAGTCGTGACTCGTGTAAATCACCCGGGGTTCTTAAAGTCTTCGAACCACTTAATCATTTCTCTTAAGACAAAATCACCTTCGTTACAGAAAACCTTGGCTAAAATTACCCTTCGGAAGCCCAACTTATATAAATTTCGCACTCTTTTTTCTCATAAATTGTGCAAAAGCAGCTTATTTAGGCTACAAATGGATGCCTTCAGAAATGTGCATCCTTCATGCTGTGGACCACCGACCTTTTCGCCGTTCGTTGTCAAGCATAAAATAATTGAAAAGTTAGAAAAAGTCAAAAGGATGGAGACTAACTATCCGAGTCCATACATATGGTAATACGTTCCCTAAGGACACATCTAATGACAGCCATTATGGATGGTCTGCACTTACATAAATAACGACAAATAAAATATATTACAGCCGTGCGGTTAATTTATGGTGCCTTATGGTGTTGTTATTAATGTATTTCCCTCTGTACATATTTATTCTAAGCTATTTGCAATCTCTGTTTGTCTTTTAGGTGTCGAAGTCGAAAATTGATGCCGGATCGAAAAAACTCTCAGCTAATTGAGCTGAAACGTCAGACATTAAAGAGTCTAGCCTCTGTTTATGATTTGTAGGGAACGTTATATTTGTGTCACGGATAGGTTTTAACCGATTACCGATCAGGGTGTAGCCCTTGAGCTCCGCGAGAGACAACTTGACGGTTCCAAGAATAATGAACCACTATCCGAACGAAACCATCATAACTCATCCCGTACACTTTTTATCTTGATAACTCCGCCATAATTTTCATTTAGATTATTTACCGTGATTTGTTTGGTGTCTAGGGAGACAACGTACAAAAAAAATGTCACTCTTCGGGTCATTAAAGCAGTTTGTCTCGGAAAAAACAAACTTTCTCACTACAATACGATTTATGGACTAAATATACTCTAATGATGCTACACGTGGCACCACATATCAACAAATGTCAACAAGTCAACCTCATTCAGATCAACCGCAGGTGAAACACAAGTCACAAAAATTTTCAAGCGTTTATTTTCTAACAAAGATGTTGGTATACCTGGAAGACTGGCGGTGTATATATCTGGTGTCTTAAATTAGAGATAAAAGATCTATTTTGATTTGCAAATTAAGCGGTAAAGTTCCCTTGAAAGAGGGAATCCGTCTCGTTTCTGGTAAAATACCGGGTGACTCTTTTTAAAATATATAAATATTTATTAAATTGTCTCCTCCATTTAAAACTAATCAAGAAGTAGCGGGTTAAGAGACCGGGAGTCGTCGACAAAAAAAAGTTCTCCTAAATAGATTCGTTTTCCACTTGTCTTTTTTATTCTTCGTTTTTTATATGGAATTTAAGTGGTCCCAATTAGAATATACTGGGTTGGATGTAAATGCAGGAAAAGCCGACTTTTTGATGCCGAGGACGAGCTCGTAGGGGAGCGGATACGGCCAATCTTACTAGATCCTTAAAGAGGCGCCAGGAAACTGACAATCTTTTCGAAATAAAAGCAAAATAAACAATAATTTGTCACGGAATATTAAATTGTTAATAAATAACCTCAAAACTCTAACCTAACTAGTTGCTAAAAGTGCACAACAGATAGCAGTGCAATCAAATGATAGAATCAAGAAATCTCTTGCAAACGTGAAAATGGTAAAATACGAAAACAATTTGTTTCTCATACTGGCATCTTTTATGACCTTTATACTTTTGATTTAAGTACACTATCAGTAATAAAAAAATAATTTGAAATTTTCGAAGCATTTTTCGCTTACTAATCGATTAGAAATTGATTAAAATGGGTGTATTAGCAATCGGATTTTAAATAAAAATATTTATGATGCAATTTATAACATAAAATGAAAGCTTAGACTACTAAAAATTGGTGAAAGGATATTTAAAAAGCAATATTCGAGGATCCGTTAAAAATAGTTTTATCCTGATTTTCAATTACTAGCTTGTTTTACTATTAGGACAATGGAATATTAAGTGGGTTCTAGGACCGGTAACTTCCTCTCGAGATTCTAATCATAATTGCAGGTGTACGAGAGATGTCCATTCACAATTCTTGATTCATCCCGGACCCTCTGATTCAACAGGAAGAATAAGTCATAAATTGACTAACGTCGATATTGTAAAGATTAGAAAAGGATTCGGACATGACCTATCTCAAAAAGACATTGAGAAAGTTGAGGAAGGAATCGTCAACCGTTGATATATGAGCGTAATCGAATGACAAGATGAGTGACATTAACCGGGACATGCGGGTGTTCTACAAGACTGGCGAGCCTATTGCTTACCTAGAATGGTCACAAACAAGCCAATTACCTATCAGCATACAGGCTTTCGTGAATGAAGCACGTACAAATTGTGAACCTCCTCAAGTAAAAAAGGGTGATGTCATAGCGGTGATTATTCCTAACGGCCAGCAACATCCATTATCTCCAGGACATAGTTTTGAATAAAGGCGTCACGAATTGGAGAAAATGCATCTTTATATGGGCAATTTGGTCTAGTTGAAATCGGTCTCATGTTTTTAAAATGGGTAATCATCCAGCAAACCAAAAATTCATTACAGTCCATCCTGTCGTAACATACGTATCTGTGATGACCCCATGAAGAACCCATTCTTAACCTGTATCCTAACATTTTGCCAGCCCAGTTATCAACAACTAATCAGTGAATTTCTATACCAAAATTTGTATCACTTAGATGTGGCATCACTATCGAATAAATGACTTAAAAATTAATTCTTTGAGGTTGAAACTTACGATTTTCATAAAAACAAAGGCCCTTTGATGTCCTCCTTTGATTCTCCCAGCATCTGGACCTGAAAAAAAAAAGATTATAAAGCGCCATGAGATATTTTAGAACAAACGACCTTTTAGATCCAAAGTGGGTGTCAATTTTTTTCCGATAGGGGGGTGTGAAATAGAGGTGAGAAAATACCACGTTGTCAAAAACCTCAAAACTTTATCACCGAAGATAAGTGATAATTTAAAGGAAACAAAAAAAGAGGAATTTTTAAAAGGCGAGGGCCCTTTTTAACTTGCGGAGAGAGAGCAATCAACCGTTCATAAAGTTTGAAGTGTACTGACAGTAGAGGCGAGAGAAGTCTGTAATTTACAAGTTACAAGTGTTGCCCACCCGCCGCCCGCGACGTCTTTGGCCCCCTTAAACCCGCGTCCACGATTTAAGAGTGGATATTTTTAGGACCGACACCTTTTTAGGTTTATTTATACAGTAATTTGAGTTAAATTATCGCACGTTTCGACAGGATCACTTACAACAAGTTTAGCCTTTAAAAGGATCATATTTCTCATTTACAGATTGTGCTTCTGAGCCGTTTGCTTCTCCATGAAAATTGGGGACCACTTTTATGTGAAAAAAGAACTCCCCACCATTTTAGAACATCTTGAATGATCATTTGATACGGTACAAACGTTGGGATTAGATCCTTATGGGTTTCTTGTTCGCCTTAATTATAGAGTTGGAACGTCAAATATCTTATCTCCAGAAAGGTGCTAACACGAGGAAGCGCGGCCTTTCATCATCTTCTCGAATTCGGACGTTTAACTGTCAGCCTGTCTGGCTAATCGACGAACAAAAAAATATGACTCTAAGGCATTTTACGGTTTATCAACATCAAGATACAAAATCCTTATCCGATATGAACAAGAAATAAGTTTCCATTAAAAGTGCAAAAAACAGGCTCTAGAAAATAGAGTTTAGTGATTGAGAATACTTACAGATCATAATGGCGTCCATATTCCATGTAGACCATTCTTGAAACGTCACACATCACATTTTTCTACTACACATCGTCACAAATGCACCTAAAAAAAGAAATTTTTTTATTATCTGAAATCTTTTCAAAACAGTTTCTTATTCCCATATACGTCTCAAGGAATATTAAAGCTTTTTTTATAAGCAGTCTCCCGGCGGATAAAGCCTTATCCGATCCAGGGATCAGATTGTCTCAAGGAGTAAAAATTGAAAGAAAAAAAGTTTTGAGCTAAATGAATATAATGCTTATACCTACTAATAAGGGAGATAATTATACGCCCCTGATTGAGGGTTATTATTCAACTTGGGGCAATTATGTTTTGGTAAATGACCAGGCTCTATATTATGGTCATAGGGACTGTTATTATGGGACGCAAGCCTTCAGGCTCTTTATTTCAACTTCTCTTTTTAATATCCTTAATCTTTTATAATTTAATATAAACGCAAAATTTTTGGGAGGAGTCTGTATTAAAATTAATATCGGGGACAAAAGTTAAGGATGTCCTAACTGTTGCACGAGCTTGAAGAGTTCTTACATTATTCACAAGTTGACATATCACGAGTTCCTTCGCCCGTTAACTCTTTTGCCTACATTCGATTATTGGGCTTCAATAAAAATATAACAATGGAGACGGAAAATTGGAACAATGACTTCGTTTCTGGCGTTATTTTCGGTTCTGTTTACTAAAAGAATACAATAAGTTCTATGGGTAAGGCACGAGATGTGAAATATATTCTAGGCCGACCCGGATCATAGTTCTCGCTCTTCTTGCATAAACATATCCGGAGAAAGCGACTCGAAAATGAGAGAGCGAAAATCTTTTAAAAATGGTGTTGGGCCAAAGTGACAAAATCTCATCGACGACATTTTCTTTCGAAATCATCTAGAAAATGTTATTTTAAAATTCATTTAAATGTAAACAATTGGGGTTCATTTCTAGGACTTCTGCATAATTTCACTGCATTGCTCTTCGATTACCGGATCAATCATTTGGTGGTTGAAAAGATTTCTGTAAAGCCCATAATTTCGAGTAAGTTCTATTTATGGGATTCCTCCTCTATATAGCACTTCTGACTGTTTTCGATTTTAACTTGAGATCAATTTAGGCTTGAAAATACCTTCTTTTTTGTAATCGTTTTTTTTAAATTACTTATTTTTAAAATCCAAATGCTGATTACATAAAAAGCATTGACGTCAAAAGAATCGAAAAATACAAATGTTACCTAATAACAGTGATCATAAGGGTGAAGCTGACACTTGGCTATAAACGTCCGAATGTAAATCCTCTACTCCTGTCTACACCGTAATTATAGTTAAAGTCGACGGAATAATTAATAATTGGAGTCGATTAATCCAAAGACCGGTAGCTCTTTTTTTGCCTTCACGACTTAAGTGTTTCGCGCAACGCCTCATTTGTTCCCTATCAAACTGACAAATTGATTTTATTTATAATAATCCATTTTAGTTTTTTTTACAAGAAATTTTTTTTAGAAATGATATAAAAAAAAAGACTTGAAAACATCAAAAAATGATTAGTGAAGTTTTGGCGGTTTTTGATATTTTGACATTTCGTTTTTCTCAATTTGAATAAGTTTTCTTTTATACATTTATTTCTGAAAGAAAACCGGGTCCTGAGCAAAGAGCGGATGCAACGGTTAACTTGATTTTCCCAAAATGGATGTCCGTTTGGGCGGACGGGACTGCGGAGCCCACTCAAAACAACATTGCCCAACCCTCGCTCGACTTTCTGACTCATCATCTTCAATTCTTGAATCGCAACATAGGATTTAAAGAAACAAAAAAGATAAATCTTGTAATCCAATCAAAATTTTCCAATACGTCACGGGTACTAATGAAATAATTATAGTGTTTAAAACCCTCCAACCCCTTTTTGTACGTAGGGTTTATTAAAATCCATTTAGGAATAATCTAAGGGGGAGGTCATTAGTGCGGCAACATGTGTGGCAGGTTGGGAACTAAAAAATTTTTTTATTCAATACAACCCTAAGCTGACGATCTTCCCATGAAGATCTTACCCTTCAATTATCAAACATTCATTATAATACTTTACCTATTAATCTTGTAGATCAAGATATCAAAAAAGGGCTGTCATATTTTAAAATTGGCCAAATCCATTAAAATATTTGTGTCCCCAAAAATTTTATCACGAAATGAAGTGGTTTTTGAGACATTTCCACCCTTCTTTCCCCCTAAGAAGTTGATTTTTTGTCCTTTTTATTGACACTTTAGGATTTAGGATTTTTACCCTTTGACATATTGGTTTAAGGTCTGCGTGGGTACTTTTTCTTTTCATGGAGGATTTTTATCTTTTTGCACTTTTTAACGAAGATAAGGAAGAAACTATGCAAAATTATCACATTTCCAGTCGGAATTCGATCCCAGTATAGGTAGGTATCCTAAGATTACGACCCTTTGACATCTTTAAAGGATGATGACTCTAGGAAAATCGACTTAGACCGTTGCACATAGGCTGTGACTTTTTCAAGGTGCACTTAGAACATTTGACACAATTTATGACCATTATTTGACGGAAATAATAAATTTCTATTCGGACTTAGTCCCTAATTGAAGACGTCTTCTTGATGAGTTTAGTTGTCTCCAAAGTAGTATATTGTCAGGTCTTTTCCGGTGAAATTTCATAATAGAGCGGCGCCAAGTTTTGAGCCCCTGGGGTCCTCCCTATTCGGTCTCGGGAGCTACCGACCCACGCGTTCCTAATAACTATCATCACAAGGGGGTCCTTCACATCAATTAAACCCGTTTGATTACAAGTCGAATGATCCCACGTGCGTATAAAAATTGGAAAGATTCGAATGGATAAAGCGGCGACTTCCATTACGGGGTTGTGGATCCGCATCCCTGTCCGTCCCACGTGCCCCGTAAGACCTAAACGGTGAAAATGATCTATCGGGCCAGATTATTTTCCTCCTTTTTGATAGCTTCCATCTTCGGTCTAAATTGTCGCTAATCTTCTTTTTAAAACCCTCAGGGTTTCCATTACTTTTTTTTAAACCGTAAATTTAAAGCCATAAATTATACCTTCTGTTTGTTTTTTTGAAGAAATACATTTTTAATTTGGCATTTCATTAACTTTTTAAAAAGGACCTAAGTAATTAAGCTTTTTTTTTTTCAACCACAATAAATTTTTAAAGTCATAAATCATAATTCAATAGGCCTAAATATGTATTTAAATCTTTTCATCCTTAAAAAAAGAAAGATGCTGCCAGTAAACAATTAGGTATAATAAATATGCATTGAAGTTGAAGGTTTTCGTAAGAACCAAATGTGATAAATACCGGAAGTAAATGGTCCTTTTCAAAGGATCGGAAAGTCAAATGAGAAGTCGAAAAGCGAAGGAAAGAGTGAGGAAGATGTGGGACTGCACTCTAACGACGTTGGAAGTAAACGTCAACGGGCCCCCCTTCCGACCCCCACCCCCCTCCATCCTTTCCACCTAGGACACGAGAAACGAGAGACGATCGTGAATGAAAACGGTTTGTGAATGGGAAGGTCCTGGCCCGCTCATTCATGGCGAAAAAGCGTGGAGGCGGCTCCCCAAGTTCTAGGTCAAACCGGAGGCGGCACCGCTACGATCGATAAACCAAGGTCATCAAATTAAAGGGGAACCGCTTACCCAAAAATAATCCCCCTTTACTTTTCACCAAAATATTTAATTTTTTAAATATGCTAATCCTCTTTACTGTCAGAAGTGGCCGAACGTCTTTCACAAAGAAGGCACTGCCCATGCCTCCCTCACCTGAGTTATTTAGGATATCTTATCTTGGAAATGAATGATTATGGCGAAAAATTAGGTAACTTTCAATTGACGTCATTAAAGCACCTGGCTTTTACATCACAATTAAGTAGGTAGACAAAACGTGGAAAGCTTAACGTATTAATAGCTTTTGGGGTTTGCCTAATGACGTAAGACGTTCATTTTGGAGTATGCTTTTCCAGGAAGCACGATTTCAAATTTAATTATGTGTTTACTCCTACATCAACATCAAAGCCCCTGTTGTCGAGATATCAACAATTAGATAAGGAAATAATTTAACACAAAATTTGACAATACAAAATCATTTGCATACTCACACTAAAGAACCATTTGTACCAACTTGTCTCTTTTTATCCGTGTTTGGTGAACTGAGACCCGCTAATCCAAATTTCTACCTGAGGAGGTGAATTGAGACCCGGGCGTTGTTGACAAACAACGAATTGAGACCCAGCGGTCATTTTTTCGTTATCTTGTTAAGATGGAATCCATGAAAAGCGAGCGTGGAGCTCTTCCGCAGTCTTTGCGATGCATGCAGAAAACAGGGCCTCATTTTATCACCTAAAACTGTATGAACGGGCGATTCATACAGCAGTTGCTGCCACTTGGCCTAGTGCGCATATTGCTGGTTGCCGCTTTCACCTTGGCCAAAGCCTTGGAGATGATTGAGGGCCGTGTTTGGACTCTCATTTCTAGAACCCAATGAAGTGGAGGACTGCTTTGTGTTCGACTTGCTCCTAATAATGCCAGACGATATTGCCGTTTTCTTCGACTACGTGCGTGATAACTAAGTCCTATCCAACTCCGAGTTTCCCCCTTCAATGTGGGCTAAATTCGACTCCTCAACCCGCAGAACAACCTGTGAGGGATTTCACTCCAAATTTAATCGAATGATTCTTCACAGTCATCCCAGCATACATATTCTCTTCAAGTGTTTCCATTATCAAGAGTGATTTCGTTGACTATGAAGGGGTCGACTACCTGACCGGACCCGGGTCTCAATTCACCCCCCAGGATTTAGGGTCGGGTCTCAGTTGGTCTACTGGGTCTCAATTCACCGGTCACCCTTTTTATCAATTCTTATGAAAGAAAACGAAGGTTCCTACTCGGGACTATTGCATTTTTTTAACCTGGTGAGTCAACACATAAACACAAGGGTTACAAACTTTAAAGGCCTTTTGAGAGCTAGAAACCCTAACAACAGCAAATTGGCAACGAAGAACTGTTATCGATGTATCAGAGTCCCAATAGATCTTCAAAGTACATAGGAGAGCCACAGGCACATGGATGAATGACCCACTCGAGGTATATTGTGTGAAGAGGCATTGCAAATTGCCGTACCTATCTTATTATTCATATGAGTTAAATTATCCTATATTGAGTTATCTATATGTACCTATATTCGCCTAGAATGATTAATTCGTCATATTATTGTAAATTCAATCAAAAAGTTCAATGAGGTAGTAAATTCGAGCAAATGGTGGAAATAGGTTGATCGATATTCGACCAACTTTCTGAAAAGTGAAACAATTGGGGGTTAATATTGGTTTCTAAGAAGAAGACTTCTTCTTCAAATGAACATCGCATTGAAATAAACCAATCAAATGGCGTAGGTATCGATTTATCTAAAGTACAATTTCTCCCCTTGTGTTGACAATGCAAAGATTGTTTATATTTGGCATCTTCTAATATATTTTCAAGACTCCAATTTGCTTAAAATTAAGGCTCAAGTTATTTTTGTTGATGGTCAAAGTGGGTTGAAAATGTGCACCTATTATAGGCTCTTGGTAAAATTTGTGCTCCTGATATTCGGATGTAGTCTGGGATTGCGCACATGTCTCGGATGGAACCGAGCGAGCGCGGAACACGGCGCGAACGCATTGAAGTCCACGTTCCTTGAACTGGCACGAACCCCAGTCTTTGAACAATTCCGAGAGGAAAAAATCGATTTTTTTTTCTCCGTCTACACAAAGACCGCATTTACATAATGAGATATAAAAAAATTTTTGAAGTCGTAAAGTTGATTACAAAGTAGGCTTTTACGGACTTGAGGGACGCAAAGCAAATATGTATTTAAGAGAAAAAGATTAAAAGTTTATTAGCATTATGACAAGGGTATAATGCATTTTGACCATTAAAGTGAATAAAATGGAACCCAACATGCTCTCTGAATTACTTTTATCTTATTTTCCATTCGAAGAACATATAAAATTTCTTGTTGTAAAACCTCGAACAACATTTTTTATGCAGTCTAGGTTTCGATAAAAATATAAATTTCAGAAAACTTGAAACACCTTGATCAAATTGAAAGGTAAAAATGTTGATATGATAGGGGCTGAAAAAGTGTTTTTGATACCTAAAGTGTATGTAAAAGATTGAACATGTTTGACCTTTTCGTCCGAGTTGAAGACCTCGATGGTGATGATGACGAATGGGGCCGGACCTTTTGATAAAGTGCCTTGGGAGAATCCCGGAATGCTTTTTTCAACTCCGAATGGAAAAAGATGATGTTATTGAATTATGATTAGGTTTATTAATGATCCTTAAAGCTCATGTTTGCGATGTCCTACCCCAACGATTTCCATTCCATCAATCTTCGCGATCCCGAAAATCCCTCTGACGTTTTATTTTTTTCCACAGAACAAAAGGGCTCCTTAATTTAAAACGGAAGAAATCAAGCGGACTTGTCCTCTTCGCTCCATAAATCTCTCGATGCGTGGGTCAAAATCATCAGTCTTTGAATCGAAAAGGAAAAAAATTGTCCGTGTCAATCGCCTTTGATTAGAAACTTTCATTCAGCTCCGTGGGCTTTTCATTGAGAAATTCGGTTTCTCTCAATATTTTAATTCTTCTTTGTCTATTTCTTCAATAATGTATTCATAAAGAATCAAATTGATATTGAGAAATCGAAAGGGACCAAACGAGTCCCTGCTGCTACGAAAACATTTTTTTTAAGAATCTCCATATGCAAATTACCGAATGTAACTTAATCAAAATTTTATTATCATCAATTATAGGTAGGGTATGTTGCCCTAGTCGACAAACTCAAAGAATGATTTCAAAGAACCTTAGAGTGAAATAATCTTCAAAACTTTGAATTCAATCTGTTGGTAATCCGTTTTTTACTTCATGGATCGAAAGGTTTTGTGAAGTTTGATTTTGCTTGAAATTGAACTTTTCGTTTATGTATTTGCTTTCCTTATTTAGGTAGTCAAATCCTGAATTCATTAACTCCTGCGCCAATGAAATATCTCCGGACCACCTTTTCCTTGTTTCCCGTTGAATTTTTCACGTCTTATACCCAAATCCGCCGAAATAGTTGAATTTGAATATCTCATGTTACGGTAAAAACGGGTTCTGTTGCGGAAAAAAGAAGCTGCGGATCCTCACCACATTGTTCTTTAAAATAAATGGGAAGTCGAATGACGCAAAGTGGTTTTGTGAAAGGTGAGAAGCTTCGCCGTTCCGGTGAATCGGTTAAATACCTCAATAAGCTTCCAACCGGCGATTTGTCTACTTCAGAACGCGCTCGTTCCCCCTCGAGCCGAATCATCATCCTCCCATATTTCAAACTCATCGTCTATTCAGAAACCGGTCGAAAAATTTTACGTTTCGGGCCTTTTATAAGCTCATTGTTTCCTGGACATTGCCCAACGATATAAAGAAAAAGAGAATTTGAACTTTTTGAAGACGTTGCTCAATTTGGTGTCGCGTCGTCGTCATTTAAGTTGAAACAAGAGAAAGCGTTCGATCTGACGCAACACGGGGATTGTCCGCGTATATTACAGCATTTACGCCTCAAAAATCGACAAAAGCTCTTTGCGGAAAGTCCGTAACAGATTTACTTTATGTCTCCGTGAATATTCATTGTAAACTGGATATCGCGTTTCGTGGATCCGGTATCTGCGGATGTCAGAATCGTTGTCTTCGCCTCAGTCGAGTTTATTGCGCCGCGCCGTCCACCTGTGTATCGGCCAGATGATCTCGAGGGTCAAGAATGTCTTACAAGAATAAAGGTTACATCGGCACCTATTTGATCCACCGAGCCGAGACAAAAGCGTCGACTTCGTGTACCTCAACCGATGGATGTACACTTAATGGTCATTAATTTAAAAGATGTTATGAATGAAAAAATGAAATCATTAATCATATGAGTACTCGTCGTTGAAAGACCTCTCTTCGAGTCTCATAGTTGGCCCTATTAACATAAGAAGCACCAGACAAGATTTCCTCTTTACAACTCCCAGTGCTCGTGAGTTCAAGATTAAAAGTCTTTTGTCAACGAGTATTAGCTACCTGTAACTACTTCGTAAAACCCTGTATCTTACTTTATCAACAAAAATCGTTTCAGAAATCAAATTCCTATAATTGCTGCATGCACCAATAGCATTTAATAACTGTAGAAGCGTTTTAAAAATGTTTTGTTTAAGGCGGAGACGACCATTATTTTTGTTTGTTTCTGAGTCAATAGATCGCAGCACATTCGGTCCCAAAAGTTTTTTCCTCGTTTTGGGCACTAAAAATGGTCCGAACTTTTCCTGGATAAGGTCCTTTAAACTGCTCTGTAGACTGGACTAAATTAAATGTGTTTATTTTTTATTAGCAAAAATTTTTCCTTATTTTTCAATGCATCCTGCATATTACAAATTTTATTGACTTGAAGCCTACCTAATGACAGTGTGTTAACCTGTCATCTGCGTATCTTGATTTACGACCCCAGACGCTCCCCACTCCCCGCACCGTCTAAATCTTGTGACAGCGATTACGACGCCGTTTTTTAACCGATTTTGAAATTATTAACAGATTTGAAAACAGCTCGTCGTACCCTACAAAACGTGTACCTGGTTTTTTTTGAAAAAAAGTTTTCCCGGAAAATTCGTTTCCCGATTTTCCGGAAGAAATTTTTTTTTCAGAAAAAGTGCTCTCAGATCAGTCTAGAGTTTTCCGAATCAAAGAGAATGCGCTTTTCAGAAAAAAAAATCGGACCATTTTTAGTGCCAAAAACGAGGAAAAAACGTTTTGACATCTTCCCTCTCTCTCGCACACTTGGTAGAATTTAATTGTCGGATCCGCCTTAATAGTCAATTTGGGACGGTAATAATTTCTCGGCTGGGACGTCAAAATTGTCAACCAGTAGCTGTTTTTTATACATCCGATAGCTGTTAAATAATAAATTTCGATTACGAACCGGTCCTCGACACGGTTAGGGTAGTCACATCAATAATATCCCTTATTGGACACGCTCGAAACCGTCTTTTCAGGGTAAACTGACAATAAAATAGAAAATTCATTCACGATTCGACAAAAGGCTTTCGTGGTAGCTTGAATAAACAGAAGTGGGGAAGAGTGGGCTTTTTGTGACGGCGTACATAAAATCTTGCGATAAATCTTCGGAGTTCGATTTGTAATCGTGTAATGCGTGACGTAAAGCCGTCCCATTAGCAATATGGGTACGTATGTCGTCAAAATTATGCGTGTCAGTTCTGTCAGAGTAGTTAAAAGTAGCTTTTTTTTTTATGGATCTCATGAGGGGGAGAAGGTGGGCGTCCATTTACATAAGGCACATTGCCTTCTCTGAAATCACTTTTTTATTTAGCTTTAACAGGATACATTCACACTTCTTATTTCCATTTCTGTTCGGTTTGTATTCAAATTTAAGCCCTAAGGAAAGTGGTAATCATTAAAAAAACAGTCAAAACAAGAATACACAAAGAAAAGAGCAAAAAGTCCAATAAGCGTTTGCTTAGCTCCAACAAACAAAGGTCCCAAGTGATCAGTGAGGATCAGTGAGTCACTCCATAGTTGATAGTTCACTACATATTATTTTCGCGATTTTTGAAAAAGCCTCAATTTACCTTAAGGGGGATCCGACATCAAAATTCTACCAAGTGTGCGAGAGAGAGGGAAGATGCCCAAAAGTAGTTTCCTCGTTTTGGGCAACTAAATATGGTCGGAAATTTTTTTTTGAAAAGCGCGTTCTCATTCTTTTGGAAAACTACGTACTGTTTAGGAGGCATTTTTTCCGGAAAAATTTTCCTCGGGAAAATAGAAAATCCAATTTTCCACCAAAACAGAAATTTTGAAAAAACAGGTAGTCATCTTGTAGGTTTTGACGAGCTGATTTCAAATATGCTAATATTAAGAAGATCGGATGAATAGATTCGTCGGTACGAGATTTTTAAGGATTAGATGGTGCGGGGAAGGGGAGTTATATTATGGGGAAGTAAAGATGACACATCACTCTTACTCCTTCAAGGTCATCGAACTTTTCAAACGGCTTAATTTTTTTCTCTCTATTGTGAGATTGTTAGGTAGATTTTTTTTTCCATTTCATAATATTTAGTCAAAACCACAAAAGACTCATGATTTTTTTTCCCAATATTCCCCAAAAATTTAGTTTTTCTTTTCTTTCTGAACATATTTTAAGGCTGTTTTTCACCTAAAACCTTAAAATCGACATTTTAAAAGCCAAATTATCGTCCAAAAACCTCAAAATCAACATTTGTAAAGCCCAATTTTCGTCCAATAACCTCAAAATCAAAGTTTAAAGAGCCTTTTTTCGTACAAAATCTCAAAATCAAGGTTTTAAGAGCCAAATTTTCGACAAAAACCTCAATATCAACATTTGTAATGCCCAATTTTTGTCCAAAATCCTCAAAATCAAAGTTTTAAGAGCTATATTTTCGTCAAAAAACTCAAAATCGACAATTGTAAATTCGCGTTCGTAGATTTCAGAAAATTTTATAAAAACAAAAGTAAGATTATTAAGTTTGCTACAAATTTGATCTACTAAGATTTTTTGTAGGACCAAACGTTTCTGATCTACGAGGCGACAAAAACGCTGGATTTTCGATTTTTACCGATGAGAAAGTCAGATTTTAGAAAAGTCAGTCTGCAAAGGATAAAAATTTAAAATTACAGAATGATAACATTGTAGAAAATAAAGCAGGCAAATGGTTTCTTGAAATAAAAACCGGTTTGAAGAATCCTGACCTTGACAAAGGGAAAATTTATCTTTTCTCCCCGCCCCCCTCATTGAACTCCCCGGAACCCCGCAGCATCTAAGCCTTAAAAATCTCGTACCGACTAATCTATCCATCCAATCGTCTTAATATTAGCATATTTGGAATCAGCTCGTCAAAACCTACAAGATGACTACCTGTTTTTTTAAAAAAAAGTTTTGTTGGAAAATTGCATTTTCTATTTTTCCGAGGAAAACTTTTTCGGGAAAACTGCTTTCTAAACAGTACGTAGTTTTCCGAAAGAATGAGAACGCTCTTTTCAAAAAACTTTTCCGACCATTTTTAGTGCCCAAAACGAGGAAACTAATTTTGGGGGTGATAGTGCTGCGATCTCTTGAATGAGAAACAAACAATTCTGATGGGAGAATCCCCCTTAAGTTTATGGGTTTTAGAAAAAACAGCTAGTCTTAGCAAGTCGAAACTATACTCATTTACAGAGGAAAATTTCGATATTCCTAATGGTTTAGAAGTGCTATGCTATCTTAATTGAATGAATGATTGTGCACCAAAATAGAATTTTATTCTGCTATAACTACATGTTTATTTTTTTATTGGAATGAGTGACCCGGGCGCTGTTGCCTCCAGGAAAGATGCCACTCGGTTTCCATAGCTCACGGGTGAGATCTGACTCAGGTTAAACACTTTCAAAAACAATTACACTCCGATTATCATCTCCTTTGGTGTCAGAGTCTAAATTGAATCTTAAAAGCCCTTAGGCAGGAACACATCAAGAACTTTTTCCCCTATGGTTTATTTATTCAAACTTCGTTCTATTTACTAGGATTAGGGCTGAGGGTCAGCCTGAAAACCCCAGTCAAGAGGGCTTTTATAATATCGAATGCGATAAAAACGACTCGGAAATGAAAAGATGCATGATGGATCACTCTTTTAAATTTAAACATGAGTAGCTGGTAGCTAAGATTTTTTTTTCACCTTCAAAAGTTAACTGAAGACAGAAGAATAAATTCTTCTTCGACTCCTACGCCAAAACATTTTGTCCCAACTCCCTTCTATTAAATCACCTTTGACTCTTACTCGTAGCTATAAATCACGGCTACCAACTTAAAAACTACCGCAAAAAAGTTTCCTTGTACATTTTTTACCGTCTTGACGTTCATATTTTAACAATGACTCCATCTTTTTGAAAATAAACGACTAAAATGTCATCGAGAAAGGAAATTACGGCGTCATTGATTGCAATGGATTTATTAACGTCGGATGTATGTAAAAAGGGGAAAACGTTGGATTTTATATACATAGTTACTAAATAACGAATGATTCTCATGGTAGGTACTTATAATGTTTGGAGGAGAGATAAAAATAAAAAATAAAAAAGTATTGGTCCTGGAGCTTGCCCAGAGACACGAACTTTCTCAAAGGTCTACAGATTTCGGGGGATCCATAAATTTCACCCAAACACATTATAATTATTTAATTAGTTAATTAATTAATTTATAGAAAAAAAATTTTTTTCAGTCATAACTTGAATTTGGTGATAATTTTATGAAAATGGGAAAATTAAGTTAATTAGTCATAATTACCTAATTACATAATTAATTACCTAATTAGTTAATGAAATTTAATCGGGATCACGTGAAGATTATTTGGTTAAAATTTGGTGAAGATCGGACCGGTAGAAAGCCCGTAGCACATTTTTGCAAACTTTAGACAGACATATCTCCGCCATTTTGTCGAATATCAAAAATCGCTCTCGTCACTTTCAAGATAACCACGAAAGGAAGATTGTGTGAAAATTTCGTGAAAATCGGTTGAAAATTGTGGTCGTGAAGTGTTCCGGAAAAAAAGGCGACGGACGGACGGCCGGCACCACAGACAAAGTCATGTCCGACAAAGATCAAAAGTCAGTTTGGCCCTAGGGGGTCTGGAAGACCCTTCCCCAAAAACCCGAATCCGACGGTATTACAATAACTTCTCTTTGAGAAAGTTAAAATTGTTTTCAAGCCATTTTTCCTTATTTTCCATCTTTAGTACAGCCACATTCCATTTTCAGCAATTTCGCATGTCTGAGAAAGATTAATAATGTTCATGCTCATTTTTTAACTGAAAAGAAATGTTTAGGTACAATTTTACATCACCATTTAACCATGAGCATAGTTTGGGAGTCCCTTACTGACTTTCGATCCGATTTCCTGAGCAAAGGAGGCTATTGTGGTCGGTCTCAAAGAGGGTTAGGCTTTTTAAAAATAGATCCTAACATCAGATGTCTTCTTTGAACGCTAATTTGAAATCAAAAGGGGGGAAAAAATCATGGCGGAATGAAAGAGAAAATACAGGCCACGCCTTTTTCCGACCGCATTTCCGTTCCTCCGTCCAATCGGAACCGGCGAAAAGTGAAACTCGAAGAGGGTTCCGAAGGTGGAGGGTGAAATTCAAAAATGGCATGTAAACGTCCATGCAACGAAAATGGCTCAGCCCAAAAACACGATAAAAACATCATCATTTGTAAAGTGCAGGCTTTCCAGTGTTGACAGTTTTTTTTTATTGTCACTACTTCAGGACTACAGGATCATACATTTTCTTTATATTTAGTTCACCTAATAAGTTCTTTTGACGAGACCATTTCTAGGAGCTGACAATTAGAAATTATTACATATTTTAGAAAACCAATCCACTTATAAGGTCTTCAGTATCAAAATGATAATGTCTGATCAAGTCAATTTGTTACTAGGGAGCTTTAAAAAAAATGAGGATTTTCTTGTCTTATAGCACATTATCTAGTGTTTTTAGAACCAGAAATTTCTATAATTAAGATGCTCCACAGACAATTTTCAGACTGTCTCCTATACAGTAATTGTTGAGCAGGTGTGTCGAAAGCAAAATGTTTATAAATTTTTGTGTTTTTTAAACCAATTTATTTGCGAGAAGAAAAACTCGCAAAAATTTACCAAAAAGGCTTCGCTCTAAAATTTCCCGATCTGAAAACACTGGAAGGTGTGAAGAAGATCGATTTGTACGAACCAATCTATTTGGCAACACTGAATGTTTGAAGTAGCCCATTTAGCCACTAATTGTCAAAGCTGGCAATTGATAAAATTGAAGATAACTCAATTAAGGTAAATCGCCCAATTTCAACAATTTAATAAAAGAAATACATACTTGTTTAATCTCATATAAAACTCATTTAATTTATAACTTTTGGCAAAAAGCATAGAATAACAATCAAGAGGTGTGTTTATTCTATGCTAAAAGGTATCGTGTTTTTAGGCTAAATATGTCTGTACTGAGAATTTGTCACCTTCAAGGAGTTTTCCTTCAAGTAGAGAAGAAATCAAATTACCTACAGCCTTTGACTCGGAAAATAAGTATAGAGTCAAATTAAATCCCCTTTCTTGATTTTTGATTGATTTTTCTATTTTTATCAAATCTTATGAAAATGAAGGACCATTAAATTTTTTTACCAGGTGATTCAACATGCTATTAAATAGGCTCCATGGAGCTCAATGAGTCAACGCTTAACACAAAACATGAGAGATTTAGATGAGGTTAAATCTCAGACCTCACCACCCGAGTTGGGACCAAACGAGGGGGCTTTAAAGACCGTTTTTAGAGCAACAAACAGTAAGAAACAAAAAATCCGCTAAAACACTCTGGCAACGAAGAGGTGGGAAATTGGAATAGATAAAAGAGGACAAAATCTGTAAAGCTAAATCGTCCATCAATCTGCACAAACCGTATTATTAACTTGTAGGCCATTTAAAAAATCACAAGGTCTTAAGTTCGCGCACCCCGGATTTTCTTTAAAAAAACAACCATTATACCAGAATCCTACGCAGTATTTACGTTTTCCTGCGTCGCCTACGAGATACTTTAATTACAAATTAAATCCTTACCCACCTTAAAGGTGCTACTAACGCAAATTTAATAACACCGAGTATCCATCCATTTCCGTGGCGAAATTACGTTAACAACTCACTCGAGAGGGGATTTAATTACCGCTTTTGTTTGTCCTGAAATTCAAGGCGTATATGTTAATGACGGAGTTGACATATTTTATTAGCATATCCGCTCTGTTTACAAGTAATATGGCCGTTTTTTTCTTCTCCTAAGGCGATTAGCGCGTTTAATCAATTGTGAGCGAAGAAGAGGAAGTTGATCGTTTTGGCAGATGTCTTGTCAATTTAGAATGCGTCTCAATTAAATCTGGCGTAAGTAGGCTCTTAGCTCTTGTGGTGTCAGTTAAAAATAAATACTTTCTGGAACTCAAAGACTAAGGAATTTAAAAAAAAAATTGCGCTCAAACGTCCCACGCATTTTTATGAGACATTAGTGGTAGTTTGCCAACGTATCAAGATCGTGAACCGTTTCACTTAAATGTAGGACTCCCATTGTTATGAGACACAAGAAAACGAAAAGGATAAAAAGAAGAAGGAAAAAAAATTGTATTCATCTATTGTTCGACACCTATAAATATGCAAATAATAAACTCATATTGCCCGAATGTAAATTCCCTGTTTAACATTTTAGATTTGCACAATCCGCGAGATAGAATGCGATGAAATTGAGAGACGTTAAAAATATCGTTTTACCTTGAATTGTTTCCGATGTAATCGCTTTTTGTTTTGGGGATTCGAGAAAAATAGCGGCGACATAAGCGTCGCGTCGTTGAAGACTGGCTCTGGGTAAAAGGTTGGGATCCGTGGCTGCCCACTTGTTCTGCTCTCGACCCAATGAAGCCTTCGCATCAACCCCACGTGGGTAATACACGTAAGAAAAAAACGTTATTATTTAATAAGAGGTTGTTCACTTCAATAGGCCGCAACAAGTGAGTCCATTCTAGTATAAAGTCTTCCGATTACTCAAATTGCAAACCTTTAGTGCCAATTCTAACAATAACCTTGATGGAAATGTAAACAAAAAGGTGACTGAAAACATTTCCTTTTTGTTTAAAAATGCACTAATCATGAATTTCGATACTTCCTATAAGGATTTCGACACCCACTAGCTAGAAGGTACCGGTACCCATAATGCATTTCTATACCTCCTATACTCATCGTAAAGTTTGATATTTTCTTTGACACTTATTTGACACCACTAAAAAAGCGGTACGTATCACCGAGTTATGTATGTATAACTAAATACTGCTTGCTGTGACAGATAATGTCGAATTTCTAGGAGATAAAGAGTCTCCAAAGGAACATTTCGTTATATCAATTTTTTCCATCCCGCCAGGTTATTTTCAGTGATTATTTATCCATGTCATTAAACTTTATTAGTCTCCTTAGGTATTCGAGAGAAAAAGAGTCTTAAAAAATGTCTTAAACAGGCTATTAAGAATAAATAAAATGGGATTTTGAAAGGTAGGACCGGATGCGGGACTAGCACGAGCTAAAAACCAGTAGCGGACTTGTTTGTAAATTGGATCATTAGCGTGCCTCAGGCTCCTCGGGTGTTATTAATAAGCCGGGGTCCCACCTTTTCTAACGAGCAATCTCCAAATCTACTTTTAACAAGATATACCTGGATTTTCGACTTTTTCCGTGATTTACAGTCAACAGTCAGCTTTTGAAGTTAAAGAAACCAAATAAATGGGTAAAAATTATGATTAATAGAATAAAAATTATAATAAAAAAGAAATTAAAAGCCACTCCTAAAATACCGAGGCTTCACTCAATATCTCACTATGCTCGCGAGGCCGACAGACAAGTTGTCAAGATCCGTTTAGATAGCCAATACTAACCCCTTCTCTTTTCAAAATAACACGTTGTTAAAACTATCGATTTTTTAAATCTAACCACAACTCAATTAAGCGAAAAAGTGTTACACATCAACCTCTGAAAAGGAACGTCAAGCTTCCTGCGACATCAGAAGTGATGACGTAACCGGAAGGCTGAAACAAGAGAAGATCAAGATTTCAAGTGAAATCTCGTCATATTAAAATAGGCAAAAGAGTCCTTGGAAGTTTCATTCATAAGTTGTTTTTCACGGACATCAGCTGTTAGTCAACCGACTCCTACGCTTTTAGGTCCTTCTGGTTTATTATTTATAATTATTTTATAAATTAATACGATTTCCTTTAAGCGTTTACCTTTTTAATAACCAGAAGTAAATATTTTCTATTAATACATCAAATGATACAGGAAAGGAATCACCCCTTCAATGTGATAAAATTCTATAGTTCTAAATAGGATGTCTATAAATAAACTGAATAAAATAATTTTTTTGTTTGTTTATAAATAGAAATCGTGTTTGAGGGAGAGCATATGGTTTAGTGAATGGATAAAAAGATTTGAATGAAATGCCGTTTTCAAGGACCGCCATAATCTTTTTGAATGGGGAAAGAGGCGAAGTCGCTTGCGCAACGTGAGCAGCCTTCGTTTATGAATAACGTAATTTTTCAGAATTTAATTTATGTTTTGTTTTTCCAGTAAAATGAAGTGCGTAAAAAAAAAGTCGCATCTTTAAAAATTGAAAGTCGATAATAATAAAAGGCAATTAAGGGACGATAACTCATCCGGGGAGAAGTCGTCAGTTAAATGGGAGCTCGTCAATCGCCCACTTGAGCTCGTAAGTTTTCTGGTGAAATCCCCGAAGAGCGGACAAGTGTCCTGCGGTTAATAAAAGACATTTTAAAAGATCGTTAAAGGGGCGAACCTGTTAATGAATCCTTTTCGAGCCATCTGGACCCCCCGATCGGAAAATAACGATCTAGTCTGAAGATATAACTCGACGCCGATAATGGTCCCGGGGTAAGTTACCTTTTTCGGACGATATCGTAAAATATACGGGATTAAAACAACGGATTCTACCGTTTTATAAGTGTGAAGTTATTCAACGCTTTGAGGGGTAAGGGAGGGTATAACATTCTCCAGCTACGCAGAGAGTTTTTGATGCATAAGGTCCCATAGATAACCACTCTGGTAGGAGCATACACTGAAGCCCATATTTCCAGGGGTGTGAACCCAGGTCCATTCAGGGAATCTTCGTCGTAGTACCTAGTTCAACCTGGTGATCTCCTCAGTTTTGAACATCATTTTGCTAAATGCCACTTGAATAGTCCTCCCTAATTACTCCTTACCCCTCGTTGCTAGGGTTGGGTGCTCGATGGTGTTGCTGCACAACGGCTAGCTAGCGATGAGTCCTTTGATGCGCATAAACTGCTCTGTCAAGTATAACTGCAGTTATTGCTGGAGTTGGTTGCACTATGATTAGCTTTAGCCTATAGGGGATGAGATCTTGGATCACACAGTCTGCAGAATTGCTCGCGTTGGTTGGTTGCTTGCACAATCGACAGACGGTGATTCATGGCCGGCGGGTATCAATTCTTTGTTTGTCATTTGACACCCTGGTCTCAGTTCACCTCACCAGGATTAGGCTTTGCAGGCAGGGATCTGAATTTACCAAACATGGATGATCGTTTACCCATTTTCCCTTTATTTATGTCTCAGTATGCATAATGGAGGTCATTTTTTAATTAATTTTCAAACCTAAGCAATGGAAACAGTTTAATATCCAATCCCCATTCTAACTGCCAATTCATTTGAAGTTTATCCACAAATGCCAAGTTTATTAGTTAACAAATTTACGCTTTTCAATTATGAAATGACCGATTTAAGTCATAAACAAAGTTAAGAGGATAAGTAGATTGGCGATAAAAAAGAAGGGAAAAAAATTAATTCGACCGGTTTTCTGATTGTAGAGGCATTGGAGACGGACGACCCCACCCCCCTGCCGACAACCACCCTCCCCCTCTTCATGTTTACCTTTCACAAACGACGTTGACTTTGAATAAAATTAATCCGTGAGTCAATTAAATCGAGGTTTGAACACGAGTTAAGGCGTTAAAGGGGTTATTGCGATAACAAATTGTGGTTTAGAACCAGTTTAAAAGCAGATTTATCTTGGAAAAACAAAAATTGGAAAATTCGCGAATTTTAAACACTTTTCGGTTTTGAGGGTCTTGAACCCGATGTATTTGTCGTGTTATTTATTTATCCGGTCATTGTTATGCGACTTCGGGATGAAAAGTGGGGTGGGGGGACGTACAGAGGATTCCAGATTATTCAACCCTTGCCTTTCGAGTGGCACACCTTTCTCGACGTCACGTCCGGTGGGCGTGGAGCTGGCCATCTGTCCCTAGAAGAGTCTCCTCCCACTTCCGTTAATCAACCACAAAAGATACAGACACGTGTGTCGAGACACGTGTCCCGAAAAACACCCCCAGAGTAGAGGGTGGGAAAATACACTACCTGGGAGGAACTAGTTTCGACCAAACTTCACCAAAATGGACGTTTTCTTTTATTTCTATCCCCTTTATGTTTTAAGTAGGTACTTATGGAGATTCTCTCCCTAAATAAAGATGGCATAAAATAACTTGAGACTTCAGGGCTGCAAGGCAATCTCTAGCACCTTCAACTGGTCACCTACTATAGACATCGAAGGATATCGATATAGGATCAAAGGAATGCCACCGAGGATAATTCAGAAGCATTATTATAGCACGTGGAACTGTCTAGAAATAAATTTTTTAAATTTGCTATTATAATGTCACAAATTGTATTGAAACGACATTGCTTGCTCATCTAAATTATATCTTGATCTGATAAATTTACTCATATCAATAATGGAATGGCCCATTTAAGCCATAAGGTGTCAAGGAAGGGGTCGGAGGTATAATTGGAGAATTAATAATTGTTATTTACTAGTAAGTGAAGTGAAGGCTGCGTCGGGCCCGTTAAACCCATAATACTTTATTTACAAGGTAGTAAACTATCTGCGGAGCCCCAGACTTCCCTCTTTAGAGCCCCCGAGGTGTTGGGTATATCAGCCGCGAGCAGTCATTTCTTTTCAAGGACGACCGGATTTCTGCCCGAGATGCATACTCACCAGAAGGACAAATCATTCAATATAATCATTCAATTTGCTCATTTTACAAATCAATGAGTAGGTAAACGATATAGGATCCTGTGATCTCTTTGTGATTCGCTAAAAGCAGAGGATCAAAAGCCATAAGAATTGGAGAACATTCAATAGGCTATGAAGTTTTCTCCAAAAAAAATTCTTCTCAAGCAACAACTGGCCAAAAATGAATCAAGAAATTAAACGCTTTTCATGAGTTTACTATGCCCATCAGCTGCATAGGTCCTATTCATTGGAATCGATTTGTACTTCGTGTATGTGCCTTTATCTTTTTGGTGGTTTATGGATGTTTTTTTGTTAAAAAGAGCAAAAAATCTTAATTAAAAAGGCGTCTTATAGGAAAGTTAATCTTCGTGTGTGTTCTTTGAAGTCCGGTAGCGTACTTGATTGATTTCTCGGCTATCTTTTAATTACTCCGGGGCCGTTAGATCAATTAAATTTTTTCGACCTGCGAACAGTGTGAAGACCGGAGGGGTCTTTTAATTATCTTTATGTGCCACTGATTGGTAGCTGAATTTAATTTAATAAACCGTCGATTTCTCGTCCGGAACTCAATTTTGTGAACTATACGTAAATTGCTTTAAATATTTAATTAACGTTGCCTTGAGCTATATGTTTAAAAAAATAAAATATTGAATATGTTTGAGTAAAAGGATGTGAGCGTCTGGGTCCATCGTTTCCGGTGAAGGAGTATCGGAAATTAGCATAGAACACGAGAGCTAATCCTTTCTCCAATGCGTTCCACTTGATTTATTCCACCTGGGCGATAATCGCGTTATAATCCAAGTCAATTTAGCATCGAATAAACAAGCTCTCTGAGTGATAAAATTAAATAGATTTCGATAGCCAGTTTTTCTACACCTTGGTCTGGACCCTGGGCAGACTGAACCTTTTCAGCATCCCAAACGGTCATTTTTGTTGTTTTTTAGGTCCTCATAGTTGCCAAGTAACAAGTTCCATCGAAAATTTGAACATTTTATTTTCCCCAAGCGCACTAAAAATGGGCCACATTCGAAGGACTTTTCTTTAATAATTTCTTGGATTTGTTATTTTTTTCGATTTCTCTTCGAAAATACATAACAATAAGCTAAAGAGATCATCCGTGAAACAAGCATCTTTCTGAGAATTTGATTCGAGCACATCTCGCTAAGGAGGGAAATGGGAATTTGGCGTAGGATGTTATCAAAGCCATCATTTTTCTCATCTTTTGCTCTTCATTTTTCTCCATCTTTTGTTCACTAACACTTTTGGACAAAAAATCTGACCCCGGGCGCTGCAACCTTGTTAAGACGCGAAACGAATAAATTAGACATAAAAGATTTTAAAGGAGTGAAAAAGCGATAGCGATAAATAACCGACAAATAGTCCAAATGAAGTTTTATTAAGTATAAGATTGAAAAAAAAAGAGAGAAGAAAGTTAAGAGTCTCGTGTTACAACTTCATCTCTTTGGGTATGCAAATGGGTTACAAGAGATGCAGCCGTGTCCTTGACTAGAAAACCTTCCAATCCTGACATCCACCATATGGCAGTCTATGACTAGAATATTAATTTTATCATAAAGTCCCCGAGATAAGTACATCATTGTTTAAAAAAGATTAAATTTAAATACAATTAGAAGGCTAATGGATAATTTTGAAAATAAAATGGGCTGGAGTAGATCGTTGATATAATTAAGTCGAAACCTGCTCCCTAAAGATATAATAACGAACTAGGAAATCGTTTTGGGCTTCCTGAAAGCTCTGGAATTTTTTAAATTTCTGGTCAAATATCATGGAGAGAAAAAGTTTTCTTTCTCTAACTAATACCCTCTAGCAGTCGATCATCACACAATCGATGATGGGGATTCAGACCGCGTAATCCTTGAACATTTCAGTAAAATTCGGACCTACTTACTTTCAGATACGAAAGTTCAAGAAGCTCATGCGAAATTATTGTCTTGGGTTCGCTTTTCTGAAAATACTGTATGACGGATAACCAAGATGCCTAATAAAAAAGAAGACAACGTCATTTATAAATGCGAGAAGTTTAATATTTTAGTCCATTTTTCACGGATACAAGAGATATATCAAAATAAACACTTATTTTCGTTTCGAAGATTGATTTATGGAGTTGTCTCATGAAAAAAACATCTCACGTATTTTGTAATTAACAAATTACCCGCGGTGATTCGGGTCCGAAGGGATTTCGGTTTTTTTAGTTTTCGATTTCCGCTTGGGCCGGTTTTTTATGAATGAATACTGGAGCCTTCCAAGGACGGATTAAAGGTCAAATTGCGGAAAGAATGAAAAATCGGATGAGCTCAAGGAGGAATCTACTTGTCATTACCTACTCAACTTTTAAGAATCTTTGGACACAGGAAGAAAAAATGAAGTCGACATCTTGAAGCCGTTCTTCATATCAAAAAAATTTCCATAATAATTGATTTTGTTTTTAATCAAAAGGCGACCTTTCATCGCATCGGGCCGCATTGAAGGTGTCAAAAAATCGGCTTCGTACGCCTTGTGATCTTCCGAGCTTTTCTATTAACGCCCTTATTTGTTCTATCGAAATTTTCGATCAGAATCCTATTTTTGAGGCGTTGATTAAGTTATTTACATAGGAACGGGGTGTGAAAGGGAAAATTGGAATGGACTTTAATTAATAAGGATAGGCCCGCTCCTTTCAATCTTTAAAAATATTTTTAAATCTTTTTTATGAAGCTAGAAAACTAATTTTTGGGCGTTGACCAGACAAAATGTCAATTTCTCCTTAATTTATTTAATGCAGTCTCAATTCTTCTTTTATTTTTATTATTATACACTCAATAAAAAACCCATTTTATTTTACTGCCAATAGTAAAATTAAAATATTTTATCAGAAAGAATTCAAATGAGCTTATTGACCGATTTTGATGGTTCTGTCTTATTATTTAGGATTTGCATTTAACTTATTTGTTGCATTTAAATTAGGGAGGAAAATTAGAAAGACAGAAAAAAGGGGGAAGGACATTTTCCAAAATTGCTGACTCTACAGACCTCTCCACAAACACCATTTACTGCCCCAGATCTCCCCCAACATTCCACCACCTTCCCTACATTCCTCGATCCTATGCCCACCTCCCCCCAAGTACGGAAATGTTCATGGACGAAAAATGCTCGATTTTGTTCAAAAACTGGGCCAAAAAAGATTTAAACGAAAACCGTGACTGTCCCGCGCTACACGGGGCGCTTGCGGGTCTGGACTGCCATATCCATAAGCCCCAAAAATAGAATACAAATTCAATATCTTCGGACAACTTCAGATTTTATCAACTTGCGAATGGAATAAAATGCTTTTCGGTTTTTAACCCCCTTTTTAGGCATGTGACATTTGATGTGTATCAAAAAATTTAATATGGATTATGGCTCTTGATTGTAGCGAGACGTTTATTAAAATTGGTATGTTCGTTAGTGGGAAAAAGGGTTGCCTATAGCCCATAATGTGAGGCCATAACTCGCGATTAGTCCTTATAGAGTCGGGTCTCCATGAAGTGAAAAGGGAACAGATTCTTGTGATTAAGTTCTGTTTTGAAAGGTGGTTTCAAGTCATCCCTGAATGGTCTATTGTTCATTGATTTACAACTGGTCACCCATTCATAGAAATGATTATAATTTGTGTGAAATCCACTTGTTTGATTTATAACGTTGGCTATAGGGCGGAGTCTCTATCTGGATCTGTAGAAGCGATCTTTTCTTTCTTGGATTGCAACTTGTTTTTATATCGGATTAGATTGAAGGGGCGGATGTGCGATGTGCGATGTGCGATGTCTGGAGGTTCATGAATATGCAATCGAGTCTTCGGGTCACCTCGTGCCCGTGTACCCGCTCAGGTAAATAGGCTCGATTTAGACCCTTTCCAATACCCAATCCGGGACTTTTTTACCATTCTTGGATCCCTCAACTGCCCATTGTAGACCCTAGGAATGTCACATTCTGTAAACGTTTAAAACCCGATTTAAATGCTGAAACCAAACGTCTTTTTTTCCTTCTCTTTTTTTTACAACTATCTCTTTTCGATAAATAATGAGATGTATCCGTTTCTATGTATATAAAGTTGAAGAAAACTATATTTTATAGGCCGTAAATTCAAAACAATCCTCTTTTGAAATGGCGTAATCTAAGAACGGCTCTCCTTGGGAGATTCTTCGGCCCGAAGAAAGTACGGCATTCCATTAGATGAATATTTCACATCTAGACGAGATAAAGACATAAAATCTACTCTAAAACATCTTTTACATTAGTGAGATATCGGCTTTTAGCAACCATCTGACGTTTAGCACATCAAACTACTCGAAAATTTAAATGCATTTGTGTTTATGGAGGAAATGGTACCTTCTTTGGTTTGAAAAAAAGAAATAGAGGGGTCGTGTGACAATTTTTTTTTAAAGTTCATTATATCAAAATGAACGTATGAAGTGCTAAGGGTATATAATCGATAATTGAGCAATTTCGACCTTTTGTAAAGACACCTCTTATTATTGATTATACGGGTCAGAAGAATTATTTTAGCCCCTTTTTTTTCTTTGTCCTTTGGTTGGTTTAGGATCCCATTTATAAATATGAAAACATTAGAGTAGGAGGAAATATCCAGAAAGAAATTTTTTCTTTGTAAACTTTCACGTATTAGAAAATGCCTTTTAAAAAATAAATGAAAAAAAAGTTTTATGTATATCGGCTTCGAACAACAAAGAAATTGATTCGATTAAAATTTATTGATGGAATAAATCTTGGGAGAGATAATCATAAAAAAGTTTTTATTAAAAAAAATTTTAACTTCCCAAAGAATAAATTACGTCGACAATATAACCAATTACGTCTCGACATATATTTCAGGACAAAAATTAAAAGAATAAAGGAGGGCAAAAAAAATGTCGGTCGGGTAAAAAGGTAGGTGAAAAGTTGTGGACTGAACCCGGCCGTATATCAAGCACTCAGGGACCCCCAGCCAGATATCCAGTTTGTTATTAGGCCATAATAGGATGGACTCGAGAAGAGAAAAAAAAGGACAAAATAGAATGAAGTGAAAGGTGGGGGACAAAAAAAAGAAGTACAAGTACTAGAGAGGCCCTTATATAACACCACATACGTTAACAAAATATGCATTTACATCAATTCATCAATCACAAAGGAAGCTACAAAAAATGCAAAATTTAATTTCAACCTTGTCTTATAGTTTAGAAATTTTTAAAAAATTTTAACTCCAGATTAACCGGTCAAAACGATTTAGGAACACGCCAGATGTTACCAGTGCCCTAAGATTCTTGACTCATCTTCACGGTGTTGCTGGTGACTCAGGAATTTCCGCTCATTTTTTGAATTTTAAGACCCTTTTGAGTTTTGTTTGAAATAGCTTAAAAGATAGTGAAAGACTGCAATCGAGATAGCCTTGGCAGAATGAGTTGCAAATCGTCGATAATGTAATGGTGAGTACTTCACAGTGATATGGGGAAGAGGTGATTGGTTAAGTTGTGCTGCAGTGGGAGGGGGGGAGAGGTTGAATATGGGATATTTAGTGAGGGATTAATAGCTAATGGGGGTAACAGAGGAAGAGCTGTTGGGGGAATTGGGGACAGGTAGGGTTAGGTGAGGCAGACTGTATTGTGAAGGGGAGAAGAAGAAGAAGAAGAAAAAAATGTTTATTCTATTATTTTACATTTTTTATAAAATTAATAGGTTTCCTTAAACATTAAATACGGCTTGGTACCAACTGCCGGAAGTTCGACCAATTTTCGAAAAAAATTTAATACATAGTAAAAATTTTAATAATAAAAAAGTGAAATAAATCTTTTGAACGTTTTTAATTGTTGTACTCCTCAATCAAAAATTTTCTATATTTCATTGCCGTTTGACAATACAATGCCAATTTCTTCCACCCTTCACCTCCCAGAAGTTTAATTAGATCACCCAGAAACCAGATTGGTGCACCCGGGATGGGGACCCTAAACTCTCTGAGAATGGAGCATACCGCTAAAAAATGAAAAAACATCTTCTTTTTCACTTCTGTTACACATTGAACATCGTTGGCGTCTTTCCTCATCTTCATCATCTTCATTCAGAAATGATCGTTTGGGAGATCAAATAGAGGAGCTCACATCTAAGCTTAAAGACCCAATTAACCGTCTTCGTATCGATTGTCTCAGGCTTAATTAACGAAGCACACTTTACCGTCGGATTCAGCCTCCTGTAGATGGTGTAGTGCTGGGAGTTGTTCGATCGTTCTAGAAATTTTCTTTTCCTCTTTTCGGCGAGTCCGGTAAATATCCCATCGCAGTCAACTTTTAGACAAACACTGTCCAGTCGCTCCAGTCGATTTCAGACCTCATATCTGGCTGCTCGTTGGCCGTAATCCTTCGCCCATGATATGTTCGCCCTTATAATTTCTGCCCTGGGCAAGCGGGACGTACCCATATTTGCGATTCGACGGAGGTTGGCGTAATGGCTATTCTGAAGGGGTAGTCGGGTGTGTTGATGTAAATGGGGGAAATTAATGAGGGAGTAATTGGAGAAGTGGAAAGGAGGAAGTCATTGGAGGGTTTGCTGAGGACTAGTTGGGGGTGATGTGGGATGAGTATAGAGTCAGTCATTGGGGGTTTGAGATACATATTAGGGGAAGGGTAAATGATGGATTCATGGAGGAAGTCACTGGGAGGTGATGAGAGATGGTGTTAGTTATATGGGGTATTGGGATTGGGCTATGGGATGACAATTGGGTATTGTGAAGCCACAATAGTAGTAGGTACCTAATGGGGACGGATAGTTATTATGACTTATGAGGATAAAATATGGAGGAACCATGGAGGAACCATTGGGTTTTTTTGTTGACTAGTTGTCCTTTGTTTTCCCCAGTTTTCCTTTATATTAACCACCCCTAATAATCCGTATTTTAGCTTCTATTTACATTAAAATGATGAAAAATGGAGTAACTAAAGGCGATAGGTGTGTGGAGGTATTGAACTGACACGTGCTCAGGTGAAACAGGTGGTTCTCTTACTTGTTGAATGTTGATTGGATATCGCGTGGGAGTCACCCCACAGGTGGCTACTGTCCTCTTCCCATCCCCCGCCTAAAAACCCAGATACCATCTCATTTCGAATATTTTATACCCAATTTTCGCCAAAAGGTCAAAACGTAAAAGAAATTACGGATAAGTCAAAAAAGTCGTGTTTACGTTAACACTTTGCTCCCGCTATTATAAAAGGCGACGGGAAAGTGTTTCTATGTAATTACATATCCGTGATGTGAACCCAATGGACCACCCTCGTTCTTAACGGTCATCCTAATTTTCTATACACACCTCGAGAAAATTAATATCTATAATAGCACCTAAGATTTAGTACCTGAGGCAAGTTGTGGTGGTATTTATAAATGTCATTATTTCAAAGCTATAAAACTAACACCTAAAGGAAATAAACATTCAGTGAATAGCGCTTGCATAAGAATAATGTTTTAATAGGCCTATATAATCAAGCATCATAAATTTTCTATGCTTCTAAATCGATTATCTACATTGAAAATGTGTGGAGACCAACAAAATTTAGATGGCGTTTTGCTACGAATTTATGATTAGTCACTTGAGCAATAAATTTGTTGGGATGTCGTGAAATAGTCGATAGGTATTTAACCATTCTAGGGGAAAAAAGGGTGTTTAGATCAAGACAAAGAGAGAGGTGGAAGGTAATCGTGGCTCGGGTCCGGTCATATATCGCCTCGCGCGAGGACGGACAGTGCCATTGTTTTGTCTCCGAGGGTCTCAAGCTTACAAATTGTCGCTACTGCATAATTCCTACTCCCCGGTCTCCTATCGCGCTATCTTTCTCCCCCATCTCGCCTCCCACACCTTCCCAACCCCCTTTCGTAGTTTTATTTCGGACTCCAGAATTCACACAAAAAGAACTTGAAGATTTTAATCAAAAAGGTTCTAGCAACAAGAAGCGTTTTTGAGAATTCCATGGTCTCCAGACTTCAAGGCAAATGATTGGAAACTTGTTGCCTTTTCTTAAGAACCCATTGAACTGTTTGATACATAAAGGCCATAAATTTGAGCAGTATTCAACATTACATCAGGATGTTTTAAAAATTTATATTCTTCCTTACAAAAGTGGCGTTTGTCGTTAGGAAAAGCTTAAGAAAAATCGACCATATGGTCGACGACGACTTTTATCTCAAGGTCGGATTGATTATGCAGACCAGTTTCGACATTTTATGTTGAGTATTTCTGTCTCTCTCTTTCTTCTCCCCAGAGGAGAGGATTAGTTGGCCTCCGAGCTATAAATCCTGTTTTAATCGATTCCGGAAGACTCGTTTCGATGGAAGGAGAGGTGCTGGGGTCCAACAATATGTCGTTAATTATTTTGGTTTAATTCCTTTTTTTTTAAAAAAGGCCATGAGCAGGGTAATTATCGTTCTCGAGTCAACTATGATATCAGAGGCACGTGGTCGCACTTCCTGTCCTCTCTGCGTGGGTTTTACTATTGAATGCATAATATCGACGAAGTTCAAAAGTTAACTAATCCATGAATGAAATTTTTTAACGTGGCCTTCCGGTCGGAATAACTTGCAAATGCTGTGGAGTTGAGGCGCCAATATACCCGATAAACTAATTCGAGACTTTTGTGATGTATGGGAAATAGCTGGTCTAATGGATACTATCAGAAAATCTCCAAATCGATGAGGACAAGGCACAAATCAAGAAGACACCGAGGGAGAGGGGAAGGCTTAGATTCCCCGATCCGATAATAATATAAGAGACACCTCGCTCGGGCTATCTACCTTCGAACAGATCTCAGATACAATCTTGGCCAGGGCTCCAACGAGATCACTATCGGATTCATAAGTGACTCCCACGACAATTATTCCGACAATACCCCGGGGAATATAAATCCAAACGACCAATTACCGTTTTTTTATCCTTCGTCTTCTTCTCTTTCGTCCTTTTTTTCTTATCTTTTTCCCTCCCTTTTTCCGCTCGGTGCAGTTCAGTAACGTCACGTATTTGTGCATGACCAACTACTGGGGCTAACCGCTTTTCGTGCTCGTAATGTTAAGTTTTTGAAAAAATTTACTCAGGGAGCTCTAAAGCGAAAGAAAGAGAAGCTTTTTACAAATTTTATTCTATTAATATGATATTATAATAAACATTTATTTTGCAAATTCAAAACGAAAACCTTCAACAACGAAGTTTAAGTTGGCCACATTGTTCAAATGACGCTTTTAAATAGCCATTTTCTAAGTTCTTTTCAGGACTCCAGGACATTGATGAATTCCATAACTCTAAGGTGGATAGACGAATAATATAAATTCTATTCTTTACCTCGGAGCACCCTGATAAAGAATTAGGGTCATAATATCATCATAACCTCCTTGGTAACTTGTTTTTGAAAAAATATAAATTCGATGGTTACCTATATAATTATTTTAATTTTGTGCAAAATCTATGTTTACTTTATAGGTTACTTAAGTGTATCTAGGTACCTAGACATTAATTAATATCCATAGTTCGACGGAGAGGCTTTGGAACTCACGTAATTAACCTTAGGCTGGCATCTAGTGGAATAACGTAGTACTAGCACCATCTATCCCGCAGGAATTTTATTCGCTTCTTTACTTCATTTATTTATCCAGGGACGAGGTAGCGTTCCGTCCGTTCCAGACTTTTTATCAGGGCCTGTGAACTTGACTACTAATTTTTTAACGATTTTGATTAGTTAGCAATATCTGGATGGCGTTTAGACTAAGGATGAAGTCATTCGGTTAACAAGCATTTAGCGATGCTGTCAAGGTGAGCTTTGAAAATAGGGGCAAACCAATCAAGCGCTGCTGCAGAAATGTTTTTGAGAGATGGGGTTTTTTAGAACACTGAGTGTTTTTTGTGGGGTATTTTATTTATTCCTTATCCTTCAATGGAAACTGTTTTTCTGACATATGTTGGTCATATTATTTTTTTCTTTTATAACAAATGCCAAAGAAGCCAAACGAAAAGAAAACTGAAGTTAATAAAAAAGCAACGTCTGCACCTTCAGTCTCTGAGTCACGAAATTCGGCCAAAAGTAAGGAGTCACTTAAGACCGTTTCAAAACACAGCAGAGATTCAAGTGGCGAAAAAAGTCCTGATTTCTATGTAAAAATCAAAGAAAAATCACACAGCGAGAGCCTCAGCGCTAAAAGCACTCCAGTCGCAGTCGTGAAAAAAGAAGAGGAGACGAGCTTAAAAACGCTGGAAAAGCAAAAGAAAAAAAAGTTGCTCAAAAAGAAAAAGAAAGTGAAAATAAAAAGACCAAAAAAAGAAAAACCGGTCGAACCACGATGCCACTGCCTTCTCGTTTTCGGTTTCATTTTAGTTTATAAAAACCTGAGGAATCTTTTACTCGGAAATACTAAAAACAAATCTAAAATGGATTTTTTAAACCCTCCATTTTCAACGACATTATTCTAATTTTAAACCCAATAAATTTTTAATTTTAAAATACAGGAAAATAAAAATTTAATTAGTTCAACAATACATTTATTACAAAGTTTGAATTTTAATAACAATAATTTGTAACAACTCGATTTAAAAACAAGTCATGTCGCCAAAGCCCAATGAAGGAATGTCACTAGGAATGAGCCCGAGCTCTAGTTTTAAACATTTATGGGGAAACTACTTACCAAATTATTTTAAAGCCATTTCTTGTAATTTAGACCAAATAATACTATTTTAAAATCAAAAATCAAGTTAAAACAAGAATATTTGTTTTAAATAATCAAATTTCATAGTCCGAGTAAGTTTTTCGAACTAAATACAGAAATAAAAAAGGCAAACAAGCCAACATATACATAAATATAATAAAATATAAAAATATACGTTTTCATAATCACGAAAAAAATTAATAAAACATCCAATTTGTGCTCTTTAAAACATAAAAGTTGTATAAAATTTGCGCTGCACATAAAATTCATGGGGTTTTGAACAAGGAATGGATAAGTTGTCAATTTTTTTGTCAACTTGATAGCTAAAGGAAGACAAGGGGATTATAGCCCTCTCAATACCTACGATAATCGAATTCAACTGAAATCGTTGAAAGCAAGCAAGCAGCCGACGGCACCGAAGTAACCCTGTAAATTTAAATTATTTAAAACAAAGATCATCACGAAAAAAATACCTCATGCTCTAAAAACAAAGCTTTAAGCGTCCCTTTTGACCAATAGTCCATCGCATAGGCCAATAACTTCATGGAAATAGGATTCACACGTAGGAAATTTCCAACAAAGACCACCTATAAGGATATAAATGAATAAGAAGTGAAATATTTAATAAAAATTACCCTGTTGATTTTTTCATTCAAAGCACACATTCGGGCAATTGAACCGATGTTGTTAGTGATGGTCACAAGTGTGGCACGGGCAAGGTCGCTTTTTGAAACGGTTTCCCTTTTATCTTTTAAATTCATCTGTCCAAAGCTTAAAATAAATAAAAAATAAAAAAAATTGAAGAAAAGGTATAAACAAGAAAAAGATGAAGACAAAATCTTACTCAACGATGCCCCCTAGGAGCTATCGTGAGAGATCTATATCCGAACATCCACCACTCAATACAAGGGCCTTCCCCTGGAGTTGGGACCGGGCTTGGGAGTCACTCCAAAAAGGCAAACAGAATGCCCTGACAGAAGAAAAGACCCAAATTTAAAAAAATTTACCTGCTAGCAACTAAATCACCAGGTAGGCCAAACCGAGCATAGTCTCCACCATAGATATCTTTGACCAATTTGTCAACTTTCGTATTATCACCGCTTGTTGCCAATTCGATCGCTTCTTCAAAGGATGAGCAGCCTGTGAGTAAACAACAAAGACCAAGGAACGTCCCTCCGCCTAAACTGTAAAGAAAATATTTATTGTTGTTTTAACAATAAAAAAATGGTTTACCTTGTTCCTGATATTCTTTTATAACTTTTTGGTCCATAAACAGCTAAAACACTCACTCCCGATCCAACGTTGACAATCTAAAAATAACTTGGTTAAAAATATTCAATATTAGATAAAACTTACAATAAATGGATAAGGATTTCTAAAATCATAACTTTCTTTTGTGCATATGTCCTCTTGGGTCGGATTCGACCAATAATAGACTTCCTGAGGATTGTTTTGTTCGACAAAAAGCATTCCGCTGATAAGAGAGTCAAGCTCGTCAAATTTAGCCAACCTCATGTTCACCTCCTGAAAAATTTAGAGGATAAAAATGACGTAAAAAATGTTTTAATAGTTAAAATGTTAATTTTACCTACACTAGCAAAAATGTCTTCAAATTTGTAGGCACCGCCACCTGTAGCGCAGACCGTCGTGATCAAACTGGCCATCCCTTGTTTTTTGGCGAGAGCTAAAAAGTTGCCCATTTCCGATGTCGGGAATCGGATAAAATGGACGGAACCTTTTCTACCGCCAATTTCAACATTGTCCATCTAAAAAGACTGTTTAAAATGTAATAAAATTTAGAATATTTACCTGAAGGTGGATATCTCTATGTCCTGTTTTTCCATAGGCCGAATTTTTGGTGAGGTATCGGCGTATGTTTTTTAAAACCTCGACTTCTTCATTTTCCTCATCGGGAGTTATATCCTTTGGCTCGAAATAAACCAATTTGGTCAAAGTCCCGCCGATATCCATCCCAAACCAAGGCATACCTAAAACAAAAAGGCTTTTAACAACTTTCTTTTAAGCAATCACAAACACAAGGCCATTAATCAAGATAAACATTTTTTTTTCTATTTTTATCATTTTTTATGGGGTAAAAATTTAAAAAAATAAACCTTTAAACGTTTTTAAGGTGTTTAAACTCATTGGAATATTTTTGAAGCTATTTATTCAAAAAAAGCTCGTTTTCTTAGAGATTGTAAACCTCAAAAGAAGACAAAAGGAAGACCTTGTGACCGTGAGAAATGAGGAAAAAAAAATATTTTTTTTTACTCGCACCTCTAATGTCATGATTATAACTCCAGCGCTTAATTACGTCACTGAATTCACAGATTTTTTCCAATAAAAATAAAATATTTGGTTTTAAATATTTCAATGTTCAATGAAAAAAATTAATGAAAAGTATTTTGAATAACCTTTTTGCCCCTAATTAGAATAAAATGTTTAAAAAAAGCAAGTCAAAGATCAACGTCCTTTTAAAAAACTGCATAAATAAAAATAGAACTTACATGGATATTCGGCGGCATCCGATAAATTTTTCCCATTAGGCATCGATCCGCTAGCCATCCTTAATCCTTCGCACACCTTACAGCAGCTTCTTGGCGCCATCTAAAATATAATAAGAAATCAAATATAAGCAAAGAAATGTTAGTACGTTTTAAAATCTAGGAAGAATCTGAGGCCGTTTTCACCGAAAAACAAATTTTTTGCGCTATCCGAGACACATGTAAAAGTACTCAAGGAGAACAAGTTTTTATATTTTATACCTCCGAAACAAGACGTCAATAAAAATTTAAATTGGTAATTTTTCACGTGAATACTTCGAGGATGAAGCGGAACGTCCGAGTAGGAAAATGCAAAAAAGTAAACAGAAGAAAAGCCTTTTGAATTTATCGACCCCCTCCTCCGATGTACGATCACAATAGAAATTATTGTATTCAAATTTTTTGAAATTTCACACAGTTCTTGAGTCTTTATCGAGGTCCTGACACGAATCTTGGCATGATAGAAATGTGTGATTATTTTATTTATAAAAGGCTATCTTCATGCTCTGATAACGAAGATGAAGAAAAAAAATCACTTAATCGATGCTTGTTATAATCAAGGGCGTTCTCTCCTTGACATTGCCTCAGAATAAACAGAAGACGCATTTTGATGTGATTATTTCAAAAAAGAGTTTTGCCATCATCCCACCTTTTATCGATTTCAACTCTCTGTTATGCAAGAAAACAACTTTTTTTTCCGCTTTTGTCTATCTGACAATGCAGTTTTTCTATTTCTTTTTACTAATTATTATGAAGAAACTTAAAAATTTCTATAAAAACTGATGTCCTTGACACAAAAGATTTCCTAATCTGGAACCAACAGATGAAATGATCACCTTTTTTTTTCTTTGGTTAAGTAGGATCTTAAATTTCAAGATTTTTAACTGAATTGTTTAATCAATGAGCAGGTACAGCATCAAAATTCAATGTGTCTTCCAAGCCAGGGGCCCATGTGTCAGCCAAACCAGGGCCCATGTGTATTTCAATCCATGTGCCAGCCAAGCCAGAGCCCATGTGTACTCCAAGCCAGAGTTCCTGTGCAATCCAAGCCAGAGCCTATGCGTCCTCCAAGCCCAGGCCCATGTGTCAGCCAAGCCAGGGCCCATGTGCCCTACAAGCCAGGGGCCCATGTGCAATCCAAGCCAGAGCCCATGTACAATCCAATCCAGAGCATGTGTGCCCTACAAGCCAGGGGCCCATGTGTCAGCCAAGCCAGGACCCATGTGCAATCCAAGCCAGAGCCCATATGCCCTACAAGCCAGGAGCCCATGTACAATCCAAGCCAGAGCCTACGTGCTCTATAAGCCAGGGCCCATGTGCAATCCAATCCAGAGCCTATGTGCCCTACAAGCCATGGCCCATGGGCAATCCAATCCAGAGCCTATGTGCCCTACAAGCCAGGGGCCCATGTGCAATCCAGCCAGAGTAGGCCATCAGGGCTGCAATCCATCAGACATTGCCCTACAGAGGGCCCATGGGCAATCCATCCAGAGCCTATGTGCCCTACAAGCCAGGGGCTCATGTCAGCAAGCAGGGCCCATGTGCAATCAGCAATGTCATCAGAGCCTGTGTGCCCTACAAGCCAGGGGCCATGTGCATCAGCCGAGCCAGTGCTACAAGCCAGGGGCCCATGTGCATCCATCAGAGCCTATGACTCAGCCAGGGGCCCATGTCCAATCCGAGTGTGACTCAGCCAGTGTTAAGCCACGGCCCATGTGCCCTACAAGCTGGGGGCCATGTGCAATCCAATTCAAAGCCTATGTGCCCTACAAGCCAGGGGCCCATGTGCAATCCAATTCAGAGCCTATGTGCCCTACAAGCCAGGGGCCCATGTACAATCCAATCCAGAGCCTGTGTGCCCTACAAGCCAGGGGCCCATGTGTCAGTTAAGCCAGGGCCCATGTGCCCTACAAGCTGGGGGCCCATGTGCAATCCAATTCAAAGCCTATGTGTCCTACATGCCAGGGGCCCATGTGCAATCCAATTCAGAGCCCATGTACAATCCAATCCAGAGCCTGTGTGCCCTACAAGCCAGGGGCCCATGTGTCAGCCAAGCCAGGACCCATGTGCAATCCAAGCCAGAGCCCATATGCCCTACAAGCCAGGGCCCATGTGCAATCCAATCCAGAGCCTATGTGCCCTACAAGCCAGTGGCTATGTGTACTCCAAGCCAGAACCCATGTGCAATCCAAGCCAGGGCCTATGTGACCTCCAACCCAAAGCCCATGTGTCAACCAAACCTGGACCAAAATAGGTAAAGTCCAGTCTAATCTTAAGTTCTTGAAAAAATGAAGAGTTCCACAGTTCATTATCGAAATGGACTATACCGGAAGATGAATAATGAGTAAATTACCAACTATACCAAACAAAAAAGCAAAAATTGAGGGAATTTTTTAGCAGTAAACAACGAAAAACTATTTACCTTTGGAGACATCCAAGTTGGACTACAATTCTTCAACGTTGCTTATTTAAACACTACACTCACAAACAGCAAAACAAGGTCAAACAAAACAAACTTCTCCAATCGGAATGCCAGATTTCCTAATCCACTCGACCGAAAAAGGTAAAGTCCAGTCAAATCTTAAGCAATTGTGGAGGCTGGTTCTCGATAGGTGAAGAACCCCAGCCCAACCAACAATACAAAGAAGCCATTGTCCAGCCTTAAGTTCAAAAGCCCTCAACAATGAACTAACATACACAACCAACCCGATAGAACTTTCATCCCATAACTTCCCAGACAATTTTCTAACCCACCTTTCACCAACCACAGCTTACACAGTGAAATCAAACACATATTATGTCAAAACCCAACAATTTAGGTCATAATGTCAATTTAGACACTATTGTTTCAACCCCCACCAAAAACACCAAATAAAGTTAGTTATTATAAAAAAAATTCTTACTCAAAGACATTTTGAAAATGAGGTCAGCGAGTCGAAAAGCCTTTTACTCTTTTTTTCAACTTTTTTTTTATTCACTCTCGATTCTTATCAGTAAACGACGCACTTTGCTTTTCCAAGATAAGGGCCCCAATTTAAAGGGCGTTTTCCCAAATAATAAAAATTTAGAAATACTAGTCACACAACATTAAAATTTCTCTAAGTTAGAAAGAACGTTTTGTAATTTAAAAATGAATAATTTAGTTAAAAATAAACGAATATTAAAAAAATAGGAACTTAATAAAGTAAGCCAAGGGAATAAGTTATCAGTTTATCACTTATCGGAAGGTTTCAATGATTAACTGTTACAACTCAAATTGATAATTTATTAAAATTATTAATAAAATTTAAATAAAATCGTCGTTTTATGTATTATTTTGAATCATTATTTTGGTTTAAAAAGATAAATAATTTTATTCGTGTTAAATTGTGTTGGTATCAGTGTAAGAAAGCTTTTTGGTTGGCAAGAGTGGTAAAGTAACCTCTTCCTGTTGCACCACGCGTGTTTGACCGCACACCGAGCACGTTTCGCCAATTTCAACTTAGAAGTGAAAATCGTCTATTTTGAGTTTTATTTTGAGTTATTCTTAAAAAATGAAGACACCGAAGCAGTTTAGGCCCAGTCCGGGTGAAAAACTTAATAAATCCACCGGTGGAATCGCCAAGAAAAAAACTCCGGCCAAGAAGATGAGTTTGAGAGCTACCAAACACGCTGCGGACGCTTTGAACGATTCGAGCTCATTTAAAAATGTGAAAACTCCATTGAAGGGTAAGAAAAGCGTTGGAGGTTCGCCGAAAAGCAACGGCGTGAGCCCGGCGAAAGGTAAGAAAAGCATGGGAGGGACCCCAGGGCCGAAAGCGAACGGCGTCACCCCGAAGAAAAGCCCGAGGACGCCCAAAAATGCGAACCGAAGCCCCAAGACGCCCAAAAACGCGAACCAAAGCCCAGAAGTCAAACTCGGCCTCAACATCGAAAAGCTTCTTGAATCGCCTAAAACTACTAAAGGGCCCAAAAACAATAAAAAGGCCAACAAAAAACCTCAAGGTGAAAAAGTCAAATTGGCTAAACCCTCTGCGACTCCTGCTGCTCCATTTTTAAATCGCGATTCTGTAAGCTTATATTTTCTTAACCTTAAAATTTTATTATAATATTTTAATTTTTTAGGTAATGAATGCTGTCAAAGCTCTCATTGAGACTGCCAAAAGTGAGGCGCCTGAAGGCAAAAAGGACATTTTGGACAACCGATCTGTATTTTTGTTTAATGTTAACTTTTTCAAAGTTCCAAGCGTTAAACGAGGAGTCATCAGGGCGTAAGTTGGATTTATTAAATCTTCTTTTCAGCAGCCAGAAAGTCGGGCGTGGTTCAAAAAATGCAATAGCCCAGGCCAAATTCAAATATCCCCCTCAAATAATTTAGTCTTTTCTTTCTTAACATATTAAAAGGCTATTTTTACATCAAAAACCTTAAAATCGACATTATTAGAGCCAATTACTCTTCAAAAACCTCAAAATCAACATTTGTAAAGCCTAATTTTCGTCCAAAAACCTCAAAATCAAAGTTCTAAGAGGCGTTTTTTGTCGAAAACCTCAGAATCAAAGTGTTAAGAGCCAATTTTCATCAAAAACCTCAAAATCAACATTTCTAAAGCCCAATTTTCGTCCAAAAACCACAAAATCAAAGACAGTTTTAAGAGCCGTTTTTCGTCAAAATTCTCAAAATCAAGGTTTTAATAGCCAAATTTTAGACAAAAACCTCAAAATCAGCATTTGTAAAGCCTAATTTTCGTCCAGAAACCTCAAAATCAAAGTTATAAGAGCCGTTTTTCGTCAAAAATCTCAAAATCAAGGTTTTAAGAGCCAAATTTTAGTCAAAAACCTCAAAATCAACATTTGTAAAGCCCAATTTTCGTCCAAAAACCACAAAATCAAAGACAGTTGTAAAGAGCCGTTTTTCAAAATCAAAATGAAAATCAAAATACAAAAACCTCAAAACGTTTAAAGCCAATTTTCGTCAAAAACCTCAAAATCAACATTTGTAAAGCCCAATTTTCGTCCAAAAACCACAAAATCAAGGTTTTAATAGCCAAATTTTAGTCAAAAACCTCAAAATCAACATTTGTAAAGCCCAATTTTCGTCCAAAAACCACAAAATCAAAGACAGTTTTAAAAGCCGTTTTTCGTCAAAAATCTCAAAATCAAGGTTTTAAGAGCCAAATTTTCATCCAAAACCTCAAAGTCATTTCTAAAGCCAAATTTTTGTTAAAAAAAATGAGAGGAAAAAAACCCTCAAAATCAAGAGCCAATTTTTCGTAAAAAAACCTCCGAGTCAATGTTTTAAGTGAAATTTATTTTGTCAAAAACCTCAAAATCAACATTTGTAAAGCCTAATTTTCGTCCAAAAACTTCAAAATCTAAGTGTTAAAAGACTTTTTCGTCAAAAACCCCAAAATCAAGGTTTTAAGAGCCAAATTTTCGTCGAAAACCTCAAATTCAACATTTGTAAAGCCCAATTTTCGTCCAAAAACCTCAAAATCAACATTTATAAAGCCAAATTTTCGTTTAAAAAAAAAAACCTTCAACATCAATAGTCAATTTTTTTTTGTCGAAAAACCTCAGAATCGGCGTTTTTAGTGCAATTGATATTGTCTAAAACCTCAAAATCTACATTTTTGAAAACCCTAATTTTCTTCTAAAACCTCAAAGTTAACATTCATAACTTTAGGGGGGGGCAAAGATTTTTATTTGTTTAAATGGGGGGCGCACTATGAAAAAGTTTGGGAACCTCTGGTCAAGTCGCAGACCCCTTCGTAATTTCAACTCATGGCAAATGTTAAAGACTTACCTCATTATTTTCTATTTCAGGACTTTGCCGTTCCCATTCCATGATAGCCCAGACGTCGCTCTCATCGTTCGCGATTTGGATAAAAAAAAATCTTCCGACCCCGATGACACTATTGACCACTACAAACAACTTATGTCTAAATACGGCATCGAAGGCATCACTGAGGTAACTTAAAACTCACTTTAAACATCTAAACTATTCCATTTTCTAGATCATTCCTTACAAAAAATTAAGGACCGATTACACTCAGTTTGAGCAGAAACGCAAACTTGTTAACAGATTTGATATCATACTTGTTGACGGAAAGATTGCTCACCGTGTTCCAACTTTAATGCAGAAAAGCATCATTAAAAATAAGTAAGCTATTTCTTAAAATTAAAAAAATTAAAATTTATTTTTTTATTTTTTAGAAACTTGATTCCGGTTAGACTCGATAAACTCCCAAAACTCAAAAAAGTCATAAGCGATGGCCTCAAGAAGATAACAATGTATTTACACCGTAGGGGGCTTTCGATGACCACTCGGGTACATAAACTGATCCTTTAGTGAGGCCAAATTAATTAAAATTTTATTTCTAGTTTGGCCATGCTGATATGGAATTGAATCATCTTGTCGATAACGTTTTTGCGATATCCAGGGTCTTTCAAGAAGTAAACTCTTTCACTCAAGGAGTCAACAACCTCCGTTCAGTTAGCGTCAAGACCCCAAAAGGAGTTGCCCTTCCCGTCTACATTTCAGACAGTAATTCAATCAACAAATAATTTATTTTACTAATCTATCATTTTAGTCAACCCTAATGATGTCAAGCAAGAAATAATCAAGAAAGGTCCCAAATCTGAGCCAGTCACTGGTGAATTGACTACAGCTGAAAACACAATGGTGACCGTCTTCCCTGACGGAAAAGTTGTGACGAAAAAAATAAAATCCGTAAGTTGAAAAACTAAAATGAAAAAGTTGTCGAATTGTTGTTTTCAGAAAAAAGAATTGCAAAACGAAAAGAAAAAGAAAGAATTGGAAAAAGCTAAAGAAGATTCTGAAGATGAATTAGTTTTGGAAAATACCGACGGTGATATTCAAGCTAAGGATAGCGACGATGATGATCTCAGCGACCTTGACTTGAGTATTGGATCGGACGATGACATTGATGATTTCGATATTGATGATGATGATATCGAAAGTGATGACGATGATGAAAACGAAGAGCCGAAAATGCCTAAAGGGAAAAAAGCTCTAAAGGATGCTGGAAGTGATGATGAATCCAGTGGTGACGAAGAAGAAATCGAAGCTGCTGAGCAAGAGTTCCTCCAAGCACTCCGTCAGCAACAAGACGATATCACCAAAGTAATTATTATAAATCATTTAATGTATTAATTATTTATATTTTTCAACAGAAAAGGAAATTAGACAATAAACAAAAACCGAAAAAAGGTGCTGCAGAAGAAAAGGTGAGTAACCATTTAGGCAAAATAACATTATAAATAATTCTTAATTTTTTAGGAAAATGCGAAAAAACCTAAATTTGTTAAAGGTGGTGCTAAAGCAGGTGCTCAGCCAGGAAAGGTAAATTTTTAACTTATCATTTCAATGAAACATAGATGACCTTGAAAATCTAACCTCTTTGAAGTAACCTCTATCTTTTTAATGTATAATTTTATTTTCAGAAATTTAACAAAAATGCGAGTCCGAATAACAAAAAAAACGCAAGTCCGAATAACAAAAGCGTAAGTTAAAATTTTATTTAGTTGCTGTTCATATTGAAAAATTAAAATTTTCAGAATGTGAAGAGATACGGCGACAAACCCTACGCTGATTCACCGAAGACCAGGTTCGGTGGAAAACCCAACAATAAGAATTCCCCTAAAAATAAACCCAATGGAAAAAAGTTTTCACCTAGGGTAAGTTAAACGAACTTTTAAGTTTTCTTGTTCTCATAGGTTATTTTTTAGGGAGGAAAAGGAAAAGCTGCGGCTTAAGTTGCATTTTAAACCTTGAACTTTTTTTACATCATTTTTATTATTTTGGACGACTGTAAATAATTATTTTGAATGTTCATTACTGTGCAGAAGTATAATTCTTTTGTCATTAATAAAATGAAAATCACTTAATCCCCTATGATATCTGGTTTTTGACTGTGATTAGTAGTGAGAAAAAAGTTTTTATTGATGAAACATGTCCAAATTGAATGTGCTTCTTCTCCTGTAAGCGTCAACGATTTGCCTTAGAACGTCCGGATCGATGCCTTGTATTGGGCCTGCGAGTAGATTGTAACCTTCGCCTTTTTGAGCTGCAAGCGATTCAGCGGCCGCGAGCGCTTCTTCCTGCGCTTTCTTTGCTTTTCGTTGCTTTTTGAGTCGGAGCCTTCGTTCTTCTTCGCGGGCCAACTCGTATTCGTAGGGACCTTGCTTTCTATCTTGGATGGCGACCGCAACACCTTTAACCAATGGCATGCGCTTCCATGGTGGCTTCTTGCTCACTTGCCATATCAAGGTGCGAGCTCTGCTTCTTAAATCCGCATTCGGCATCAAGTCAATGATGTTCTTTTCACGGTTAGCGCTACCTCGGACGTTGCCAAGTTTCTCTCTGGCCAGTTCTGTGTTTAAAAGCACTATACCCCTTTGTGCAAATGCTTCTTGTGGTTGAAATCCATATTTAAAACACGCCTCTCGAATTGCAGTCAATGATACTATCCCATCAAGCATGTTTCCTTCTTCAAATTCATTTCTATGGAAACAAGTTTCACTTTATACTGAGCTAATTTGGCCTACCTTGCTAGTAAAAAGAGACAATTTATGTACCAGACGATATTTCCTTCTTTCCGCGCAGTGAAAACAGCTTGGCGAGCGAATGATCTCATTTGGGGCAAATTGTGCACCATCGAGTACAAACAAGCAATTTCAAAATTAAAAAACATCTTTTGATATTGGCTATTAGTCAGTGTAATTGCTTCCAAATAATCTTTGATTCTTTGACTAACAAAATTTTAAATGATGCCCTCAATATAAACCTTACTGAGCATTATATACGGGATAATGGAATCCATATTTGGCGACTTCTTTGGCCGAGAGCATATTTTGTGTCACACCGAGTATGCAGAGGATTCGTTTGTCGTTCCATTTTTGAGGCCATTCCTCAACCATGACTTTCATAGCGAAATACATATCGCCAAGAACATCGATAAGCTGCTCAACACATTCATCTTTGTTGATCCCATTAATGTCGGGCATCCTCCACAACTTTGCACGGAGATATTCGCACAATTTGTAACAAGCACCCCAATCTTGATTGTTAAAATAGACAAGGACGAGCTAAAAAGAGGCTACAGTAGTGTTTTTAATATTTCGCTTACACCCATTTGCCGTCCTATTTCTTTGATCATCAATCTCATTTTTAGTATCATCTCTTGTTTCATCTCTTTCACAAACTTTACAGCAGGTTTTCCCCTTTTATGTGCAAACACATAAAGAGGTTTTCTCCTCCAAAGGCAATCCTGAAGACATCAATACAAAGAAAAGTCACCAATGAAAATTACTTGAAGAACTTCCAGCTTCTCTACAGTCCCAATGAGCATGTTCTCCATAACTTTATTGTGAACTGTATTTGACCCATAAAGTGCAGATGACGTCAGCATGTCTATCATGTGCAACTTTTCACGGGCAATCGTTCCCAGATATTTTTCGCTGTAATGACGTTTCCTTTCAGCAATGACCATCTAGACAAAAATTAATAAGCTCAATAACTTTTTTTTAAACCTCATATCTTTTCTTTTGTATTTCATTCAATTCTTTTTTCTTGATTTCTTTAATGCCCATTTCTTGAAGTTTTTGAGCAACGATTAATTTACCGAGGCCTTCTTGGCTGAGCATCGGCCCTGCATTACCTCCCACACAATTTTCCAACGTTCCTGTAGCCTAATGGAGAAATATTAAACAAAACAAAATTTGCTTATTTTACAATGTTGACTCCATTTCCGAACAGGTCGGGAAATGTTCTTTGTTTTGAGCCATATTCATAAGTCATGAGGGAGTTTTCAAATAGATTTTCGGCATATAAGACGTTTCCGTTTTGAAAATGAGAATAAAGCATTTGTGGGAAAAGTTCCATTGCTTTGCTGGCGTCCTCTCTTGCTTTGGGAATGTCGCAGAGTTCCAGGTAACATTGCGAACGTTTTATCCTGTTGTAGGCTTTATCCGCAGTGTTTCTTGAAACTTCTTCCGCTATTGTGTACAACTTGATACCTAAAACGAATATAAGAAAGAACGTGATGGTTTAAAGAACCAGTCTCATAAAGTTCTCGAGCGGCAACATGACCAGCCATGTATTTGTAGACCTGCGATGCGTTGCATACATCGTGTGGGTGAAAGTTCGGAACTCGTTTCTTTTTCGGCTCCTCCTCTTTCTTTTTTTCTTCGACAATAAGCGGCTTCTTTTTCTTTCTCCACATGATTTCAACGGTTTATCGAATGAAATAAACGACCCAAAGCCAATCCTCAAACTCATCAAAGCCCAACTTCTAAATTTTAAAACGCAATTTTTCCACTAATAAAATCTATAAGCCGAAAAAAGACAAATTTTGACCATATAAAATCATAAGGTAAATTTGTTTTAAATTGGTAAATCCCTACATGGAGCCAAAATAATAAAACACGTTAAGAATATCATTTTATTTTTATTTATATTACAATATAATCACTTTTAAGTCAAAAGATGAAAATATTTCCTTATTACTTTATCACAAAAATAAACACAACAATAATATGGAACATATAAACTTTGGTAACGGTCTGTGATATTTTTTGAATAGGGGAAAAATAAAGAACACATTCAAACTAGACTTAACTACGTAAAACCACAAAATTTCAGATCTTAGGAGAATAAATTCTATCACATATCCACCAGATTTTGTATAATAGACTAAACCTTAACTCTATCAAGGTATTTTACGTTACAATATGGCACTGGGCGAATATAACAATTTTAAAAAATCCGCTAAAAAAATAAAGGCTAAAATATACAAAGAAAATTAAAAAAATAAATCTTAAGATTGAACAAAAGAGAGAAACTACATATCAGTCGACCTAAGGCAGTGACCTCAAAATATTTATTTAAAAAAAGGGTCAAAATTGGATCCTTTAAAAACCTAAAGACTGCAAATGTTCAGATCTTTTTCTAATGATCTACAGTGGTATGTAAATCGATTTTTTTTTAAATTTGGACATTGAAGAAAATTATGAATTCCTATGGAAAATGAAATGTGATGGCTAAAATGACTACAATAATAGGAAATAAATTAAACTAGATAGCCCAGTACCCACCCAAAGACCAGAAATCACTTGTTTCAAGCCATGAAGAAAATTTAAATAAATTTTATTACGTTTTTCCTTAGTAAGTCACTCCATGAGTCAATGAGTTTTCTAAAACGATATCGAAATTGTCGAGCGACCTGAGCATGTGGACGAGGAAACCGAGAAGGTTCGGCTCGCGGAAAAACGAGCTTTCTTCATACATTTCCAGGGTCGCACGGGAAGTCGCAAAAACTTCCAAGACAATATGATGTATAAGGTGATCCCTATGAAGAAAAAAAATTTGGTTTTTTAATTATTTGGGGCAAAACATACCTGACTGCCAGACATATAAATATTTGGAATTTTCCATCTTTTCCGAGTGAACGAGCCGAATGAGAAATGGCGGAAACCAAATTAAAAAAATATTTTAAAGTGTTGTTTCGATTCATTCCCTCAAGATCTTCTTTGACTCTGACTAAAAATTAAATTTTATTTCGGTTTATATTTTTTTAAATGGTTTTTTTTTTATACTTATGTAGTCCCAAATGTAAAGGTTTCGACCGAAAAGTCGATTTGATTTGAAACCATAATAAAAAACTTGTTCTAGACTCGCCACAAGGCCGGCTTCGCCGCAAAGCAACATCGTCAGCGAACTACTGGGGCCATCTTTTGTTTCAGATCCATAAAAATATTTTTCCAAACTTGTCACGCAGTCGCCTAAAATTGAGTTTTAATATTTAAAATTACCGAGCAAATCTTGAATTTGAGATAAAGAGAGAGCTCTTTTGGCTGGTGGGACGCTCGGACTACGAAGTCGACTTCCGTTCCCTTTTTCATATTCGGGCCCTTTTTCGCGTTCTCCGACCAAAAGCCTTTCTATCGAATCATCATCGATTCCTTTCCCGAGCCAACGTCCACAAGGAAAAGCATACGAATGTCCCGATATCTCATTCCTAACTACAATCCTGTCCACCAACCATTTCGGACTCAAACCAGCATTATCATGTCCGATCCTCAACGTTGTCAAAGTCCCTAAATTTTTATACTAAAAACAAAATTTTAAATATTTAAAAATTAACAAATATTTACATGAAAGACAAACTCAAGAGCGCCTTTGGGCACCGGTATCCTTTGCGTTTCTCCATTCGTGCCTGAAAGTGCAAGCCAACAATTTGCAGTTGTTGAACAAAAGCTGCTTTTATGAGATGGATAAATCCCAACTCTATACGGTATACCTAAAAAGAAATTTTAAACTTGATTTTAAAATTTTTATTACTTACGAGTATTCAAATAAGTATTCGTAAAACAATTATAATCGACAGCATTTAAAGTAAGCAAATGACAAAGAAATTGTTCTTTTTCTTCCTCGCATCTCAGAAAAGCGTATCTTTTGTACTGGGTCCTGGAAAAAAACAAAATTCAATATTTTAAAATTATTTTCTCAGTACCTTAAAAGAGTAGTTTCTGCTAAAAGAGTCGCCAAATGTTTTGAAAGGAGTTTCTTCTCCAGAGATAATCTGACAAACGCTCGGGCATAACCGATGTTAGTTTTGATGTCTGTCATTGATTGAACACTTCGTAGATCGTAGACTAAAGTGTTCGGTAAAGCTCGGAGGGTTGGCTGCTGAAGATTATCTTCGCTTAAACGTCTCGTGTTGCTAGTTCTTGTCTCAGAGCGACTTCTATGCTTGGCTTCCGTCGGCGGCGAATTTTCAGGCGAAGTCGACAGATCTGTTCAAATTAATTAGAAAACTGATATTTTCAAAAACTTTCAAAAAGCTACAAAAAAACGTTTTTTGTATCAAAATCTGATATACATACAGTCCATTCGTTTTCTGAGAACATGCCAGGCAAGGGCTGCGTCCAAATGAGATTAATTTAATTATTATTTAAAACTCTTTTGTTATTTTAAAACAAAACATTCGTTTGTGAGTGAAAAAAATATGCAGGTTAGAATCATTCACATAACTTGTTTACTCACGTACGAATTTTAAAAAACCTATAAATCTTCTTTAAAACTTGAATAAAATCTATTTTTTTAAACATTTAAAAATAAGACGAAGAAATAAGTAAAACAAACCTGGGCTGAGAGAGTTTGGGTCGATTGGAACAGAGGCGTCATTGCGATCTTTCATTTCAAGATAGTTTGAAAGATGTGCCCACAAAGCAGATTTACCCTGAAGACTCAAATAAAGCAATAATGGTTAAAAAAGAGAAAACTGACCTGTTTCTTTTGTAGGCCGTGAGACCAGACTCGCTCTAAAAGGTCGCATAGGCTGGCAATGAGGGTGTTTTCTTCGACAATTGAAGTTTGAGCACAATGTCCCATCTCGAGGGCTTCCGTCCCAAGCTTTTCGACTAACATACGCTTCGTTTTATGCTTGCAGTCTTTCAAAAGCTTCTCGACAAAATTCCAGTTGGTCTGCGCTATCAAAGCAGGACTCGGATCGCACTTAGGTGGCAAGCCAAGCCTTTCGCCACACATTCCCAGCGGTTTCGCCTCACTCCTCCTTGGCAAAGTCGACGCCGAATCCAAATCATCCAAACTTCCAGAACGACTTCGTATTATCCTTTTTTTCAATCTAAAGAAAAGCTTAATTTTAAGTAGAAAAACATACTTATTAGGTTCTTGAGATAACAAAACAGAATCTAAAACAGGAAAAGTGCCTGTGAACGTCCTAGATGTGCGATTTGTACATATTTCTCGAGGAGGAGGGATTTCTGCATCGAGTTCAGAAAGCCTTCTATCTAATAATACTTGAGTATCGCTTATTGTCACACATGGTTCATAAGAAGAAGTTCGAACTACCGATTCTCCATATCTTTTTCTAAAATTTTGATTAGTAGTCATACATTATGTTTAAAGTACCTTAAAAGTTTGATTCTACGTTCAAAAACTCGTAATTTTTGGTCCATTTTGTTCCAGTTGCTTAGTATTTTATTGTCAATGAATGTTGCAAACATTTGGGTTTCGATAAATCTTGAAAGGAAAGGTAGATGGCGTTGGGGTTGGTCAGAAAGGAAAGTCGCTTTGTCGAAATTCTGCATTGATTCTCGATTACTTAGCCATTCATCTTTGTCTTGGTTTGGCTGAATAATGAAGTGTTCGTAAGAAGAAAATATTTGGACGAAGCGGTTCAAGAAGATTTCGCGAACTGCGTTGTTTATTCGCAAATCTCGAGCATATTGGACTTCAGTGCTCAAGTCAGTGTCTTCCGAAAACCCATCGTCGACTAGAGAATCCCATTCGCCTTCAATATCACCAAAACCATCCAGCGAAAATCCGGTCCTTCTTGCCAAAGAGACTATCCGTTGAAGAGTTTCCGAGCCTTGAGTCAACGATGGATTATCTTCAAGCTCATCAGCCCAAGAATGCTTCCGAGTCCTCACAATGCACGAACTACTCATAACATCCGCAGAATTGTTGTTCCAATTGCTATAAACAAGTCAATAACTAAATAAATTCAAAATATAACTACTTACACATCTAAATGTTCACCGGACACCCTAAACCTTTTCAAAACCTCACAGATTTCAGCAATAAACTCATTTTTATACGGAAACGTCGGAAGCTCTTCAGGTGTTTGAAGAAGCCTCGTGTCCAAATCCATGTAGCATAAATTGGCCTAAAAATATGTTTTTCCATAATGGTTTTATTATTTATGACTTACTTCACTAGGAATGTTGACTCTTGACTCCCTAGTATGAAGACCCATGACAAATGGTACAGGAGCATCCAGAAAATGGTGGCAGCTTGCAGGTAAAATAGGAACGTAAACATGCGGCCATGAAAATGGGAGTAATAAAGCTGTCAACGACTCAGCAACTAACATTAATCTTTGGTATTCTGAAAATTACTTCAGGTTTGGTTATTTTATGATACACCTACCACCGGAACAAAGTAAAATTTGATTTTCGAGCAATAAACAGGTAAAAAGTTGAACGACACAGTCGACACCGAGAAGAGTGAAGAGTTCTCTGAGGGGGAAATCAAAGCCAGGGAGGTCTTCCATCAATGCTGGAGTCTGGAGGATGATTCTCTCTTCTGGATAGCAAGTAAAAGAGATTGATCTTCCTGGTGGAGGGACGGTCACTTCAAACAAAAGACTGTAAACCGATGATTCTATGCTTGGTGTCCCTTGTTCTCTCCAGCATCTGAAATTTGGTAAGTAATTAAGAATGGTGTTGTAATCTTTTACCTTTGAAGTGATGCTAGGAAAGTATGTTGTGCGTGGACATATTGATGTTGGGAAATCAAAGCGATAGATTTGGTAACATAGAGAGTATCTTTAGAGAGATCGTAGTATGACTGAGCTGCTGCGGTGTGTGCGCTGAGTTTAAAATGACGAGGGAGCGACCTAGAATTGAACTGGCGAGGGAGCGAACGGGTGTTGTAATCTGTCGTCTTTTTCGCATGACCGGACGAAAGCTCCGTCAAATGCATCGCTTGAAGCGTTTGCATAGCGCTGCATATTTTACGGTTTTTGATCTCCTCATAGAAAACGTAGCTTGCTCCAAATGTACGCCGCCCGTCTTCTTTCGTGATGACAAACGAATGGAATCTCGGCTCCAGGTTGTTCTTTTGTGTTCGAAATTGGAGACCATTCGGCAAACAAAGCTAAAAAACAATTCATGATCTGAAATTTCTTATTGTTTTTCAAAATACCATAGAGACTGCATTTTTGTCGAAAGGATTCCATGGCACATTTTCAGGGTAGTGGCCCAAAATTTTACACTTGTACGGCCTTTCCAACGGAGTTGACTGTAAATTATCGCCTAAAAACAAAAATTTTACATTTCTAACAATTGGTCCATAACTACTGCATAATGGAATTTAAACTGCTTAGTTAAACAAAATAATGGAAATTTTGGTGTTATCTGTAGCAAAATGGTCAGAAGCTTTGCATGCAAAAGGATTAAAATATCCCTCTAGAGTTATCCAACGAACTGAATATCCTTTTAAGTTATCCATTGTGCTTAATATTGGTCGAGAGCTTAGCTCACGAGAGGAAAAAAATATCCCTCTAGCGTTACCGTACGTGCTGCATTAGAAGCTTTTGCAAATCCTAAATATTTTATTTTATAGGCAACTCAATGATCTCGTTGAATTTTTAAAGAAATCTTCCAAGTTCACGGTTGAGATGGATAAGTGACGAAATTAAACCCATTGTTACATAAAGAAAAGAAATTAGAAAAGAAGCCTAAACATGGGAATGAAAAAAATGACTTTCACTTTTCACGTTTATCACAGGATCGAAAGGAAAAGTTGTTTGAGGCACGGAAAATTAATAATTTTACCAGCAAAGGTGTCAGGTTCGAGGCCTGAGCTGAGATCGAGACCACAGATGACGAAATAATCAGCGAATCTCGTCTTCTTCTGGTTTGAATCAGTTTCCATACTTGGGGTGCCTTTGAATTTTAATAATTTTAAATCAGTTCTTCCCTTATGACTCTTTCATGAGCCAACGAAGCTGACGGAGTTTCCCGAAGGTTCAAACACGAAATTTCCATATCACAACTAATTAAAGATTTTAAAACGATTAATTTGTGAATTTTCGACGAATTGATTTGCGCACTTTTATCATTTTAAGGGAGGCTTGATTCCCATCACATATGACATGCCACAACAAAGATGGTGGGGAGGGGGGATCGCGTAGTTTTTTGACAAGACGCTAGAGTGAAAGCAGGGATACCAATGGATTTTATTTCGCGCAAAAGTTCAAATTGTAAAAGGTTTTTTTCAATCTTGTAACCACGTGGCACTTTTTAACTCTTTTTAGTCAAGAAAGACGAGGATTTAAATTATTTTACCACCATACATACACTTTTTGATGGACTTTGGCCACTTTTTTCGTGAACTTTGGCCATTCACAGACAAAAGAAGCTTAACAGTTTCCGAACCATGAAGATGCATAGCTCGGACTTTTTTAAAACTCCATTTTTTAAAATGTTCCTTAGTTTATTACTTTTAAAATGAAACTAATACTTACTTGGTCAATGACTGTGCTAGGGGTATGTTTTCTCTATGCTAGGAGCTTTGCGTTTATAAACTCAAAGCTAGGAGGATGATATTCCATATCATAGTATCTCCTTCGCTTGGCTCCATCTAACGGAAAATGCTAAAACGAATGGACATTGGTAATAGAATAGGGCTAATCAGCCTAGCAGAAACGCGAAGTGCCCCATAATTAACGTCTATTAATCTTAATAATAATTATTTAATATAATACTTACACTATTAATTAAAACCAAGGCTACAGCGCACGCAAACCAAAAATTATTGCTTGAAACCAGAACTGAGCTTAAAAATGCAATGAATGACGAGAAAGATACGACCTAACCCTGATCTTGAAGAAAGAAATTTCTTGACTGAAATAATTGCATGTAAACAAACTGTTCTTTGGATATGAAAAGCAAGAAATTATAGCTAGCACAATGCAATCGGACAGTTTGTTAAATTATACACATTTGACTCTGATAGCCTGATATTTTATAATATTCTTATTACTTACCAAGGACAAAACAAACGTTTTACTATATCCAAGAAAAAGGGGGAAAACTATTCTTCACGTTTGATAATAATACGATAGTTAGAAATGTTGGCATTATATTTTGTTGTTTTAGAATGCGAGCTACATGATTGTAAAACGAATCTCAAAATTTGCCTTAGTGACCCCCCCCCCCCATGACGTTCACTACCCTATACATGATTTAGTTACCCCATATGAGATTTTAAAATTTTGCACTTTTTATTGTTTTTATGTAACACTTTTCGGTTGAAAAATTATAAGTAAGAGAAAATTCAAAAAACAAGATGTCGGATAGATATCAGTCGGTTTACCAACAAGATTATTCATGGCCTGTATCATTTTTGTAATATTTTAGCTAAGAATTCATTTTCTAATCATTATTGGGAACATTTTAGACCTGAGGATCATAATAGTTCTTTGTGGCAAAACGAAGTGAGGGAAATGTTAAAAAGTAGTAGTTGGGAAGGACCTTCCACAGTTGGTTCGTCTATACGACAGAACGCGTGAGTAAAATTCCCTATCACGCTCTTCAGAAGTAATGGCATTAAAATTTTACTTTTTCTATTTGAACAGGACGCGTTTACCGAGGAAAAGTTCCGCATCTGCTACCCGTGATGTCAAAACCAAGATTGAACCCTGCTCGAATGGACAAAGAAATTTTGATATAAAATTGACCGGAGATTCTGAAATCGATAAAGAAATTTTGGACTTCTATAATACCAGAAATACCAAAGTCGCGGAAGGAATCTCATTTGACCAATAAAGAATAAGAATGATCTTTGAAAAATAAATGTTTTTTAGTTATCTTGCTCACTTTCACCCAATTTGTTCCCTAAAATACACATGATTTTTTGTTTAAACCTATTATTTTGTTTTTATTAATTTTTGTTATCATTGTTAAGCTATTTTTTGTAGTAATTTAGAATAATGATGAGCAAAGCGAAAAGCGATTCTACAGTAAAGAAAGTAAAGCCGAAAAAGATTGGTGAGAAGAAAAGCGCCATAAAAGTCTTCGCTCGAGTCAGACCGACAGAAATGGACATTCAGCATCACTATGATGTTCAAAAAGTGTGACCAGCCTGCTCAAAGCCAGTTTTTCATCTTCATATTTTAGGAGACCTCCAGCCCTGACGAGCGTGATTTATTAGTGCTTTATGAAATTCCGGAGAACAAAGAAGGGAATAAATACGGTTTTCTGTATAAATATGGGTACCATCAACGATTTTTAATAGGGTTTTCAGGTTTCAAAAAGTCTTTAAAGAAACAGCCAGGCAGAGTGATTTATACGAAGTTGTCGCTAAGCCTGTCGTTGAGGGGTATGTACCTGATAAATTTGGCCCTGAGTGAAAGTCTTTCAAGTTTCCCTTCCATTAACTTTGGAATTCAACATGAAAGACTAGGGCCAAAAGTAGAGGATTATTTTAATTAATTTTAGAGTCTTTAATGGTTACAATGGAGCAATATTGGCCTATGGACAAGTAAACTATTCACAAAGTACTATTTCGTTGTATAATTTGTTTTAAAAATTAGACTGGCACTGGGAAAACTCACAGCATCACAGGCGGCAATGACAATTCATCCAAAGGAATCATTCCACGTGCTTTCTACCAAATGTTCAAATTAATCAAAGCGGTCTTTTTCCTTTAAAAAACTTGACAACTTATAGCGCTATTTTGTACAGGATTCTTCCACAAAGGAGTATTCAGTTTCGTTTTCAATTCTGGAAATTTACAACGAACTTTGCTACGATCTTCTGAGCGAAGAATGCAACCCCCAAGGATTTGCGTAATATTTGATAAATTGAAAACCTCATTTGTTTGTATAGAAAAGTGCTTCTTTCTGAAGATGCTTCTGGGGCTGTGACGTTAAGAAACCTTTCTGAACATAAAGTCTCAGAAATCAAAGAAGTCGAACGATTATTGAAGAAAGGAATGACAAATCGGTTTTATTCCCCATTAATCTCAAAGGACAAAATAATTTCAATTTATAGGACAGTAGCAGACACGCCAATGAATCCGCTGTCCTCTAGGTCCCATTGCATTTTTACGCTTCATCTTCGTCAAAGGGCAAAAGTTGGCGACAAAAAATGCCTTACATCCAAGCTTCACATGATCGATTTATCGGGGTAATGTGACGTTTACGAACTTTGTTTTAAATTAGAAAAAGTTCAGAACGTGTCTGGAAAAACAACACGAGCGGCCTTTTACTTCATGAAGCCAAGCATATAAATTTGTCTTTACATTATTTGGAGCAGGTCATTATAGCACTTTCGGAGAGAAGAAGAGTTCATGTGCCATACAGGTTGGAATTAAAACTTGATTTTAATCAAAATTTGAAGGAATTCAACAATCACTTCTTTGCTCAGAGATTCCCTAGGTGGGAATAGCCATACTGCAATGGTTTTTACTCTGTCGCTAGAGCCAAATAATTTTCACGTTAGTAAAATCGATATTTTTAGTCATTTTTTATATTAGTTATAAAGGAAACGCTTTCTACGTGTCGTTTTTCACAAAGGGTTTCCATGGTGCAGACGAAAAACCGACTGGTTTTCGAGAACTTGAGCGATACTGAAGAAGAGCTCAATTTTCTGCGAAGCGAAGTAGACAGGCTGAACAAAATCATAGGCAAAATGAAGGGTGGCCTCAAAAGCAGCGACGAAGAAGAGCAGAAAACGCCGAAAAACGACGACGACGACTACTGCGACTACGAAGATTACGAAGACAAAGTGACCGGAAGCAGCACGAATTCTGGATCATCGAAAAATAAGGTCAACGAAACCCCACAGCACGAAAACGACGAAATAACCTCCGAAGGATCAAACGCCCCAAGACGGCTAAAACCGAAAAAACAACATAACGTCCAAACTGTCGTCAAAAACAACTATTTCGTGGTAAACACAACAATCTGACTACTCATTACTCCAATTTTCAGGAAAACATGATGGAAAAAAGCTTCAACATATCATTCGATTTCAAAAACACCGTTTCGCATATAAATAGGGGAATCTGTATCCTTTAACTTTATAGCGTAATTTTATTCGTTTATGAATTAGTTTCCTTAGTCCTTAAAGATTAGTGATGTTGACTACGCTTCTGAAGCAAGTGACTTCCGTTTTGTCATTGAATGAGGAAGAAAAACTGAAAATTTTTGATGTAGATCAGCTTAGCAATGTGATGGGATTGACCCTACCAAACATAAATCCAAATACTGGTAAAACAAAAGAGCAGGGGGTGTAATAAGGGTAATCAGAGAGAAGGGTTGTGATTGGGAAATAAGAACTAGCTCGTTCTTCGCAGTCTTGAGACATACCTAGGAGGCTGGGAAAAATCTTATTATTGATGTACCTTTACCCTAAATTTGTAGGAAAACCATATTTGGACGAACAACGCGAGGGTTTTATGAAGTTTCTCAACTTGAAAAAATCTCATAAAGCGTTATATCTTTACGCTGAAATGAACATCTCGTATTTTACCCAATTGGAGGCAGAGTGGCAACTTTGGAAAAAAATAAGCAACCTTTTGCCCGAAATAGGTAAATGCTTAAAACGAAAAAAAATTTTTGAAATATGAAATTTTTAAGAAACTATCGAACAAGACTTAAAAAGGGCCAAAAACAAAGGTGAATTTCCGGACGTTCAAGAGGCTTTAGAGCATCAGTATACGCATAAAAAACATAAGTTGGAGCAGGCTAAAGAAAGACTTGAAGTAACTAAAGAGTTTTACCTACCAAAATTTTATTTTTCTTCTAAGCTTTTAGGCAAAGATAGATATGAAAGTTTAAAAATGTTCAGCCTGGCGAAACAGTCGCTTTTGAAAAGTTTTGAAATCTGGTGGGAAGAAAAAGGATCTCGGCTGCCCATCGACGATGTACCAGTCGAAATTAAAAAATCCAAGAGTATCGTCAGGTTAAAAAAGTGGTCCGAAAGCCTTCGTTTGCCTGTTGAAAGTTCGAATCTTGGTTTAAAATTTTTTTTCATTATTTCACTCTAATCTGTCATGTCTGTAGAAATAAATCAAGACAGCAAAGTCCAAAATATGAGAAATGTCGTCAAATCAGTGTCTGAAGAACCGGGAAGTCTTCTAAAAAAATTAATTGCTGACTCTCAAAAAAAGTATTCCACTCTGATTTTTGTAAATTTTAACTAGATTTTTTGAAGATGTGAAAAGTCGTTGTTTAAACATTTGAAAGCAAAAGAGAGTTGCGGTCAACGGAAGTCTTCGAGTGTGCACGATTTGAAACTGTACTCGCAGAAAAATGCTGAAAGTTCGACGTCAGAAGAACTGGAAGGTCCAGATCGTATGGAAAACTACACTGAATCTAAAACGTATAGTTCCTAGATACTGTTGTCCAAAGGGGGCAGCAGTATTTGATTTATGTTGAACTGTTAGCTTTATTCTTTCGTTCTCTTTAGGGAGAAAAGTTCGGATGTCGAAAACGTTTCAGAAAAGCCACCCAGCAATTACGGTACCATTCTTTCCAATTTTTCATCACGAATTAACGGATTCTCAAAACCAAAAGTTAGTATAAATATATCAGCGTCTATAAACTTGTTCGTTTTGTAGAAAAACTTGGACCAAAATTTCGGAAAAAATGTGAACATAAAACTGACCGGTGATTCAGACATCGATAAGGAAATTTTGAATTTTTACAAGAATCGAGGAGCATAAAAAATGATAATGAAAGTTATTTGTACATTTCAATAAAATGAATGATTAGCGATGATTTTTTTTTAAATATAGAACTATTAAAGCATTTAGAGGATCTTGATGATTTGATGAACAAGAGATTAGGTACCTTCGTTGGTCAAAGAACCCATTTTAAATTTTCAGCCCTGATTTTTATGTTTGAAAAACAAAACTACCAGCACTTTTTACAAGGAAGTATTTTTCTTGGTAATAACGACGTATTTACTTAAGTAGGTAATAAAAAAATTAATAAAAACACCTAAATGAGATCACGTTTTGCCAATTATTTTGAGCAGTTTTTTTTTCCAAAGTCAAGGTCAACGCCGTTTTAGTGGTCAGTCGTGTCAATTGATAATTTTCCGTGATGTCAATTTTTTTCCCCTTTGGGCAGAAACTCCAAGAAAATTCGGTTGGGGAAAAAGTTTCCAAAATTCACGGCCTCGGAGTAGACAAAAGGCCAGGAAAACAAAGCATGAAGAAAAGAAAAAAAAACTCCTACAAGAAGATGCGTCATTTACAATAAGCATGAACAGGATGCGACATAGTTTTTCGCCATAGGTAACCGGTAAATTCGTAATTGAAACTCGTGCATGAAAATTGACTTTTGTTTTCTTAAAATAAACTAAACGAGTAGCATGCACACCCCTTGTGATACAATTTTTTTGCAAGTAGGCGAACCTACTGTAGATAAGTGGGTAGCATCGATGTAAATAAGAAAAACATCGAACATTGATGGTACCTACGATAAAAACCGCTTATTTTCCACGTTGCAAACGTAGAATTTTTCGAACTTGACATTATGGTTAATAAATGAGACTTTAACGAGAAATGACTAATGAGGGACACGAGCGGGGATGGTGCGACCGCGACGCTTTGACGTTTTTCGTTCTCTCTCTCCGCCTCCCACTCTTTATTTACATTTTTCATTCCCACCCCAGGTCAGTTTTCTCGCAAACCGCGACTCGCGAAAATCCGCCAGTCTGTGACCCGCGCTCCTTCCCGAACGTCGTTTACGTTAATTTAGCTTTAGAAATTTTCGTCAAAATATTTTTTAAATTTTTAGTTTTTCTCTGAACGTAAGTTGAAAAAAAAATCATATTTTGTTCTGTTTAAAATTTCTACTTTATGAAGTAAACCCATACAATAAATAAATTAAAAAAAATTCTTTTAAAAAAATTAGGAATTTAAAAAAAAAAAAAGTTCAAACACTGATATTCCAGAACAAAATTCAAGGGAAGCAGCTAAACCCGCAATGCATTTTGCTTTGACTTTTGAGGGGTTGTAAGAGGCGGGATGCGACAAAAATCTTGACGCTTTTTCATCGAGTTCCAAGTTATGTAAATCATATAGTTTGATGGTTTGTTCCGAACAGAACTGTGAGAAAATTAAGGTGAAATAAACTTATTTTAATTGCCTAACAATTATTGCTCTTTTCCTGTTACGTAAAGAAAACAACCAGGGATTCATCGTTAAAAACTAGTTTGCTTTCGACAATTCATTAACATTTTTTTATTTTATTATTTTTTATTTTATGGCACCATTATAGTTATCTAATTGACTCTTCATGTTTTGATTTGCTAAACCCATGCTTAGAGACTGATAAACCTAATGAGTGGATATTTTATAACCCTTTTTCGATTTGTGTTGCTTCTTTTTTGTCGAATCCCAAATTTTCAGGTAGGCTAACGGAATATTCTATACCTAGGGGGAAAAAATTAAATTACCACTAGCTTTTTCACTAAATTCTATTAATTTTTTTAAAATTTGTGAGTTAAACATCATTATCTATTATCAAATTTTTTAGTGCTGAGGAAAATCCACAAAATTCAGCGCGAAGAATTCAATTTTCTTTCGAGGACTACAAAATTTTAAGTTTAAAATCCAACTTTCTGTCTACACTGAGAAATTTTTCGTTAAACAAATTTTCTGTCCAAAACTCCCAAAATGTTGAGAAATCAATTTTTTGCCCAACTTTTTCTGAAACTTCCAAATTTTTCTTTAAAAAGTCAATGTGCTGCCCAAAATCCTTTAAAATGTACGATAAAATCAAAAGCCCATTTTCGATTCAAAGCCAAACTTTTCTTTGAGGGATTTTTTTCATGCCAGATTATTGTCCAGTATTCTCTCAAATTGTGAAACAAAAAGCCAATTTTTGTAGATACCCCCCTTTTCTAAAGTTTCCTAATTTCTAATGCATCTATCACTGTTTTTTTAAATACTTACCCCCCCCCCCTCTCCAGGCCCTAATCCTGCCCATGAAAATAATTGACGTTTTATTAAAAATTACCTAAAGTTGGAACCTTTCTCAGCTAAAATCAAGGACAAAATTTACTAAGTTCAATTTGTTACTACTTGATGAGTAGACGTCTAATTATGTTTCATCAGACAGCTATATTTGCAGTAATTTAAATGGAGATAAAAATATTGAATAAATGCATATTAATAGATTGCAAAAGAAGAAAAAAATCCAAAAAAAAACTTTATTAATTTAGTTGTTAGTGGTTTTGTTTTTTCCATTTTACGAGAAGGGAATGTTGCCAAACACTAAAGGGGGGAATTCCTTGATATGGCAAGCCTGAGTTAATTTCACCAATTTTTATATGCAGGGAATCCCATAATTTCTCTTATCGCCTTTTGTTTTACTGTGTTTCACAGTAACCGGTTGACTTGATTTGTGTTTATAGAGACGTGGGCAATTTCACGTCTTTTGAGACGAAAAAACGTCTTCAATAGTCGTAAAATATTACGCAGGAGTGTGTAAAAATTTATATTTTTTTTTCTTCTTCAACAGGTTTTATATTGTTTGATTTATATTTTCCTTTCACTTGTTTCAGTTCGTAATACGTCTCCTACACGAATCGAAGAGACCCAATAAAGTAGATCCGTGGTGAGTCGAACTTAATAATTTAAATTTTAAATGTTCTTTGCATAACTTTTTTGTTAAAATCTTTTTTATAATCAAGCATTTAATTCACAAGTTAAATTCTAGACCAATCCAATGATTATGCTTGTCCTATTGTCAAAGACTACAAGGATTTGCAAATCAGAAAAATACGGAAATGTTCATTTGTAAGCAGTAAACATGAAATCTCCGGTTTTTCATGTCAAATGGTACAAGGACCCCATCCTCTGTCCATTTACAAATAATTTTATTCAAGAGCTTCTTTTCCGCTGTTAATATATAAACGGTAAATTTTTTTATCGAGTTCACTATCCTACACGTGACCTTTTTGGTGTACTTTTAAAATAAAATTTTAAACGTATTAAAAAAAATACATCGTTTATGAAGAGCAATTACCCTTTGTCTTAATTTTTTCTCTTTTTGTAATTTGTAGCGAAATGAGCCTGAGGCAAAAATGTTGAATGAGTATTTAAATTGTTGTTTACAACAAAAAAATATTTTTGCTCAAAATGTAGGAAAGAGCGAAGCGGATGTTAGCCCAGGTCGGGACACTTGAATATAATAAATCAATCTTCGCTAATAGAAATTCCAACGATAAATATCTTAATGAATATAAACACTTTGATACCCGAGTTGTATTTTGACGGTTTTATCATTTAACCGTGAAAACGATTCAAGTTCCTACTTTTGAAGGGGTTTCCTCACCAGCGTGACATGTAGGGCTTGAGGGTTTACAAGGAGCCTTCCCCCTAAAACCTTAAGACCATTCGATTCGCCATTCTTCATGGAAGAATCAACGTTTTCCTTTGAGAAAATTGAAACCTAAAGTTAGTGCCTAGTTAGGGGTCTTCTCGTACTTGCAGTTGATCACACGAATTCAAAAAAACTGGATGAACTTGAAGGCAATACACCTTTTACCTTCATCTCTCCTTGATCTTTCTCACCCCGATGGCCCACTTCGCGACTTTTTCCCTCTTCGGAAAAGTGACCGCTAGCGAAAAAAATATAAAACATCGTCAACATTTCGCCATAAATCATCGCATATAAAAACCTACGCGTTCTTTTCGAAACTTTCTCCGCCCAACGGTTTTTGTTTCAATGCAAAATCGTTCGGTTAATTTAATTTAAATTACACTTTCTTAAGGGTGTGGAGAATGTCCATTCAATTTTCGATTTTAAGTCCATTTTCAAGGTCTTTTCGCATCGTTGAACACAATCTATTAAAAATCGTTTCAATTTTATAGATTCTTTAAAAGATTCATAGAACAATTAAAATATGTAAATGGTCACTATTACAGTAGCATAACGGCAAGCATATTCCAACCCTGAAATTGTGAAATACGTTTATACAACTTAAAAGGAATTAAGCGATAAAATTTTATAATTACTCTTTCAGGAATTTTACTGCTTAAATATGAAAATTAGACAGATTCTATTATTTTTATTAAATTTTTTTCCCAAAAGTATGTCGAATGTCAGTCAACCTCAAGAAACGATGGCTTTTTCCGGTTAGTAGCTAGGAAAAAATTCAGTTATTCGTTCCTCGTTCAAATGATAGCTAGTGAATATTAAATTATTTTGCTCCAGAGGTTAATTATGAAATATTTTCTGGAATTATTGGAAAGCTGTTATAAAAATGCAATTTTAATTTTTTCTCTCTGCTTTTTTCAATCTTTAAGAAGTATGGTAATGAAATAAAATACAATCAAGGTTCTTTCCGGTTTACTTCCTCCCTATTAACGGATAAAGAGCAGGAAGTCAAAGAAATACGTATTTGCTAATCTTGTTTGTTTTTAAATACTTCCAAAAGTCAAAAATTGGGCATTTTCGGAATGAGAAGTTTCGCAGCGAGTCGAATAATTTACTTTTGAAAAAGACGTTTTTTTTAAATATTCGCCAGATCCGGTCAATCTGGTTCTTTTAAACTTTGCGACTTTTAAAAATGTCAATTTGCAATTTTATTCACAACAGCTTCTGGTCTTCGGTTTTGTATAAAAAAACGTTCCTGAGCAAAAAAAAATCTTTATCATTCCTTTAAAAATTAGTGCTCTCGATTTGTAAGATTTTTTAAAAAGGACGTTCTGTTATGCAAAACAACCCAAAAAAGGTGTTTTTTTTTTCTCCCTCAAAAATCTAGTTATTATCACGGTCGCGCGAATTTTATGTCAATAAATCAACTTGCAGCCTTGTCCTTCTGATTCGTTTAAAAATTCCAATAACCATCATAAAGTGCCCGTCATAAATCACAAATGATAAAACTTGGGAAAAAATAATATTTATAAATTAAATAAAAATAGTACGCAGAATTTATTACTTCTTAAATTCGTCCAGCACAATTTTTGGTCTACTCTATTGCAACCAGTAGCTTTCATAGAAGTTCGTAAAAATCAATTTTTCACAATGAAAAAAAAAATTGAATGAAACTAGTATGGCGAAAATGAAGACTCAGGAGAAATAGTGGAGAAAACGGTACGGGTGTCGTTTTTCAAATGTGGCAATTATTCATGTTATAAATATCGTTAGGAATGCCACTGTGTTTTCAATGTGGGACAATTTTAAAAGTCGTACATATCCGGGGCAAATAAGGAAAGAAAGTAGCGCCCTTGTAAATCTTCAAGAGTAACGAGGGTGATCCGGACGCGAATCGGGCCCCTCGGGATTGGCGAAGGCGACCGTCATCAGCATTCAGTCTGAATCTTCTTCTGGGATTTATCAACGCCCTTGCCGTATAAAAGCGAATATGAATTAATTTCTGTCGTGTTTTTATTAAGGGCGGTATTCAGTGGCAAAATTTGAGAATGAGTAGAGACTCAATTTAAAAAATTGCTTTTTCTAAGCTTCCTTTGGACAGATTGCAATTTTCATGGCTTTTGGCGGATTTTTTTTCCTTCGTATGTAGGCAAAGAAGAAGATCAGAGAGTTTCAAATCAATCGGTCCATAGCGAGATGAGGAGAGGTGATGTCCCATACCAACAATAGTCTAAATTTTCAAGGCCTACCTACCACTTGCAGAATAGGAAATAGGTACATAAAATTCAAGCGTTTCTCCTCAAGATTATCACTAGCTTTCTTAAAATAAAACCAGAGAAAAAAAAATTTAGAACTCTTTAAAAAAAATTCCAGATACCTAACGTAAGAAATAACTTTTTTTTCCCTAAAGAGACGTCCTCCACGTACCAGCCACGAGTTTTTATCTACCAACTCACGTCACTATTTCTGAACCCAGATTTTCCAGAATTTACAAACAAAACTAAAAACATTTCCTGAGGGTCCTAGCTTTTTGTGATCATGCTTTGACATCAAGGTAGAAATAATTTTAAACTTTAAGAAAACTCGCTGCATAGTTGATTTTTTTAGCGGATTTTTTTAAATTTAACATGGTACATACCTATTTAACAAAAGAATAAATTATTGAGATTATAAGGATCAAGATAGAGCACGTTTGCATTATGCATAACAGCTTGTTAACCTGATTCGATTTCTCGGTCTTCCTAATTGTGTAAATTCGAATTTGGTCAACGACTCCAAATCTTGATTCTCGATATCCAAACAAGGCAGAAATAAAAATTTTCGTGATTTTTTTCAAAATTTCCAAGCTTTTAGTTTTGTCACTGACCTTTGATACTCGTAAAAATAAATTGGAATATATTTTTAGAAAAAATTTATTGACTCATCGAATTTTTGCTTTGTCCTCAAAAATTTTGTAACGCAGTTGTAAAAAGTTGAATTTTAGGTTCCATAATACTCGAAACATCGCAAAAGAAGGCAATTTCATAATTCCTTCCTAATTCCGAGATTTTACTAGCTATTGAAGTTTGATGAAATGCAGCCCCTTATAGGGTTGATATTTAATTCGAGGGCGTTCACTTGCCTTCAGAGATTCACTCCCTAACCAATTGGATTTGGCATGCTCCATTTTGCTCCTAGCAGATTCTCTTCATAAACTCCATCTCTTTTCAGTCATTTAGGCAGTAAGTGAATTTTCCACTTATATATCGTTTATCATTACATTGTTGTATTATTTATAATGTATTTATTTAAATTAAAAGTCAGACACCTTTCGTAAATTATGCGTCGTGAATAATAAAATTCAGAAAACCTGACTCCGGAGAACTTCTCTCTAAATTAAGTCCTGTGCCAAACGAATAGAAGGCGTAACTAAAAAAATTCTGGTTTCGCGATAGAAATCTTCATCGTGGCGCCTTCCTTAGCGGATTTTCCCTTCGAAGATCCCTGACAAAATTAATGACGTCAGCGAAATTCTTACTTAATTTTGTCTCATATTCACGATAATGACGTAAATCCTTTGTTATCAATATTGGAGTGCACAAACCAGAAATGAAATAATAAAAAAATAAATAAAAGAAAGTAATGATAGAAACACAGATGAAAGATCACATATTGGCTCTCAAGCCAAAGCTATAAACGATAGACGATAAGGACCGGTTGAAAAAAAAATTCTGGGCGATTTCCAATTGAGAACCTTGTTTACTTATTCAATGATATACATATTATATGAGTACCTACAGGCGAACAGCAGAAACTGTTTAGGCCTTATCTGATACATTTTGAGATTGCATCCTAGTTGGGGCAAATCCGGTCAACATTACTTTGGTATGTATTTGGGTAGTCTAGGCAAGAAAAGTGCAAATGTTTTGAGTTTTTTTGCTCGATCCCTCAAAATTGTTTACAGCTTTCCTATGTTTGTAAACTGATCCTGCTTCCTAAAACAACCCCTGTTGCTAATAATGACAACAATAATAATTATTAATGTATCATATACTTAAGTACCATTCAGATCGTAATGTTTCCCAGATAATCTCCCTAGGACTACAGTGTCCAGAGAGAGAGAAAAAAATTTCCCCCTTTAACATAACAGAACGACCCAATTTCACACTTTTTTGTTAATAAAATTTACGAAATTCTTTCGACCTCAGTCTGTTTCTAAAATCAAGGTAAAAGTCAATGAGTTTGTCACAATTTTCGTACATCGAACTGGTCGTAATTTTTTTTTATCATCAAAAATGATTTCGTCCTATAGTTTACAATTTTTTTTCTCTATGAAAAATTTTCACGTTCTCACGTCTTTAAGAGCTCAAAAATTCTATGAAAAAGTTCTAAAGACGACTTAGGGTTTTCCTCCATACATTATTTATCCGCCCGTATAATTAACACATATAGAAATTGTACACAAGTCGGGTTCATTTACATATCGGGCTGATGGGTTTTTCGAAATCCGCTAGGTTCGATTATCCCAAGCCGATTTTCTGAGAATTTATAAGGAAAAGTGGCCGATGTAATTGAGTATTCTATATGCGGGGTCTTTTTATTACAGCGTTTTGTAAAAGGAGAAAGTTTTCCCTATACGAAAGGAAAATCCCGGTGAGTAGATCTAAGGTTTTTCCTTCACCCCGCTATTTATCCTTGGTTCTCTTCTTTTTTCCACACCTTGAGTCAGTAATCAAAACAAGATGTTTATAAGAGGGTTAAAAAAATTGCAAGTGGGTACTCACAATTTACAGTAAGTAAATAGAAAGAAAAAACGGTTTAAGGTTTTTTTCGGTCGCCCTTGCTCTGATTTCTTGAGAGCTTTTTGAGAAAAGTAATTAAAAAAGTTTTTTTACGGTTATCTTGAGACGTTCTCAGTGGAAATTGAGGAAGTCTAAGGTTACTTCTATTTGAAGGTAGAGGACTCTTGAGAGATTAAATAATCCAATTTTTTTTCCTATTTTAGGAGTGGTTTCCTTGTATGATGACCAGCTTGTAAAAACTCGCGAGAAAGGGGAGGAGAAATGGCGTGGAATCACAACCTAAAAGAAGAAACAGAAGAAAAGCCAAAGCAGACCATCAAACTCACCGGGTTTACCAGATTCAACGATGCGGTTGATCATGGAAGAGTCAACCTGGGCTACATTCCCGATCCGGGTAAGTCAAAAATATTTCCCACATTTTAGACCACCTTTCTCGACAATTTTTTTAAAAACTAATCCATCCAAACTTTCATGGGTGTGCCGACATTTTTTTGTTAGGTTTAGTTTTTTTAAGATTAGAAACTAATTAGGAAGTACTTTTGTCTTCCATCTTCACAATGGAAGATAAATTAATGGCGATAGGTGGCGCGTGCATAAAAAATAAAATCATGATGTCCTCGATACGTTTTTAGATAGGCTTTTGATCCTTTTCCTCCATCGATGAGTGAACCGTCAATTTTACAACCCTGAAACTTTTGCACAATGGTTTATTATTTCAACAATTCCAAAAAAGTTTGCATCCATAGAAGATGCAGGTTTTGAACTAGCATGTTTATAGGAAACATTCACGAGTACTGAAGTCATCCAAAAAGATTACTTACGCAATGCATGATGGGTGCTAATTGAATGCAAAATCTTCTCAAATCTTGATTAGATTATACGTCAGTATTTTCGTTCAGTAGGTACATATTCCTCTTTGGAAATCAGGCATTGCGAAAGTATCAGGAGTAGCATCAGCAGCAATCATACATCCTGATATCTCCGATTGGGCATTTCTATATTTCCCATCATGTGCTTTCAATTGTACATTCCCAAACACCCTTGTTGCGTAATTTAAATAATAATTAGATAGGCACTTATTCTTAGGCTTCTTATTTACCAAAAACTGCTTATTTTGTTTTTGGAACGTGTTTTGTTGTTACGTCAAAATCTTAAGAAGCTTTAATTACTTGTAATTTGATGTGTTAAGAATGTTTTTTCTCTTTTTACGTCAACAAGAAATTATTTTGTTTGCTAAACAATAAAATTTAGACGACTAGGAGCTAAAAGAGACCTGAAAAACAAAAAATTATAGGGTGGAATCTTTCATTAAAGAAATAGATTTGTGGCCGACGGACCGTGTCTAAACGTTCTACTAACAAAACAATAAGCGAATTATTAGGTGGTACATGCGAAAATTGGCGGGATATTAATTTTTTTTGGAACACTTATGAGTCAATTTTCCTGGAATTCTTTGCCGGTTTTTACGTCGACTTTCCCGGCGCCACCTTCTAGGTTGCATTTTCCCATAAGACCCAGGTAGAATTTTCCTTTGGAAATTTATTTTAGGTTTTCCCAAAACCGTTTTAAGAAGAAAAATTGGTGAATGACCCCTTTTTCTTACCTATATCCACCCCATTTTCCCTTCCCTTTCTCCATTTTGATTGAGTAAAAACCTCAGTTCACCCTCGAGAATCAAACAAGAGCCAGGTTTTTCATTACTTGTCCACAATATGGCTGCAGGTAAATATTGTTTTATCATTAATTAGTTAGTAAACATTAAATTACTAATGGTTTTTTTTTGGACAATAAAAATAAGCTTGTTCCAAGGGTGCCCATTCATATAAATTCAAAAAATCAAAGCTAAATGAGTTTATTTGTTGGATCGTGGATAATCTTGAGCACGAAATTAGATTATACAAGATGAAAAAAATAAAAACATATTTTAAAATGATTTACATAGATTTATGAATATTTAATAATTTTTTCCTCATCCTCAACTGGTAGCACGTGGAGTATCTTCTTCGACACGGATGGAAAATTATTCTCATTTATTATAAAAATTTTCCGGTCGAATAATTATTTTTCAAAAAAAAATTAACAACTTGAAGTTTGCGCAATGATTAGCGAATCACTTTTTATAGGGAAAAAAAGGAAGAAACCACTAAACGTGAAGTTCTTAACCGTGAAGATTTTCAAGTTCAGGATTTCAATTGATTATGATTTTTTTTAAATAGAATTTTCTGATCAAGACGTAAAAGATGTTTTAAATATTTTTCACGTACTGACTGGACATTTCCTCGGCCATTTCGCGTTTTTCTAGGGTTCAAGGAGGGACGAAATTGTTCTGAAACGAATCGGGGGGCGAAGGACGCGCATCTCAAGAAAAAACTGTGAAGTGTGTAAATGTGAATTTTACACCCGTGTCCATCTGCTCTATTTCTTATTTTTCCCCCAACATTTTTTTCTTTACTAATCTAATTTTGTCCAGACCTTCCTCAAATCGAAGCGAAACAAAAACGAGTTTTTCTTTCTTTTTTTTTCTTCTGCTGGAAGGATCCGGTCTGCAACCATTAACGACAGTTTCCGCAATTCTAAACAATTAATCGATAATTTTTTATGATGCAATATTGTTAATATTTACAGTTTTGACATCACCCTTTTTTTTTAAATTATATTAAAATGCATATTTCTGTTAATTGGACTCGAAGACGACTTAATTATCTATTTATTTTGAAACTTAAAAAAAAATCATTTTCTTATTCTTTAGGTAAAAAATTAATTATGGAAGTTATTATGCATTAATCAACAATGAATTGCGAAACTTGTTTATTCAGATGTGAGGAGTTGTAGTTTTTTAAATGTAGAAATTGTTTCCGATCAAATATAGGTAGAAGCTGTAGAGCACTTTCTTTTGTTGCTGAGAAGAAATGTCTTTTGAAAAGGCAGGCCTTGGCTTGTTGTATCTTGTAAAATGTCAAATGAAGTCAGTGGCACTTTTCTAGCTGTCCTCAACGTTCGACCTTCTGAATGTCATTTGGTTGCCGGACAAGGCCGGACCTGAGCGATTCATCGAGTTGCATTTCAACATCAATTTAAAATCATGTTCCTTTGTTTGCAGTGGGTGAAATGGAAAGGGCGGAGGAGAAACTCGGGACCTCGCCGAAATTCACAAGAACGCAGACGAGGAGGAGATTTCTAAGTCGGAAAGTTCTGAACAAGAGACTGCCCTGTATTAGTTACATTAGCAATTACAACTCGGAGATCGCAGTTTCCGACCTTTTGGCTGGTTTTACAGTCGGACTTACAGTCATACCTCAAGCAATAGCTTACGCCAATGTCGCCGGCCTTCCTCCTCAGGTTTGACATATGACAGTGATAATAGATTTTAAATAATAGCTTTAATGAGCTACTAAATTAACAATCGCTATCTAAATGTGACAATAATTTGCCCCATTAATGCATTTTTATTGTAATTAATTTGTGTTTTCTTCTTACAGTATGGCCTCTATTCGTCTTTCATAGGATGCTTTGTATACGCTTTGTTTGGATCAGTCAAAGACAGTCCGATCGGTCCAACAGCAATTATGGCTATTTTGACACGTGAGAACCTCCATGGATTCGGTCCAGCAGGAGCGATACTTCTTTGCTTTCTAACAGGTGTCGTTCAAATCCTTATGGGAGTAGCACAACTAGGTAAGTTAAATTACTTTCTCAAAAAGAAAGTTGTAGTACCCTCAAAACCGAGATTTTCTGAGGCGATTTTCGAAATTCACAAAAATGGCGGAATTCAGCTAACCTAACCTTAACTAGTTAACCTAACAAACTTTATTCAAAACAACTACCTTTTCAAAATTTTTGTTTTGTTTTCAAGGAAATTTTTTCTTTTTTAGGTTTTTTGGTTGATTTTATATCTGGACCGGTGTCTGTTGGTTTTACATCGGCTGCAGCAATTCTGATCGCCATGTCGCAGATAAAAGACCTCCTAGGTCTTTCCTACACAGCAAACACTTTCCTCGAAGTCTGGGACCAACTCGCCATCCACATTCGAGAAATCAAAAAGTGGGATGCTCTTATGGGGCTAGTCTGCATAATCATTCTTCTCCTTCTGAGGGTACTGTTTAGCATCAAGAAAAAATTTTAAACCTAAAACTTTAATTTTAGAAAGCCAAAGATATCCCTCTTGGACCAAAAAACAGCAAAGAGAAGACAGCGATTCAAAAGATTTTATCGCAAACATTGTGGTTTATTTCGACCGGAAGGAATATACTGGTCGTCGTCACTTGCGGATTGATTGCCTACTTTTTTCATACTCAAGGGTCAACACCTTTTATTCTCATAGGGGAAGTCAAAGAAGGCTTGCCGAGCTTCCATCCACCACCTTTTGAAGTCGAGCAGAACAATAAGACCATCGGATTTTTAGACATTTGCTCGACTTTCAGCTCCGCTATTATCGTACTTCCATTACTTTCGCTTCTTGAAGACATTTCTTTGGCAAAAGTTTTCTGTAAGTCAACTTCAAAAAAATAAACATTTTTCTAAATTCTTTTTTAGCTGATGGTAAAATGATAGATGCAACTCAGGAACTTCTAGCACTTGGATTGTGCAACGTCGCATCTTCTTTTGTAGGCTCGATGCCCGTATCAGGTGCACTTTCACGAGGTGCTGTCAACAACGCTAGTGGCGTCCGAACCACATTAGGAGGAATATACACAGGTACTTTATATCTAACAAACATAAACTTTTATTTATAATCTTTTTCAGGCATAATTGTCCTCGTATCATTACAATTTTTTACACCGTGTTTTTACTATATCCCGAAAGCATCTTTGGCCGCTGTTATTATAGCTGCAGTTGTTTTTATGGTAGAATTTCATGTCGTCAAGCCAATATGGAGGGCCAATAGTAAGATCTATCATGATAAATTGTAAAAAACTAATTTCTAAATTATAGAATACGATTTAATACCTGCGGCGGCTACATTTTTATGTTGCCTTTTGATCAAACTTGAGATCGGAATTGTCATTGGAATCGGCACAAATGTTATTTTTCTTTTGTATGCTTCAGCAAGACCTTCAGTCAATGTGGAAAAACATACAGATACTGTAAGTTATAATTTATATTTTTATAAATAATTTTTATTTTTTATTTTTATTTTAGAGTCAGTGTGGCTGTGAATATTTACTTATTACACCAGATCGTAGTTTGGCATTTCCTTCTGTGGAATATGTCCGGAATTTAATATCAAAAGCTGGTGTTAAACAAGGAGCAAGTTCAATTCCAGTGGTGATTGACGCCAGGCATGTTCAAGCGGCCGATTTTACCGCAGCTAAAGTAATTTGAAGAACTAAACCAGGGCAACTTTTAAACTCGTTTTTAGGGTGTTAAGTCTCTCATAGATGACTTTATAAAAAGGAATCAACCTTTGTTATTTTATAATTTGAAACCGAGCGTCGTACACGTCTTTGAAGCCGTCCAGCCAGTGAGTTTCTATCATTGCTCAACAGATACAGAACTCAACGACATGCTAAAAAGTAAATAATCGCTTTTTCATTTTTTAAATATTAACTTTTCCTCAATTCCAGGTTATGCAACAAAACTGAACATGGTGTAAAGTGATCTGTGATGACAACGATCAAGTTGAATAAGTGATTTCGTGTACTTATGGTATTACTAGTTTTTAAACTTGACAAATCGAAACGCCTCTTTTTTTGAGGTTTAATTAACAACTTAATTTTAATAACTGGAAGATTTTTGTCTTCTTATATTGTGATTTATGTTAAATTATGGTTTATTAGTATATCGATGTAGTTTTAGTTGTTTAGTTTAAGTTTGAATCCTAACAACTGTAAATAAATAATGTAAATCTTTTATATCAATGCTTTAGTACAAAACCAAATAAAAGACATTTTACTTTTTATGGTGTTTTGAAATTTTAACTTGCTTCGTCTGGCCACCAAGAGGGTTGGTTCACGATGATTCCGGCTGAGGAGATGGCCGGTGAGGTGAGATCTGCTGTGCGAATAAGACCGAGGCCTAGGGAGCCGTAGACTGCTTTGATTTTGGCGACGACTTTGTCACGTTTCCCTTCTTGCTTTTCGACGATGTCGATATTTGGTTCGAGCGATTTTGAGAGTGAAAGGGGCATCAGACGTTTTCGCACGACACCCGTGTGTTTTGTTCTTGATGTCACTTCTTGACCGAGGTAACAACCTTTGCTGAACGATACACCTTGTAGGTAGTCCAAATTTATTTCTAAAGGGAACATCTCGCCTTTTGGAATCTCATTTTCACCTTCGGCAATCCCCAATGTAAACCTAAAACAAACAAACAAACACATCAAGAATAGAAAAGTTTAGGCCGTCAAGGATGTTTAATCAAACACAAGCCAAATAGTATCAAATACATATAATCCAAAAGCCAGATCAACTAGTGACCTAGTCAAGAGCTTGACCCACGTTCAGTCGAGAGGTCGACGGGTACTGGCAGTCGAGAGGTGGACCCACTGAAAGTAGAGGTGGACCCACTGAAAGTAGAGGTGGACCACGCAGTCAGAGGTGAACTGCAGTCGAGAGGTGGACCCACTGTCAGTCGAGAGGTCGACCCACTGTCAGTCGAGAGGTCGACCCACTGTCAGTCGAGAGGTCGACCCACTGTCAGTCGAGAGGTCGACACTGTCAGTCGAGAGGTCGACCCACTGTCAGTCGAGAGGTCGACCCACTGTCAGTCGAGAGGTGGACCCACTGTCAGTCGAGAGGTGGACCCACTGTCAGTCGAGAGGTTGACCCACTGTCAGTCGAGAGGTCAGACCCACTGTCAGTCGAGAGGTCGACCCACTGTCAGTCGAGAGGTCGACCCACTGTCAGTCGAGAGGTGCGACCCACTGTCAGTCGAGAGGTCGACCCACTGTCAGTCGAGAGGTGGACCCACTGTCAGTCGAGAGGTGGACCCACTGTCAGTCGAGAGGTTGACCCACTGTCAGTCGAGAGGTCAAGAGGTTGACCCACTGTCAGTCGAGAGGTCGACCCACTGGCAGTCGAGAGGTCGACACTGTCAGTCGAGAGCTGGGCCCACTGTCAGTCGAGATGTCGACCCACTGTCAGTCGAGAGGTCCACCCACTGTCAGTCGAGAGGTGGGCCCACTGGCAGTCGAGAGGTTGACACTGTCAGTCGAGAGGTGGGCCCACTGGCAGTCGAGAGGTTGACACTGTCAGTCGAGAGGTGGACTCACTGTCAGTCGAGAGGTCGACCCGATGTCGGTCGAGAGGTCGACCCACTGGCAGTCCAGAGGTCCAACACTGACAGTCGAGAGGTCAAGCACTGCCAGTCGAGAGATCAACTACTGGTAATCAATAGTTCATCAAGAAACCAACTAACTATACCGGTGCCTACCAGTTGCCTAGCCACAAACACTTTATAGCATAAAAATTGTAGATAACGCAATATTTACCTAAGCTCTTTATATTTCCCTTCAAGTTTATCACATGGGACGTCCTCGTTACCTATAAATCTGAAGCCTAGATCAGCATGTCTAGGATCTGGGCATAAAATTCCATTTTTGACATTTTCAACCGATCCAAAAATAACCCTCACTTTCATATCTTCAGGCTCGATTCGAACGTCTTTCTTCAGTTTATACATTTTGACATGTTTGGTCAAACTTTCGCTCGATTTCTGGTCGCATTCGATGACGTAACTCGTGTCGTTTTTATAGACGAACGCGTCGAAAAGGACCCTCCCTTTGATATTCAGGAACATCGTGTAGAGACATTTTTTTTCCTCGCTTTCCAATAATCGGATGTCGTTCGTGATCAAACCTTGAAGGAGCTGAGAGGAATCCTGCCCAGTCACTCTCAGCAAAGCTCGACCTTTCAATTCTTCGGATTGGCACCCACATTTCGAATAAAAACGCTTTTTGAACTCGGTTAAAATCTTCCGAGAGGAAATCCGAGAAAAATTCATCGCAAAATTACCGCCGGGTAAAGAAAACTGATAAGAAAATGATAACGTATGATAAGGTTATCATTGCGTTTGGCCAACGTTACTTCTCTAATTTCCCTCTGGGAGCCGAGCACGATGTTGAAAATGTTTGTAATCATTTGATTCCATATTTTCATTCTTAGCCAGGTCTATGTTTGTGGATATTTCTAATTTGTGGATTTAGGATTCTGGTGAGGCGAGATTTCAGGGACCAGTTGAAAAAACGAGACAGAATAATAAACCATAATTAATTTTATTCTGATTTATAGCCGATAGTAATATAAAAGGTGTACAACATGATAAATTTTTGTCTCAAAAGGCAATTTCAATTTATATTATTAGCAAGACAATGAAAATATAGCTTTTTATAACAGTTTCTTACAATAAATTATTAATACTTTTTCTTTTTTATAAAAAATCACCGGCCGATTAATTATCGAAAGAGATGCTAAATTTTTTAATGGTGTTTTAAACTAGTCCACGGTAACTGGCGACCGGCTAAAGAAAAAATGCATCGATTTCAATATTGATCGACGGCACAAAAATCAGTACAAATGAAACGAAATGCATGACGAACAAGAAAAAAAAATTATTTACAAAGAGAATTTTTTTATTTAAATGACATGAGTCATTCAACGTGAAAATATACAGCTTTTATCAAAAGGTTAATGATAATAAAAAAAAAGACAGGAAAATTAAGGAACTAAACTTTCGTTTATGACTACACGCACACGCCTCAGTTTATTCACAAAAAGATAATAACACAATGAGGATAATAAAAAATACTGTCAGGACTTAATTGGACTCCCTAAAATTTTGTGGGGGTGATGTGTCCTGAAATGTACAATTCCTGACTATTTTTTAGGATTATAAAGAAAAAAATGAGTATTCCAAAAAATTGTCCACAAAAAAGGACATCGATTTTAAATTTTGACTATTTTTTAATACAGGGGTGGAAAAAATGTTTGTAGAAAGTGTTTTTAATGGAGTTGAATTACGAAAAAGGGTGTGAGAATGAAAAAATATGATTTGGAAAGTTTCTTTTTCATCCCTGTGAAAAGTGCCCTCCGAAGTTTTAGTAAATTGGAGTTTTGATTAAGTACTCCGTTGCCATAGAAAAACACTTTAAACAAATCACTTTTTCGGAAATATTGTACAGGTTGGCGGTAGTTGGGTTGATTTCCGCCTCTGTAGCCGCCACCGCTACCACGTCCGCGGTTACCGCCTCCTCTTCCGCCTGTAAATTATGCGATTATTTTGTTTGATTATTTTGGATTGATTTTACCAGGTCGGTCGGAAGGTTGGCTGTTTCTGTTTCGATTTCCTCCACCACGGCCACCGCTTTGATAACCATTTTGATATCCGCCGGAGTTTTGGTCTTTGTAGTAGCTATCATTTCTGTTAAATCCGCTGTCTCGGTTGTAACCATCTCGATCCCTGTAGCCATCGCCTTTATCGCCACGGTAACCACCTCTTCCTGTACTTGCACCACCTCGACCACCTTTTTGAAAGCCTTTGTTTCTATCACCGCCTCCTCCACTTCTACCTCGGCTACCTCTCCCACGAGTACCTCCAGCAGTTATAAATCCTACAAAATATAAAATTTTTTTCTTTCTTATAATGCAAACCATCATTGTTTTGTTGAGATTGTTGCCAGTGGTCGGTTTGAGATGCCCAATCATCACCGCCAGCTCCCGGGCTGTTGGAGCTGTTTTGAGCTTGATCCATCACAATGGACGGACTCGCACCCCAAGCATTCGGTGTCGAATTGGTTTGTTCTAAAGAAGGCTCAATAGAATTCGTAGGCACCGTGCTCCATCCTTTTTCTTCATCGGTTTGCTAAAAGAGATCATTAATTTATGAAAACTAACTATACGAACATTCTGATAAGGTTGAGGTTCTACAGGTTGAGGTGGATGGTTGTGTTCCATCGGACTTCCATAATTTTGGTTCGTATACGTCATCGATGGTATCGCGGACGGTTGCTGCTCTCCAGTTTCAGGTACATCAATTTCATTTTCCTTAAAGAACACAAAATTTACAATACCCAAACAAACAAATTAATCCATTTTAGAATAACATTATAAACCAAGCACCATTTTTTTGACCAAAACCACACAAATTTATTTAAACCAAGTGAAAATTTGTTTATGTATTTCACCATTTTTAAGATTTTAGAACCCTTAAAAAATCCAATTTTTTAACCAAAACCACAAAAAAATTGTTTTAAACCAAGTGAAAATTTTGAGAAGTTTGTTAATGTTCACCATTTTTAAGATTTTAGAGCCCTTGAAAGTATTTACAAAGAGATTTCCCATGATGCAAGGTTGAGATTCAGAAGAAAATGTGTCATTCACTGATCCATATGAAGGGGAATCCAAAAGGATTCATCATGCAATTTTCACCCAAAATGATTTTAAGAGTAAAATAAAGTCGAACCTGCATGAAGTCGATAGTTCCCGATTTGAAAACTCGTAAATGCGGATTGAAGTACGCAGCTTCGAGAGTTTGCGCGTTCGGGATGACGTCGGGTTGCGGAGGATGAGCGTAGCTGTACTGTTCCTGAGGAATGACATGCTGTGGAGGTATTGACGGTTTCGCAGTCGCTGAAAATGAGGTTATTTTATAGAAAAGACGTTTTTGAAAGTTTTACTTTGAGAGTAAGCCATGTTTTGAGCTGAGGCAAGTTGAGTCCTTTCGATATCTTCCATTTTCATCATTTCAGGGAGTTTTTCAGGTTGAACGAATTCTTGAACGGGTTCCGGTTCGACTGGAGGGGCGATGACTTCGGGCGGAGGCGGTGGGGTCGTATCAAAATATCCAGATTTTGAAATGTCGATGAGTTTGGTTTTTAAAGCTGAATAAGTCGTTCCAAAAGCTTCTTTGTTTTTGCCTTCGATAAGAGCCATCATTGTTTCCGCCGGGGTTTGAAACATATCCTGAATAAAATATTTAGGAGTTGAATAGAAGATGAAAAAACTTACGGAAAAAACTTGAGGTTCATTTTTTTTAGGCGTCAATCCAATATAGAGGTCGTCGATCGATTTGAGTTCTTCGGAGGTCAACTTGACGTTGTTTTTACCCTGGAGGAAATCTTCACGGACCGATTCAGTTCCCATGCTGGCCAAAACGTCTTGAATCATAAGCACTTCCTTCATCTTGCCTAAATCTTGTTGGGCCTTCTCAGCCGCTTCTTTCCTCGCTTGTTTTTTGAGGGTTTTAGCGGTGTCATTGGCGAGGGTCGTGAGCTGCTTGGAAAGCTCGCGAGCGAAGTCGAGATGTTGGATGACGGCATCGTACTTCGAAATCGCTTCCAACTGGTCGCTGTTTAAATCCTTGCCGCTCTTTTGTAAATCACGGCACGAATCCAACCTCGCCTATCAACACAACAAAAATTATAATAACGATAGAAATAGCGCCAACTTAAGTGCCCTTCTCAGCAAGAATAGGAACATTAAATGATGTTCCTCCAATCTTGCACAGGTTTTCACACAGGTAATAAGCAGATCTACACAGCAGAGCATTAGCTGCAGTCCAGTCAGAGCAGCTACAGCCCAGACCTTCACTGAAGTTTGCACCTCCCGCAGAAAAGCAGGAATTGTTTCACATGGGGGAAGATGGCAAGCAAATTATCACCAAACCAGAGAAGCACATCTTTCCAGGAAAGTCATCACTTATAAGTCTTGTGGTCATATGAACAGTAATAGTTCCGCTTGGTACTGATCAGGTATCCCTGAAGTATCAATAGAGAAAGAAGAAAGCATTCTTCAGTGTTTCAGCAGTAATACAGACGCAGAAAAGATACAAGCAGTACTTCTGAATTTTGGTTGCCCGAAAGTTTTCTTTAATAAAATGAGCCTACGATGGGCTCAAACCATGAGTAGGCGTAATATGAGGAGCAGACAACGGATTTTTCCGCATTGTTGATCTAATTGAGAAAATTCAATTGTTTGCCATAAGTATCATAAATATCTCGAAAAAAGGACAAAAAGACCAAATTTGGTCATTGAATAATAGAAGACTTAGGACACGGATGAGTAATTATTGGATTGAGAAATGAAAATGGTTTATTAAAATTTAAGATTTATAAGTGTTTAATTCTTAATTAATTGTATTATGTAATGAAAATGAGAGTGAGAAAAAGCCGGGAGGGTTAGGAAGCACATGGCTCAACATGGCTACCAAGGTTGGACCGTGGATGAGAAATGAGGAAAAAGGGTTGAAATAAATGTTGAATTTACCTTTCGTTTTTCGAGATTTCGAATTTTGTGTTCTATCATCGTGATCCCTTGTCGTAGGGGCTCGCAGGAGTCGAAAGACGCCTGTTTTTCAAGCCTTCCTACGGATGCGGTAGGCATTTTTCACAGGGATTGAAGAAGAAACACGAAGCCGGAGGAGTTGAGCCGAGAGCACTGGAAAAAGTCCGAGGCGGGGGGGACAAAAGCGAAGATCGCCAATCGGGTCTCTCCCTTTCCGGTTCAACCTCGCGCGGGCGGACAAAATACGAAATTCCCTTTCAGTGTTGCTCAAAATCTTCCACTTTTTCTTTATTCAATTAATTCAAGATATCGTATTTTTTTAAATAATCTGCTGTTTTTATTCAGTTTTATTTAAACAATTGATCGAGCAAAGTTGAGAAAAATAAAAAATGGGGCTCCATGATTTTGCCTCCAAAATATAAATTTTAGATTTCTACTTGAATCCATCGATGCACCCATCTAACTTGTTGACCTCAGGCTTGTCGGTTGACAACTTTGGTTGGCCAGTTGTTAGCAAATTGTCGACTTATGTTAAGCCTATTGTAGACATTTTCCAACATGCTAAAGACAAGTCATTAGTCAATATCAGAGCTTCCAATTTATAGTAGAACGGGACAGGGGCGGACTGGGACCTTAGGGTGTGGGTGGGTTTTCAGTTAAGGGGCGCCCGGTTGGGGGGGGGGGCGCAGAAAATTTTGACAGAAAATTGGCTCTTAGAAAAATATATTCAGCAAAAACAGAGTTTCCCAAATTTTTTCACAATGAGCCCCCCTTTTAAAAAAATTAACTAAAGTTTTGAAAGTTAACTTTGAGATTTTGGAATGAAATTTGGGTTTTAAAATGTTGATTTTGAGGTTTTTGACAAAAAAAATTGCCAATTTTAAGTTGATTTTGAGGTTTTTTGACGAAAATTAGGCATTTATAAATGTTGATTTTGAGGTTTTTGACGAAAATTTGGCTTTGTAAATGTTGAATATGAGATTTTTGGACGAAAATTAGGCATCAAAAATGTTGATTTCGAGGTCAAAATTGGGTTTACAAATGTTGATTTTAGGTTTTACGAAAATAGCTTTAAAAATGATTTTTGGTTTTTGACGAAAATTTGGCTTGTTGATTTCGAGATTTTTTGACGAAAATTTGGCCTTTTAAATGTTGATTTTGAGGTTGTTTTTTTTTATGAAAATTAGGCTTCACACATGTTGATTTCTAGGTTTTTACTTTTACTTTTTTTTGGACCAAAATTAGGCTTTACAAATGTTGATTTTGAGGTTTTTTGACGAAAATTAGGCTTTAGAAATGTTGATTTTGAGGTTTTGACGAAAATTTGGCTTTGTAAATGACGAATAAGAGGTTTTTGGACTAAAATTTGGCTTTTTAAATGTTGATTTCGAGTTTTTTTTTTTTTTTTAACCAAAATTGGGCTTTACAAATGTTGATTTTGAGGGTTTTTAACGAAAATTAGGCTTTAAAAATTTGATTTTTGTTTTGAGGTTTTTGACGAAATTTGGCTTGTTGATTTCGAGTTTTTTGACGAAAATTTGGCTTTTAAATGTTGATTTTGAGGTGAAAATTAGGCTTCACACATGTTGATTTCTAGGTTTTTACTTTTACTTTTTTTTGGACCAAAATTAGGCTTTACAAATGTTGATTTTGAGGTTTTTTGACGAAAATTAGGCTTTAGAAATGTTGATTTTGAGGTTTTTGACGAAAATTTGGCTTGTTGATTTCGAGGTTTTTTGACCAAAATTAGGCTTTTTATTATTTATTAAATGTTGAGTTTGAGGTTTTTTGACGAAAATTAGGCCCCCCCGGGGATAAAGGGAATGGAAAATGCATTCGCTGTACATGTACATCCCTCTGCTTTTCATGAAAATTTTCATCTAAAATGCTATTTATTTCAAATGCTTGAAAATGTTTTATAAACGTCATCCTCTTTGTCCATAATCAATTCATGAGGAAGTAGCTCGATTTTTCCATGATATTCATCTTTGATTATTTTCTTTCCAAGACCACCGATGACACCTTGATATTCAGTCTCGCCTATCGCAGTATCAAGAAATTGCTTCTCTCTTTCAGCTATTACAAAAAATAATAAGCAATTCTCTTAAATTTCTTTTAAATAAACCAGATTTAGTGAATTCTCCGACAGGACGGATTGGAGGTTCTGGTGAAATTTTCCAAGGGGCGATCCCTCGGTGATCTTTATAGCTAGAACGATATTCAGTCAAAGGCAAAGGCTGCCATTTATCCGGTATCTGTATGTCCTGGAATTCCAACGCGTTTGCAACAATCGGAGCTAAACCTAAAGAGAAAATAAAGAACACATAATACTTTGAACGTGCTAATGTTTTTTTTCTCACTAACATCATAAAATTTAAAATAGATACCAATTCCAGCACGTTCGTGCCGTTTGCAGTAATCAATTTGATAAACCGTCCTCCCATCATCCAAATGAACCTCTTTAACAGCATTTTGGTCAACAGCACTTTCCACAACTTTCGTTATTGATGGTTTTTTCTGCAATAGCTAAGCAAAAAAATAGTTTCTGAACTTTGGCAAACATTTACTTTATAATAGTAACAATCTCCATTTTCAAATGCGCATTTTTCTTCAATTTTTTCGAGTTCGTAATCAGATTTGAGGTCGTTTTTATATGCGTATGCGATAGGGTCACCATCATGCTCTTTTTCCTCGAGAGGTTTAAAGCCTTTTTCTCTAGATCAAAATAAGACGATTTAACATAAAAGAAGCAAACTTTTTAACGTATTTTGGACGATATTCAATATCATAAAGAGTCGTATGCCATGGTTCTTTGTTGCAGGTTGCATGTTTACATCCTTTTTCGTTCTCTTTTTCGTCCACTTTTGCATACTGAGATTCCAGACGGAGTATCCGATCTTCCAACGATTCTTTCTTTTTCTTCACCATTTTAAATTTTTTTACAAACTACTGGGTCAGATGAATTTAAAAAAAACTTTATCACAATTTTATTAAAATATAGTAAAGTATAAAATTCTTATGGTTTATGTGCAATTTTCCAAGCACCGATTTGATATCGGAGCCATATTAAAATGAGATCTTTTCCCATTTGAAGCCAACTGAAAACTGGAATAATTTTGGACCCTAAAAACCAAAAATTATTAAAAAAAATGTTCTTTACCATCGATTTCAGTCCATTTCACTGGTATTTCTGTCATAGGAATGTTGAATTTTTCAGCCAAATATAGAAGTTCAACATCAAAAGCCCTATAAAATATAAAGTAGAAGCTAAATCTTGTTAATCTTAATGGAATACCATCTTTGAACGTGAATAGATGAGAAAAGAACTTCGGCTGTTCTCCGTGTGAACATTTTGAACCCACATTGAGTGTCTCTGATTGTTCTAAAACATAAAATTGTAGAAGTCAATCAGTCTACGGATGGCAATCATCCAGATATTCCCCAAACACATATTGCAAACTACACTTGGCATGTATGAAAGCTTGGAAAAATTTGATTCATTTACCTAACAGCAAGCGACCAAACAAGAAAATGAAAACCGTGCATTAAAAAAGTCCTAAAAATCGACCGAGTAGCCAAAGCTTCTTCTTCCAGGTGTGCTCTTGATCCAACAACCAGGGCCATTTCATTCGCCACTTTTTCAGGCAACGAGAGGTAATCAACTAAAAATAAAAAGTTTATAAAAAAAAATTTAATTCAACCTTACTTTTTAATGTTTTTTCTAAGCTTTCCTCTAATTTTTCAATATCGCTGAACAAAGTGGCACCATCGGCATCAGCGAATAAAATCACAGCACCTCTCGAGCTAAGGGTACCCTGAAATCTTATAAATTAAAAGAAAAACCTAAAAACCATTTTACCAAACTGACGGCTCCACCTTTTCCTCGGTTTTTTTCAAGTGCTAGAACACGGATTTTATTGTCGCCATATTTGTCGGAATATTCAAGGGCGAAGTCGACCGTCCGATCTTTGCTTCCATCGCTTACAACGATTATCTCATAATTGAAAGTTTTATCTTTTTTCTTAAAGTCGCTTTGACGTTTTTCAAGGAAGGCGATGGATTCTTCCAACATTGGCCGCACTGATAAAAATTTTAAACAATGAAAACAACATTTCAAAATTTACGTCTTTCTTCTTCATTGTAGGCAGGAACTATGACACTTAGATGGACCGAAAAAGGATCCGTGATGCTGGGGAATTGCGAAGATTTCTTCTTCGATGTCCCATCGTAGAAAACTTTCTCGCCCGAAGACCTTTTCAAGTCTGGATAAGGGCTTGCGTTCCAAAACACGAGAATGATCTAAAATTGAATTTTTAACTATAAAAACACACAAAAAACATGAAATATACCAAAAAGAGAAGAACAACAAAAACGAGAACTGCAGACAGAAAAAAAATTTCCAAAAGACTCATGATGAATGCTTACGTGTAGACGAACATATTTTTCCTAGTTTTTCTGCCCCAAAAGCAGAAATGTTCGAGATAAGACTAATTTAAAAATACGAAAGGTTAGCAAAAACTACACGTAGAAAAATGTTGATTTTTTGACCGGTCTGTTTGACAGGACGCCTTTGCAGTCAACACTGGAAAAACAGTCAAAGCAAAAAAAAAATCCTTCCTTGTTTAAAATTATTATTTTTATAATTATCATTCTTTAAAAATGGAATTCATTGTACTTCCAATTAGAAAATATGATTAAACACTTGTTGAGTTTAAAGAAAAAAACTTTAAGTTGGCAGCAGTGGAGAATAGATAAGCTTTTTTATCTTAACCTTCTGTAACCTCAAAAACTATGCGTTGTTCAAAAATCGGTTAACGATTTTTAATTTTAAATTTATTTGTGATTGATTTGGAACAAAATGTTCCTGTTAGTATTGAAAATTTTAAATTTATGGTGACAAAATGAATAAAAACACTGGTAAGTTCTTAATTAGAGTCCAAACTTGAGACAATATTTTTTTATAAATACTTTGGTTTAACTTATCAACTTTTGTAGATTACCAGGGTATCTTGAGATTTCTGATAGTTTTCATTTTTTGATGTTCTTTTGAAAAGTTTCAGAGCCTACACCGTCGACGTCGGACAGAGGAGGACCGTCTGGAGTAAAGCGAAAAAGGACTTCGAGCTGCGAAGGTGGGTATTCCTAAATTTATGAATATTAAATTATAAATAAATGATCTCTGTAATTTAATTTCAGCATCCCTATGTTAGAATCCCAAACTGGGTCAATAATTTGACCAAGTATTTTGTTGTCAGGGTTACCACTTACCAGATAAGGCTTCTTGTCAAAAAAGGCTCAAAATCATGTTCAAAAAGGTCTTTTCTTGTCGAAAAAGGTTCGAATGACTGAAAAGAACTTGTCTTATCAAACACGCTCAAAATCTGTCTGAAAAGTGTCTTTTCTTGTCAAAAAGGTTCAAAATCTGGCTGAAAAAGGATCATTTCTTGTCATAAAAGGTTTAAAATCTGAAAAGTGTCTTATCACTTAGAATTTATGACAGCATGAATATATGGGTTAAAAAAAATTGAAGCTTTTTTGTAAAATTTGCATAGGTTTTTATTTTCATAATTTTATCTGACATTTTGTGCAAGCTTATAGGAGATTGTTACCGCCACCTAAACCACCTAAAAGGCGCATCAGAAGAAATGGTACAATGCCTGGGTCAATGGATCCACTCCTGCCGCTACCACCACCGCCTAGTAGACCACCTAAGAGTGATTCTACAAGACCTGAGTTTGATCCACTTCCCCCATTACCGCAACAGCAGCAACCACTGCCGCCGCCTCCACTTCCACCGCCGCCACCTCCACTTCCGCCACCGTTGGTGCAGCTGCCTCCTGTACCACCTTAAAAACACTTATTGGAGCAATTTTGTTTTATGTTTAACGTTACCTGAACCAGGATTGGCACCCCCAAGTACAGAATTGAGAGCCTCGGCTTGACGTTTTATTCTCGAAAAGGCTTCTTTATCAATCCCTTCTGCCTGTGGGACTGCTTGGGGTTGAAATTGTTTTTGATAGATGCTTTCCAGAACAGGGTTTTGGACAACGGCCTTTTTATTTGGAACTCCAACAACCAACTGTGTTAGACACAGCATAACCTAAAAAAAATTTAACTTAAAAATATGATACTAAAGTCAACTTACCACAAAACCAAATATTAAGGTCTTCATGTTGTCTCTGTTTTTAAGTAATCTATGGTAGAAATATCAGAGTTTATATACTAAATTTAAGATTTTTAACGTGTCAAATAGCTTGACATTAAATTGCTCCAAGAATAAACACGTTTGGGCATGTCTAAATGAGGTTATATTGAAAGATTTGGTTAGCTTTAATTAGATTTATTGTCAACAAATATTCAGAACGTGACAGTTTGTGATTCTTAGAAAAACAGGCTGCCAGATCACTTTGGAACTATAGCGACTTGAAATTTTCAGGTTATTATTTAAGGACCACTTTGTCTTTGGATATTTAAGTTTTCAGGAAAAAGAAAGAATGGCTATTAAATTGATCCGTTTGATGTATTTTAGATGAACCCTGCCCGAAGAAATTTATTTATGTTTTGGCTCCCGAATCTGATATCAACGCAAATAACTCGGAAACAGAAAGCATTTGGAGCATACAAGATAAATCTACTGGTAAATTAATTTTAAAAAAAATTTCTTTATCAAGTTTTCTTTAGATGTAGTCAAGACACCTGCAGACATTTCGACCAGTTCCGCAGCTAATGAATCAAAATTAGAAAACTCAGTATCTGAAAATATACTAAATTCAACTCAAGTGAAAGATTCATCATCATCTCCTGGGGTAATAAAGTAAAAACGAAAAAATTATTTTTTAATGCCTTTTTTGTAGGATTCGAAACCATTGGCGACGTGTAGCCCTAAAGAAATAGTCAGTCGACCTAGAAATTTTGAAAAAGATGTCAAAAAATGGACGTTTAAGTATTGCCAGTTGTGTAAAAAGTTGAATAGTGATGTGTCATATCGGTTTTGTCAGAAGTGTTATTCGATGAGAAAAACTCTTTTGCCGCCAAGGCCGCGGACGAAATGTAAAAGACGTGTTATGAATTTGGCACAGCGACTTGTCGCCACAGACAGCGGCCTCGGCTCCTCTCAAAGTCAATCTTTTCTCGAACTCAGCGGCGAAGATAAAGTGCCCGAACCTTCTTCTGGACTCTGCCAAATTTGTTTCCTCACGCCCAAAAATGGCGGATTCTGCCACGGCAAAACCATCCACGTCTATTCATGTTACAAATGTTCGGTGAAAGCTTTTAAGCAAAGCGGTCGCTGCCCGATTTGTAATGTTAAGGTCACTCAGATCTTTAAAATCGTCGATTCCTAAATTAATGGCCTGGGCCATAGTTACCAGTTTTTCTAAAAGATTTTTTATTATTTATTTTACTGGTTAAAGTTAGAAGTACCTTCTATAAATGAAGAACACAAAATTGATTTCATTTTATTTTTATTTAACATGTAAATATTGTACATAAAATTTTTATTTACAATTACAATTAATTGCTAAAAAACTAAATCTAATTTTTAATTAATGTTCTGAGTTCAAGGTCCAAGAAGGCTTTCATATTTGGATCTTGAATTTGGCTCAAAATGAGCTGTCGAGTTTTCTCACCGGGCTGCTCTTTGAATAGTTTTTCCAGATCTTCGGCGTATTTGATCCAAACGCAGTTGGCGCAGCCGGACATGCAGCAATTGGTCGGCCCTGGAGGTACCTTAAGGTCTTTTTCGCTTGTGTGGGTCGGCCTTGATAAAAAAGCGAAAAGTTTTGGTCCGTTTAATACATTTTTAGAGTTCATCATGGATGTTGGGTAACATTTTGAAATTTTTGATGCGAGCCCAAATCTTTATTGAGATTTTAATTTGCTCAAGGATATAATATTCAGTAATCAGTATTCACTGAGAGGTAACCATAACTTAACCTTCTATGATCATTGCCAACTTGTTTCCTATTATTTTCCCTTTTAACTGCCACCATCGCAGAAATTCTTTACGGACCATTTTCTGTAGCATTTGTTGTAATGATGTTCTTAAGCTAAAGTGCTGAGCTCCAAAATAGTGACCGGCAAACTTGTTATTGTTGCCAAAAACATACAGCTGCAGCAACCCATGGAGAATAAAAGAAAGCTAAATTACAGCTGCAGCAACCCATGGAGAATAAAAGAAAGCTAAATAATCAAAAAATTAAGCTAAAAGAGGCTATTTTGTCGCAAAGGAACGAAATCTCTGTCCAAAAATGATCAAAAATCAAACTAAAAAGGGCTCCTAGCTTACAAAAAGGATCAAACTCTAAGCAAAGGAACAACATCTAGCTAAAGGGGCCCCAACTGTCCAAAAATGAAGCTAAAAAGGGCCCTATTTCTCGTAAAGTAATCTGTAGTATAGTATAAACATACGTGTTCATATTCTCAAAAGTCAAAGGTAGTATCTAGTTAAAAGGGCCCCTAGCGTCCAAAAAGGATTAAAACAAACTAAAAAGAGCCTTTTTCGTCCTAAATGAACAAAATCTAGTTAAAAGGACTCCGCGTGTCCAAAAAAGATCAAAAATCAATCTAAAAAGGGCCCTATTTCTGGAGACGAATAGTATGTAGTTAAAAGAGCCCCTAATGTCCAAAAAGGATCAAAATGAGGATGACCGGCCTGCACCACTCAGTGCAGCGACCCTTTAGGGATCTTCCGAAACATATTGGTTTATTACTGGTTGACTCAATTTGGACTAGCTGCAGCATGAAGCTTGCAATCTGTTAGCATGGAAACTGTTTGCTTACGTTGGTTTATGGCTGGCAATGACTCAATTTGAACCCTCGACATGAAATCAAAGTTTGCTAAACTTATTGGCTTTGGTCTACATTTAGAAATAGAAATGCTATTGTATTTTCATTTGTGAACTTTGCAGCGGCAAAATTCTTCAAGGCATTTCCAGCCTTTGCTGAAGCGTTGTGTTCCAGTTTCGTGATGTTCTCTAGGCTGTTCGATTCGTTGCGTTCTTGCGTTGGCAAGCATTTCAGGCAGATTTTGTACCACTTGGGGAATAAGGTTTCGTGCAATGTTCTTGTATGGGTCTTTTGATGTCTCGTAGTCTTCTATGGGAGTTTCCAATTTTTGAACGTTGACGTCCGAATCGAGGACGATGTTGTTTAAAAGGTTTTTATAATGTTTGACTTTTCGGTCGATTCCTGCGAGTTGTTGGAGTGCATCTTCGGGGTCGAGGGCTTCTTTTTTCATATGGCATCGTGTCCCATTTCCTTTGTTGTCATGATTTGCTTTAGCAGAACTGCAAGCACAATAGTTGGGCCTTTTTTGTTCTTTTGTTTCTTTTTGATTTGCTGGGCATGGGACATAATGTTTATGTATTTTTTCACCGTGTGAATCTTTTTTCCAGTCGATGTTCATCTTCTTCAAATAATCTGGACATACAAGCTTTCTAAATGGGCTGCCTTTATTGAACGGGGGCCTGGAAAAAAGATAATTGAGGTCAAACTCAAATGTATCAAATACTTTTCATTTCGGATCAGATCTTCCAGAACTCTTCGTTGAATGATAGTCTCAAAATCGGTGCATCTGTAGCGGAACCATTCTTTTTGAGTTCGTGGTTTGTCCTCTTGTTTTTCTAGCTCTGCCTTACTCTTGGATTCGAGTTCTTCATCTTCTTGACGTTGGAGAATACTGATCATCAAAATAGGTGCAGCAGTTGATGCGTTTTTATAAGCAGGTGGGAAAAGCACTTCAGAGACTCCATCAGCTTCTAATAGCTTTTCAATCCTCTGTGAAGGTTTGCTTTCTTGGTTTATTCGTAACACACGCAGAGATTGACTATTAGAAGACTCAGCTTGCATTTCCTTCTTAACATTTGGGTTATCTAACAAAGCAAATTCATGACATCGCAAATAAACTAAATTACCTCGTTCAGTCACAACGTGAGCCATTTTTGATCCTAAGCAAGTCAATCTTAAATCGAATTCAACAGACCCTATGATCCTCCCCTAAAATTGAATCATAGTGGTTTAAAAAATGTCTTACATTACTTGTTGCTGGATATTGAATTTTCCATCAAGTATGGCAGAACATGGTATATTTTTTTGAGAATCGATGGAAATTGAGATGATTTCGGAAAGCTGCTGTAGTCCTACGATTGTGTGGCCGATGACACGTGGACCTCCTATGAAGAAATTGACTGCTAGGGGAACCGTCAAAAGTGAATAGATGAGCTCTGATGGCGTGGATGTGAAAACAACTGTCCTACCTGAATAAAATTTTAATCATGAAAATTATCTTTTGAAGGCGATTACCATCATTAAAAGCAATTGACTTAATCGGACTTTCAGAATGAAGAGCTTTGACTGTCGCCCCTGCTTCTGACTCTTCTAAAATCTTAAATAGCTCATCAATTATTTCTTCAAAATTTACCTATTGATTGTTCCGAATTGTAACTTTCGGGTGATTTTTCGCTTGATTTAGATCCTCTTCTTGATTCAGTGTCTGATTCTTCTTCTCCTGGCAGTTTGTGGACTTTTGGGGCAGGAGGTTCCAGTTTTTCTTTGACTAAACACTTTGTGGGGTCGAACCCTTTTGAAAGCGTTTCTCTATCACCTCTTGTTGACACTGAAAAATATACAAGTCTCTAATCGTCCTAAAATTGAATTCATACTTTCAGATGTGAATGTAAACCTCTTCCGTTGAATGTTAACTTTGCTTTCTTTATTGTTAGCTTCTGGATTTTCTTGGTACGTCCCTTTTAGTTCAACACACGGTAGATCATGGAATTTCACCCTATAGTCATTTTGATTACCTAAAGTCTTAAGTTTGACCGTTTTGAGGGTCAAAAAGACAAATTTAAGATCAAATTTGGGGTGGAAATTTTTTTTTTCGACCTCCATACAGTGGGGACCCTTCTTCACTTTTTTGACCAGGAAGTTTCTAATTGTTGATTTCATCCAAAATGTGGTGTTTGACGATTTTAAGGGTAAAAAACGCGAATATAAGGCTTTGAGCTTTAACAGGACATTAGTTGTCCCGTTTACAAGAACCGTTTACCTCACTCTGATCCTTCCCTCTGGGTCTGGTATCCACTGCAAGACTTCATTCGTCAGCTCGATGTCGCCTATGAACACCTCAAGGGCGTACATCGAAGGAATTCTCATCAAGCCCCAAGCATAATCGTGGTATTCTTCTACAACGTCGCGCCACTTCATATTTTAATTTTTTGAAAAAGGTATGTAATGTGAAGATTGTTCTGTTTTTGCCCAAACTGTTGGTTTTGTTCAGTAAGTAATTTTGGAATGAAAAGGAAAACATATGTAAAGAGGGTCCATATAAGTCGAACAAGTTCTAGCACGTTCCAAGGACATCGGAATCCTTTCATGGAGATCTTGAACCTTTCTTATCTATTTCACTGACTCTTAAATCGGCGATTTCGAAAAAATAAATTTCTAAAAATGACCCTTGGTCTGCATTCTTGCTGTCCTTTCGTCGCTTTTCCCCTCGAAACACCTCTATCCTTGGTAAATTTTTATTTTTGGGAGAATTGTGGAAAAGAAATGTTTACATTTTTTGTTTTATTTATTTATTAAGCGCTGATTAGAATTTTTATGTAAAAAAAGTGTTTAGATTTGGCATTCTGTGACAATTTCCATTGTCTTTTTGTGGTTTTCCAGTGATGGTAGGACGTCAGCGACAGCTTTGAGTTCTGTAGTTGGTGACTGAAAAAAAAGTGATAATGACCATAAATGATTGTAAAGGTTTTTGAATTATGGAGCTTTTTTCTTGGCAACTTACTGAGAACAAGACGTCGTCAGTTCCTTTGAATTCGCCGAAGAGCAAAAAGTATTCGGGATGCTGGCCAAATATTTTGCTTGCCGAAAGCATCGAGTTGACGATCTCTTCGTAGACAACGTTGTCGGTATCTTTGCTAGTGACGACTATCCTGGGCGGTGCGTCGATAAGGTCGCAGTCATGAGCCTCTTCCACAGCTTTCGTTGTTCCACCAGGGCAGATTACTTGCAATTTTTGCTTCTTCACTTCACCTAAAAAACAATTTTTAAAGCGGATTGATTCTTCAGTTTTCCTTACTGTATTTTTTAGCTGCGAAATATGGTAAAAATGCTACATCGGATTTTGGCGATTGGAGGCACTCAAGCGGATTTCTAGATTCTAAAAATTGAATTCGATTAAACTATAATTAAAATTAGGACATTTTTACGTTCGACGTTCGAAAAAAATTCTTTGAGAGCAGAGGTGTGCGGGCAATGGGTTTTCGTGATGTGTTTATTGTCGAGGAGGTATTTGACGATGGGAATGAATCCTGGTTGGTTGTTCATTGGGAGACATGCGGTTTTCCCTTTGAGATCTCCGATTGACTTGATAGGGCTGCCATCCTTTACCACCGCAACCATCCCCACTTCGGATTCCTTGCCGTAAACTTCGTAAAGAACCGGCCTCAAATATCTAAAATGAGAATTCAAGAAATGTACACTCCCTAGTTTTCATCCCTTACTTTGCACCGATGACAGCTTCACGTGGATCTGCCACAAAAACGGTCACTTTTTTCTCACCAACGGCTTTCATGCAATCTTCAATCGTGTCCATTTTGACACATCCGAATTCGGGCCTGATATCCCTCGAATAAGCCGATTTGGCGAAAAGCTCGCATTTTTCCATATCCAATGGCATATCAACGCAAATCGTTACTTTCCTCTTTTCTCCCGTGATGTCTTTTTCAATTACGTCGAGGTATTTAGCTACAATAAACCTATAGCAAACAAACTAGAATGTCCTAATGATACCTTTTTCGAGATATTTAAGGGGGTCTACTGGAGTGTTGGTGACTGGAAGCGTGGCGTTATTCAATGCCAAAACTTTGGTGATCCAATCGGCATGGCTTTTCTGACCTAGGCCGTTCAATGTTTTGATTTGCTCGCTCAATTCTTTAAGCTCGCTGTAAAGCAAAAATAAAAAAATTCTTTTATTCAGTTTAGGTTGAGTTTTACCTAGAGATCTGATTTGTGGCGATATATCCCTGCCAAGGTCTTGATGCCCAGGTGCAAGGGGGGCCAGTGATGGGCTTTTTGGTACCATCTGGGCACAAATACGAATACAAAGCAGGATCGTTTTCGTTTGCCTTGGCCGGTTGACTTCCATAAGCCATCTGAAAACAAAATTATCGTTTCCTTCCATTTTGTCCCAATATTCATACCCCAAAGAACTTTTTGACGTATATGACTTTAGTCCAGCCGATTTCTCCGCCAGCTTTGGTCAGGCAATTTAGAACTCCTTCGTATCCTGAGTTCGCATCCGGATAATCGCAAACATCGGGATTTTCACAAAGTTGGCACAAGTTTGAGTATTTTGATTCTAAAAATTACATAATGAAAAATAAATAAGGTATAATGCCATACTCCATAATGAGTCCACGTCAGGATGGGGAGACCATTTTCCAACCAAGCAAGCTTTGCTGAAGAAATTCGAAAGAGCTTTCAGTTCGTTTTCTCTTGGAGATGACTTGACATCATTCAGTGGTCCCAAAATTCCCATTTTTGTTAGCTGAAATGATTTTTAAATTTAATTTTTTCTAAATCACAAAGTACCTTCGTGAGTGGGATTTTGTAGCCAACGTTTCTTCCTATTCCGGTATGGCATGACTTCAAACCTTTGAGGTCGGTTTTGATATCTTTGATGTTGGCATCTGTACGCACAACTGCAACCGCATCATAGCGAAACTCGGCTGAAAGAAAACCTTCATAAAATCTCCTATTTTTGATTTATTTCACACCTTCGGGTTCTTCTAGTGTCCTTATTTCGCTAAAAACGCTGAACGCTTTCGCGTCCATTTTCGCTGCCAAATACATGTCTTCAGGGTCGACAACTTCAAAGTCTGCGACATGTTGTTTTATCTTTTCTATACAGTCCACTCTGCGGAAAAGTTTAAATTTTGATGAAAACTTTTTTTTTTCTTACCTGTCACGAGCAGCAACGCATTTCACTTCAACTTTCGAGGTTACACCTTGCGCTTCCATACCTCGGCAAGCCTCCATGGCACTCTCAGGTACGCAGATTTTAACTAAAATAATTAAATTGTCGCTTTTATAACGAAGTGTTATTAAAATCCTGTTTGGTTCCAGATGGCCTATCATTTCAATGGCTCAGTCAACCATTTTGCATTACCGGACGGTATTGTGGGTTAGTATAAAGATTCTCAAGGCTAAAATCGTAATCTTAACAAACAGCAGAAAACATTTGTTTGCAGGAAAAATAGCTATGGATCGTTATGTATGAGTTAGCATAAAAGGTCTTTGTCGTTTAAGTTTTGCTCATTTATGTACATTCGGAAAACAAGCAAAGACGGTTAGGCAAATGATTCGCGAGAAAACAGGTTTTTGTTTAAAATTATCAAATAGGAATGAATAATTCAAAAAAGGGCCTACAAAGGACAGCTCTATTATGGCCATTCTCCTTTCTTTTCTGCATAATTCATCAGGATGATAATAGGATTTTAGATCCCGGGACGTTTGTATATTAATTCAACATTTACGAAAGGGGGGAAAAGATTTACGAAAATGGGCGGCGGCCGTCGCGACGTCTTCACTTTATTTACATTTTCCAGAAACTGGTTTTTCTTCTTTTAATATGTAAGGTGTGTAAGAGGCTTGAATACTATTATTCCCAACACGTTATATTTGGCCTTCAAATAAGGACTTTTAAGTTTTAGTCTACTGAAGAAGGAAAAGTCTAAAAAGAATTCTTTCTCATATTTTTCCTCTTTAGGTAGAATCACGAAAATCCGAAATTTTTTATTCACCCCAATAATCAAACGGAGAAAACAGTCAAGGTCACGTTTATGTTCAAGCAATAAGGTTCCTACAAGAATTATTTATAAACTACTGTCCACTATTATAGATCCTCCTGTTCCTGATCACAGGAGGCGTCATTGCTTGTGATATGAATGTGGATGACGACCGTCCAGTTAAGTCTTAAGCAAACTACCAGGGCTGCTTGTTTGATAATTCTATAGGTTACTCAGATCTCAGAGACCAATTGAAAGCTCAATTGTTTCCATCTTACTCTTTACAAGTCAAATTAAAACTTCTTAAAAAAATTTCTCCTATTTAGCAATATTCATTTTTAAACAATTCGGCGTGTAATTCAATACTTTAGGCTCTAAAATCGTCTCTGCGTGTTCTGGGAGTTCAAATCGTATGTTTTTTGTATTGTTAAATTTTCTTAAGGCGTTATTAGAGCGTCTGGAATGCTTTGAAATGGGTTATAAATTTACCCAACCGTAAAATGGATCATTTCAATCAGACGAGCTTATCCGATTTTGATCCTTAATTTAGTGCTGCATTGGTTGTGGAAATTCGGAAGCTCTTAAATAAATCGAAAAGTGTGAAAATTTCGAAGGTTTATTGCATTTTCAGATGATTCGGATGAAAATAATAGTCGAGCAAGACAATTTTTTTAAAGGTTTTAAAAATACATACAAGGTCCATGGTTGGCTAAAGCAGTCGAAGAGAGACAAAGAAGAAGCGCCAAGAAGGGAGATATCATGTTGACTGAAGATGAGGGTTGCTCTTCTCCGGCGAATATAGGCGACGGAAGACCCCCCCATGAGTTGGGGTGGGAGTGACCCCCTGTAAATCCCAGCCTCATGTGACCTTCAATCTCATCTTTTTTTCATCATACGATATCTTAATTAGGTCTAAATAAACTAGAGCAATAAAAGTATGCGATTATTTTTTTGTGCGAAGGATTTCCCCATTTCTATAATGATCGAGAGATAAATTATGTCCAGTTTATACAGGGAAAAGACTCGCTAAAAATCATCTAAAAACAATGTTTTACCTTAATTATTTCCAAGATAAGAACGTCTCCATGAAAATTTCCACTGCGATCACAAATAGAAAAGTTTTAATGGGCTAGTCAATTGCTTTTGATATTAGGTAACAAGTAAAAATAACCCGTTTGAATTGGTAATTTTGTTATAATCAGTCAAGGTCGTTCTCAAAATAATCAAATATAAGCCTCTATCCTGGGAGTCTCCGTGACGACCACCTCAATAGCCTACTTTCCTGCGGAAATCCGCTAAAACCAAAGAAATGAGCGAATCACTCATTTAAGTAATGCATAGTCTAGAGTAATCCATATTACCTAATAACATTATCCATCTATTCTTCAAAATAGATGTAGGTAGGTACTTTTAATAATTACATATAACTTGATAGGTACTTTATTTGGTAGGTGGGTACTTTTTAACAGGGGTTGGTGCCATAGACAGGTACTTCTTAATAGTAAGTAGGTACTAGGTTGGTTGGTGAATTCCTATTATATAGTATGTGGATAGTAGATATGTACATACTTTTGTTAGTATTTAGTGGTTTAATTTATAAGTTGCTACATTACGTACTTTTTATTTAATATACATAACAATGGATGGATTTGTTTGGCAGGTATTACATTGGACTACATAATAAATTACGTTTCCATTCGATGTCGACATCGAACAGTGGATGTCGACAATGATTAATTGAGTAGAAGATTTTATGGTTTCAAGTTGTAAGATCATATTATTACGAAGGAAGTAACCATTATGCAACACAGGAAAGGGCTTTAAACTATGCATTCTTGGTTTGCGTAGTTTTTGTTACTATCCGGTCGTAGTTTTAGATTTTCTGAACATAAATGTCGGTACCTATTGCTATTTCGGTCGTTGGCCCCATTTTCTATTTATTTGTAGTTACGAATAGTCAATTTATCGGGACTGTTTTCCAAAATTCAACTTTCATAAAATACCTCCAGCAACCTCATTAGCAGAAAATAAAATTTTGCTTTAACGTTTATTCAATTTTTGCTTTATTTTGACTCTTCTTGTAACTTTTTCCTGAGAATGTTCCCTGAAGCATTTTTCAAAAAGAAGAAAGTCGAAAAGCCGCCTTTCGTGGGCGTTAAGAATTTTGTTGCAGTGAGTCAAAAGAGCCAAATTTTTCGGAGTTTCTTCCGATCTTTCCATTTCCGAATCGCTGTTATCTAAATTATTTACATCTACAAAAAATAGTTTATCATAATTTTTTTAAATTTCTAAACTGGATGTAAATACTGACCTTTCTTACGTTTTATTTTCGGTTTTTTGATCTTCCTTCGTTTTTTAGGCTTTTCAGTGGCTGCCATCGTCCCTAATTCAGGCATTTCAACAAAACAACTTAAGAATAATAATAAAACTATTTCCTTGAAATTGAGAAATTCTTTTCATATGTTTGTCGACATAAAAAGAATGTATTAGATCCTTCAAAATTCAATAGGGGCTTTACCTACTAATAAAGGTGGTACCTAATGATAACCTCTTATTTTAAAAGAACAGGTTATTTTGATTTTAACATAAAATTAAGTGCATTAGCACGGAAATGAATAACGTTTATATCCGCAACTATCGCTGATGTTGCTATTACTTACAAACGTGGACTGTGAAAGTGAATATGCTAATTTAAAAAAAAATTATATATTTTTTACATAAAACACTACAATGTCTGTGAATAAGCACATTGAATAACAATAATAAGTGATTTTAATACATATAAATTAATATAAAAAAGATTTCTTAAAAATAAGAGTGTTTGATTATCTAGAATGGTATTTTGATGATGAAAAATAGGTAATTTTGATTTAGAATAAGATTAGTCGATGGTGAGTTGCTTGAAAGAGCCTTCCATTCCGAAGAGGTCGTCGTAAGTTTTGGGTTTTCCGGGCCTTCTCGACTCGTCAGCTTTGATCTTCTCTTGCTCGACGAACCAACTTTTGTAACTCAAGACTTTCTCATACCAGCTTTCTATTGAAAGAAAAAAAAGTTATTAAAAATATAAAAATAACAATGAAGTCCTTAAGATGAAAGTTCCAGTAAAAATCCCCCAGACTTCTCTGTAATCACCCTCTCACTCAACTCCGAACAAGACGTTTTTACAGTTTTTAGAGAGAGAGCGAGAGAGAAGAAAAAAAAAGAGAGAGAGAGATAAAAACTCCTATCGTATTAGACTTAAAACGAATGCATAATTAGGAATTCCTAAGTTTCTAAAATTAGATAGAAAACTAAAAAAAACTACAAGTCTAACTGATATTTTATCCACTTACTGTTAATTTCGGCGATTGGGCCAGCATCTCCTCCGTATTCAGTAGGGAGAACGTCCTTCGGGACGAACTTATGAAGTGAATCCAAGTCGCTGTGAACGTGAATCTGAAATGAAAACAAAAAAGAAGTCACAACTTGAAGAAAAAAGGCGAAAGAAAAACTTGCATCTTCACATTCTTTTTCCTCTTTCTCTAAACTTTGTTTCGTTTTCGACATCTTTTTACTCTCGTTTCAGTCCTCAGACTGACGAGTTCTGTCAATAAAAATTGAATGAGGCATAAATAATTAGTGTACGTGTTATGTTTAAAGAGGTGACGTCGCTTTTGTTTCTTTCTTTTGTCCGCTATTACCTCAGTTTCATGAATGCTGTAAAACTTTTATGGCTTATTTTTAAATGTGCATATTTCATTCGCTGAAGTAATTGATTTACTTAGATACACTCCATGGACTAAAAGTCCATAGTAAATACATAATTCATGGAATCACTACTTCACAAGTTTCTGTATGACTCAACGTAGGCATAGATAAGAACATTAATTTCTGTTCCATAATCTGAATTTGCTCCGAGCATTACATAAGCAATCTCAAAGAAATCCCATTTAGAAAATACTACAAAAGAGACAACCGCAGTCATAAAAAGTTACTTCTTTAACTACATTTGGTGCCATTAATCAATTATGAAACTGGATGCTTTTTGATTCGTTTACTTACTCTGCTCTTGATTTTCTCTTTCAAGAAAGGCTTGACGAAATTGATGATGGTGTCGACCATCGGTGAAACGTTGATGACGTGAACTTCCTTTAGTTTGACTGGATATGCTTCCTGTAAAAATTTGGGTCAAAAGGAGGGTCTAGTTAAAAATTTAGTTTTTGTTACCTGCACACAGATTAGGAACTTCTTTATAAGAGCGGGTGTGAATTTCGAAAAATGTGAGGCGAAATGGGCCGGGGTCGCTATGGAGGCGTCGAGGACGTATACGTCGCCCGCCACTCCGGTGAACTCCTCCTTGAGACGAATATCGCCGATCATGAGGACCGCTTTCATCACTTCGGTCACACTGTTGATCTCATTTTTGGGATCTACCGCTTTCATCACTATCACACGTCGACCGTTCGCCGGAAGACCAGGAAGAGGAGGGAAATTGCTGCAAAAATGAAATTATAAAAATCCTGTGATTTATACACTTGGAATATGATATGAACGGTGCAGCTAGAGAAAAGCCATCAATGGAAAATTTCAAAAGCTTACAAAGTATCGAAGACTTCTTTGATTTCCTTCCTAGTCGGGTCTCTGTTGGCGAAGAACTCCGGAACTGCAGCTCTCATCGTGAAATACATATCGAGCTTCCTTTTAGTCTTCTCCAACGAAAATTTGCAACCTCGTAAGAACGTCATTATCCGTCCATCATCTACAAAAGTTCAAAAAAACCATTTAAAATTTTAAGTCGATTAGCCTTTTTGTTTGGAGGGTCCGGTCTATGAAAATCACCAAGAAAGAGACTTTTTGTTTCCTTCAATGCTTTTACATTCACACTTTCTTTAAAATGGCATAAATTTTCGCTGTTTCCTGTTCGGTTAATATCATTCGCATTTTATTTAATTAGTGAAGGTAATTAATTTTTAAGAATTAAATCGTAAAAAATCGTGGCTTATGACTTTTTTACGCCTTTGCGAATTTCCGTTCGTGTGAATCCGCTGTAGCGCGAACGTATTTTAAAATTAAAATTTGAGCTTGCAAAATTACCGTCTCTATTTTTATTTTCAGGGAAAACGGTAAAACCTTCAAATTGTGGTAAGTGCGGTTGCCTTTTAAGCCATTCTTTAATGTGCTCCAAATCCTTGTCTCGGGTAGAAACGTCCTCGTTGAGCTCCGACCTTATTTTGATCTGCATATCCGCATTTGGTTGAACGAGAGTCATTTTTCTAAAATAAAAAATTGGAAAAAAATTTAATTAAGCCGATAATTAACAAGATTTTTAAATTTTTGGTTTAGCTATCTCTGAGATTATACAGGAAATACGAAAAAAAGTTGCGGTAACCCGTAAAAATCTCGTCTGGGGAAAGCCGTGGTTTCGTGCTGTACCGAATTACCGGAGACGTAATTCCCCAAAATTAGTCGAAGAAGGATAAAAATGTTTTCGCCCTTGAATTTTTCATAATTTTTCTCCTTTGAAGCCTTCGAGAACGCTGATTCATACGAATTAATCATAAAAACGTCATAATTAGCGCTAATTATTATAACAAAAGTTTCAAATCATCGCAGGTCGTCACCTCGATTTATTCTTCATTTCGAATCGTCAGGATTGGCAATGGCCATGGAGAAATTTTCAAAAAATCTAGGGAGCTCGAAAACTTGCGTCTTCTGTAATTCGTCCCAGCCTCACGCACGGCCGCAAACGGATTTAGGGCACAAAATCTTACGTAAAAAATAAGTATATTTTTTTAAACTTAAAATATAGGCTATTGTTGATTAGGAAAGATTTATATAAGTCGGAAAAGGTTGAGTTGATTAACGTCTTTTCAGTGTCGAAATTGTTTTATTTAATAACTGAAGATTGATTTTTTTTTACTCCTCAATTTATGTTTCCTGGCATGCCTTTCATTGTGTGCCAAGAAAAAGTGCGAAACAATTGAGAAAAGCAGAAAATTTAAAAAAAAATTGTAATGCGGGAGGCTTTTGGGCCGTTAACCTTTAAAAATGGTACCGGTTCCGCAATGAATCGTGATGTGTTGTCTAGATTTAACTTTTTTTTCCAAGATTGCAGAAAAAAAAAAGTCGCTCTCTATTTTTTCTGGCGTTTCTCGGCGATTTGAATTTTTTTCGATATCGAACGTTTAAATGAAATTTCGATTAAAAAGCGAGGCATTGGATAAAAGGAAGGTTAGTGAAAGTGATTCGGTGAAAGTGTTGGGTGCCCTTGGAACTCGTATCGGCCGGGATTCTGGCGCTTCTTTATCAGAGGCAACCAGGCTGAGGATCCTAGTTTGCCCTAGTTATTGAAAGCCTAGTTTCAAATCAGTATCTTTTTCAAGAAAAGACAAAATTGCCTAAGCAGGATGCTCAACTCAAAAAGAACATTATGATTTCTCAGCTCCCTGAGAACCTATTCACTTGAAATTTGGCAAATCTATTCTTCAAAATGATATGAAAAAGCTCTAAAAATTTCATGTCAATCGATTAAATCGCATATAGTAAAAATGCCTTACACTGCACCTATCTTGATTTAATAGTGGTCCAAAGATGATTTTTGTTATAATGTTCATCGACATACTTCTCAAAATTGACAAAACACAACGAAATCCTGGCAAGAACGCATCAAATGCTCTTCAAGTTGGATTTCCTCATATGAAGATTGATGACTGATGAGTTATATGAGGCAAACAACTCATCAGCACGCTATTTCCTAATTCTGCCTTCGTCTAAGATCTGATAGAAAAATGAGCGTTGAGATTCATCCAGTTTCTTTTTTGATGTTTCGCAAGAGGATGCGGGGCACATAACCATTGTAAATACCGGAAAAGCGAAACCAGAGAACGAGATTTTTAATTTTAGTTTTTTTTCGCTTCTTTTTTTTTCCAATGGTTGCAAGAATCCAAGATTGTAAAAAGAAACTTTCTATTTTCGTTCGTAACCCCTTATATTTTATTCGCTTCCGATCTTTCCGCTTTTCCGAACCCATAAATCCGATTGCCATTTATTCGAATTGACCGACATAAAAACGCCTTTTTTCCTTATCAAGGTGAACGATTTTAGGTCAATTTGGAGGTCGATATTTGAGGAAAACCCAGTTTTGAATCATGTGGGTTTTTACTCTTTTCGCAAATAAAAGTAAAAGGCGATAATCTTATTTTAATAGATTTTAATCCAACACCTATTATTTTAACAATCCTAGATTATAATTTGATAAATAAAGAAAAACATGATTTTATCTAAACAATTTCCCTAATGACTGAATTATTTTTACAATTTCAATTCATCTTAATAGTCCATTTAACGAACAATAAAAAACATTTCCACTGGGAAATTGGTCCATCCTGTCTTAATTCGAAAGGTAAAATAGAAAATCTATTGGAATGGCATAAATCACGAATTAATCCAGTTGCCCTGATCGCCCTACAACAATGGACAATGGCATCCAAAAATGTCTTTGGGGGTCGTTTTTCATGTAATTTTTAAATCGATTTTCCTCGCATAAAATATGTACCTACCCTGTATAGCTGTAATGTATAGTTTCATTGTCGTTTTAAAATCTAGTATCAATAATTTCTATTGTTTACGCAGATGCAAAGAATGAATGAAAATTCGAACAATGAGCCCTGTTTTAATTGGTCCACTACTTTTTTTCTTCTGTCATTTAAAAACACAGGTTCGGAAATTACATAATTGATAACCTTTGTTTGAAAACAAGGCACTTAGATAGGGCAGGGGTTTTTTCAAAATTGTATTTTCGGTGTAATTCCTTCGATTCGAGAATTGAACGTTTTTCTCAAGTTCTGACGAAGGATGTTACATAAAATAAGCGAATCCAATGTCAACTTTTTTAATTAGCCTAACTGGTGTGTTTTGGAGAAAGCCAGTGGTGACTGATATGTGCTCTTCAAATAAAAAAAGGAAAACTTTTTTTGGATTCTTGAAGGCGTTTGGGACAACATTTAACCTTAAACTAAGGAAATAAGGAGTGTGGGGGTTTTCGTCGTCAGATTTCTTAAAAGCCTTTGAACATGGATAAGACCTTCATTATCAATATAGCATTGAAAGGATTTCAATTTTTATCTTTTCTAGATGTGCAAAATTTTGAAAATTTAGAAAAAAATTTGACTTTTTGTTTTTAATTTAAAATCAAGGAAGACGCATTTCTTCATACGACCTCGGAAAAATCACAATTGAATATTGATTCAATGCGGAATTACGGATCCCACAGGTTTTATTTCTAACGATCATCTTTAATTTGTGGTTTGTACCTATTGGCTTAAAAACGTGGTTTTTGGTAAGAATGATGCAATATTCAATATTGGTTTAGGTTCCTTTCAGACGCTCGCGTAACTAAATAAACTTTTCGAAAGGTCAAAATTGGATCAGTGCTTGCTTTGGACCAAGTCAATACATTTTTTCGAATTTTCTAATATGAATTGGTCAGACAGATTGGTCCATCGAAGCGGTTTATTTGCTTTTAAAGGAGAAAGATAATTAACTGTTTTAATTGCTACGTGCTCTAATGACTATTTTTTATAGAATTTTTCTCTCTTTAATAATTGCGTTAATAAAAAAAATCTCTTATTAGGGTCCCTTATTAGGGTTATCACTACAGTACCTAGCTAAATCTTCCAGGCAAGGAACTTAAACAACCCCCTACTAGGCCAAATAATTGTCTTAGGGTGAGGAATCTGCAACCTTGGTACAAAGAATCAGTGGATCGCTTGCCCTAATCCTCTCAGAAACTGCGGTCCTCATTTTCAACAGGAAAATTGAAAATTCTTTTTCCATAGTTTTTCCAATGTACACTATTTAGAAAGAAAATTATAGACATTTTTCAAAAATGCAGTTATGGTCAAAAATTTAGGGTGGTATCTCTTCCTGGATTAAAATGGGTATAGACTCAACTGAAATTCCTTTTTTTCAGTGAAATACTCAATTCAAAAAGTAGATTGCTTTTTCTCAGCTTCCTGTGAACCGATTTTTTCGAAATTTTCCACTAATCTTCTTTGATATGATAGGAGAAATCCCTGAAAATTTCAAGTCGATCGGTGGAAAGGAAGCTGAGAATAGACAAATTTCAAATGAGAACTTTTGTCTCCCCTAAATCTTTTAATTATTATTGCACTAGACATGCATTCCATGTAGAATATCGAGCTGAAAAATTTTCTTCGTCACCCATAGGATTTGATTTTTCTTCTTCTTGATCCTCTAAAGGTGTTGAAGTATTTTTTTAGTTACTAACCTTACAGACGATGTGTTCGGATGGAAGACGATTTGGAGAAAAAAACGTGGAAGTTGTGGGTGAAGAGGTTTATAAGGTGGCGGTCACGGGCCGAGGGTTTTACGCGGAGTGAACGACTCCCTTCTCCGTCTGAAGTCCCAACCGACGCGGCTTTCCCCTCCTCGACTTCTTCCGATCCTTTCCATCTCTTCAGACTTCGCGCTTAGACTTTTCGCCTCCTATCCTCCGGCTTTCTCTTTCTTTACCTCCCTCTTATTTTCAATTCCTTCTTGTTAAACATCTTGCGTAAGGAAGTCGAACACGAAATACCTACTCAGACCTAAGACACAAGTTTCCTTTATCAACCCCTCTATTTAATTTTTTGTTTTGCGTGTGGAACCCGTTTTTTGGGCCGACCCGGAACCATTTTTTATTAAATTTTAGGAAAAATGTTTAAAGAAAAAAAAATTTAATTTGTGATCCTTTCTGGCATTACCGGATCAGTGATTCTGGTACTTCAAGTACCGTTTTTTTTTTTATTAATTGCTCATCAACATTTTATTTTCCAGAAAATAAATTCTGTAATTTTAGGTGTGGAAGGTTCAAGAATTAACTCATCTAATCCCTCTATGTTCATTTATTTTTGAAGAAGTATCGATTTTGACGAAATTTTGAGGGTTCCTTGTAAAAATGAAAGCCTATGATTAGAGGAGGTCGAAGTCGGGGGGCCATCACCGAGGTCTCGGAAGCTTCTTTTGGATTTGACAAAGGACTTGACTTTTTTCCCATCCGGTTCGACCTTGTCACTCTTCGTCATTTAAGCAAGTGAACCTTTTAAGACATGAAAAGAGACAGACAAATAAAAACCACAGGGTCGAAATTCAAGCAATTTTGAAAGGAAATGCTCTTGAGAAAGATAGCAAAGAACGAATCCACGACTTCCTCTCTGAATTTGAGAGATTACATAGATTTATTTTTATTGTGAGCTTATTAGCTATTTATTTTTATTCTTCATGCTGTGGTCCAGAATGATTGTATGCGAGATTTTTGGCTGTTATACAATAGAAAACGTTCGCGTGTCCAAAAACTCTTTGACAAACGAAGCAAAGAAATGTAACGAATTACGAGTGAGCTGGTTTTTACTGTTAATACATCCTAAAATTACAAATCGGAAAGGTTGTTTTAGACTCTGTAGAGTATAGAGCATCATCAAAAAACTTTTTAACCTCTTGCTTTTTTCAGCCCAGATAAAATTCGTCCTTATGGAGTAGTTGAAAGTTGAGGTTAACTTTTACAGCAAACAACTATGAAGGTATTATAGATTTAAAAAAATGTGATTTGGAGGAGAAAACCCACAGCTCAAACTTTCTTAAAAATTCGGGGCTCTACTGACCTCTCCACAAACACCAAATACCCCCTCACCACATCCACCACTCTCTCATCACCTCTTCGACCCTCCCCCTTCTTTTGACCTTGTTTTGACACAGTAACAGGGTCCCTCTTCTGAGAAAGTTCCTGAGGTGGAAAAACCAACAACCGCCAACTTCTTGGCCCAAAGGCAAAATTCTCATAGTAGTCGAAAAAGGGTCCTGCGCATTTTTTAAATAGAGTTGGTTTATAAAAAAGGTTAATAAAAAAGACACATTTGTTTGGTTTTCTATATTAAAAAATTTCATTCAAATACCTAAATCTGTGTTTTGTTTTAATTACATTTTTTTACCATCAATTCTACCCGTATATACTAAAAAAATCTATTACTTAGTCGAGATTTGTTTTTACAATTAATTTTAAATTTGTACGCTAGAAAAATTGAAAGTCACTCGTTTTTCTAAATTGTACAACTCGAATTCCGTTTAGAAAAAATCCTCAACTCTGGACAACATAAAATTTGGTTTTTTTTAAAAAAGGGCTAAATAAAAAATAATGAGGAAATATTCGATGTGTCTTATAAACAAATACTGTTTGTATAAATAATAATTAATAACATAATAAATATTTTGTTCCTCAATACTCCTAAAATGATGAAATAAGGTAACTTGAAAAGAATAAAAAATGGCTCATTGGTCGAATGACTGATTTTTGGCCCGAGCTTCACCTTTAATTTTTTGGTCTAAAAGGCCTATTTTTAATCAATAAAGGCACAGAATATTTGAAGATAACAATTAAAAATCTCTTTTATCTCACAGATAGAAAAGATTTTTCACTCAAAAAAGTTTAAAAAGCACAAAAATTCAAAGAGTGAAATTAATATTTACAATATTGGAAAGCCTAATTTTTAAAAATGGCCAAAAAAGGTGATTTTTTTAAATAGGGAGTAAATGGAAGGGAAATTTTTCCCTGGACGCTTAAAACTTAAGATTTCTCCATTGAAGCCTTTATTAAATTTTTAAAAGTTGGTTGAGGATTTAGTTCAAAATAATGAAATGTTTTCTAAATTTAGCACTAAAAAGGCTATTTTTTACAATAAAGAAACAATTCTAACTATTATTAAAAAATAAATGGAAGTGATTTTTCACAGCAAACTTTGGCTTTGGGAATAACAGTATTTTAATTAAATATATTTTTCTAACATTACAGTCTTTAAAAAGGAGAAAAAATTATTTAATTTTATTTCTAAAGATTCCAACCTTTATCCTTTGTCCGGCGTTTCGTCCGGATAAAAAGTTAAAAAAGGAAAAAAAATATATATAAATATTTAACAGGAAGAATATTAAAAGACAGGCGAATCCTGATAACATTTTGAACTATAACAACTTGAGTGCGATGTAAAATTCGTAACAAATTACAGGTCGCTATAGCAACCTAGGCTATTATTTTGTAAAGACTAGAAAACTGGAAAATTTTATTACACAGAAAATCATGAAATAAAATCAAGAGACTTTAAGCACCAAAATTTATCTGACAATGGACGTCTCTTGATTTTATCTCGAGCGAAAAAAAAAGTAAAAACAATAATTATCACAAAAAAGGAACTGTCTAGAAAAAAAAAACTACCTTAATTCTATTATTTTACAGACTATTTTCTTTTAAAAACCAAATTTCTCAAAATTATCACAGATCTAAATTTTTTTGTTGGCTCCTTTAAAACTGCTACCGCTAAAAATGATGCTAAATATTTATTTTTCATTTTGGTCATTACCTTTTCAACCTTCTACATCACAAGCCTTTGCTTACAATCCTTATAAATAATACAAAATAATAAAGAATATACAAATTTCTAATATACAAAATATTGACAAGAAAAGATGGCCGTGAGCAAATTAGAACAAAAATTTTAGATGTTGTTGGCGATTTTTGGACTCTTTTGAACTTTTTCTTCAGGTGGGCGTTCAAAACAGGGATGGATGAGAAGAAGTATGCCGGAAAGGAAGATGAAAAATCCGGCGAGGTAAAAAGATAAAGCGTATTCTCCGGTGATATCGTAAAGCCAACCTTAAAACAAAGTGAAAACGAAAAATTAAAACTTACAAATAGATACCTGCAAGAGGTGGCCCAATGAGGTTGGCGACGCCTTGAACTAATAGAAGAAGTCCGTATGCATTTGTGAACCTTTCGAGTGTTATAAGTTCGACTAAAATGATGGATGTGAGGGCATAGTTGGCGGCAATGAAAAGACCGAATGCTCCCGAAAGTAAACAAAGCGATTCATAATCCTCAACAAGCGGAGCCAAAGCGACGACTCCTCCGCATAGAAACATACACCCAGCATACACGTGATTTGGATTAACCCACACTTTATCACCTGCCCAACCTAAAACAATCTAAAACCAAAACATTGAATGGCCATCACTAAGAAAAAAAACTTACTTCGCCTATCATATTCAAAATCCCAATTACGCTGATCAACATCGAAGCGTCTGTTTCCGAATATCCTTGTTCTTGAGCGTAATCCGCTAAATAGACGTATGGAACGTCATACCAAGTATACAGAAGGAAATTCGAAATGGCAAAACATAAGAAACGTATGTTGGAGAAATATGAGAGGTCTAACATATCTGACAAAAGATATCCTAAATCACGAAGCCCTGAAAACCACTAAAAAAAGATAAATTTTATAAAGGATTTGTAAAAAAAATTGTATTACAGCGCTCTTTTCTTGGGCGATTGTGGTCATAGAATTTCGATAGATGTCTGGGCAAGAAGAAGCTCTCAGTCTGTATCTGTTGATGTTTAACATGGCTCCTCTGTATGTGAGTGAATGTCTAGAGTTAAAAATTAGATTAAAATGATAAAAGGAAGTTAGTTTACCTGTGGACTCGAAGGTCTTTGAGGTATGAAGCAGTTGGAAGGCTTCTGTTGGTGTTTGGAGGAGGTTTGATCCACCATTGGTCTAAACATGGACTTGTCACTACGGTTTCGGGTGTTTCTTGAATAAATTTCGCCGAAAGCTGCCTCTCTTTTTTGTTGTCTTTGTCATTTTGGCACTGTACGACAATGAAAAATTAATCAAAAGATAAACTACAGTTACTTACGATTTCATGAATGCGAGCGGAGTCAGAGAGACTTCGCGAAGAGATCAAAAGGCTCGGATAGTTCAAAAGAAGGACTTGGTAAAGGTGTTTATGAGCCGTTAACATTTCTAAGACTTCTAACGGAACTTTTTCTCCGTTTCTAACAAAAGTTGGAAGGTTGACTAATGATGAACATAAACGGTTTGCATTGGTTTTATCCGTTTCAATTAATTCTGTCTCTGCGTCTACAGTGTGGGCTGAAATAATGTTTTTTGTTTAATTTTTAAGACTATTTTTGAAGCTTACTGGGTTTTTGAAGGAGTCGTTTTAGCTCATCGACACTTGGGCAAGAAGTTGGGGTATGTTGTTGAACGCTTGTTCCTGAATAGGTGTCGACACTTGAAGCCGTTTTGGTGTCTTTCTTCAGCCTTTCTTTTTTCTTCTTTTTCCTTAAGTCCCTCCTTTTCGCCTTAGTCCATTCCAAGTCCCTCATAAGAAGTCCGCAGACGCAGAGGTTAAGGAAGAGACCGGCAAGAATGAGGGTTGTCCCTTGCCATCCATATTCGGACAAGAGCGCCTGAGTGACTGGGGCGAATATGAACGTCCCGATCCCGCTGCCGCAAACCGAAAGACCGGTCGCGAATGAACGTCTTCTGTCGAAATAATAAGCGACTATTACAACAGCCGCGACGTAACATAGGGAGAGGCCAAAACCGGCCAGAACGCCAAAAGTAAAGAAAAGAAGTTCTATCGAATTTGAAAAAGCTGATATTATGAACCCCGCTGCTGCCAACAAACTTCCAGCCACACAACACTTTCGACATCCATATCTGGAAAACGAATATCAAATTAATGCTAAGCCCTTAATGCATATGAGTCTTGAAGGTTTGCATCATCCTACATTCTAGAAGAACCAAATTATTTCTGACATACAGGGTACATCCCATTAGCTTTGGGCCAGGCACTCCATACCTCTGGAGCCAGATTTTGATCTCACTCAGAAGGTATGCCTGGCTTACATGCTATCTGTAGTATTTAGAAAACCAGAAAAACACCCCACAAACTGGCCAAAGGATGTCAAAAACCAAAACTCGAATGGTAGACCAAAAAATGGGTTCGTTTGCATCAATTTAATCCATCATTACCTGTCTGTTAGGAAAGATGCGATGGGTCCTGATAGGAGAGGTATTGCCATAAAAAGTGAGCCAATCCAAGCCGTTTTGCTTTTGGCCTCTTCGAAATATCTTAAAAATTCGACGAAGATAATTCCAAAACTAAAGGTAATGCCATCTGCAATAAGGTTGACGAAAAAGGAGGCGATGACGACGACCCATCCCCATCCTCCATCAGGCGCCCTCGCCTCGGAGAACCCCCCGAGGGACGATTCGGACGACGAGCTTGAAGAAGATGAATCATCATCAATTTCTTCTTTTCCTGAAATAAATGAAGATTTAATTTGTTTTTGTAAGTTGAGGATTTCTTACCGGTAAACTGTACATGAAGGGGTTTTCCATTAGCGACTCTTTCCCTCGGTAAAGGCGGCTGGGTTTTGAGATCGAATGTGACTTCGCCATTTGTCGGCGAGACGACGATGCTTCCACGCCGGCTGGCGAGGACGAGCGACTGAGTCGAGCCGCTCAGGCGAAGACCGCGGACGAAATGCGGCGCCGTATGACCGCCGTTGACGCATCCGTTGTTGTTGTTCTTCTGCCCATCCTCGACGGTCGCCACATCGTCTCCCATACCCTAGTCCGCCTCAAGGAGTTCACTATTAATGACTCCTCGCTTAAAACACCTTCCCAATTCCCCAACATTCGAAATTCTTCAAAACCGCCTCCAAGCCTCCCCATCAAACACTCCCCCTATCTCTGGAACAAAAAGACAAATCAAAATTAGCACTTAAGGAATCACCAAGGATAAAAACGTGTGGGTAGCTCTCCTACTTTTATTGTTCTAATTGACCTAAATGGTATCATTAAAAGACAAAACACCGAACCGGACATATCTCTTTGAATTCCATAACCAACCATGAAACATGAAATTTCCTCTACAGATTGTCCCACATTTTTTGCACAATGGAAGCCTAAAGCTTAAAAAGGCTTCGAAAATATTTTGTCGTGTATAAAAAGAGATATGATTGAGAAAACTGTTTGAAAAGTGTGATTTTCACTTTAACTTTAAATCAAAATAAAAGTTTTTCATATTGTGAAGAGTGCTGAGAGAATAATTTATGGCTTCACAGCCCTTTCAAAACTCCCAGGCGATTCGTCTTGAGAGAACACGGCACAAAGCCCTTCCCAGTTGAAACTCTATAACTCAAATATGTTTACTCTAAGACAGAAAAAAATGAAATATGTTTTCAAGATCAATTTTGTTCCTCCTGCCTCTTTTTTTTAACTTTCTCAACTTTTTATTTATTTGTTTTAAACCCTGCGATTCGAACAATGTCAAGGGAATTGGCATTGGAGAAATTTTTGGGAGGCTTCCAATACCGGTGTGAGAATAATTTTTCCAACTGTTTTTAGCTTTTTCAAACAAATAATTGTCCCTATATGATCTTTTGGCCGAGCATTCGGACGCCTACTAATGGAATCGAAATTTTCAGCAACCATGGTTTGGGCCCATCGTAAGAATAACGACTCAAGCTAGACTTGGACCAGTGATTTCCGGAGGAAAGGAGGCTATTGAGGTCGGTCTCACGGAGGCTTTTTGCCCAGAGGCTTTTTTTTTCTCTCTCCCGATTTAATGCCCAATCTGGCAACCCTGTTTTGGGCTCTCTTTAAGGCCCTTTTTAGCTAGATTTGGACCAGTGTTATAAGGTGGATTTCCTACCCAATTTTGAAATGGCCCAATTTTACGATTTATCGCCTATCTAGCAATCCTCCAGTGGGGATATTCCACCTATTTGTTTTTTAACAGGCCAATACGCGATTTATCGCATAATCTGGCAACCTATGAGTTTGGACTAAAAGTTGGCCTAGGCTCAGTGACAAAAATTACTAAAGGGAGGAGACTAAAAGCTGATTACGTCCAAAAAGAGCAATTTCAAATAAAATATCGCAAAAGATAAGTCGTGGCCTATATTAGGGATCCTTCGAAAAGATATATGTTTTGCATTCTTATATTTCATTCTTTGCGATGGATGCCTCGAGTCGTTATGGAAACTCGTAAAGCCCTTTTTTGAATAGTTGATTGATCGTCCCGGCAAAGAACAAAGAAAGCTCCTTTATAAATCAAAGCTCCCCTTTCTCAACGATTTGGCCCTTATTTTAGGAAGAAAATAAAGAAGAAGAGTAGGGTTAAGAATTTCGAGGTTGAGAACCTTACGAAAAACGTTCAAGATTATTCCGATAAGATAGGCGGACATCGTAGATAGTCGGGTGAGCGATGTCGTGATATAAGACGTTTTCCTCCGTCATAATCTGATTTAATGGCTCTTTCAAATTGGATTTGGACAAAATGGCTTTGTCCCGTTTCGGAAAATGCGAATGATTTTCTATTCTTACGACCCCGTTTCAGAAGCCCAATAAAACCCCATTCAAGCTTAACTTTTAAGTTTATTTAACTATTTTATAAGTTTTTATCAACTTCGTCGAAAGCGTAAGAAAGTTCGAGGGTTTTAGCGGATTTTTTTCTTATTTCAAGTTTGAAGAAACTTACCCACGATTCATTTAATATTCTAGTTCCTGAAACCAAAATGGGGCATCACTTCGAGCGAAAAATATCATTTTATTGAAGACAGTTGGACTTAAAAGGAGGTTAAATTGTTAAAAGAGGTCAAAATTGAACTTTTTCAATATTCTCTCCCACCCTTTTTCTCAAATTTTATAATTGTAAACACGATTTGTCCTTTGTTTTATTTTTTTATGCTTTTTTAGCCATCTCCTGTATGCCAAAATTTGTTTATTCTCAGAGCAAACAAAGTAGGTGTGCAATTGCACCACCTAAGATATACGAAATCCTTGAATTCTTTCCAATTCGATTCGTTAAGGTCGACTCGAAAAATAATAAGAAATGAAGAAAAAAAATTTATTAAAGTGAAAAATTGAAGAACAATTAAATTTTTTTCTCTTTGAAATTGAAAACTTTTAATTTAAAGACTTCGTTGCGTAATAAAGTGTCGATTATGATTTTAAACAAATAATAGATTGAAAAGCTTCCTTTTTAGATAACCTAATTTGCGAAAAAATAAGCGAGAGAGGAAAAATAAAAGAAACCCTTCAAATTCGTATACCTCAATGTTATCGTTTAAATAAATATAATTAATATTATCTTTGATGTATTATGTATCGTATTTATCTCGAGTTATCTTTTTACTTGGAAAAGGTTAACCTGTCTGGCGTAGCGATTTTATTTTAGCGATAGAGGTCCGTTTCCGATTGAGTCCGAACGAAAAAGGTCAACTCGGTTCGGCCAACGAAGGTCACGGTAGTCAGGTCAAGTTCAAAATGTCGAGTTTTCTTGTTTTAATGGGGCGAGGAAAATGAGAGGAGCTATTTTACCAAAAAGGAGGACTTTGATGGCTCCCTTGCACAAAAGGACCTTCGAAGCCTTTAGTTCCGCTCGTTATACCCCTTTTGTTTCACGGTGTGAAATATGAAATCACAATCAACGTCCTTCAATTTATCAAATGCATGATTTCTAAGAAATCACGAATGCATAATGGTGGCAGGTACCTACTAAATCAATATTCTATAACCACTAAGATCCTCTATTTAGTGAATTCCTCAAATTTTTATCCAGAATACCAAAAATATGAAGTCTCATTTCCGTGATATCCGTGCTTTGTCTTTCCTCGTGTCTTAACTTGAAGAAACGGAGATTGACAAGTTAAGAAGCCAATACTTTCACGGAAGCAATATCCGAAGTTTGAAACCTTTTAAATCAGTTTTGGAAGAAACTTTCCAAAATGTAAATTGGACGTATCAGATTTTTTGGGTCATTCTGAAACCACAAGGACTTAAATCCGTTATCTAATTAAATTCAATTTAAAAAAATGTCACTTCTTTTACTTATTTTAGGTGGAACGGTATCGCTTATCAATCTTCTGAGCCCTCGTAACGGGGTTATAAACGTATAAGCTGGTTTCCGTCTCGTTGGAAATAAACGGAGTAATTACATGTCACCAAGGAGATAAACCAGTTGTAGTAGAGAGCATCCGTGTGTAATGGGGAGAAGAAAAACAATCCCTTGAAGCTAAAAGCCGATATTTATCAACGTGCGAATGTTCAAAAGGCCGTGAGAAAAAGGAGACGCATTGCGGGTCCGGTTTTCCACCTCATATCGCTCTAGTCAATCGTCAACCCTCAAGATGAGCATCCCAGGTCCATATGAAGGGCCAGGGGGGAAAAAAGATGAAAGTGACCAAAAAGAGATTTCGAGAAAAATGAAAAACAAAGTTTGATTTCTATTCATCCTTTTTTAATATCCTTTTGTAATGCTTGTAACATTAATCTATTTTCCCCCTTACCCCGAATCTTTTCATGCACATTTCGGACGATTCTCATCTTTTCCCCCCTGGTTGTTCTACCAGATGGTAGTGATCCTTCATGTAAGTGAAAAAGTGACTTTCATCTTTTTCCCCCCTGGCCTCTCATATGCCAATTTTGATGAAAATTTGCGCAATGTAGGAAAAAAACCTTTTTTGAATTTTAATTTGATCGCATAAAATTGATTTTGACGTTGTCACTTTCTGTAAGTTTATTGCCCGTCGATATCTTTCGCTTATCAACGTTTCCGAGGCCGTTCTACTTCCTCGAATGGGAAGATGGAATGCGATTAATGTTTTAATTAAGTCAGATAACCGAAAATGAAACAAAAATTTAAAAATTTGGGTGCTGATAATAGCACATTTTTATGTTTTGGCAATAGGAAAAAATATTCCAAATAGGCAAATTGCTTATCTATCTCCATATTAAGTGTATTTGCACAGCTTTCCATTTTAGAAACTATTGTGAAAATAAGAATACTATCTTAACAACAAACCAACCCAATCGGGTTATTTAGTTTTACAGACTGGGTATAAGTTGTATTCATATACAAAATTGCACTGCTTTACCGGATTCCTCATGGTTCACCCCCCTGGGGTTAAAGGGGGAACTGAATTCGTTGAGTTGAGTGAAGATTTAACTCGAAAATGTGTCTCAGATTTAAAATTTTCAGGACTTCATTTCGTCAAGAACTGTGCCTTTGAATTCGATAGGTCGAGGGGTCCTATTTGAGTCTCCACTCATTACCACCATGGCCTTTTCTAGCTTTTTACACGAATTTCGAAATCGCAGCTAGTTAAAAAACAGGAAGTCCGTAAAATAGATTAGATGCATCGAGTGTTCGATCATTGAGATAAATTCTCCGGACTGAATAAACTCGACAAATCGAAAACCACTTCAGACACCCTTGTCGGTTTCAACCCTCTAAAAGTGGCGTTCGTGGTTTTCCAATCAATTCCATGTTCGGTTTGATTTAAAGTTTAATTTTAAACGCATTGACAAGTGTTAATGACCTCTTTCTCAAGTGGGGGATAGGCAATCGTTTCGAAGTGCACTCTTCAAATTTAAAATTTTAATAGGCTTGCTCTTCGAATCGATTTCCCCCGAGCGGAAATCAAATCATGTCAAGGCGTTTTTATTATTTTTATAGCAAAATAAGACTTGATGTCCTTGTTTTCCGGCTGTTTCGTATTTTTAAATTCTTGGCACGGAGACTTCCCTTCGTTTGCTTTAAATCACGACCGTGTTTGATGCAATCGAATATTTTGAATGTCAATGTTAACAAAATTATTTTCTTTCTTTTTACACTAACTTCCGTTTTTTATTCAAGGAATCCAATTTTTTCTATGCAGTAAAGGGGGCTCGTGAATGGAGAGTGGGCTCAAAGTTGAGGCATCTTGTAACTCTACTTAACCGAGTTTTTCTTTACAAAATAGGGAGAACTCAACAACTCCCAGGGCGATTTAAGCTCGAGCGTCATTATATTTTATTCGTTCAAATAAAAAAGCGAGGAGAGTTTTATGATAAATTCTGGCCATGAGATAAGCTGTATCAAAGACTCCTCGTTCTTAAAATATTTAAGCTTCTTTATCTCCATTTTTTGTTATTTAAAAGGTGTAACTATTTGATTAGGAGATCCTGTTTGAGTACCACTAGGGAGCAAAGATCTTATTAATATTTTAGATTGCCAAGTGTATTTAGAACGCTGTTAAATAAAATGGGTTTTCTTTTAAAAATTAAGGGATAAAAGAAGGATCTCTTTTGTTTGTTGAAGGGAGCCAATGACCCAGATCGTCTGTATCTGGATTCGGGTAAAAATGGGTGGAGAAGATGGGATCGAAAAGGTTCGGAAAGCAACGATCGGTAGGTTTTTGCTCGAAGCCCCCTTCGTTTTTCACATGCTTTCAAACCTTTTAAGTAGAACTTAAGGGCTTTCTCCTTTCCAATTCTAGCCGGCCAACTTCTGCCTCCCTCTGCCAACTTCCGAGAAAACAACTCTTAAAAATAAATAATGAAAAGGGCGAAATTAAAAGATCAGAAGACCCTTCGTTGTCCAGACAACAGCTATTAAATGCCTTCACACACTTCCACTTCATTCCAACAGGGTCTCCTTTTGACTTTCAATCCTCTCCTCGAAGTTCCAGGTTTATCGAGTATACTGATTATTTTAAAAATTTTATGGCACTTTTTATTTATTGGTCTTTTTGTTTACTTGTGTGCCCCTTCAAGTTGAAGTTCAGTGGTAAAAATTTGTGAGAGAAACGAAGAATAAACTAACTTATGAAATCCCCTAGTTTTTATAATGGACAAAGAACCTCGTATGGGAAAACAAAAGCATTTGGAGAGCAGTCTTCTTTTTCCGCTTCTCTCATCTTTCTTTGTCCGAGCCTTTTTTCCCGCTTTGGAATGATAAATTATTTAATCAAATTCTCCCTTTGTTTTTGTCACGGTTTAACTTCTCGACTTGTGGCAAAGGCAAAGGAAGCCGAGGGAATTCCGCCTTTTAAAATAAATATTGGAAGAGGCCTCCTCAGTCTACATTAAGTGCTACACAAGGTGCATGAGTTAAACATATGTCGTGGAACTTTCCACTAGGGCGAATGTGTGACTACAGGAACTCAAATACCTAACTCGCTGACAAAGGGTGAGCCAATTTCCAATAATGAAACGGTTTCTTCTTAACTTTTTCGACATGTAGGTTTTCTTCTTAACTTTTCTCCCTGGATTTTTTGTCCTAAAAATGCGCCTAATTTACTCGAAATGGATGAATTTGAGCAAAAATTTAACTATTTTTTAAAAAGATAGTCAAAGGCATTACAACTCTTCCTAGCTGAAAAATTGAACTTTTAACTTCAATTCAAGGGTCACGAGTTCGAAAATAGGAACGAACTTTTTAATGAATTCTAGTCTCTTGGGTCGGAAGTTTGAAATATAGAAACAAGAGCCATATTGACTCTCGGCTTAAAACCAACCCATTTAGAAAGAAAGGAGTTGTTGAAACATCTAGCGGATTTCCAGGTTCTGGTACTTTACGAAGAGTTTTAAGTGAAATGGGCGATTATCTCGAGAAGTGTGGTTGAAAATCGATATGGGAGTGTCTGAGATGACAAAGGAAAAAGTATGGACTAGTGAGGTAGCATGGGTCATTTTGACCCTTTTTCTGAAATCACGATTCCAACGTTGAAAGAGGCAAAAAGTGAGGTCAAATCCACTCCCTATGTGTATAATATATTGAATTATTATCTTAACAGAAATTAGTAATGTTAGATGGTTATTTTGCAATGAATTAAGCCAAAGTTGGTACACATGGAAGCTCCGGACCTCACTGATTAGCATATGATTAATTATTTAATTTGTCCCTTAAAAAATGAGCTTATGGAAACTGCGGGAAGGGGCAACCTTTTAATTCATACATAAACGTCTTTTGGAAGTAAAATGTGCCATTGAAGGAATTGTGAAAAAAGAGCAATGAATTTGGTTTATTAATAAAAGGATGGCACTATGTACTGCGAAAATTCTTCACTGCGTGAAATTGAAGTAACATGATCGTCACGCGGTTGAGAAAGCCAGACAGTTCTGGCTGTTATAGACTTTGAGTTTTGACCCTTTTCCAATTTATTCAGTTATAAAGGTATTTTATTGTACAGTCTATGTTTATTAATTTAAAAATCATAGTTGACTAATAAGTGTCTTTCTAGTCATAAATAGGGTCCAACAACAGGCGATATATCCTCAAAAATCCCCCTCCAAAAAACGTCACTCGCCCTCCACTCATAATCCCAAGAGCCCCACCACTAATATCTGAGGTTTAGAATAATTGGTGAAGATCAGGCAGACTTGTGGCCCTGAACTGCTCCGAAGTGACGGCCGGACGGTACCACAGGAGTAAAGTGACGTGTACAATGAGACCAAGGGTCATTTTTGGCCTGACAACCCATTTGGGAAAACGCAAATTCGAGGATAACAATTCACTTTTTGAAGACGTTAAAATATTGAACAAATTTTGAATTTATCAAATTCAAAGAAAGAAGGAAAAAAATTTTCAGTTTATTCAAGGCAATTTCGTACATTATCAAAAAATTTTGAGATGTTTGGATTTAAAAGTTTAGGGCAAGAGAGGATTTGAAGAAGAAAAAAAAAATTAAGGGTTTCACTTATTAAGCAGAGGGTCCTATAGTAAGCCCTAGTTTTTTACTAGGATCACAGTCTTAAGTACCACTTTGACCTTAGAGGTCATGGAAAATATTTTTTTTGCATATGCAGCATGAAATGTATTCTTGAGATAAATGTAATCAACTTACCTTTAAATGTGATCATGCCCAATAATTTTATAAAAGTCAAACAAATTCAGGGGGGAGGGACAGCTGAAATCGATAATTTCAGAGCGTTTATGCCCGGTTTGAGACCATCGGAGGAGACAGCACAAAATAAAAAATAATAACGGAATTCGCGAGGGTAATAAGAACAAAAAAATTAAAAAATTAAAAGAGAACTTAAAACACCAGGATAGGAGCAAGAAAGTGAGACGGGCGATACTGTCAGACTGAGTGGAGCTCGGATCCCCACTTCGGGGTAACGAAAAGGTGGGGGCTGATAGGGGGGAAAGGGAAAATCGGCGGGGTTCGGGGTTGGAGTCGAGACCGGCGGCGGCGGGGGAGTGCCGACTGCGTCCGCCGCCCGACAGTCAGCTGTCATAGCACTTTCGACCCATGCGGACCAAGAATCCCAGACATTTTTTCGCTATACATGCTTCAAAAGCAAAGCCGCAACAACAACTAATAGCTCATTGAAGTCCGGTGTATAACCCTTAGTAGTGCATGGTAGCATGCAGAAATGTTCGAGAAGACAGTAGGTATGCAAAAATGCTCAAGTCTATTGACTGGGTCGAAACATCAACGCCGGTAGTTCAGATATTTTAAAATGAGCCAGAGTATCGAACTTTGCCTATAAGTTTTATTATGTTCCAACAAATATTGATGTAAATTTGGTGAAGATTGGACTGGTAGCACGCATGAAGTTCTGGCAAATGGTACCTAATGCGAAATCAAAAAATCCCTGGCAAAATTTTTAAAATTAATTTAGATTCAAGATAAATATGATAGAGATGAAATATGTAAAGATGTCTGTTAATAGCAGGTAGTATGGATATGCATAAATATTTGAGAATACAGTATGCAAAAATTTCCCGAGAAGGGAATATGCAAAAACGCTCGAGAAGTCTATTGACTGGGCTGAAACATCCTAAAAGTTAAGTTCCTAACGAAAAATCCGCCAAAGTCATGTCCATTATCCGATAAAGACCAAGGGTCGGTTTTACTAAACAGGGTCTCCTTGACCCCTTCCCAAAATTGAGGACCCGATGGTTAACTTACTTTTGGGGAAGTGATTAAACCTCACTTGGTCAAATATTTCCCGTGCACCCCATAAATGGAGCCGACAAAAGAATAGTAGAGTGGTTAGGTACTAGGTACTTGACATTGGCATATTTTGTATGAGGAACAAATTAGCTGCTTATGATGACGATGACGATGAATGATAGATAAAATTGATGACCAAGGGATTTTTTTTTCTTCTTATTTTCTTTTCCTTTTCTTTAATTCACACTTTGACTATAGGGCCTCGCGGAAGAATTTTCCCCGAGCCACAGTGCTCACTCTGTGGCCAGAGGAAGCCAGGGAGAATGAACTTTTCTCTTGGTAGGCAGTAATTAAAATAGTGATTAGTGTTAACGTACTACTATGCGTAAGTGAAGAGTATCCGGAAAAGAGGGATGAGGCGTGTGCCTGCCCGTTGCCGTGTGTATTGATCTCGACCGGCGGCGCGCGGGGTGAAAGCGTGGGTGGCGCGGCCGCAGAGTGGAAGGTCGCCGGCCGCCGCCACTCTCACTCTTTACCTTTTAAATTAATTTCATCTTTACCTTACATCAACCCTAAAGAAAAGGACAAAATACATGACCGTGGGAGGGATGTCAAGACCCCTAATCGACCCTCATAAAAAATGCTCACCTGAAAAATACCTTGGAAAGGATGAGCTCTTTTTTCATCTTGGCCATGACCCAATTCCATACACTCATTTCTTTGAAAAGGATTCACAATATGTAAAGCAACAAAATTGCACCCTTATCAGACTTACCTACTTTTGGACTCATCTAAAAAACTCGTTATCTCTGCTTTTTCGCATTGGCGTAAATTAGTGAATTTCCAAGTGATAAAAGCTATTCTCCCTCAAAATTAAATTTTGGCAAGAATAAATGGACAAAAAACATAAGAAAAGGAGGCAAATCTGATCGAGATGGATCAAGCTTCATTCTTTTTTTAGAACAATAAAATAAATTTTGAAGACCAGCAGCGGTTACGCAACGCAAGCTGCCTAATCGTCCGTCCTAGTTTCCCTTCAATTTTTATAAAATGTATTATGTTTTTCGGGCTTCTTCTAAATGGATTGCCCTTCATTGGGCGATTTTAGGTACCTGGCTGTTTAAAAGACCATTTTTCTTAATTAGTTTTTGTAATTGATCCGCCGAAAAAGATCCTTCCAATAAGCTATACAACCTAATAATCAACCTAAGTAGTGAAAATGTGTTTCAAAAGGGTGTTAAGTTTTAAGCCTATTTAATCCTCTTAATAGTCAATCCCAGGGTAAAATATTGTGGTTTTTCTGGCTTTAGTTGAGTTAAAACCAAAATGCATAAATAAAAAACGACTAGAGCAACAATGAAGCCGAAATTCCAATATAAGAGGATTGTAAAAGGTATAATAAAGTGACTCATCATTCACTATTGCAAAGCATTTGCTAAAAAAATGTGATTTCATACTTCATGTAGGTCCAGCAGTATCGGCGTTAATGGCTTGTTTGCTGTCCGATTCGTTTACTTCTAGTAAAGGAGTCAGGGTGTGGCATCAGGCACGTGTCACGTGGGCTCCCCGTTTAAAACACCTCGTAATTTAAGCGTATTGATCATCCAAATTTTCGGGAAAAGGGTCGATGATACGTAAAAACACAAATTTTTCCGAACTTATCAACTTTTTCTTTAAAAAAATTTCCAACTCCCTAATGTCCCAGACATGGTTTTTGTTACGAAAATGTCTTCATTTTTAGGTTGTGAATAATTTCCTTTTGAAGAGGCAAACGCCATGAAAATTCCTAGACTTGTAATCTTCTAGGAAAAAGATGTAGAGATTTAAATTTTAAATATTCAAAGGGAATGTGTGAGTATCCTTTTAACGTCTCCTTTTTGAGTCAAGTGGTAGAAGATGAAGGGGCTACTAGGAACGTTGATTGGACCATTGTGTCCCGGACAAAGAAAAATCCACAGAAAAGAATTAGACTCAATGGTACAAGTGAATGGAAGGAATTGCGTGCCAATTGCCCACAACTGCCCTCGCCCCGTTTTCGCACATAATCAGAGCATATTCAAATGAATTCGAAGATTTAAAAAATCAGGCGTTTTATCGTACTTAGGTATCTCTGGCATGCTATTCTTGGTCTATGACAAATTTTACAACGAACACCGTGAACAAATAAATTTTATAAGAGCTACGAAGTCCACGTGAACTCATCGATCCCTTTTGCCGTGAAAACAGGATTCCCAAACAAACCATGAAGGCCTGTGGTAAATTAAAAGGATCATCGTGTTCCTAGGCGTTGGCCAAATGAAGGGTAGAGACACTGGTTTTTGTTCAAATAATTCCAGGTTTTAGGTCCCTTTTTGCACATGAAAATTTTTTATTGTAACTTATCTCTGACCGGACAACTAGTGCAACTATCTGAGAATGCATACCAACCAGCTCTGGTATACCCATTTTGAGTTCGTCTATTCAAGAAGGGAGATTGGCTTCTGCTACATCCCTCCACGTGAACACAGAATTCTTCCATGGAGGTATAAATAAACCTCAAGTCTATTTATATCTCCACGAATACTGCCATCAGACCTCCGCTTTAGAAGAATCATTCACGTGCTCCTTCGGTTAAAGGGAGATAGGCTTCTGCGCATTTAATTACTGCCACGTGACCCTAACTTCCCGTTGCATGAAGACTTCACAGCAACTCACGTGAGTGGGTTATTGACCTGAAAAGGATTCAGGGCTGGAGATTGGTTTCTGCCTTTTCATTAGCCACGTGATGCCCAACTGTACAAGACCAACTTTGGCCATGTCATTTTGTGAATAGCAAGTGGAAATTACGTGACTAGTGTGGTGAATAGTGACGTGCTAGTAAATTTAGAGCCTGGCAAAATCATGTTGTTAGATTTCACAATAAAAAAATGATAGGTATAAACTATAAATACCTTATTTTCTTCTTCTTGCAGGCGGAAAGCACAAAGAAATCGAAAAATTTTCGGTTAAAAATGAATTATAGATTGGTAATGTATGAATAGAAGTTAGTTAAAGACCGAAAATGTCGATAACAAAATAAAAATAATTTGATACGACCCACGGTGAGATATGGAATCGCCTGCCGGCTGCCGGGTTGAGTCACGACCGGCGGGGGTGACGCGGGCAGACACCCTCCGCCCCCAAGCTCCAAAGTCTGTTAAAAATCAATAAATCCCTTACCGCAAATATTGAATTTTCCTCAGTACATCAATATTTTTCGAAAGATTTTAATCCAGAATCAAAAGAAAGCGAAAAATCGAGAGAAAAAGGGAAAAAAGTTGGCCAGCATGAGCTATAACAGTGGAATATTCCCCCATTTTGTTGGATTATCTGATTGATAACCACACAATGATTTTAAAAAACATAAACAAAGGTCAAGGTCATTTTTATTTAATTTTTTATCTGTCAACCGTCATCTATTAAACTACTTTCCATTTATGATTAATCATTTAAAGGTAGCTATACACAACTAAAAATTTAGCTTGATTTTTGTTAATTTATTTGTTTTCGCAGGTGTTTATCATGAAATAAGGGCGCGTTATCAGCATTTGGAAAGTGAAAGTGGCAATGGCCTAAAGGGGAACTTTCTCCTTTCGCCCTGAATTTTTTCGGCTCAAAAGCAGTCTCGTTGAGAATGAAGTCGACGAAAGATGAGAACGAAAAAGTCGGAAAGGAAAAGGGGAAGACTGACAAAATGATGTATGTCATCTTTCTGTCGCTTCTGCTCGATTTGTTCGCGTTCACGATGATTCTTCCGCTTCTTCCTTCCTTGATGGACCATTATAGGAAGCACGACGGCCCGGACGGTCTCTACAGCCTTTTGCTTAGAAGCCTTCAAAGTTTTCAGGAGTTTGTCGGCGCCCCGCCTTCTTTCAATTCCGTCCTTTTTGGAGGTAATTTATGACAACAGCACAAAACTGCTTATTTAAATTAAAAATTGCTTTTTTTCTACTTCCCCCATCTCTGAGGGGTCAATAATTAGATAAAGAGCCAAGATCTACCTTAAAAGTGTAAAAATCTAGCTTCGAAGGGTCATTTGCGGCTTACAGGCCTGAAATATCTATTCAAAGAGGCAATATCCAGCTTTTTTAAGCCAGAAACCCCCTTAAGTTATTGAGCATTGAACCTATTAGGCTCAATAGATTGAAACCCCTTAAAAGCAATATCTTTGCTCTTTTGGGAAATATTATTGACCCCTCCCTCCACCCCTTAGATAGCTAAAGATCAAAAATCTAGCTTAAAAGTGTCAAAATCTCGCTCCGAAGGGCCATTTCCAGCGTACAACCTCAAATATCTAGTGAAAAAGGTTATATCCTAATCCAGCTTATTTTAAGCTATAAACCCATTTAAGCTAGATATTGAGTATTGACCCTTTTCAGCTCAATATTTTGAAACCCCTTAAAGCTTGATCTTTTCTCTTTAGCTAAATAGCAAAGATCTAGCTTAAAAGTGTAAATATCTAGCTTCGAAAGGTCATTTTCAGCTTACAAGACTGAAATATCAGCTAGTTAAAATATTTAGCTTATTTTAAGCTAGAAACCCCTTTAAGCTAGATATTGAGTATTAACCCTTATAAGCTAAAAACCCCTTTAAGCTAGCCCATTTTAGGATATCCAGCTTCAAGAAGTAAATGCATAGGTATCAGCTAGTTTAATTTAAAGAGTAAATATTTTTAGTGACTATTTATGTATTTTATTTTTTATTTATTATTTTTCTTTATTTATATCATTTATTTATTTATTGACAAAAGACAGCCCTTATTAATTTTAGGATTTTTAGGATCACTTTTTTCATTTTTACAATTCGTCGTTTCTCCCATAGCTGGAGGTTTGTCCGACGTTTATGGACGAAAGCCGATACTTCTCGTCTCTTTGGTAAGCTGAAAATTGTTTAGAATAATAATAGCAAAAGACCCATTCTATTGATTCCAGTGGTCAATGTATTCAACTTAACAAGAAATAGTTGAAAATCTTTTATTTTTTAGATTGGTATCACCTTTTCTTACCTCTTATGGGCTCTTTCGTACAATTTTTCTGTTTTTGTACTGGCCCGGATACTTGGAGGATTGAGTAAAGGGAATGTGAGTCTTTCTATGGCTGCGGTGACGGACGTATCGACACCGGCGACTCGAGCTTCTGGAATGGTAAATTTTTAACTTTTATTTAAAACGGCTTTAAAAGAGTTTTAGGCTTTAGTAGGCATCGCGTTTTCAGTCGGATTTGTACTTGGCCCTGTCGTCGGAGCTGTTTTTGCCAAATGGGCTTCAACGCAGACTGACTCTTCTTGGTTCGTCGTCCCCGCCCTTTTCGCCCTCGTGCTTTCAGTATTAGACGTCATTTTCGTCATTCTCTTCTTTAAAGAAACCCTTCCCAAAGAAAAAAGGGCCAAATCCATCGCTCAAAGTTTAAACCAGGCAGCCTCCTATATCAACGTTCTTTCACTTTTTAATTTTTCCGCAGTCTCAGGACTACCTGAACAACGTAAATAAATTCTTAAAATTATAAATTTTTAATAATTTTTTGCAGGAAGACATGAATTGAGAAAATTAGGACTGATATATTTTGTGTACCTTTTTATTTATTCCGGTCTCGAATTTACGCTTACCTTTTTAACTCATATAAACTTTAATTATACACCAATGAAACAAGGAATGATGTTTTTCTGGATTGGGCTTACGATGGCTGTCCTTCAAGGAGGATGGGTCAGAAGAATTAAACAAGATAAAGTTAAAGGTGTTGCGACAGCGGTGAGAAATTATAAAAAAGCATGATAAGAAGCATCTCAAATTATAATTTTTAGGGTCTTTTAATAATCATTCCTTCATACATTTGCGTCGGTTTGGCTTCGACTGAACTTTTTTTGTACATCGGAATCTTTTTGTTCGCCGTCTGTAAGTTTCTGATGCCATTCCATTTTTTAATTTTAATTTAATTTGTAGCAACTTCTGTTGTTGTACCCTGTATGACGACTTTGGCTTCCCAGTATGGAGGAGATGAACAAAAAGGGACAGTGATGGGAGTTTTTAGATCGCTCGGCGCCCTCGCCAGGGCTATCGGTCCAATCGTTGCTTCCATAGGTAAAATAAACAAATTTACGTTCAATAAAACTTTCGGTTTTTTAGCTTATTGGAGTCTTGGTCCAAAAATAACTTATTTAATCGGCTCTTTTGGACTCGTTTGGCCTTTCATCGCTTTAAAACGAACAAGAATCAAACAAGATTAATGCAGCGAGAATATAAAAGACTGTTTCAGTATTTTTCCAGTATTTATTGTGCCTTTTCAACATAACCAGCAGCATTATTGGTTTATCTATTAAGAATAGAGTTTAAAATCTTACTGTGATCTTGATGTCATTTAAAAATTAATAAATTTGTAATTTAAAAAAGAATTCTTTTCTCCAAGACCTAAAAATTGCCATAATTTTTTGAAGCAGAATATTTTCAGTTGATCACAGCAGTTATTTTTAAATCTCAAAATTTAGTAAAGGAAAATCAAATAAATTCATAACCATTTTTTAAAAAAATTAATAATATTGGCCAAAAAAAATAAAAAACCTTAAGCGTGCTCAAATAAAATTGATATGTTTACAATAAAAAAAATTTAAAAAGGCGTTTTTTAGCGACTTATGGTAACTTATTATTATTTGGACAGAAATATCACAGATTAATTCGACACACAAAAAACCATTATTAGATAATGCACACAATAAAAAAGAACATTTTTGAGTCTTTATAAATTAAAAAAACAAATAATTAGAAATCGTGCAGTCAATTTATCACAAATTACTTTTAATAGCATTCAATTAAAGCTTTTTCAATGGACTTAAAATTTTGGACGTTAGTGGCTTTTAATCTATCAGACTTTGCTAAATTTTCTAATGTCAAAAGATAAAATTGAATATTTTTTATACTTCACAGCTCATTTAGAAGTGGGAGAACCTACTTCGAGGTTCTTTAATGATAACTAAACCAAGCGGAGACTCAACCCCCGCAGTTCACCCACATCCAAGCTTTCTCTAATCACTACTATTCATTCGTTAATTTTGTTTAAAAGCAACTAAAAAGCTCAATTTTAGTTATCACAATTTCTAATAGCACTTAGGCAGTCTATAATCTAAGATGAAGCTTTGGCACTATTTTATTGAGTTTGTTCCCCTAAAATTTTGACCCTTTTATTTTGAAGAGGTAGATTTTAGAATCTGAGTCTCTAAACAGAATTGAGCCTAGTCAATTTGCTATTTTGTTTTGGTCATGTTTCGTCTGTGTTGAGGTTTGTGAGCATGTTGACGATGGTGAAAACAAAACAAAGAATCAACGGTCCTACGATGGCACCTTCAATTCCAAGCCAGAACATCCCTCCGGCAATACTTAAACCAGTTAAATATGGATGACCGGATCTAAAAGCACAAATTATTTTACAAATTTAATTTTTTTGAGTTTTTACCCTTTAATTTCATTATAAATTGTCGTTTCGACGACCATTGTAGGGAAGATTTGAGCCAAAAAGAGTCCTAAAGCTCGTAATTTGCTATCTTGGAAAAGCCACAAGTCTAAAACTGCTGGAAAACATGCCCAGTATGTGCTCAGAAAAGGGACAACTCCTAATATTGCTGCGAATGCTAAAAAATAAATAAAAATTACTCTCTAATTTGCCCAGCTCATTAGTTTTTACCAGCAGGGACGTAGACGAAATTGCTCATAAAAATCGTATGGATGAGCCAAGTCCAAAGTCCGTAAAAAAGCGAAAGTTTCATCGATGCCACCAAAACTTCTCTGCACGATTGCTCGATCGCCAAAGCTAACCTAGAATAAAATAACATTTCTTTCTTGAAACAATTTTTTTTCTTACTCTGATGCCTCACTAAAATTACATAATTAGCAGAAAATTAGTTTTAAAAAAGTACCTTTCTCCATGCGTAGGTATCAACTGTGTTATCATTTCGACTGGTTTGTAAACTTCACGGCTTGAACTTAGAAGATAGAATAGTGAGATGAAAAAAACGACCTGAAATCAATTTATAAGCAATTCCTGACAATTTTTAAATTTTTACAGAGTTCAACATGAAATTGATGACTGATAGTCCACCATCGAATATTAGAGAGCAAAGAGTAGTCAATATTCCAATCAAAAGGGACATATTTCCTCTCAAGATAGTCCAAAGAGAATCCAAACCAGTCTGCAAAGTCGACATGTTTTCTTGAATCAAGTCTCTGATTGAATCCCAACTAACGACCTCTAAAAATTGAAAAATTGGTGACTTTATTAGCTTGCAACCTTAATTTACCTGGTGTTTTTTTAAGCCTTTCCATATAATTGGTGAAAGAATTAAGCACTGCATCAGGAGAGGGTGATTTTACATTAGTTTCTAGAGGCTTAAACCAAGCCTCATATGCCCTATCCCATAATTCTAAGGCTCCTTTTTCCAATTCAATGCTTTTATTCTCATCTATTCCTTTATTCTGAAGTAAATTTCGTATCTAAAAAAACTAAAATAGTCCCAAGGTGACATAATTTAAACTAAGTACCAATTGAGCTAATTTGTCTCTGACATAAATGTAAGCATTTTCAAGTGCGGTATTTTTCGTCGTCTGCCAATCTTGAGGTAAAAACTGACTTAACTCTGGATTATTTCCAACAGTTGAATTGACAATGCTGCCGCCGACTTCTAACAAGTAGACTCCTTCCCGATATGCCTGTAAATCGAATTTAATCAAAATATGACATCAATTTTGTTTACCTGTAAGGAGAAAAACAAAGAAAAAAAGGCGCAGAAAAGTAAAAGGCCTAAAATGACAATGACAGCAGCCGCAGAATCACATTTTTCTTTAACGCTCGCAAAAAATTGCGTCCTTCTATTATTTAAAAGCTAAAAATTAATATAATTTAAGAAAATTCGTTTATGACTAGATACCATCAATGAAATTCGAAATGAACGAGGAAAAAGGACGTTTCTCCTATATGCACACCACATTTTACCACTTTCAATAACCGAAGTGGCATGAGAATTGAAAATTTCCGTTATCCCAAAATAAAAACCTGGAAATTTTAATTTTTAGAAGAAAATTCAAGCATGGGAAAGAGACTTACAAAATTTGTTGACCATATAGATCGATATTAAGACAATAAATATGTATGGAACAAAAGATAAGTTAAATGCTAGGATTCCACCACAAATTATCATCAACCACCGAATATACAGGATACTAAAAAAAGTTAATATTTAGAAGGTAAAAAAAAAGAAGTTTTATTGAACTCATTTGAGAATGATTAGACCCTCAACCAAAAAGTACAAAATTTTTCAGCTTCCTGTTGACTAATCAACTTTAAATTTTCAGGGATTTTTCATATCATTTTATAGAAGTACTGCGCTTAATTTCTAGGCAATCAATCCACAGAGAGACGAGAAAATAGGTTTGGTTGAGGGCCCACTCATACTCAAACTTTGTTCCTGCAGGTCTCATCATGCTTACCTTAGTTTCCCATCATCTTTTTGACTCGTATCCACTAATTCATTCGAATCCTGCTCAATTGAATCCTGTACATTGTTTTCTTCAACACGTTCATTGGGAGGATTTCGTTCTGTTCAATTTATTAATTTGAAACAAAATAATTTTTATATCTTACGTTTATAAATATAAGCGTAAATGTGCCCTCCGCACAAAACAATTTGAAAAAGGACGAAAGTTGGGATTCGTAAATATGGAATAAAATTAGAAAACCATGAAGTAACTGCAACATAGATGAGGACAGATGATGACGAAAACATCTTTTCATATCCAGGCTTATAGATGAATATCAAAGCACCCACATAAGACAACAAAAGTGTGAAAACCTTAAAAAAATCATTATTGCAATCTTTTTTATTAGTTTCATACGATTATTGTGCTGCTAAATGTGTTCAGAACGAGATTTAAGACAAACTTGTTGATTCCCATAGAAAAAGTTAAGAAGCGCCAAATGAAGTTCGGTGTGTAAAAATATAAACCGCAGATGGTCAAAATAGCTAAGAGAAATTTGACGATCGCGACTAAATGGTCGAGTAAAAAGTCGCCAATGAGATTCGAGCACTTTAAGACAAATTCGACCGGCATAAGCACCACGTTGACGTAAATAGGCCTCTGCGACGATTCGATTTTGTCGATAAGTTTCTGACATTTTTTAGCGATGATTTCTTTAATGGGGTGGAGGACTGACCCGCATAGCAACGCCCATCCCAACGGCCTTATGAAAGGCTGGAGGATCGTAAAAAAACCGAATAAAGTGAGCAAAGTGACCAAGACGAAAATGATGGTCAAACCGTTCAGCAAAGAGTTTTTCAATATCAGGTCGCTATTCTCACCATCAGGAGACAATTTGTTAAATATCGTAAAAACACTTCTTTTCTTTCTTCTCTCCATGTTCTCACTATCAAAAATCATACGTTATATAACGAAATATTTAAACATGATAGGTATATTGCAAAATGCAAATGTCAAATGTCAAACTAACGATAACAACCTCCAACATTTGGTAACCTTCTAGCTTAAATTTCCCTCGATTTATATAAAGGACAAAAATATTAATCAAAGAACTACGATAATGAAATAATGATAAATAAAAGTTAATTAAAAATAAAAATTAAAAACGCATTCCTTTTAAACTCGTGTTTCTAATTTAGTTAGAGAATAAAGAGATATTTTTATATTATGGCGGGAAAGTAGGGTTGGTAACACTGTCTTTTATCAAAACACTGCCTCCTTATCATTCACATGTTTATTGTCCTTAATTTTATTTTTCCTTATTATTGTAAGTAAAAATTGCTTTAAAACTATTTAAATTAATATTATTCTTGTAATTTTTAATGAAAATAAAATTTTTTTCTTTTATTCTAAGTTATTTTTATTTGGATTAGGAGTTTAGTTTGAGGTTAGAATCGATTGTAGTGAATTTTGCAACTGAGTTTTGTGCTCTGGATTTACATAATTAAATAGAATTTTTATTTTAAATATTTGATGTACTTTTATTGTTGGAATAAATGATAATGAGAAGGTAGTTTTGGGTCCAGTGAGTGATAGAATTGGATCGAAATGGCCGAAGTTCCTATTGAAGTTTTATTTATGGAGTCGGAGTTGAGGATGGCACGAAAATTGAAAAATGTCGATTTTGGGCCTAAAGTTGAATACGTTTATAATCCTTTGGAATATGCGAATGAGTTACATTTTAACTATTTGAAAGTTGCTTGTCGAGGGAGGAATACGATATTGTTTTTAGGTATGAATCCTGGACCTTGGGGGATGATGCAGAATGGGGTAAATCACTGTTTACTTGCAAATAAATTGGGTGACCACAGAAATCCGATGTTTGCCTTGATTGGTGGATATGCAAGGGGAAATGGGAAATAATATGGTCAGAGGAAGTGCCATAATGGGCTGCAAGAATGAAGAAGGTTGTAAAGAGGCAAAAATAAGGATTTCATTTTATGGTCCACCTTATACAATTATCCACCAAATTCCATTTATAATCTTGCAGGTCCCGTTTGGCGAAACGGTTTCGGTTCGTGATTTTCTACGCATTTCTGGCCAGGTAGCCAGGCCTGAGAAAGAGCATCCGAAACGGCCGATTTTGGGACTCGATTGTAAAAGGAGCGAGGTGAGCGGGAAACGTTTTTGGTCGCTAGCGAGCACTCTTGGCGGTGGAAGTTCTCGAGGATTTTTCGCAAACTCACTTGTACACAATTATTTTCCTTTGTGCCTTCTCAACAGCCACGCTAAAAACATAACACCTCCAGAACTTAAAGTAATATTTCATAATATTGTATTCTGATTTTAATATTTATTCTAGGCTTCTATACAAAAAGACATTGAAGACATCTGCGACTCGTCGTTCGTGGAAATCCTTACTCTGTTGAATACTCGAATAATCGTTGCAGTGGGAAGATTTGCTGAAAAAAGAGCTCAGAAAATAGTCGATAAATTTAAACTCCAAATAAAAGTTTGTATGACTAAACTGTATTTTAAATTTATTGTTTATTTAATTTTAGATTTATTATATATCTCATCCTAGCCCTAGAAATCCTGAAAGCAACAAAAATTGGATAGAAAATACTAAAGAACTAATATTGAACCAATATGGTCTACGGGACTACTTTTAAGAAGAATGGATAATGATGTATGTATGTTAGCATAATGGTAGCGTTTGGCTTGGCTAGTTGCAACCATGAGGAACCAAATAGCCGAGTGGGCCTAGAATTAACCAGTGTCACTAGAATTCATGAGCGAAAAATGCCACCCTGGTTTCAAACCTTTCATTTTTTGTGTATGCATTTTATTGCTTTTTCAATAAAAAGGAGTAGGAACCTTCTAAAGATTTTTTCTTCTTTAGATTGCAGAAAGTTACATGAGATCAGCATTGGAGGTTGCAGAAGAAGCACTCAAAAACGGTGAAGTTCCTGTAGGATGCCTTTTTATGCTCGACGGCCAAATCGTTGCAAAAGGATCCAACGATGTGAACAGGACGAAAAACGCTACAAGACATGCAGAAATGACGTGCATTGATCAGATTCTGGAGAAGTACGATCGCTCAATATTTGAAAAGATTTCAGTGGTGGTGACCGTCGAACCGTGCATTATGTGCGCTAGTGCGATTTTCGAGTTGAAAATCGATTCAGTAATTTACGGTTGTTCGAATGATCGATTCGGCGGTTGTGGTTCGGTCTTAAATGTGAAACCGTTCTATAAAGAATCTCCGACGAAAGTCATCGGAGGAGTTTTCGCTCCCGAAGCGATGGCTTTGCTCAAAACGTTCTACAAAGGAGTCAATCCAAATGCTCCACCAGAAAAAGCAAGCAAAAAGAAAACTGTTAATCAGAATTGATACGGTAATAAAATTTATTTAAATTATTCAATAAAAGTATCCATTATACTACAACTTAGCCATTGCCATCATCTTAACCTTTTGAGCATTGTTTCTAAAACCTTGAAAGTGTTTTAGATTAACCAGGCTCTAGCGATATTGGTTGGCCATTCAATTTTGAACAGTGCAATCCTCATTAAGACTGAAATATCTTTGCACTTCAGAAGCAGCAATGCTATCTAAAAACGATACGTCTATGCAGTAGAGAATCTTTGGGTACTCATTGACCAAGGGTTTTAAACCATTTGTCAGCTATTGCTAGCCTCTGAAAAGACTTTTCATTATCACTAGGAAGTTCGCATGGTTTAGTTGTTTCCCATTCTTGTTTTTCATCTGTGATCTATGTAAGGAAATTTTGATTAATATAGAACTTCTATAAATCTACAATTTTATTTGAGAAAAATAAGCGGCTTTTGGAAACAAACAAAAAAATGAAATTTACACCTGTGTATGTACATCGATAACATTTTAGCTACAAGATACAAGAATTTTATACAAAAAAAAAATACAATTTTTATACTTTTTTAGAAAAAATATAAATAAATAAATTAAAGACAAAAAATTACATTCTTTAATTTTAAGTGTTGTCATTTTGCTCCATTTTAATGTCAGTTTCTTTATGAATATCACCGTTCATGTGTTTGCAATTCTCGTCGTCGTTTTCGCTGCTTGAAGAACTTGAGGAGTCGCTTTCGGAGTCTTCGGTGCTTGAAGACTTTCGGGCAGCATCGCGGAGTCTGGCGTTTTCGCTTAAGAGCTTCTGGTTGGTCATGAGCAGTCGAGCGACTTCACTTTGAAGCGAGTGGATCCGGCTGTCGTTACTTGAGTCTGTGGATGGGTTACTCCGCGTCAGCTTGTCAACTTTTTCTTCTAGATGTATCACACTTTGGATGAGATCGGGTTTACTCATGTTAGCAAGATGTTCGATATGGACGTCTTGGTAGGTGTTGGAAAACTCTTTGGTGAGGAACTCTTCTTCGTCTTCGGGCGACGAATAGAAGTAGTCGTCGTCGGAATCGGCACTCGTGAAACTCGGGTCGCGCACTCGGCCTGTTCGGGCGGGGACATCGGGTTTCGCTGCTTCCATCAACTTCATGTCGAAATCTTGAAGATCGTTGTGGTCTTCGATGAGAAACTGATTGGAATTATAAGGCGCGACGGGTTGCTCGTAGGCTTTATTCCTCATCCTTTGCTTCCTTTCTTTGTAACCTTTATGTTTCATACGCTTAACAACTAATTCAGACTTTTTATCTTCCATTCTTTGTGAAGGGTTCTTAACTTTAATCTTGATCTTCCTTTTCGTTTTCCGTCTTCTCGTTTTCCTCTTCCTCTCGTTCCTTTCTTCGTCGCCTTTGATGTTCTTCGTGTCGGACCCTCCGGACTTCTCAGACTCACCGGTAGGGGCGCCCTCGTCGACCAAACTCGACTCCGTCCGACATTTTACGTCACTCACCGTCATATTTATTTCGATCCTTTTCTCCAATAATTCAGCCATAACAGTCCAGTAAACTCGTTTTTAACACTTTTTACTCACTTAAATTACGACCTGGGATCGAGAAAAAAGACATAATTAGACAAAATTAATTCACACTTTTTGTCAAGTTCTTAATAGTTCGCAGTTCAGAGAACGACTGAAACTCCTGAGTAGAACATCCATCGGAATAAAGTCTCGTTCGCAAAACGGCCGCTACGACCATCAGCGCCTACTACAACAATCCACGATCCCTATCACAAATTCATGCACTTTACCTACATTTTTACACTTCCCAAACAAGCATAAAACTTATTCCCACCTATGCTAAATATTTTATTTACGAAAAACCACATAACAAGAAGAACCCTCTCACAAAAGGCTAAACTTAAAACTTTTCCTCCTACACTCCTACTTGAATTATTTATTGACTTCACTAATTTAACACAATTAGGTATAAATAAACAGGTACCAATCGGTTCTTTTCAAAAACTAATGGTCACCATTGGGCATTGTTTATCCACCCATTCCAACTTTCGTATTTGAGGAGCCCTTGTCTCACCCCCCTAGGAGAGCACTGCCCATAGCCCCTAAAGAAGGCGGGCACCCTTACTTACCTATTTTAATGAGGTTTACAAAAACCTCGATGAAAAGGTCAAACTATTCTCGAGGTATTCGACAAGTTAGGTACAAAACTTTTGATGTTTACCTACCCACCATTTCTTAATGTAGGGAGTTTTCCATTCTTGATAACTTTCAAAATTAAAACTGAGTGGGGGTTTTCAGCACTTAAAAAACCAAGCAAACAACCTCACAGGAAGCAAATGATAAAAATAGGTAGGTAATAATGACCACAATAGTAATAATTAATAAGATTAGAACCTAAGTCTGATAAGTACGTAAGTTTTAGGATACGAATGAAACAATTTATGCTTTGTAGACAAACGAAATTACGTAGAGGCAGGAAGATAAAATTACAGCGAGGCGGGGATTACCTAGCCAAATGGTTGGGTTTGGAAGGGGAGGGGATTTACGCTCAAATTCCTCCAAAATGACTTAAATAAAAAAGGGCAGAGTTTTAACTTTGTTCAACAAAAAAGAATATTTTATTCATAAACTTGAAATGCCTTACCTATCGTCATCGACTATCACCCAACCATAACTAGGATGCGGAATATCCCGCTGTACCCAATACCTAATTTTTACCGATCAAATTGCCGGAATTTCTCGAACATTCCCATGACGATTTCGTAATGCACGATTGGTATCCCGACGTAGTCTCTCTTCGGAAGCTAGACCACCATGTATCACAAGATTTTCAGGTCCGAACATAGGAAGTGATTCCATAGATACCAGCGTGCTTATGTGTTCAAATGACAAGTTTTGGATAGCTGGAAGGTCAGCAAATACATAAAATAGTTTCCCTACATTCCCATTTCCCTCAAAATTAAAATTTTATGCAAAAAAATTATTAATTAGATACTATCATGATAATAAATACTTGGACGCTGGTGTTGAATTTAAATAATTATAATAAAGATAAGATACAAAAATGGGTGATAAACGATTCGGATGTTACCTTTTTTAATTAAACTTTCCATAGTTTTATAGTTTTGATAGGTAATAATTTATTAAAATTAATTAACACTTGAAGTTGAAATTTCCCTTCCGCTCTTCCATTGTTGGAGAATCAGACCTCGGGATGGGCGTTTCCCTCCCCCTAGGCGAAACACAAGGAATCAGCCACATATTATTTTAGATTACTTCTGTGAAAAGACTTAATACTTTTTGGAGGTATTAGGTGCTCTAAACCCCTAAATACAACGTTCCATTATGTACTTAAGTATTTATATGTTTGTTCATTGTTGTGTATCTGAAATCTGAATGGGAAGTTTGTGGTTTGGCCCAAGCCATACACTCGTCGATATGTATTTAGTTCATTTTATTTTCATCTCTTGGGTAGGTTTATGTGTTAACCGACGATACAAAAAAGGGGTTACAAATTACAGGGCTAGATTGGACCAGCAGTTTTTTTTGTCAGAACATTATTCCTGACGGAAAAAAAATCGAAGTAAATCCCCAGATTTTGGGAAAGGATCGATTGTCTTTGTTACTTTTGGATGTGACTGACAGACCCTCTCCGTAGTTAGAAACCCTACGTTTTTTCGTGGACTCGTGTAAACCTTTAACCTATTCAAAGTCCCCCACCCCTACACCCTGAGTAAATTTTTTCGGTTTTCCACCTATATCTCGAAAACCATACTTCCTAGCGACATGACCACTTAGTTTAAAATTAAAGCTGACAAAATTTGCCGTTGTATCGAATCTTAAAAATCGGTCATCTAAAAAGACAATTTATTTGGCCCCACATTGTTTGTTCTATTTTTGCGGGAGAACCACTCTTCTGATTGAGTCGAGACTACATTTATGTAGATACTCGTTAATTAATTAAAGGACGTTTACTGAAAAGTCCGTCTCCTTTAAAATGAGTCCATGTAACAGTTCGAGTAGGTATAATATGTTCTCTAGTTTATTAACTTTGAAATGAGCTTAGTCCGGACTCAATCAGACGAGTGGTTCTCCCGCAAAAATAGATCAAACAATTTTGAATGGAGTTAAAAAGTTTTCTCCACATAAAATTCCGGTTTTACGAATCAATTAATATTTATTAAATTTTTATTTATATATTTTATTCAGTCCACGGCTTTGCAGTTTGAAAGGCCTCACAATTGGTATAGAAATTGAAAAATTATTACCTTTATTTAGCCTTGAAACTTTCGCCTCCCGCCTTTTTAGAAGGAAAAGATAATAAACCCACGTGAGCATTTTGGGAATTTTTTTCCTTTTTTTTTGTGAATAACAGATGAGAAACAGCATTAAGAATTTAAAAGGATTTATTTCACTTAATTTGCATAATAATCGTCTTCCGCTAACAGATAATTTTCGTCATTCGATGAAGGATTGTGAAACTGGGAAGAAAACGTTCCCTTAGGAACAAATAACTGAAACTTTTCTATTGATTGCGTATATAAGTTAAACGTTGAAAGCAATAATCGCTGATAGCAAACTTTAGTCCGAAAACTTTCGATATAGATCAGTCACTTCGAGTAGATCAGCAATTATGTTTGGGAAATTAGTAACGGTGGGCTAGAGTTCCCCTGAGAACCTTGACCAAAGCTTATTAAAAGCGAAACCTGAAATAAACTGTATAGGTATAGATGATCAGGAAATAACATCCTTTTGAATGAAGAATTCGGAAGTTAAAATGTGTAATTACCTTCCCCCACTCCTTCCGCACTTTTACTAATGAACACAATTTTCTAAAATATCCTCAGCACGAGAAGAATTTTAATCGAAATTAATAGTCAATCCATGTCAATGCCCCGGATCTATTTATTTTACAAAACTAAAATTTTATCACGTATTGATGATTCATTCTTTAATCTTCAAGGACGTCCGAAATGGAGAAAAAATGTGGAAATTTATTGTATTTCTTGAATTTTCTTTGTGGATAAGTTGTTTATTGCACTCCCCATTTCTGAGAATCGATAAAAGTGTTTGAAACTCGACTGGTTAACCATATCGTCACCCACCGCCCTAGAGCTCCACAACTTTCAAACGACCACATTGTCAAAAGTTGTTTTAGAAAAAGTTTAGTATTCATGATAGTTATTAGCTATTCCCGATAGTCTTCCTGGCTCCCGGTTGAATTCGTTACATCCAGCTCGTTAGCTTTTTATTCGATCGTCTTCGCAGTCAGAATGTCCCTTGAAGCGATGAAGATTGATCTTTGTTGTGTAAAAGCTTCTTGATTTAAATTTAATTATCATCGCCCTTTATGGAATTGCCTAATGATTTTGTTGTGAATGACAAAAGATCTCGTTTTATTGTCTCCCTCCCCCCTTCCTTTTTTCATTCCTTTGCCATTCCTATTTTCCGTCAAAGCCTGGCATAGTCTTGATATTATCTCTGGTCTCGGGCCAATTTGGCACTTCCCGCCTTGGTTTATTGCGCTAAAATGACATAAATTGATCTCCGGATTTAATAAAACCAAAACCATTAAAACAATGTTAACATCGGAAGTTTAAGAGGGAACAAAAAACAGGAGATGAATGTGTATTTAGGTAAATTGTAAGTAAACCAAGCTCTGTTTTACTTTATAAAATAATACTTGAAGAAGTTTAAACATTTTTTAATTATTAAAACGAAGGGAATTCACCGTTTTCTCGATTAAAAACGAGGGGGAAGATTAGACAAGAAAAGCGAAAACGCCCCACACCGTTAGGTTGCAATGACCTTCAACTTTCCTGAGTGTTTATGGAAACTCAAGAGAACTTTTTATTAGTTTAATTAAATTTATTATTAAAATTAATTAATTTGCTAATAAACCCGAGGCTTTTAAAAATTTCATAATTGGAAGTTCATATTATGCTGGGAGTTAAGTTAGCAAAATTTGGCGAAAGAAGATCATATCACAAACATAAATCAACGGAATTTGAATAGTCTATCTCTAGAGTCTAGTGTTCCAAAATACCTAACCAATTTCCCTCTCGAACGTCCTCAATTTTTTTATTATCTCACTACTTCCTCCTTTGAGTTTTTTCCTGGTGTTGTAAAACTCTTCATTTTCATGTCCTTTTTTTTTCTTTAGTCAATTAATGGAAAAATAAATTAACTTGCTCGTTTATTTTTAGATGTACTTAAAAGGATGGGTTTAATTCTGCCCTCCCTCAATGATAAAGCAGTTCCTTCCCGTTTAATAAGTTCGTTGGTCGTATCCGATTAACTACCTTTTCACTTTCAAAGTTTAAGGAGAATTCGAATTTCAAACAATAATTTTTTTTAAGCCCTTTTTAAAGTTCGACATCGTTTAGCAGTATTTTATTTCTTGCGGAAAGAAGTAGTTTCCCGCTCTGAAAAGTGGGGAGGAAACATAAATATACCCAAAAGAATAAAAAAAAATGTTCTCCAGTAAAAGGACCGAATGAAACCAGCGAGAATTTATATTCGACTTCAACTTTTTAACGAGGAAAACTAGCTTTATTATTTTTAAAAAATTTTGTTCAAGAAAAAAAAATGAAATTCAGAGAAAAATTTTTTTTTCTTTTTTATTGCCTCTGGGAAGTTTGGTGCGTTCGTGTGGGGTTGAAATGTTGAACGCGTATTCACGAGGGGGCTGTTAATCACTTCCATTCATGCTCTGAGACGTTCGTACACAATTCCGAACAGTTTCATTACATCACCCCTTTTCTCAGCCAAGCCTACTTCGCTGAAGCGTAATGAAAAAGACATCAACTGGGAAAGAAAAAAAAAATTGACCAAATTCGATTTTTCAGTCTTTTTTTTCCAAATTTTATTTATGCAGAGCTAGACAACACACTAAGTAACTCTCAAGAAAATTAGTGGTCTCAAAGAATCAAGCGAAGAAAAAAGAATATCCACACCACTGTCAACATAATAAATGTAAATATTAAGTATAATACTATACTCTTCTAAGATTCTAATCTTCTTATGTAATCTGATCTATTTGATCAAACTTACAGATTTCAAGAAACTCTATAGCCTCTTTTAAAAAAAGTGAATGAACAACCAATAATTACGCATTACGAAATCAACGAAAGAAAGAAGAAATTTTTTCACGTTTCTCAAGGTAGAAGAAAACTTTGTATTCGCGAAAATGACGAAATTGAGCAAAAACTAAAACCCAACATCACCCCGACCGCGACGGGCCCGACCCTCCACACTTGAGTGCAATACAGACAAGGTATTACTCCCCCTTGATTTGATAGCTAAACTTGTCCTTTAAAGAATGTGGCGTGGTAAGAATGAATTATCATTGAAACGGTTGCAAAAAGTCGACTTTCTTGAGTTTTATCAAAAAGGTAGTGCGATTTCCGAAAACTCCATTTACAGAAAATTTTAACTTTAAAAATTCAAGTTTCTCACGAAGTTTTGATTTAAAACCGGGTCACCGGAACTACTAATTGCGTTCTATCAAAAGGAAAAAATTAACATATTGGGCGTCCTTTGCACAATGCAATTAATCTCCATTGCGTGATTTCTCCCAACAAATAATGCTTGCCTTGCCCCGCGTAGAAAACGCTTTATGCTCCGCTGTTTGCTCACTCTACCGTTAATGCTGAATCAACGTTCGTTTTGACGAGGCTTTTCTTCCAAAAGCTGTAGACTTATAGGAATCTAACTCTCTATGAGGTATCGTTTTTCTATGTCCATATCGATTTTTGATACAATAAAGCCTCATATTAAATTTTAATACGCGCCATTCATTGTTGATAGCACTAGACTCCGTCGACGAGGATATCAAATAGTAAAAACTTTTGTTGGGGAATTTTGATATAGTACCTCAACCTGTGTGGTCTTGAAGTGCAATCTCACAAAGTTCACGGTAGTTGGATAATATCTGCACTTTTGTTCGGAATTTCTTTAATTGTACCGGTCTTAAAGTAAATAAATTACTTTTATTTTTTTTAAACGGAATTGTCTGCTATAGACTGACCTCAAGAATCTTTAATTGCTTTCGAATACCATCCTTTTAAAAAAGCCTTTTTTCCCTCTCAATAAATCGCATCTTTTTCAACCTGTGAATAAAAAAAGGAGGGTTCTTAACGGATTTTAAATTTACATTTTGCAAACGCCATGCATTTCAAATCAAGTAAAACCCTACGAAAATTGTCGGGAGGGAAATAAAAACCCGTTGAAGGTGGAGAAAATGAAACATATCGACCTCAAACATGCAAACTTTGGGAGAATCGTTTTTGTACATGCAGCTCCGAAATGAAAGTAAGAAATAATTGAACAACCTTTTAGGATATGCTGATTGCTCAAAGATTTTCTTTTTTTTTTCTTCTTTAGCATAAGATTTGATTGATGTTCTTTGCCGTCGCCTATTCCATTCGCTTGGATTGCAAACTCGATTTTCTCGACTCCTCCGGGACTTGAAGTGGGTGGACAAAGGGCAAATGATTTGTAGTCCGCTCCTTCTCTAAAGTGGTCAACACTTCAATGAGAATAACGGTGGGGTAGGAGCTTCTTTCTAAAGTAAATTGCAAAACTCAGAGGCTCATTTGTGATTCCAATTAAAATGTCATACTTCCAAGATAGTTTATCAGAAAGAGCATTTTTTTGTTGCCAAAATCGTATTAAAAATTAGTCAATTAATATCCTTCGCGTCTAGTTTTCCCTTCGAGGAAATTAATATTAATTAGCTTTAAAAAATCAATATGGTTCATTTTAGTTGGAAAAAAGGATTAAAGTTGTTAACATTTATCATAGCCTCGTGCACGTTAAAAGAAAGAAAAAAGTCAATTCGACTATTTTAAACGAGCATTTCTCTTCTGCTGAACTTTTTTTTTTGTCGGAACGCATGCGTTTTGCCTGACTCGAGCTGGGGGGGAGCCTTCAACGAGATTACGTACATCGCTTGTCGAATACGGAACCTAGTTACCGAGTTGAGCTCACACAACTTTCCTGGCTCCTGTTAAGATTTTAGCCCGGATTCCAGACGATCTTGTTTACTAGTTTAAACAAAAAGTTTGGATTCCGCACAATAATTAAAAGTTGGAGCCATAAGTCTCCAGACAGTGAGACTTTTTCTTAATTAATTTTTATTGGGATTATACGTCATCGGGAAGGAAATGTTGGTCAAATGGTACGGTTTATTAAAAAAAATAATCACCCCTTTTCACTGCCACATTTTTGGCATTTAGCCCGGAGGTTACGACAACCAGCTGCAACCAAGTCGAAATTACACATTTCGTAAAGGTTGTTCGTTTAAAATTTAATTTATTGTCATTATTTTTAGGTCCTTATGTTTAATTGACAAAGTTTTTTTTTTATCGTTTTGTAATGACATAGTGAGTGTATATTTTAAAACAAACTGAAGCCATGTGGCACTTCTTATTGACTTTTCTTTTGTAATATCAAAATTTGATATTTGCCTATCGTGCCAAAAACCTTGATTCTCTTGATTGAGCGAGACGTTTGAATAGGGCAAACGGGCCAGGGTGGCGCAGTATTGTCTCGAGGTAATCTCCTGATAGGAAGAAAACAATGGAGCCAAGTTTTCCAATTGTTCTAACGCAATCATCGTACTCTTCGGAATATAAAATAGGAACGTAAAAACTTCTTTTAGAATTCAATTTGTACCTAATTGATTAGTAGGAGTCAAATGAATTGAAGTAAAATAATATATCCCGATAATGATATCAAAGGCAACTGTTTGTAATAGGCCCAAAAAGGGCAATGTTTTTTTATTACCCTGTGGGCCCATTGTTTTCATATTTTGGCACATCTCTTCTTTCATATGATAAGAAAAAATCTAAACATTTCAAGTCGATTGGTCTAAAAGGTGCTTTGAAAACTCAATATACCTTCCCGGTTGAGTACCATTTTCAAATTTTGTCTTTGAATAGCCTAAGTTTCTCAAATTGACTGGGGCGTTCTTCACTTTTCGATTTGTAAATGACATTAAGTAAGGAAATCAAGAAAATTTTTATGGATGAAAACAAGCAAGAAGACTTATAAAAAAATCCGTATCTTGATAGCGAATCAAAAGACTGAAAAGGAGGGGAAAGAAGTTTAGAGTGTAAAAATGGGGCAACCAAGCCTATCTCGCTAGGCCTCGCTGTATTCTTTACAAATCTTCTTTTATGTTGAAAAGGAGCTTTTTACGGTTCACGGAACATCATTGACTTAAGACATGAAAAGCTAAAGAAAAAGTTTATTCAAATTTTTGCATATTTTTCTGCGGTTTACACCGTCTCATGTTGGGTATTATCGCGGACATTTAAAATAGGTATATTACAAAAAAGGAAGACGGTAAAAGAAATTGTTTGAATAAACAAAGACGGTATTATGTGGGCAATCTCCGGGAACCATCACGACCATCTGTTAGCTGAGGATAAACTTTCCTTTGCAACGTCCCTTCCTTTAGTTTTCCCTCCTTCCTTAATAAACCCTTCTAAAATTCAACTCGCAAATCGTTTATTTTACACGAGAAAACGTCCTCTGTGTGTTTTATTACAAGTTTAATTATTTTCTTTTGTTTTTATCGTAAATTTTAATTAATAGGTTGTTATTTGAAAATACGACGCATAATTGTCTTTTCGGCTCGTAAAATGTTTGGGCCGCGTATATGTAATTAGTTGAGAAGCTAAAGGTTTTATGAGGGGGGCTCTATTCCTTTATTTCGTTCCCATATGGCATTTTAACGCCGAGTTATAATTCAAAGCCCACGCACATTCGCGGCCTTTTCAGATTAAAAAGTTTGAAATTCGCTTGAGGGGTTTTTTAGATGGCCAAAGATGCCAATTGCATGAGGGGACTTTTTTATGTGGACGAAATTAGCTACTGTGACGTTTTAGGGATTAAAAAACGCAGTTTTTAGCATTTAGTATGCAGAGGGGAAAAGAAAAGCGACTTATTAATTTACTATGAGAAGGGTGCGTAGTAAAGTTGTTTTTTCTGCTTACATTACAACTTAATAAGATGAAATCTAAAAATTCGGAATTCCCTGACTGTTTTTAACTCCCTCTTTCTAATATTTGGGTCCTTTGAGTAGGATTTCGTCGAAATTTTTACCTTTGGGAACTTCATCCTAAAATAAGAATTTTAAAGGTCAAAAAACAAGTTGTTTTTTTAAAAGGGATAAAATGAGCTTTTAAAATAATTAAAGAATTTGCTCTTGCTTGAGAAGACAGAAAACCCTTTCGGATACTTAACTCCCCGCTAGTCACAAACACACGAAAGTAATTAATTATTTTGTAAGCTTAATGACGTTTTGAGGTGATTAATCAGAGATAAACCTTCAGAGAGCTTACAACGGAATATTCAACAAAATCTGTTTTATTGATCGTCCCGACTCTTCGGACGTTTAATTTTATTACGAAGATTTGAGAAACCCGATTTGGCTTTTTTAGCTATCACGTAATTATCAAAAGGATGATTAGAGGCGTTCGTTAGGAGAAGGCGTTTGACAACCTTTCGACCTCAGTAAAAGAGGGAGAAAGAGAAGAAAGTTCAAACCACAAGTGCTCAACTGAAGTAAAGTAAAACTTACAAGAAAAATTAAAAGGTCCCCGACATTTTGACGTTTTGAACCCACCACCACCCAACCTTCCAACACCTCCTCGCACTCTTTCATCATCTCCCCTACCCTCCTCCACCAGTCCCAAACCTTCCCCTCACACCACATACCTCCACCCATCCCCCTACCTTCCTCACTCCCTACCCTCTCTATTCCAGTCGCCCAAATAAATTATGCAGAATGCTTTTCGATAATACAGTTTACTTTGTTCGATCTATACCTCGTTATCTTCCAGCACTTTTAATAGTTTCGAATTAGTATTCCTAAGAATGTGGCAGAAGAATGCGTTAAAACAGCGTTTAATCACAATAAATTCCGGTCTCTAGGAAGAAGCAGAATTTTCACTCATTAGTGAGGAAAATTCTGCATCGTTTGCGGCGGTTCCCTTCAGGGAATCGGCGATCAATACCCTATCGCTGACAAATACGCTCCACCGGAATCGAATTTTCGTCAATACGTTTTTTCATTCCCTTATTTTATTATTTTATTGGTACTTCTTTTATTTTTATCCCTTTAAGTACCCTTTTTGTATGGCTTTAGTTCGGAAATTGACGAGCGAGGAGATCGACCTAGTTTCAAGCGCACTTCTAATCCTTTTCAATACCGGAAACCTTTTTTCTTTTCATTATAAAATGCTATAATTGAGAAAACCATTCAATGGGATTTAATGAATGCAGATAACTTCTGACATTAGTGAACTTTTGCGAACGAATAAATTAGGGGCTCGTTAAATCAAGATTATACAGGTTTTTTAAAACTCACATTTGTATTGTTTAAAAATAGCCTTCGAAAAGTAAACTTTTATGAGAACATAATGGATAAATCCACAATTATCTCATAGTTTTATTATTTCCGGACATACTAATCGATTTAGCTTAGAAGTAGCTAAGAGTCTGACAGAAGCTTTTTTAATGGGGAAATAAAAAACCAGGTAAGTTCCATTAAAAAGAGGTTTATTTCAATAAAAGTTCTCCTCATCGTAATCTTTAATGGTTTTTGTTTGTAAATTAGTTCATTTTCATTATGAAAAGGAGAAACCGTGGGCGGTTCATAATACCGCCCCACAGCCTCCTATAATAATCTATTTAAAACAACACAAAATAAACCCACTCACCTATTTATTTATTCTTCCTCATCCAAGCCGCAGCTGTTCACTTTAGGGGGGAGACGAGTCGTCTCCAAGTTGAATTTTTGGTTATCGATTCCAATAAAATCTCGGAAAGTGGTAAAAACTAATAAATCGCGTCCTGAGAAATAAACAGATTTCTTAAATCTTCAAAAGCTCTTTTAAAAGAAACTTTTGTGTTTGGAAACTTTTCGGCGAAAAGCTGGAAATTTCCCCCAGTTTTTCGTTGGTAAAAAGAACAACGAAGGTGAGCGAGATTTGAAAATATTTTGGTGTGACTCGGCGAACATTGCCAAATCCTCGTTAACGACGCGTGGGTAATGACACCTCTGTCCGCCACCGGACGCGATTTCATAAATCAAATCTAATTTCAGAGATCTAAAACGCCCAAAAAATTTTGTCCGCATTCTTCAAGGGGGTGGAAAGTTTCGATCGAAAATCGAATGGAAGTAATTTAGGGATGTTGCTTGATTAGTGCGTAATAGCGGCAATGTTACCAATCGATGGAGATACTCTGAACACCATCAAGATGTGTTTGCTTACTTTATTTGTTTGTTTAGGACCAAAATTTCCAACTTCAGATCAAAAATCGACAAGTATGTTCTTATTAACAATTTGGTTCTAAAATCGCAAAAATTGAAGCTTCATACCTAAGTAATTCTGTTCATTGTAATCTCCAGCTTCCGATTTAATGCAAATTAATGAGATATGTATTAAAATTATATAGGTATCAAAACTTGGATAATCTCCAATACTTGAATCAAAAACTAAGAACAAGAGACCAGAAACCTGGGACCAGAGTCATCATAGCAAGTGTCAAAGCTAACTTAACTAGCGTCAAGTCCTTCGTCCACTTTAATCCCTTTATATACTGACAAAGTAATTTAACTGCAAGTGTCCAAGTCCCATTAACTGTAACTTATCCATTTATTAAAAAATAAACTACAAAACTAATTCAAACGAAAGTCAAAGTTTTGGCACTTTTTGCCTGTCCGATTCGGCCCAGTAGTGGTCGCTATAGATGGTCAAAGTAGATCGTTTTGTATCGCCGATTAGTAGGTACATCAAGGTTAATTTGCGGCCGGTTACTGGTGCGGAAGAACCTCTCTTCCGATTGGCGCTTTTAGGACAAAAATGTTTGCGCTTCTCTAGGAAGCTCATTTTAGGCGCATTCTTGAAAATATTAGCGTTTATAGGGCTCAGCGAAAACCCTTCTGACGTAATCCTCATCATTTAAATTTACCTTAAATGTACGTATTTTGTCATGATTTTATGTCAGTTTGCATTCATGCCGTGCCTGAGGTCCAGGATTTCATTATTCTGCGGTTCCCGTCAGAACCGCAATTTCTGCCGTGATGTATTTCACAAGGTTTTTCCACTTAAACTCTTTTCTTAGCCCAGAAATAGAATAATTATTAGGTATTATGAAAATAATAATTAAATTTTGTGCAGTAGAAAATCTTTTTTATTGTCGTTATCATAATCATTCTGTATAAAATTAACTAATATGGACATAAGGGAATAACACAGTTTTCCAATTTAATATTCAATGGGATATCCAGGAATAATGAAATGGCACTGGACCTCCCTCTCCGAGACCATGATATGAATATTGAAAAGATTCAAATTCCCTCTATTAAAAAAAATACATTTTGTTTAAAAAATAAAATGTAAAAGCCCAAAACAAAAACAAATACGAATTTTTTTTAATTAGCCACTGATAACGGATCTTCCTCAAATTACCATACTTCCATTTTTTTTAAACAATTATAATAATAAAAGGTTAATTTTGTTTGTTTAAACGCCCTTGGACGAAAAAAATAATAATAATTTTCCAAGTATTGATCTATGAGGGGCAAAAAGGGTCTTCGTCCTAAATCTAAAAGTAAACAGTCCAATAAAGTGGTTTTTCCTCGACTTATTTTTTCTGGATCTGCATTTTTTGCCGAAAAGCATTTTCAGATTGTTCCATGGTAACTCAAAATCGAATAATCGACTGTTGGAAAGAAGGAACTTCTGTGAAGTTGAAATAGTGTACTCTCAACGTTTAAAGCTTGTCAAACTTTTCTGTGAAGGTAAATTTACGAGGGGACCGTTTTTAAATAAAATAAAAACTAATAAAGACAGGCCAACGGAATGAAAGCTTCTGGTAAAATAAAAGGCCGAAAAGGGCTCGGAGGTTCCTACATTTTATAGCTTCTCGTAAAATGAGTGGCTCTGAAATTCCCCATTAACTTTTCTTCGAAGGTTTTCCTAAGTCTAATTTGCGCTCAGTAATTTCTAAGATGGGCGAGATTAAAGAAAAGTTGTGAAAACGATGCGGACGAATGGGCCCTTTTTTGGTTTTATATGAAAAGTTAAGGAAGTGTTTCTTTCTAGAAAGAAAGATCTTGGTCTTCTAGATCTTCTAGATCTTGGTCAGCTCCATTGCACGTAGCTGGTTGATTATTTTGTTCTATACATTGTTCAACTTATTGATTCATTACAGTTGGTATCACGAAAAGCCAAAATGTAGGTACCAAATTGTTTATTATCTCCTCCGTCATTGACAGAAAACAATCCATATTTGATGAGTTGATTCAGGTGTTGAAATAATTCGTGAATTCACGAACCACGGGTCACGAATCTTTTAAAACGTTCCTCCCCTTGTTTAAATTTACTTCGGTAATTTAACGCTCAAATCTGCTATAAAAACGATGGACTGGCACGTGTCCAGGGACTGCACTAGAGTAAGGAATTGAAATCTCTTTTTTTCATATATTGAGGCTATAACGAGTTGGCTGGACATAAAATTGATTTATGGGATAAATATAAAATTGGGAAGTCGATGTTTCCATTCGCCTCCGGGAGCCTCCATAAGTTCTTTTTTACCCTATAAAATGTGCCCTAGTGGAAATCCAATTACGGAGGTTAGCGGTTCCCCGAGGTAAACTCTAGTTATGTAATGAAAGTCATTGCCCGTAGAAAGATGACTTGACCTTGTCTCAGTTTCCGCCGATCTAACCGTTAAGGAACACGAGGGTGAGAACTAGAAAATGAAGGAGAGGAAAAAAGACGTTCTCGGGTCAGAAATGTCGTTTTCCTACTTCTAGCTCGAATGCGCAGTAACAATGAAACAGTAATCTCAGTTATCCGGATAATCCAATATCGGACGAGGTTCAAAAAGTATTAATTTGCCTGAAATATGGAACAAAAATTCAGATTCAATACCAATAATCCGAAGGATTCGGAAGTTAAAAAAAAAGTCATATAAAAATGTCGGAATAAAAAGTGAATTTCGTCAAACACGATGTCATAAATGTGTAAACCGGTTTCAACGTGTCTGTCGATGTCGCCGAGGGAAATTCACGTAGAGCCCAACTTCGAACAAAAGGGGGCCTTTTTACGACGTTATCTCTCCAACCCACAATACCTACACCAAAATTACAATAAAAAACAATAAAAAAATATATATTGTTTTATTCTTTCCCTTTCGCCCAGTCAAAAGATTTCCAGGAGAAAGTTTCAATCTAAATTAGATGTGCGAACGAGAAAATTATAGACAATTTTCGTTCATTGGTGTTGCGCAGTCCCACTTTTTGAAGAAAAAAACACAAATGAAAAAGATCTAGAAACCCTTACACAATACCAATAATAAATAAGTAAAACATCACTTTTACGTTTACATCACTTTTTATAAGGATCTACCGATGAGAATCCTGAGATCCAAGATAATTATCATGTCTCTTCCTCCCCCATTATAGCGAACATCCAAGATTCCTACCCAATAGGTATTTGTATTATTATTTATGCCCGGAAACACTCCTCAGAACCTCGAACAGATTTTCTTTTCTTATGTCTTGAATAAATTTGAAAATGTCACTAGGAAAGCCACTTCAATTTACCCCATTATATTATGAACGCTGAAAATATATCGCAAATCGATGTGTAAATTAAGAATTTTTTTAAATTCTATTATTGAATTAATCCATCAATGATGTTGATCTAAGGTTTTTAAAGGCTCTTCGCGGTAAAGGTTGAACGTGAATTTCCCTTCAATACCCGCTCGACCTAAACGTAGATTTATTCATGAACGTTAAATTTAATGTTACGCTGTTCATGTTTATTACTCAATAAATTATTACAAAGTTTAACAAACTCAAATTTTTGAAAAACTTCGATTAGGACTTTTTGATCTTTTGTATAGAATATTTTTCCCTACTTTTTGCCATGTGATGCGAACTGAGTCACCCACATCAATTTAGACGCGTAATATCTTTTGGCACGTTTCGCAGATTAAGGAATCGATCTTTAATCCTTCCTATGATCCCTATTTGAAGGGATTTGTGTATTTTAATTTTTCCATAAATAGATAATATTATTATTTATATATTAAAAGTAAACAACAAATAAAAACAGGACCTAGAGATAGGTTGTCAAAAGCTGGCTGTTTCCAACTGATGCCCTCCCTTGAGCTGTTAGTTATAGCAAATGAAATTAAGAAATATCAAAATTTTGGGTAAACATCGACGGAACTTCAAATTCTGTCTGTTGCGACGGCCTCGGCCGGGAGGGGGGGGGAGGGGCTTTATCACAACGTAGTAATGTCAGGGTTCATGGTGTCCCTACTTCCTAAAAACGAGGATTCAGAATAGCTAAATTCAGAATTGTTGAACGCGGAAAAAGGAACTTCATCTTTTTTCCGAATCATGGATCAGTAAACTCTTTGTCCTGTGGATCATTAATCCGAACATTTTTTAAAAAACAAATAAATAAATTGAAATAAATCCTGTCAATTGTGAGATTTTCATGTGAATGGTTGATTGGTTGCTCAAAAGCTCATACAGCTCATGGTCTGAATCAAAGAAGCATCTGAGATGTGTCTGATGATCAAGGGTCTGAACTCTGAATGCAAAAGTGGCCTTTTACTGCAAAACTCATCGAAGGGTTCGATAACTTTTAATTAATGCAAGCGGAAATTACGAACTTAACCGGAGGAAAAGTGATTAAAAGAAAGTCGTGTTTGAAAAATTAAATTTTATTAATGTTACCAAATTTAATAAAAGTGAGTTTTTCGGGGAGGGAAAAGAGCGAGAGGGTCAAAAAAAGAGAGGAGGATAAAGGGGAAGAGGGAGAAGAAGGGAAATGCGACGTTGCCGCCTCTCACAAAAACAAGTGGCCTTTTACGGAGGATTCTTCCCTGCCTGCATTTTACGTGCGACAAGTGTTAGATTTGGCAACGTGGGCCCCTTTACTCGATTAGAAAGAGACGGAGATATCCCTACCCGAGTTCCCTCCCAACTTCGAACCCGTCCGAAACACGCCGTTGCCTGTTTCAGTTACGATCCGACCATCGAGCCGATCGCTTCTCTCGTTCCACTCGCGCCCTTTTCCTCGCTTCTGAGCAATCGACAAAAATACGCTAATTTACTGCTAAACTAAAAAATGTATATCTTTGAAGAATACGTTAATAAACCCATTTTGAAGGATCGAAAAGCCAAACCAATTCTCGAATTCGGGCTACATATTTGATGAGAGCAACAAGAAATTGGATGGAGCTTACCAAATTGTAGTGGTCGAGACAGAGAGCTGCGACATATGTAGCTCCTCTTGGTTTCATTAGCATTATGAAGAGATGCTGGGAATCTGAAGACCCGCTACGTTTTTCTGATTCAAGTGGGAAAGATGGTTCAAGCGAATCAAGAGGGTTGGCAAAGAAGCTCCTTTTCGCTTACGAGTACATATTTACAATAAATACTTCTCTATGTACCAATTATAAGATAAAGATAACTACTTTCCCCCTTTATTATTGAATTTTGCTTTCCCCTCCTAGAATTTACCCAGATGGTAAAGCTCATCATGCCTCGTATTGCTGTAGGAAGCACAGAACCTGAAGGAACTTATTTTATGGTGGGGGAGGGGGTCAAAACGTGCATTTCTGAGTCGATGTTCTATCCAGGGCCAAAAAGGAAATTATTATATTTGACGCCAAGAATTCCCAACGTCAGTCGTACAAGGACGATTTCATGCCTATTACGAAATAACGATTCACCATTTGAAGAGGTAAAAAAAGAAATAAAAAATGCATTTTTTCCCCAATACCATTTTCCTTCGCCTGGAACTCCGATTGAATTTTTTAGACGAGGCACGAATAAACAAATGGCCCTTCTAATTTTTACCTTTGGTTATTGAATTAATAAAAATTAACAAAGAAAAACAAAATTGTAGGTACGTTGAAATTGTTTTTCAAGATACCTACATACATTTTGATTTTAAATCCTTTTGATGAATTTCCTAAGAAATTGAACTAATAAGCAAAGCTGTGACTGTTAATTAGGTGACTAATTAAAGATATAATTAGCTCTGTTTCAATAAGTAGATTTGCTTTGAGAAGTGAAAGCTCCTTTGAGGGGATGCTCTCCGGGTCGTTGACGAATACTCAGAGCAGCGATGATCGGTTATAACCTTGCGCCGAATGTTCAAGGAGCAGGAACTCCCGATTTCGCATTTTCTAGTCTTTTTATCTTTTGGGCGGAGGTATGTTTTTTATTTCGTAACATTTTGTGGATCGATAGAGTTCAAGGATACTTAACGAGTTAATGACTGTTCTTAATACGACAGAGTTGGTTGCTCCTATATTCCCTCCCCTTCTCTTCGTCGCCTTCGGCGATAAAACTTGAACGTGACCCAGATTCCCGAGATCAGCAAATCCCTTTAATCGTGTGAAATTTCAAAAAGCCACTTGTATTTTCGTACAAAGAACAACGCCTAAAGTAGGGGGAATGAACAGGTTTCTGTTTATCTTTTTTTCTGACTTTCTAAGAGGCGTCATAGAGCTGGCAAGAGCACCAGGCTGAGATAGTATATCTACATACGTTTTGTTCGATTTTCACCATAACTGATTAAGCTAGCGAGAGGATACCTAATAAATACTTTATTGACAAACATTTGTTTTTTTAACAATGTTCGCCATCGTCCTGAATGGTTCTTTTTCTTTCGGCGTCATCGTCCTCCAGATTCTTCCACTCTCTGGAGCGACCTTAGAAATGGTTGTCATTAGCTGAAGTTGGAATTTACCGAAAAGAAACTTACCATGTTCATTCTTTTTGTTCTGTTCATTGCGACTCTAAAAAGGTGAAAGTTCAAGTACGGATTTTTGGTCATTTTTATCTTCTTATCCACCACCATGTAATGTCTCGCCAATATTTTGATGATGGTCCGGAGATTTTCGACGGTTTCCTCCGTCGAGAAATCTATGAAGGGCGGTACTGCCGGCAAATCTGTAAATTCATCAACTGATAAAAATGTTCATCTACTTATTGCAGAGTTGAGAGTTAGGATAATGTATATTACTATTTCTTCGTGGAGCACTAAATTTTTACCATGTATTCTACTAACCATTTCTCGCCTGCTAAAACCAGCCTTCCCTACCTTCGACAGTTAACTACCATCCCCTCTTGCTTCTCAGAAATGTCAATAAGTAGCAAAAGAGGAAAACATTTCATAAAAATAAATTGATGCTGTCGAAAAAAATTTACGTACTTAAGGTAAGCGAAGACATTTTTCACAATCACACAAAATACGTTTATAAACAATTTCAAGACTAAGTTTTTTTTAAATAATAAATAAAAAACATAAGTATAAAATAATAAAAACACACATGAAAATATGTAACTAATGTGGTGCTGTAGGAAGACGTTGGATGGTTCTATGTACCATCAACTTTTTCAGACGAAATACATATAATGTCAGTGACGAATGACCAGTAATCGTCAGAAATCGGAATTAATTATAGAATATTAGAAATCGATGATACTCAATGCACATGCGGGCGTGGAATGAATTAATTAATTCGTCCCCGATTAGCATAGGTACAAGGCAGTTTATCAACCTTGACATTCTTAACTTTTGCTTTTTGGTAGGTTAGCTTCGGAAAGGAGAACTTGGGGTCAGAAAAACCGGTTTTTAAACAATACACCTCAGCAAATAATATTTTACGTCAAGCAACAAAATTGAAGTGATTTCAATCCTTTTGGTGGATTATTAATTAAATTTGTTTCCTGTTTTCATTAATTGGTGAAAGGTAATGTCGAATTAAATCCACAAATCGAAGCCATTTAGGTTTACCGTGTTACTGAACCATCAAGACAGGAGGAACACACGAACCTCGGTCGATACAAACACGAAAGCCATGGCTAAAGGGAAAAACTCCGTCTACACGCTAAAATCCGACGAAAAGTTTATAACTGCACCCGTCTAAACTCTTGGAAGGACTTGGCAGTCATGGGACAGTAGATCTGTATCAGTTCGTACCTATCCCACACTAACCACAGTCCACACAGTTTTTCAAGCTTTTGCAACATAAAATTAAAATTTTTACTCAAATGATGCATGCTTTGTTGTATTTTTGCCAGAAAAAAAAAGCCTCAGCCGAAAGCCGCCGTGAGGCCGGCCCCAAAAAAAAATGTGCAAGACAAGCTCAGAAGTTAGAAAAAAAGCAGGCTCTTATGGTGTCATTAAAATTTGACATCGAACGCATTGTGAGCAAATGACACGCTTAAAGATTTCACCGTTTGTGCTCAAAAAAGAACATAAAAGTGGAGATGGGACCGGTCACCTCGCATGTAAATGAAGTCGACATTTTATAAGGCAGTGGGTGTTATTTCGTCCCTTTTACGGTCGAGGGTGATCAGGGGGCAAAAGGGATTTCTTGTCGGATACTCAGGGAAATAATAGCCTTCCCTCCCTCAGCCGTTCACCACCCTTCCCTTCTCCCTTACGAGAACCACCCATCCGTTATTTCTCCATTTATTGTTCACCTGAACCATTTTCACCGTCGTCGGTTACTTTTTTAACTACGCAGTTAGACACTTGTGGGAAAATGTCAAATCATTCACGGAACAAGCTAATGGGGATAAAATTATGTAGGTACATATGAGATGTGGAATGTCAGCACACGATCAAGGATATCAATAAATGATCAAAGCAGTATTTATTTTTCCTTAAGTTTTTTCTAAGTAATAATAAAACTAATAAAGTATAAACATCGAGAAATCGAGAGACGAGAATGGAAATAGAAACGACAAATAATGTGAAGCTCCTCTCAGTTCCTAAGGTCCTTATCCAAACGCAAGTTTGTTTTGTAGCAAAACCACGTAAGTCGCAATTCTTAGTTTTTCCTCTTTTCAATCAATCTACACAGCAAAATTTCGGCATTCGTACGACACTGGGATTTGTGTATTATGATTTATCATGTATTTCGAATTATCGGGATTCATTGTGAATGACAGCAGTTATATGATATCAGAAAACCACAACTTAGTTTCCAGAAATGAAGTCCTAACGCCCAGCATTTATTTTCAAATTCAAGGGATGAGGTGGAGGTCTGAGAACGGGGATTTACGACGAATAAACGTTATAAAATAAAATATTCTTGTCAGTTGTCTTTCTAAATTTCTTCCATTTATCCGGGGGACCAAAATTGAAATTTTATGGAAGATTTACAGCGATTTTTCGAAGGGAGAAGACGTTTTACTTTTCACTTTATCGGGATTGACGAGTATGTACGTATAAACTCATCTCGAATTCGCAATTTCTTAATTCAAGGAGGAGGTTGAAGGATCAAATTGACTCGTGGTCTCTATACTCTATAGAGGCCTGTAGAGTGTAGACTGTGGTGCATTAGATTGTAGCGGTAGCGAAAATCAATTAATAACAAAATTAAGCTGGACTACATTTCAGACAGGTACATGTTTCGTAACTACGCAGTTTCGTTCTTTCAAAACTGAGAAACCTACGCAATTTTTTCTTCCAAGAATCGGAATCGATCGGGGTAGATAGATGCCATGTTTTTGACATAATAGTGACAAATAAAAAGAAAAAAAATAATATGACGTTAATGTTTTTTCGTTTGAAAGGTGTCCAATGCAAAAGCAACGCTTGGGTTCTCTCGTGAAGGGGAGAAAGCTCTTTTCGTTTTCTGTCCTCCCGGTCCCTTCGATGTTTTAAAAACATCGACTTCGACATCGATGTTTCTCAGATGGTTCTCTAGGATAGCTCGGAAAAAGGAGATTTATATCCCCCCCCCCACCGCCGGTGATAGGTACAATAATAATGATGCCCGTGAAAAAACCGTACATATTATAAAAAATACCTATCTAATTGGTGTTTTTTAGCGGATTTTTTTAAATTTGATTTTGACTTGTGTTAAAATTTGTTAGTGACAAAGATTGTTCATACTTGACCTCCCTCAAACTTAATCTTCTTTTTTCACGTACATACTAGTATTTGCTGTAGCCTGAATCCACATCTGTGGGAACGATCCACTGTCCACATCGATCCGGCCTCATTCAATCGGAAAATACGAATACCTCCAGACAGATCCATTTTAAACCTAGACTTGATTACATCTAGCCGAAGGAGTGCCACAGACCAGCCTGATCAACTTCACACCCTTGAATGTTTAAATTAAAAAATAGATATTTAGTTGATGAAAATCGACATCAGTGACAGAATTTTGGATTCGTGAAGTTTTGGACATTTTTTAGTATGTACTTACCTTCTATGATAATTATGTAGTAAAAGTAAGTAGAAGGTACCTACAAGTTTACAAGAAGCAAAGTAGAAAAACGTCTACTTGTTATGGCATTATCGTCTATCGAAGGAAACTAATGATGAGTGATGAGTGATGTCTCTTTTGGTTTTTATGTGTATAAAATCGTCGAAACCGAATCTGGCAAACACTACGTGACTAGGATCACAGGTCCCACAAGGTCTTCTAATATCGCGGTCTGCCCATAATATAAGACCAATTTTTTTTTATCCCCTTCTTTTATGAAACCTCTTTAGTTTATCGATGCCTGTGTATGTAAATAGCTGGTAGCATTGTCATTACGTCATCGAGTAAAATTAAGAATTTTTTCTTCAGATGATTAATTTTGTCTGACTTATTTGTGTCGAGGATGATCTCCGAAGTGAACACGACTCGTCGTTTAAGTCGTGAAGAGCATTTATTTTTCACTTTCTCCTCTCTTCAGAATTTATAAAAAATTGTTTAAATTTCACAATTTGTTATCCCTGTTATCAGCTATGAATTTTCTTGCCTTATTGGCATTTGAGTAATTTATCTGTTGTTTTAGAGCGATTAATATTATTTCAAAACAATTTTAAGTCCATCTGAGATGAAGGAGGATATTTTAAAATGCATCTTTTCTCTAATTTTTTTACTATTTTCGATAATTCATCATCCACGATTGCTTTATGAAATAAAAAGTCTCAAATGAAACCTTCTCTTCTATTAACTTTCACGGAGTGTCGTTGTCCTATTTTTTCCGACATGCGATCGTTCAAAACTGAAAGGGAAATTTTTTTTTATCAAAAAAACGTCCATCCGCGACGCTACGTGACCCGACGCTCGATAATTTTATAATCAGCTATGCAGATCCTTTTGTCTTTATCCTCACCATGTAGGATTCTAAGATTTTTATTTTCAACGAGCTACAAACGTAGATTCGACATTTGGGTGGGGAAGCCTGTGTTTACGATGGAAGGGAGCAAGAGGAGAGGAGGTGAAGTTTTCCTCCTGCTTCTGTTGTCAACATGTCTTTATCCATCTCCGATGTCGTTTATTAGAAAATATTCCAAATTCCAGACTTCGGTTGTTTTTCTCGAGTAAAATATTATTCTTCTGAATATTGAAGTCCACATTTCAAACTCTTTTGGTTTTAATGACAGAAACGTCGATAAAATTGGATACTAAAAAAATGTATTTAATGGGATGTCTTTTGTTTAAGAAATACTGAGAGTTGGGAAGGATTTATCATCTCGGGAAGTTTTTTATTCCGCTCCCCGAGTTCTTTCTTTCGGATTAATCGCTTTTCTAGTGACTTCTCTTGGTGAGAATAATTTAGATAATTTTTAATTTATTGGATAGAAAAGCCTTTAGGGGGTCGAAAAGTTCATAAAAATTTACAGTGACGAAGTGAAAACTGCAGTTTCGGTCTCCATTTCCCTGTGACGACCTAGATTCTGATTCGTCTTTCGAGAAGTTCATTCACCTCCAAAAAACAATTTTTATGCGAAAAATGCTTTGAGCTATCCTTCCTTAGGCTGGGCAGCAATGAAATATGTAATTTGACGTTCTTGTTATACTTTTTTCGTGTGGGCTGAGACTTCATGTTTCCAAAGGGTACCTTTTGTTCAATCATGTCGATGAATGATAATGGCATGATTTAAAATTTCTTGATTTCATAATATAAAAAAATCCTCTAATAAAAACTACTGAATAACGAATTGAAAAAATGAGGGAGGCCTCCTTCCTAGATGCAAATCCCAATTTCCTTTTTGAATCAACGATTTGAATCCTTTTCTCCTCTTGGTATCGATGTCGTTCAAGAAAATAGATTTGTTCCCGGCTAGGAATGTAAAGAACTTGAGGTGCCGAATAAAATTGGTTTTAGGTGGAGAAATATCGCCTCGTGGAGGGTTTTAACGTTCATGGATATCAATGTCGTTCCAATAAAAACCCCTGTTTCCAATATCCGTTCAATTACAGTTTAAACATCAGAAACGCGACGAAGAAGAGACAAGGATTGAGAATCAAATTACTCCTTTCGATTTTTAACCATCTTTTTTAATACGTTCTTTCAAGCAAAAAATTTCAATTTATTGACATAAAAGGCAACAAAGAAGAATAAGTGTTTTCATAAACTTCTTCGAGTTCGGAGTTCTTACATTTTTTCCCTCGAATTATTCCGGAAAAAATCCAACGAATTTTTTTTTGTCTGATAAAACTCGATAAATGATAAAATACATTATCTACATAAGTACAATATCAGTAAAACTATTAAATAGAGGTGGGCTAGGCAAAAGGCAGATAAAAAAGAAAAGATCAGATATTATGTAGATGAGAAAAAAAGTTGATAAACGTAATAATCGCCGAGATGGATAGTAGACACTTTATTTTGAGATTATTCAAACATTATAATTTATAAGGTATGTAGTGTCCAGAGGGAAATCCATTCTTGGCCTCCCAGTTTTCAAGGAGATTGAACTGAATTCACTAGCAGAAAAGTTTTAGGCATTCAGATAAAAACTGCAATTATTATAGCACATATATTATAGCAATACCATTTTTTCTCGATTCTACTGTTGGGGGTTGCCAGCAGTCACAAGTGCCATGACACCAAAAATTTTCGAAGTTGAACGATGCTGTTTTGACGCTAAGATACTGAACAGCCTTGGTTTTGACGGCTCCTTTTGAAAAACTGAATCTGGACTTACGCGGTTTTGCTCCAAACAACCTTGCGTTTGAATCAGGGGCTCAGAAACGAATAGGAGCCTCACAATAATGAATGAATGTTTCCCTAGTCGCGCCGATCCGTTTCAATTTTCAACTTTCTTCATGCTACAAAAGGAAAAGGAGTTCTTTTAAATTAGGGATCCTGGAGGTTACTAAATACCATGGTAAGCAAGTTTCTTTTATAGTGCTTATAAATCGTTACGATGGCTTTTAAATCTCTTAAGTTTAAAACGATCCGCCAAAAACTGAAAGAAAAAAATAAAAAAAAACTATTATAGACACTAGACAGTAGATGCATACGTGATTGGATTTTACAGTTCGAGGACCGGTGCTGACAAACAGGCTCTTTGATTGCACCCTACCATTCTAGCCTTTTTTGTTTTTCCTCGTATTTATTTACCCTTTGTAACAGATGTAACTTGTGAAGAATGTGCCTCGTGGAAATTACGGGGTGGAATTGCCAGCAATTGTGTGCTAAGTCAGGAATTGTCGGTTTAGCCGCTCTGCGTTATCGATCCTCTCTATTCTGTAAATTTACAGTACGTAAGCATACAACAATCCTAAACGATATTAAGGCCCCTTTAATCGTTATTGTTATTATGAGACCAAATGGCCCCTTTTAATTAAACGCTTTTTATTTTTTTACGTGGTGCTTCTGGAGCACCATTTCCTTGTTTTTAAAAAACTGGATGAGTAGTTTTTTTTCGAATCCAACAATTTTTGCGGTACACTAGTAAAGAAATCAAACTCCGAAGTCGGAATCGCACTATTTCTTATGGCCATTTTAGCGAGTTTCCAGAAAAAGATAAGAGCTATTGAGGCCAGACTCACGGAGGCCTTTTTAGCTAGTTTATTTTTATATTATTCTTTTATATCATTGATTGATGCTATTCTGATCTCTTCATAATTTATTCAAGCAAGTCCCTGGAATTTTCATTTACGTATATTTTGGTGCAAAAAACCGAATAAAAAAACGGTTTCTTGCGAAAACCTCAAAGAAATCGATGTAAAGTCCTCATGTCCGCAACCCATAAAAATATTGACGAATATGCAGAATGTACTAAATAATAATAATAAAAAAACCTAAAAGGGCACCCCTCAGCAATATTGAGCAGGGGCTCCAAATGAGGGGGGGAAACCCGTACTTCAAGGGTAAACGATATTGACCATTGTTAAGTAAAAAAAAATAACAAAATAATCATGATTACCTAGCTGAGGTGTCTGGATATGGATAGTTAAATAAAAGTCTTTAATTAATCATAATTTTTATGGGCCTCAGACATCAATGTTGTTTCAAACTTTTAAATCGTCACTTTTAGCGGATTTGCGGAGGAAAGCAGGCTATTTTTTTTTTTTTCTTATTGTTATTAGATACTGAGGGCAAACATTTTTTTTTTTTTTTTCGTTTTTTGAGCTCCTTCCTGGTTAGGACAGGGTGATCCCTGCTTCATTAATTTCCTCCCTTCTCACCCCGAGCACTCTGTGGATCAAAATTGATGGTTTATAGCATCATATTTTACTAAATAATTTTCTTTTTGAAATGTTAAAAGAGAAATCACTGACGTTAAAAAAATAGTCGCTCGAAAGAAGACTTGAGAAGGCTTTTATCGTTTGGCGAACGTTTTGAAACGTTAAGGAAACGTTTTTGACATTAATAACAGTTTCCGTCCATGAAAAAACTCTTTCCCAATTGTATAATTTGCCATTAAAATTCTCATACAAAATCCTCTATTGACTTACAACTTTTATTCTACGCAGAGAAGCCGTGTCGGTTAATCCCTTTAAAAATCTGCAGCTTTTGTGTGTTACATAATTATTAAAATAATCATAATTATGTGCTTATTATTTGGAATCCATAAGCCATTCTAGAATAATTTTTCATAAATCAAAATCGAAACACGAACTATATGCTGTGATGGCAATCCTATTGGGCTTGGCCCCACAAAAAAGATGTATTTGATAGAAACAAAATAACCGTTCAAAAATCGGGCCAGTTGAACCTGGAGAAACCTTATCGGGAAATGAAGTTACATGGTATTTCCAAACATTTTCTCCATGAAGTTCGTAAGTAGGAAGTAAGTTTAGTCTAGATAGTTCGTGTTAGAGTTAAAATTTCAGCAAACGGCATCATCGATGTCATGAAAAGTAGAAAACAACTCTGCCCCAACTTCTCTGCGTATGTAAATGAAGAGGAGCTGAGAGGCATCAATATAAAGTTTTTCAAATTTTTTTAACTTTTGGTACAAATTGGATTTTGTTGAGAATGTAAAACAATGCAGGAGGGGAACAGTATAAATAAAAGGATAAGGTATCAGAGACAGAAAAAAGGGGGAAGCGAAGGCGACAGATAGTGCTTTCTGGCACAGATTCAACACGAATGTCATTATGAACTCCGAAATTTTCAAAAACGCATCGTGCACCCATAAGTGCATACTTACATTACTCAATAGGTAAACACACCTAGCAGAGGGGTAAAAAATTGCATTTTACTAAAAAAAAATTTTTTTTATTTATTTTTTGTCGTGTTGGACGAAAAGATGGCGAAGACAAGTGCCGCAGGCTATGCCTATATCGTGACGGGGACGTTGTTCCGCCAAGACTGATTCGGTTCGTGGTTCTGTAGATGGAAACGGGTGGTAGGTAACGTTCGCGCATGTCCTGAATAGAGCGCAGCACGATTTAGGAATTACGAGTTTATTACTTTTTTTTTCCTCTTCAGATTGTAATTTTCCCTCTCTCCCGCTTAGCCAGGCTACTGACATACATTAAACTTTATAATCGTTAGATTTCATTAGGTCGAATTAGAAAAAAGTGTGTCACTTTTTGGTCGGATCGTTTCTCCCATAATTTCCGAATACTATGGAGGAAGTTTTTGGATTCATTAACCACTTCCGGGTTGAAAAGAAAAGGAAAGGGGAGGGGGTATTAATTTTTTTGGTATTTCGAACTAACGCTTATGTTTCAATTTATTATAATGCATTTAAAAAATTAAAAAATCTACCTAAAATAGAACTATTGTACGTTTTAAGGCGTTTAGAATACAAATCTGCATTGTGCATACGCTTTCCGGGCTTGAAGGTGCAGCCCGATTATAGTTGGTCAAACGCCTCTATGGCCTACTGAGACTTTTAATCGATAATCGGAAAAAAATAAATTTCAAAACCTTGGCACCTTGTCGCAGCAATTTCATGACCTCGGTTTATTTTAAATCTGTCAGCTAATACGCGGTGCTTTCAGCCCCGAAACACGAAAAAAAGAATGACTCGAGTCAGCAATTTTCCGAGAAAAATAGGTGGAACGGCAAAACTCGAGCCCCTAGGTTATCATTTTCAGTGAAGTCACGAAAAAACGGTGTCTCGAGTTCCCTTTTAACTTCTTCCCATTGTTTTCCGTGTTGAACGACAAACTTTCTTTTGGGGAACAATTATTTAAAGGAGTAAAACGTTTTCCCGAGTGACATTACGTTTTACATATTTTCCCCCTTCGTTTTCCAGGTACGGAATTAGATAACCGGGTGCAGAAGTTGGAAAATGTGCAGCTGGGCCTCAACAAAAGAGGACAGATGTGCTTGCTCCAGCTACCTATTTGCCTTATCCGCCGTCTTTATCCTGGCACGTGATCTCCAAAGGGCAAATTATGTTTTATTATTTTATGACAAGCATTATCATACTTCCTTCTCATAGAAATAACGTTCAAGAGAAATTTTCTATTTTTACCTGTCATCGACTCTTACCTTCCACAACCTCTCTTACCTCCCACAACCTCCCTTAACTCCCTTCCTATCTGCCCCTCTGCGTCGCCTCCTATCTACCTATCTGCCCCTCTGCGTCTCCTCCGACTTATAAACGGCTTATAAACGACTTAAAAACGACTTATTTTATGCAATACATAGCTAGCTTTTGTAGCTCTTTAAATGAGCTTTCTAACGGAATAAGTATCGATGAAATCGGTAAAAATTGTGGAAGTTACGGTCTATGGACTGTTCGGTCGTGAAATCGCGGTGCACTGAATGCATCAATCCCCTGTATCCGGCTGGTTGAACACAAGTTTGGAAATTGTACCTTCAAGGGGATAAACTGAAGTAAAAACCTTAAATAACTTTATTTTTAATTATAAACAGGTTTGAGATTTCTGACGGAAACGAGTCCTAATAATGGTCCATCTCCGATGGGAATCCCTTTAGAGTAGACATGAACTGTCGTCCTTGGTTCGACCATATGGAAACCATTTTTGGAAAAGTGCAAATCGAGTTTTTCATCGAAAGTCTCCAGCCAGACGAACAACGCGATTTTGTCCGTTTTCAACGTTATCTCGCCCGAGTATTCAGAAGTTTTATAAATACTTTCGATCTAAAAGAGATAATTTTTGTAAATGGAAAAAATAATTACAAAATTCTTACGGTAACTGTGGCATCTTGGAAATTAGATTCCTTTAAAGGGACTGGGAATAAATAGTTTTCAGGTACGGAAATTAAAGGGGTCGTTTCCGTTTTGAAAACGAGAAGTTTGTCGTAAAAGGCGTCGTGGCTCCCAAGCACTTTGACTAAGTTGTCTTTTACAGCTTCAACTGATTCCCTGGCTTTCTGAAACAAAATTACACATGGGTTTATTTTTTGAAATGCTCGTTTTTCGTTGCCCACCACTTTGGCTGGAATTTCGAAAAAATTCTCTGGCTCGAAACTGGTCCAATTGTAAACATGAATGCGAATGAGACAATTGACTGGGAAGGCGAGGTCCGAAACGACGTCGATTTTAAGCTCGTTATCGACAGTATGTGTTGGGCTTAAAATTAAATTGGAAAAGAAATCTCGAGCGTAATAATGGAGCATTTTCCAATTTCCGTGAAAATCTGCAAATATTAAAGGATTGGAATTTCGAAGGTTTTTATGTAATTTAATTTTATTTACCAATCGAACTCCACGATGGGGCTTCCCATATTGAATTCAACTGCCAAAAAAGTGCACCCATAGTAAGCCCTTCGCCTGTCGAATACATTTTACTACTCATTCTCCTGTAATGTTCAGTTTCAGTCTTCATAGCCATGGCTTGATGAATCTAAAGAAAAGTATATTAAAACCCTTTAAAAAGCGATTCTCTCTAACTTGTGAAAGATAAACGATGTCGGAAATATTCATAGCGTTCGGAAGGTTGAGATCTATTTGGAGTTTGAGAAAATCGTTTCCGAGTGGCTTATGCTGCCTTTGATTGAGAGCGTTTGAATTCCATTGAATGTCTTTCTCCTCTTTGAACGCCTTCCTCAACGTTTTCAACGAGGGATATGATTGCGTACCGTATTCTGACGAAAATCTCGGCCGTGGAAATATATCAGGGATCCATAAATTACCAATATCGTTGTAATAATGGACTGAAAATTTAAATAAATATCAAAATTGGAAAACGATAGGTTTGGGGTTTGGAAGCTCCTAAAGAATTTCTGTACTCCTGACCGAACCACGACGGCTGAATGAAGAGTAAAATTTTCCAAGGCCTCGTCCCACCCCTTCCCATTTCGTTGTACACAAATTATTATACCTAATCCAAACTGGGGGGGGGGGGAATATGTATATGTTTTTCGACAAAAATCTAAAATCAAGGTATTAAGAACCAAATTTTCGTCAAAAACCTCAAAGTCAATATTTCTAAAGCCAAATTTTCGTTTAAAAAAAAACCTCAAAATCAACTTCAAAGAGACAATTTTTTTTGTCAAAAACCTCAAAATCATGGTTTTAAGAGCCAATTTTTAGTAAAAAAAAACATCAAAATCAACATTTTGAAACCCCAATTTTCTTCAAAAACCTCAAAGTTAACATTCGAAACTTTTTTTTGGGGGGGGCGCAAAGGTTTTCATTTGTTTAAAAGGGGGCCGCACTGTGAAAAAGTTTGAGAACCTCTGCTTTAGGGTTTAGGAATTCATTAGTTTTCAGCCCCTTTTATTAGTTCTCTTCAAACTTCCATAAATAGGGATATGTAATTTATTCCTATGATGAGTCAGTTCCGTGAGTGAGTCATTATTCCTTTTGAGGCCGAATGGTGCAAGAGCGATACCAGAGGTTATGAATTCTTTGTGGTTATCAAATTGTGAGGGTTATTTCAGTTATATGGTTATCTTTAGACGTGTCAAATGTCAAGTTTGTTTTTGTTTACCAAACAATTCAATTTTTCGAACTGAGAAAATTAATTTTTAAAAAATGGTCTACCTACATCTTCCCGCAAGTTTTACTGAGGAGGAGATGATGCTTCAGGCTAAATACGCCAAGCTCAAAAGAAAAGTGCGAATTTTGATTAGAAAAAATTCCTAATATGATACGAATTTTTATTGTTATTTAATTTAATAAAAATGAATGAAATATTTAAATTGAAGCATTTAGACGAATAACGGGCTATACGCCACTTATGTAAAATTTTATCATGAACATGGAAAATTAGTTTTTTAAATGTTATTTTGGTATTTGGTTGTTGAAACACAGGACACTAGGCCTGCCTACTGGTGGAAAAAAGGGGCACAGGCCAACACCCATATTACGTCTAGTGGAACAACGGGGCACTTGCAAATTTTTGAATATGAAAAGTGGCGAGTTGACCCTTGCAGACGAAAAAATATACTTTAATACTATAATAACTAGCCATACTATAATATATAAGTGGAATATATATGTGAATTTGTGGCGAATGTAAAATTGTCCAAAATAAAGATACTTCCAGATGGAATTTTACCCTTTATTGATGATAGAGATACCCTTTGGATTTAAATCTACTCTTTAGATGATAAAGATACTTTCAGAATTCGGTTCTTCATTGATGTCTCATTGTTTAGAGAGTGGCGTATAGCCCGTTATTCATCAACTTTTTGAATAGTTTAGTACTAAAAGGTTATTTTTTTGTAGAAAAAAGCGCTGCAGAGTTTAAAAGCTCCGAGGCAGGAGCCCGAAAGGATAATGCCGATTAAAAAGACACAAGTGGAGGGTCGAGATGCGAGAGAAATTGCGAAAAAGTTGATTAAAAGTGGAGCGATCGCAGCCATCAAAAAAGCGCCCAAAAGAGAAGAAATGAGCGGCTTCAAACGTCCCGCTGGTTTAGAAAGACGGTAAAAATTAAGATTTTTAAATCATTTAAACATTAATTTCGTTTCAAGGCTTGAAAGAAATACGATAAGTGGCTATCAGCCTTTTAGTGGGAACAACGATGAACCTCGTCCAAAAGCAAAGGTTTTTACATTTGAAAATTTTTTCTTTTTTGTAAATTTCTTCATAGAAATTGTACGATTCTTTGATTAAAAATATTGAAGAAGACGAGCCTGTTGTGAAGCCTTTGGTTCCTGAAAAGCCAGTTGGTGGAAATACAGTTTTTGTTCAAGGTGGTGATATTTCAGAATCGATGCTTCGAAAAGTTTTCTCAGAATTTGGAACGATTATCAACATCAACATGGAAGTTGAAAAACGGTATTTTATATTGTATAATCTATTAAATTTGTTAATCTCATTGTTTTTAGGCGAGGTTTTGTTACTTTTGATGACCCTCAATCTGCAGCAGCTGCCATCGATAGAGTAAGATAAATTTTCTTGCATTAGCTTTTTTTGAACTTTAATAGAGAAAAATTTACGTTTAACTAACTTTAATGTTTTTTTAGCTTGATGGAAAAGTGGTTCACATGTCCCAGCTTTCTGTAAGTTATGCAAGAAGGCAACTCATATACAACACAAGTGCCGAAACGACCAAAAATTCAAAACTGTGGGCCAGCGCCGGTAAATTTAAAAACTTAATATTTCATCTTTTAACTAATTTATATCTATTTTCATGCTAAGCTTGCCGGAAAAACGAAAAAGGAAATCAAAGAGAGCAAAACGAAAGAGAAGTCATCAAATACGACAACTTTTTTGATTAGGATCGCTAGTTTTAAAACAAAATATTCAATCAAATTGATATTTTGTATTTCATTAGAATCAAAACCACCTTTTCCCAGTACCTTTTATCTAAATGTCTAGATATTATTGTTTTATTTTAGAGTTTTTAACGTTTTACATCTCGATGTTTTAATATTTATAAAAAATCTAGTTTTAATCTTTTGTTAACTTTTTTTAATATTTTGTTTATTTTACTTGATACAATAAAGTATTGTAGATGCTAAAAATCAAGCCATCTCGTTAAAATTCCACCAAATCCGTGTCAAAATTGAGCTTAAATTGGTTATAGAAGTGAAAAAGAATAAGGTTCAAAATGTTAAATATCCAAGGTTTAAAAGAATTAACTTACTGTCACCATGTAGGGTGCTCTGAGGATCTTTTGCGACGAAATTTTCCATGATAGTTTCAACTCCATTTGAAGGGCTTGATGTCAAATATGTCAACTGGGGATGAATTTTATTCACTATCGGTTCAATAGTGTTCACATAAAGTTGGACATAGTCTTCTTTGTACTGTTGGAAATTAGATGCTGTCCCATACCTAAAGAAAAATGATTAAAAACAAAAAGTTATGGAAACGGACCAGTTTTGTCTTAGGGCAGCTTCGTTTTCGTTGTTTCCTGCTATAATAGCGATACTGGCGTGATGCTGTAATCTTTTCAAATTCTGTTCAACTTCAACTTTGACCCCATTCAAGAATTCATCTGTTGCTGGATACATGCTACATGCGAACATCAAATCTTGCCAAACTAAGATACCTAATTGGTCACAAGTCTAAAAAAAGGAAAATTATTTTTATGAAATGAAGAATATTTACGTTGTAAAAGAAGTCAGATTCATAAATTCCGCCTCCCCAGACTCTCAACATGTTAAAGTTGGCGTCAACGGATGATTTCAAAAGGAAAGTGATTCTATCGCGATTTTCAAGTTCTTCAGGCAAAATATGACTCGGAATCCAATTACTTCCTTTCATAAATGTTGGAACACCGTTTATCTTAAAATAGAATTTATGCCCAAGCGACCAATTTGTTGAAACGCTTTCTTGGACAAGTTCAATCGTGCGAAATGCGACTTTAACCAATTTTTTCATCGTTTCTCCATTCGAGGGTGTAAAATGGACTTTGAGCTTATACAAAGTTTGCTGCCCTTGTCCATTGGGCCACCACAAGTCGACATCTTTCTAAAAAAAATTACTAAAACGAAAATTAAACAGACAAACCTTTGGTATTAACAAAGCGACCCTTTCTTCTTCTTCGACAGTAATATTTCTTTTTAAAATTGTATATGAATGCCCTGGAGAAATGGTCAAATTGGCGAATAAATCTCCAGTTACTGTTTTGTCCCCATCGAACCAAGATCGAACCGTCAATCTCCATTTATCAAGTTCTGAAGTCACAAAAGTGCCAACGGAACGTAAAATTTTTCCTTCGCTCATTTCAATATGGACTGGTTTCCTGTAAGATTCTTCATCAAATTTTTGTTTTTCAATTTCAAAATACCATATTCCGACTGATGGAAATGCTGGGCCCCAATCCCAAGCAAAGGATGCTTGCATTTTTCTTAACTGGTTTATATGGCATTCCCCATGGTATGAAGAGGGCCAGCACTCTGGGACTATGGGATACGAAATTTCCTTAGATAATCTCTTCGCCTCTTTAATTGGCGACAAAAATTTAACTTTTAACTCATTTTGTCCTTCCTAAAAAATGTTTTTTATAAAAAAATAAATTTTAAAAATGCCACCTTGATGATATTTTTAATATCAAAGCTATATCGGACAAACATATTGTTGCAATTTCCGATTGATTTATTGTTAAAAATTATCTCAGCGATTGTGTCCAAGCCAAAAAAAGTTAGGCGAATATCGTTGGAGTTTAGGTCATTTTTGGATACTAAAAATATTTAATTTATTATTAATTTTTTTAATGGATAATAATTACTTGAGAAATTGGTTGAATAAGTCCAATTGACTTTTCCGACCCATCTATATTTCACATCGTTCCCACTTCCGAAAATGTAGTCTTTGATAATTTTCGAGTTTGACAAATCTGAATAAATTCCACCCGGAACTTTCGCCGGTATTTGAATACCTGATGGAAAAATTAACTTAAAATAAATGATTAAACAAAGGCTTACTATTATTTTCATTCTGGACGATCCATTTTTCTTGTCCGAGGTTGATTATTTTGAAAGATTCGATTGAAACGAACGAAAGAAGAAATGACAAAACGAAACCGAGATACATGTTCAAAAGGTCGCCTACCAATGAAGAGTGAATGGAAAAAATTGGTTTTATAATAAGATAATGAGAAAGATAAAATGATATAGGATTAAGAACATCTTATTGTTCCCAATCGATCATAATTTAAAAAATCTTGTCTTCTATCTTTTACAACCTAAGTGCTCAGCATTTAAATTTCAATTAAAGTATTACAACAAATGTAACATATATTTAAAAAAACAATTCAAAATTCCAAAGCTTTCTTGAAAAATGTTGAAAAAATTAATTTAAACTAGAAATGAAATTTTAATGGCGACGCGTTGGCTGGGGGTACCGTTCCCGCAATTTGGGAAAACAATAGCTCATCTTGTAAAACACAAAAAATAAGTGGTTGACAAGTGTTTGTGATACAATATTAATCAAAAATTTTGAAATACATGCATTTTATTGTAAATACTTGAGTTACCTGTTTTTACAAGGAAAAAATTTGCCCTCTTTTGACAATAACCAAATTGGTATGTTTAACATATCAGAAAGTATTTGCAAGTCGTTTACTTATTTAAAATTCAGGTTTAAAAATGGACTAATTTGACTACACCGGGAGTCCCAAAAATCATGAAGATGATGGGTATTTTCAACATACTAACGAGATGATTTTATCGGTATTCATATCATTAGAAAGCTTTCTGATGGTATAAGAATCTACTCGATCGGTCAAAAATTGTGGAAGTTAATGGACGTTTGGTCAGTCATAAAATCAGAAATCTTGCCACTTTCAAAGTCCACAACTTCCACAGTTTTGACCATTCTATACTTATACTGCTGGAAAGCACTTTTGCCTTCAGTTTCTGTCAGGACAAGGAACTAGGAAGTAAAAAATAAACAATTCCTCTTTTTTTAAGAAGTTGTATAATATTCATACAAATGCTGTCTAAGTGTGTATACAGAACAATATATAAATTTTTGACATAAATTACGTATCTTTTATTTATTTTAAATAAAAATAATGAAAAAAACAAGCAGATATTAAACAAAAATCTTTAATAGAAACTAATACAAAAAATCTGTACATAAAACCAGGGGATTTCGTAGTAATAAAAAAATGTAAAAGGAAAAAAATGCATTTTTTTAATATAAAGAACCCCAGTACAAAACATTAAAATTAAGCCTCAACAGCCACTAATATTGATTATCAAAAAAACCGATCAAAATCACAAGTTTTAGGGCCTAATTAGTTTTTTATTGAAATTACAAAATGTTTGTCTTTAATTTTAGGAACTCAAATAAAAGACGAACGGAAAGTGTGCTTATATTATACAGGTGAAAACACATTTACATGGAACGAACGAAAAATTACAAAGGACAGAAATGGGAGAGCGAGAAAAAAACAACAAAACAATAAATAATTTTTTTATACAATTTTTTTAAAAATAAAACTATAATGCTGATGTATATGGGATTTTGAGGATTTTTTTTTGTTTAAATATTTTTTTTTTGTTTGTTTAATTATTGGTCCTCAGTCCAGGAATGGCAAGTACCCGTCTTGATTGTCCTTTTCCGAGAGAATAATTCAGACGAGAAGGGGTCAGAGAATTGAACAGCGAGAAAGCCAATTGGTCGGCTTTCGGTTTGGTTCGGCGGCTTTGAGCTGGTGTCCTCCTTTCGGCGGGTTACTCGCTTCCTAAAAAATTTCAATCAATTAAAAAAAATTTAAATGAACCACGGAAAAGCAGCGACTTAGGTCAATTAAAAAATATACAAAATTATAATTAAAATGACATAGGTCGCAGCATCCCATTGAAAAAAACAAAATTTACAAGCCAAAATGTCATACAAGATAAAAATAAAAACAAGATATTAATTTTCTCCTCCCAGTTCTCACCGATATCTATTACTCAACTTATTTTACCACTAACATCCTTGATTACTCAATCCTTCAAAATAAACACCACAATTTTATGTAATCAAAACAAATATTTTCATGCAAAACCTTTGACTAACATGCTCATAGAAAAATATTACGATTTCCCCGATTTTCATAAAATTGTATAAATTATTGCGAAATTCAATTTTCTTATCTTTGCAGGTCAATTGATTTTAAAAAAATTTAAATGATATTTTGCATTGGCTTTGAAGAAGGAAAAAAAAATTGCCGTCGATAATGAAAAAAATGACATGCAAATCTCTCTATTTTTAATAGGACAATTACATGCTAAAAACACGTAAAAAAATTAAAAACCTCTATCATGCCAACACGATCATAATTACCTTCTGATCAATTGGAATCCATTTTTAAAAATAAAAAAATATAAAGAAAAATTATATTAGAAATAAAAATCTTTGGTTTGAATGAAAATGAAAGGATTTCTTACAAGTTTCTTTTCTGCTTTTGCTTTGATGTCTCGTGCGATGGTAAAAAAGGCCAATTCGACGTTTATCGAGTCTTTTGCGCTGACTTCCATGAATTTGATACCGTATTCGATTGCTAGTTGTTCACCTCTTTCTTTCGATACCTGAAAAACGATTAAAATAAAGGCAAATTTGAAATTGATGCACTTACAATTCTACAGTCGTGATCACATTTGTTTCCGAGGAGCATTTTTTCGACGTCGGTCGTTGCATTTTCTTCTATGTTTCTTATCCAATTTTTAATATTATCGAAGCTTTTTTCGTTAGTAATATCGTAGACGAGCATGATTCCCATAGCGCCGCGGTAATAAGCGGTCGTTATCGTCCTAAACCTTTCCTGCCCTGCGGTGTCCCAGATTTGCAATTTGATCTTTTTGCCGTCTAATTCTATCGTCCGGATTTTAAAGTCGATACCTGAAGAAAGAAAAAAAAAATTTAAAAGATAATCAAGATCTTAATGACATTTAAATGGTTGTCAATATCTTAAAGATTAATAATTTAAATACGTTGAAGGACATTTCCTTCAAAGCGACACAGTACAAAATATTTCAAAAACAGAATTTTGTCGGAACAAAATTATTAAAAATTAATTTGGAAACCCATAAAGGAAAAGTTTTCTTAGCTCCATGGAGAATGATCGACTTGAAATTTTAAGGGCTTTTTTTTTCTTTTAAATTCAAAGAATCGAAGAAAAATAACATTTTCTGAGCAAGAAGCTGCTAAAAGGAAGTTAATGATAGGGGAGATAGACATAAAAGGCATTTAATGAGAGGACAAAAAAGATGATTCATAGGGGCAAAAGTTGGACGTTGAAAAATTGATGAGTTTATTGATTAAAGACTAAAAAAAAAAAAGAAAATTAAATCGTGAAGTTTTGACGCAACAGATATGACATGAGAAATAGATTGCCACATAAAAAGAGATTTGTATAATAAAAGAGGTTTTGTATTTTCCGGATTTCTTATCAAATTTTTGAAGAAAGATAATACTTCAAAAAATGAAAAAGACAAGATTTGTATGCATTTGCATTAATTCATAGGTGAGTTCTGAGCCTTCTGTGGCTTTTATTGGTCAATGAAAGAGCTTTTCAGGGAAAAACTGATTTTAAGTTATTTGAATGTTTTCACTCCCTCTCTTAGGGTGCAAACTAAACTGGCTGACCCACTAAATATTGATAACCTCTAAAAACAACACAAAATTACAGTTTTATATCAAAAATATACTGTGCAAGTGGGACAAATCAGTAGTTTGCAAAAACAAAGAAAACTGGGTAAAAACTACTTTTAAGTCTTGACAGATCTTGGTTCCAGTTTTTAAATTACGAATTGGCAACCCTAGGCACCCTGTATAGCTAGTGCACAATACTTATTAGTAGAGACTAAGCAATCCATCATAAAACTTAACAACAAAGAAAAGATACATTCTCCATCATCATTCCTAGGTTCAATCATCAATCCTAGGGGGTTCAAAGAATCCGGGAACTACTAACTAGGGCCCTAAAAAGGGGATCGCCTAGGAATAATTAGCTGCCTAATCCAACATTCTAACCAGAGACTGACCATCCATGAAAAAGGGTCAAAATATTGAAAATATGTAATCATTCTCGTTAATGTAGATTCTCAAAACATTGATGATTTGATCTATTGGTTATCAAAACATTTCTAAAATCATTCTGATTAGGACTATTGCTGGTTCAAGACGTGCACTATAAAATAAAACTAAAAAGGAAGAAATTGTTCAAAAAATTGCCTGATTTCAATGATTATAACAATAACCCTTCATTAGAGCAAAACTCATTGGTCATTGTTGCATTTAAAATTTAAATGTGGATATCAAGAGATTAGCATAAAATGAAATTGTCAAGGAAGTGTTAAGCCTTTGATTGGGTGGGACCAAGTTTGATGTTTCCGTTTAGATGTACGAAATCGTTTTAATTTTTCATGAATATTTTGTTTTTAATACTGAAAATTCTTACCGATCGTTGAAATGAAGGTGTTGGTGAAGGCATCTTCAGAGAATCTGAACAATATACACGTTTTACCAACACCAGAATCACCGATGAGCAACAATTTGAAGAGATAATCGTACGTTTTGGCCATGCCTGAATTGGGCGAGTAATTGAACTAAAAGGGAACGAGGATTTTCGTCGTCTTATTTTTTCTGTCAATTTATTTTCTCACTCACTTTGTCTGTCTCACTTTATTTTCTACCAACTTGTCATTTATCCTTCCTCCATTCGGCCAATGGCAGTTTGATCGGTTTCCGAAAGGGTTAGAGATTTGATAAAGAGCGCTCTCTACGAACAACTCCCGCCAGTTTTTGAATTTTTATGGGGAAAAATACATTTTTCTATCGATGGTTTTATCTTAAGTATGTATTTAACTATTACATCCTCGGACCCGGGGTTTGGGAAGGGAATTTCTCAATAGATCGATAGTTATTGAGGTTGATATGTTTCTTGGTGAAAGTGCAACACTCCCGTGCTACCGACCCGCCCGATCTTCACCAAATTTTCAGCATATAGAGGTTACTGGTTAGAGCATTAGGAGGTTGGTGCTACAAACGCTTTTAACTGAGATACCAAAATAAGATGGCCCGTGGCCGTCATAAAAACAAGAATTTTTTAAACATGACATTTTGCTAAACAAGCGCTATCATGGAATGTCATGGACAAATAAAAAAAATTTCCTAAAGGATTTTTATCGAAGTGAAAAATGATTTCTGAGAGTGGTGTTCAAAGAATCCAACCTCGAGTGGAACAGATGTCTAATGAGTTTTAAGGCCGCCCATTTAAGAATTAAAGCCACTCAGCTCGTTAACAGATTCCGACAGAGAATTTTCCTTTCGTTTTCTTTAATCGAGTCATTTACAAAAGAAAACTGTTTTATACATAAAATTTACATCCAAATGAAATAAATGCAAATTTTTATATCGTTTGAATGGTAATAAAAATGAATCGGCAAATTAGGTTTTTAGAGACAGGTGCATTAGCGAAGGTAGACGAACTCAGGAAGTATCATTTCTAAAAATAAAAATTTCACCATTCGCTTCAACGCCTTTTTTGGAATAATGGCTGCACCTGGTTCTACAACATCCTCGTAAATATCAAAACCTTGGAATCCAAATCATGAAAAATGAATTTTTAATAGATAGGACATCAATATTTTTAAAATCACAAGCTTTTAAAAATCAGAATAGTCGAGAGTCTCAAGAGCAAGTTTTGTAGACTCAGGATGAGTAGAGAGTTAAAAAAAAAAGTTTCAAGGACTTCAGTAATGACAGATCAGAGGCCTCGTCGCAAGAAAGTGGGTAGGTAATGTATTATTAGAGCAATTTTGTCCATTTCGAAGCTACCTACTTGGAGAGGGCGCTTTTGTGAACTTCTGACTCACTAGTTCTTTTCAAAGCGTGTAGATGCCAGAATGATCGAAAATCCTAACAAAGCAGGTCGGTAATGCAGATTTTAGATTTTGCTTCTATAAAATCTTTTGTAAAAAACAAAGCTGGATAAAATGAGGTGGAAAGGAAGGACATCACTTTTGAATTTTTACATGGAAGACATGGAGGAGACGGATTTCAAGAGAAAAGCCACAATTCTAATAATTTTTGACAATCTCTTTTAGTTTTTAGCAGTCTTCCTCAATTTTCAGTAGCTCTCCCTTTCATACTGTACCTACTTTCTCTTATATAGGTATTACCAATAAAACGTAGGTGTTTTCTAGTTTATAGAAAGTAAGGAGGTGGAGTATGATACAAAGGTTCGAGGGTTTTTGAGACGGACGGGGGAGGTTTAGCGGTCGGGGTCCTTCAAAAGCTCGTTCTCCGACATTCTCTCGACCTCCTCAATCCGCCCCCGCTCCCACCCCCCACCCATTACCCACACCACCGATCTGATTAGCTTCTTCCTCACCAATTAACCCTCGTAATTGCTCCCCCGCGCACTTTTACTAACCTCGTTCCACTCCACTCATTAAAGCCCATCTCGTCTTTAAGTGATTCCTACGAAACTTTTTTTTTTCTTCTTCCCCTCCCTCTGTCTTAGTTTTAATTACTCACCAAAATACAAATAAATCCAGTACGAAAATGCCAAAATCTTATTTAATACATGTACCGAGTTTCCTTCTTAAAATTTTAAACGTAAAGCCATTTTCAGATAAAACAACTGCTTGAATCCATTATAAAGCAAGTCTGCCTTTTGGGGCGTATAGTCCCTTTTGTAACTAAGCTTCACATCAACAAATTAACTTAATTAAATATTAACAATAAAAGATCTAAACATTAACTTAATGTATTTTGTGTTTTACTGTAGAATTTTGGATGTTTTGTCCATTTTAATAAATAATGTAGGTAGGATAGAATGTTAAATTAATTAAATGCTTTTTAAGTTGATAATAATTCTGAAGTAAAATGACATGAAGAAACAAAAAAAAAATTATTTTTTAAGCTCTTTTTTGTTCCTAATGTCCTGGTTTTAACTGTCATCGTTAGTGTCAAAATGGGGTAGGTTCGAAGCGGTTGCACTCTGGGGCAACGATGAGTAGAAAAATTGTCAGCGGAAAGAAAGAGCTCCTTTCGAATCCTGGCCTCCCGTTAGCTCTCGTCACCGTTACGGATCGGGACTGAACGATTCAGGGAGTGTTGAGAGTTTTAGGCAACACGTTTTTCGCTCTACGAGTCCCCTTCCCGTAGCCATTTAGAAAATTGACAAAAAATGTTCGACGAACTCTCCGTCCATTTAATTGGAAAGAAACAAAAGAGGACGAGGAAAAAGTAAAACAATCAAAAATACATTAAACTAACACGTCTACCCCTTTCTAAAGGCCGAGTTAAATTCTATTTTCATTAAAGTTGTTAGTAGGACGAAACAATTTAAAAAATAAGCTTTCAACAGAAACCACTTTGTTCGATTAATCCCAAAAAGCTCAGGTGTGGTTTTTACAAAAGATGCAAGATTTAAAAATAGAATAATTTTTTTAAATTAAATTAGTTTACAAATTACCTAAGCAGGTTTTAAATAAATAATTATGCAAATTTTTGAAGTATAAGCTTGCACAAGTTGGTTAAAAAATTTTTTTTCTCTTGTTTCAATAATCCCTGGAGACCTTTAAAACAAGAGAAAATAAATCTTTTTATATATAATTATTTATTAACCTTAATCCTTAGATTTATTACTTTTCTATTGACCCTTACTTTAAATTACTAAAGGTATTATTTTTTATCGTTACTCCAGTGTCCACCCTTTTGTATATCCTACCTATAAATACACATAATTGACATTGAAAGGGAGAGAAAGAAAAGAATGAATAAGGCTGGTGCCTACCTTCTTTGTATCTTTTGAATCTGACTGCCCAAGAGGGTTGAAAAAATTATGTAGATCGACCAATGAACGTTCAAGTCGATTTTTGAATACCAAGGAGTTCTCTGAGCAATTTTTGCCAGTGATGAACAGTCTGTTTTAAATGTGGTTTAAGCGATTTTAGGCTTTCCAATCATACAATTTTCCAAAGAGTCCATCAAAAATTGTGGAAGTTACGGTCGTTTGAACATTCTCTCATGAAATCGTGCTGACATTTTCTTTTTTATGAGGTATTTATTTATTTTTTGATGTGGTTGTTCTTCAATCTTTTACATTTCGGTATCCTAAAATCAAATATATCTTGCCTGTTGGCCTTTTAACCGTGAAAATCCATATTTCTGTGACATACAGTTAGGCATGAGGAATATCGATTTTCAGGTAATTTGGGAGTCAATTAGTACGTCGTTACGTGAATTTTCGATAACTATTGTAAAATTTAATTTTTTGTCCAATTAACCCAATATACAGTTTCATTTTAAATTGTTAAATTCAGCATGTTAAATTGCAAAATTTGATGCAAAATGAATATTGACTTATACGAACTTGTAACTCGATAAATCCTTCAAACATTTGTTTAACGATTAGATAGATAATTTTAATCGAGCCAGATGTTGAAACTCAATCGGAAATCGTTGCGGATGTGTTCGTAGCGGATATTAAAAAGAAATAATATAAGACGCGCAAAGACTTTTTTTTTCTCCCTCCCTAGGGGCACTTCGTTTAAAATTAAAACAAAGCCCTTGAAATACAAAGGGCTTCCTGAAGACTCGATAAACAGAAGGCTCCATGACCTTTTCAAGTCTGTGTACAGTGTAAGCAATATGTCTTCTTTTTTTCCGCGGAAAAATCTGAAAGATTTTTTTCTTTCTTTTGTTATCAATTGATAATCATATTTTATTGGACTCTTAACGTTTCCACGAAAAAGGATCAAAATTTGCTGCTTTTCCCTTAAACTTGTGACAATTACTTCAAACATAGATATAGATAATTGTGGCCAATATAATTTACAAGAGGTTTTCATCTCGGTTACGTCATACATCACAAAAATGCACATTGTTTATCTAACCTTTTTTCCACCCCTGAAATCTAAAAGGTTTAAAATTGAGGTATTTCATCTTCCTGTCAGCATGCATTTGTAGGTACCACTTTTACCAAAAATGATGATTTACATCCGAAAAACTCGTCACAGTTGATTTAAAACATCTCAACAAGAATATTGTGCTCAAAATTTTTTTTTCATTGGTTGAACAATTCTATGGTAATGGACGAAATTCGATTATGAAAGTGGAGAGCGGACATGAAATTTATAAATGATTTGAAACGTAAATTGCCTTCTCAGATCGCTTTATTTCGAGGGCTAAAGGGGGAAGTCCGCCAATTTGAAATACATAATGCATCTTCACACGTATACCCTTAGGAGTTGAGGTGGTAATACAATATTCATTTAAACTCGAGTTAGTTACCTTCCAAAATAATTATTACGTTAATTATTATTGACACTAGTAAATCTGTCCCAACTCCGAAGTTCCCTTTGAGCGTAAAATTACCGTCGATGATACCACCGAGTTCAATGGGTTTTTTTTTCCCACGTGATCAAAATCATGTGAGTCAACAAGTAGATAAATTAATTATGTATTTAATCAATAAAATGTCGAGAGTGAGAATGGCTAGAGGTATGAATGAATAAAGAACGAAGGAATAAAAGTTTGAACACGCAAAAACACAGAAAAAACAAAAAACAAATAGTAAAGATAGAAGTTTTCCAAAAGATTTCTGACTGGCCGGCCTAGGCGGCTCAACTGCTTCCTTTGACTGAACACATACTTGAGAGAATGGAAACAGACCTTCCAATGTGAAAAATTAATAGCCACGCAAAACTCTTAAGGGACTTATTCTTTTGTTTTGAGGTTGGGTACTCGCCATTCTACAATTGTTGAAATCTCCATGAAAACTAGCTTTTCTCTCCCGGCAAATATTTTCTCGTAAACACCAGCCCTTTCAAAAATTTATTATTAAGAACTATTCAGAGAGACCTTCTATGCAGCTGATATTATGTAAAACCATTGATCCTTTTGTTTTTAGTCTCAATGCTTATCGAGCATCAATAATTTACTAATAGGAGGGTTAACCAGGAAACGGCCTTTCTAATAGGTTACCTAACCAGAAGGTTACCTATCTTGAAGCTACCATTCTCATACACGAATTCAAGTGGATTTGGAAGAAAAATAGAACAAGGGGGTCAAATCTCAATTAAATCTCAGTGGTAAGTGAAGAGTGATTTTTATGTGTAAAGTTTGCCTTTTTTCGTAAGCAAATCGACTCTTGATGGATTTTTTGTGTGTTTAAATTTTGAAAATTTTTCGTATTCAAAGTCGGGACCAAAGTGGGGCTGCGCCGTCGTATCTGCGCTGCCCCCGACGACCGAAAATTCCCTCGCCGCCTCCGACCAAGTCGAGATTCTCTCTCGCTCACTACGTCGACCGCCACCACTCGAAAAGGTAAGCATCGCCTCATTAGGCTGCTACAGTAACTACGTACTCCACTGCACAATTTGCATTTTTTTATTTTAACTTTTCTTAATATATTCCTTCAAATTATTTCTAGTACAATTTTTCCTTACATCACTTCTTTGTCTTATTATTATTTTTTATTAATTATTTCGATGAAACATTTTTTTTTAAAAAAGGGAAAGGACTACAAAGTAGCAGCAAGAAAAAGAAAATTTCTATAGTGTGAAAATAATTGATCACCTTCAAAAAGTTACCTGAAACTCAACTAATTTCAAGCACTCGAATGCGTACTCCACCTCACCAAAATAATGAAAAATCGATGATTTTTCCGCTGAGTGGTTGAAAAAGACCAAAATAAAAAGGTCACTCATTTCAAATGAACCGAAATGAGAGAGAAAAAGTTTCGTTCGTCTAGTTCATAATTTATAAATGAATAAGTTATCAATGAAAAGTTGAAAATGGAAAATTTTAAAAATAAATAAAATGAGAGATAATTAAAATCAGAATTTTTGGAACGAGTTGTGAAGGGTTGCGAAATATTTTAATAGGGAACATTTACTTGAGTAAACATTTGTTCTTTTTGTTGGCGAGCTGTAATGGGGGCTAAAAGGCTCGTTTTTTGTTTAAAACATTTTTGACTCAACTTTTTTAGTGATTTATCATAAAAAATACCAGAATCTTATGATTAATAACGGGAAAATTTTAAAATTTTCCCCAAAACATCGCTTTTATTTCAAAAATCATATTTACTGAAACAACATTCGAATGTTTACACTGAGAGCAAATTATTTACTGCATAAACGGTCGCAAAAGCTCCCTGTCCAAACTGGATTTCGAAAAAATGGGCTTCACGTAAAGTTGATTTTTTGAGATAAAATAATAACTATTGTGTCTCAAAAGCCTATAAACTAAAAACCAATATGGACTCAATGAGATCCTTCGAGCTAATATTTTTAAGATAAGAAAAGGAAAATAACAGTTTTTAGTAAAAGAAAGAAATTTTTTTAGCGAGTTTTTATTTTTATATATTTTAGGAAAGTTTTAAATCAAGATTTGTCCTGAGAATCCCTTAAAAAAAAGGAAAATCCGCTAAAAGGAAAGAACAACAGAGATTTTTATGCTATGTTGTTATTACCAGAGGCAAAATGTTGAGTCTTTTGAACATAGAAGTACAAACGTTAGGTCCAATAAACTTCCTTTTTACTGTCACCATAAATAGTAAACTTTTATCTAAAGAAATGTGTTTTTGACGTCAGATCCAGAACATCCAGAATTTTTGGTTCATTGCATGAATAGGTATTCTTTCAAAAAAACGTTTCCTGATTTTATATTTTTCTGACTAGTTTTCAGGGAGAAAAATCGAAAAAGAGACTTCATAAAATCGAAAATGCTAGGCTTTCAAATTTCCTTCTTGGCCCTCAAATTTTAAGTATGCAATCACTTGAAATTGACTTAAAAACGGTAGAAGGAATTTTTTTTATAGCGAAGAACCAACTTCATATTCGTGTTCCTGACAGTAAAACAAAAGTATAAAACCACGTGTTGGATAGCATAAAAAATAAAAGTAATTTCACCCCCTAACCGCTATTTTGAGCCTTTGGACTTTTTGCAATTCAATTTAAGATTGAATTTGAAAATTAAGATTCTGATCAAATTATGAAGTTGCCTAATGGTTTAGAGTTTTTCACCCCTAAAAACCATATGAAAAGGCTTTCAGAGTTTTTAATTTATTTTACGCATACCAATCAACGATAATTAAATTTCCCTTAATTTTTCGACCACAACCTATAAACTAAAGAAAATCCTCAGAATTTCTAATTTTATGTTTTAATTTTCAGGTTGATTGATCAGTCAGCAATACAGGTATTTAATTATTACTCCATATACTATGCTATGAAAGAAATACCTAAATATTTTATCTTTTCCTTTTCCTTCTCGTTTTTTAAAAGAGAAAACTTTAAAGGAATCCACAAGGGTCGAAATTAAATGTATTGTTCAAACAGAGCAAGATAATAAACCTTTCTACTCTTATTCTTCCAGCTTTATTTTATATCCTCAATCAATTTTTTATTATATTTTTTCAACTCCAGAAAAATCTAAATAAAAAAAACCTTTAGGTAAAATTAGGTTGTCAGCAGAACAATATTTGAAGGGTGTCGATGACAGTAAATATGTAAATAAAATATTAAGCCGAAAAGGTCAATATAAAATGGAATGGGCACAATTTTCACGTCGAGGAATTTAAATATTTGATGAGAGACACATTTCATATAGAAAATTAAGAAAAGTAACCCATGTTTATTAATTAAATTCCAATCGAATTGTTTTTTCAATACCTAGTATTTTTTTAAAATTTTCTTTAGTAATCTAATATCGTGAAATATTGCAAATAATCTACCTACGCGATGCTTTGTCTCTTTTGTTCATTTAAGCCTAGCTGTTAGTTTATTTTGTTTAAAAATGTTCAAAAAGGTTTTTTTTGTTTTTTTTCCCAATCAAACGTAAAGAATTAGTCAAACGAAAAGAGTTTAGTTTGTAAGTTCAAAGAGGTGCTTTGCTGATAGAGATTAATCAACCAAATAGGCTGTTGAAATGTAAAAAATTCAAGCAAGCTTGTATTTTGATTGGATGAGGATGTTCTGAATCGTCTTTCAATACCGTGGGGGACGCTGGATCCAATTTGTCTTCTCGAGTGCTCTACAGGGGGTAACCATTTAGTTGGAATCTCTTGCCTGGAAACAACTCATATTAGTTTACACGGTGGGTTATGACTATAAAATTTCGTGTATTACAAAATAATTGAGTTCTGATGAAAATGGTAGACAACAATGGGTGGAGAAAGTCGAGGGAGTACGTGGAAGTAATACTAGTAGCTTCATAGAGGTACCAAAATAAGATTAATGAAGGTCAAAAGAATCGTGCGTTTTACGCATAAAACAAAGGCTGGGTCAAGGGAATTAAGTTCTTATAAAAACGAATTGTTTCGACGTTTAGTTCATCAGTTTGAACGCAGACATGAAAGCTTTTATTCTCGCTTGTGTCGTCGCTTTGGCTTTGGCCGAAAATCCACGAGTTTTGAGCGTTCTGAGTGATGCTCAGAAGCCGTTGGTTTACTTTGTGGCCGTCCCGTCGGAGAAAACAGAAGGAAAAGATCTTGCGAAGATCACGGAGGATGTAATGGCCAAGCTGAGACAGCAGGAAGGATCGGATTTCGGGCAATACCACGTCTATTTGCCTGACGGACGTCTTCAGAAAGTGCAGTACACGACAGCCCCGATCAAAGAAGCCGAAGAACCGCAGAAGCCGTTTTTCCTCGTGAGCAAACAGGTGACTCAAGCGTACAAAGTCCAGCCGATCTACGTCGAAGAAAAGCAGGAGAAAGAAGAACAGAAGGAAGCCAAACCTGCCAACTACGTCGCCAGCATCCAATACACAGATGTCGCTCCAATAACTGGCCCTGTCTACTCCTACAAACCCCAACCACTCCAAAGAATCGTCAGATACGCTCCTTTATACCAATAAAAATTTTAAAATAAAAATACAAACAATAAAGTTTTGATGTTACTTTTGTCGTTTTAAATTTAACTTTAAAAGGAAGGAGAGGTCTTCCGTACGTGAAAATAACTTCCTTTAGTTAACAAAAGCTCAAAAAATGACCAAAAAATTTAATTTAGACCGTAGCCAGTTAATAAAATATTTATTAATTAATGTCAAGACTGGTGAAGAAGATGTATTGTAGTTTCCCAAGAAAAGTTTGGACGTTCGGACGAACAAACTGGCAGTGTGATTAATCTGGTAAAAATATCCCGAATTTCACTAATAAAATTTTATTCTTTTTCACTAATTGCGTTTCAATTTTAGGTTTTAAATATGTACCTAGAAGTCTTTTAATGTTAAGGCCTCGTCTATTAATGGAGAAAGAACCTCCAAAACTGGAACTTTCCCAAAAAGTGGGTTCTTTCCATTGGTGGGGCGGAAAGCTGCCGCGTTCCTAAATACCTCAACCTTCTTATCCCTTACCCTGTATATGGTGAAAATTTGGTGAAGATCAGACACCAGCTAGCGAGAATGGTATTTTGGACAACAGACATTGAAACAAGTTAATGAAGAAAAATCTGAAAGGAGTGCATTTTTTACAATTTTTTTTTAAATAGAAAAGTTTTTGCCTGGTGAAAAATTTTGCCGATCAGTTACTCGTTAATCTCCCTTCTGAGACTGACCCTTTGACCCTCAGGGAGTTTACACCTTCGACACCCCCTCGATGCAGTGGGCGTCCTCTCTTGTGGTGGAATTGAAACCTTGAAATGCTAAACTCTCAACCATGATTACTAATTAGTAGTTCGTAACTAATATCCAACAATGTAGTCTATGATCTTTTTGACCACAAAAGACCTTCCATTGACATAATATTAAGCCTTTATTTATACTTTACTTAACTTTTTTTATTGGGTTTTCCAAGCTTGGTAAACTTCTTGTTGGTAAACTTATGAGTAAATTACAAAAAATCAACTACGGAGTATTTAACTACTCGTTTTATTTGGATAAACCTCTTTTGGTTTATTCTCTTTAAATTAATCTCTTTTACTAGCTGCTACGTATGAACAAAATCTTGAATAGGTTTTCTAGTCTGAAACGTCTCGTGGGATATCCAGTTTTATCGTTTTTAAATTGCCTCTTTACTTCAATATAAAATAATTTTTGCTTAGGGGGAAAGAAAATTTAAATTAAATTTTAAAACTTTATTTGTTTATGTTATTTTATTGATACAACGGAGCGTATCTGACGATTCTTTGGAGCGGTTGGGGTTTGTAAGAGTAGACAGGACCAGTGATTGGAGCGACATCTGTGTATTGGATGCTGGCGACGTAGTTGGCAGGTTTGGCTTCCTTCTGTTCTTCTTTTTCCTGCTTTTCTTCGACGTAGATCGGCTGGACTTTGTATGCTTGAGTCACCTGTTTGCTCACGAGGAAAAACGGCTTCTGCGGTTCTTCGGCTTCTTTGATCGGGGCTGTCGTGTACTGCACTTTCTGAAGACGTCCGTCAGGCAAATAGACGTGGTATTGCCCGAAATCCGATCCTTCCTGCTGTCTCAGCTTGGCCATTACCTCCTCCGTGATCTTCGCAAGATCTTTCCCTTCTACTTTCTCCGAAGGGACGGCTACAAAGTAAACCAAAGGCTTCGGAGGCTCGCTGAGAGCGGCGGCGACTAAAACACAAAAAACGATAAGGCACTTCATTGTTCCGTGTTCTTACTCTTACTGATACCAATCGTATCATTTCTTGACAATATATACTCAAAAAACCTCCCTTGACCTAGCTGAGGCCAATCAGTATTCACCTCTTGATTCTTAAGTAACACCCTTCAATCCAACTTTGGCTACATCAACCGTGCACGAATTTTCTAAATATTATTGAAACCATTGCGTCTGAATACATTACTTAATAAATTCTTCAATGTCGCGTATTCTGAGCTGTTTTCGAAAGTTCCAACTCTTGTAATAAATGTTGGCGTAAGACTCCCTTTCTTCCTTACTTACCCATTCTCGAGTACAATACGAAATTGCTAATTTGTTGGCATAAAGTTGTTCAGAGCGGGAAGGACTCAGCTGGAATTAATATAACGCTGTGGTTTCAGCTCTTTTTCCCTTCAACAACTTTTCCTTAAGGAGGCGAAAGAACGAAATACATATAATCCTTTTTTTCCCTCTCTTTCTCTCCCCTTCCCAGTTTCTTTTAATCTTCACCATCTCCATTTTATTTAAAATTATAAGTTACACTTCATTTCGTTTTCCGTATCAGCGTAATTTTCATCGAACAATTTCAAGAAATTTCTCTCACTAAAGTTTTGATCATTGTGGGCGTATAGAAGAAACAGATCGTCTCGTTTTATCATATTATACGTCAATGATATACATTATAATATGTACATCTTGCATATTTTGGGCGGGCGGATAATTAAAAAATTTCATTCCTTATTTATCGACTCCTATTAAAAATACAATAAAGAACAATTATTTCTGATGATCTGGGAAAACCGGTTTTAATACAAAAAACTATTCTTGACTCATTTATGACCAGTCAGGTTATGAATGTAAAACAATCAATCACGAGGGAACGCTTTATTTTGACTCGTAACAATAAACGTCATTAATATTATATCATTCGCAATTTCCACCCCAAGAATTTCAAACCCTGATATCTTTGTTTACTTTAGGTTTCAATTTTCACAACGTTATGAATTCACTCGGATTGTTTTTGTAACGCTGCAACCTTTCCAGGGGGAAATAAAAACGAAAATCAAATTATTTCCATATAATATTTTTTTTTAAAATTCGTACAGAAACAATGTCAAGCACTTGCCTCGCCGTTTGCATAACTTAGAGAGGCTATATCTCGATAAATATTTGGTTAAGCAAACTTGTATAAATATGAAAGTTTTAGAAAATTTAATGCTCTACATTTTTGAACAGAAAGGCTTTCGTCAAAAAACGCTTAGTTTAGAAGTTATGGGCGAAAAACCGAAAATTTGTTAGGTAAAAAAAAAAAAAAAAATTTAAGAAAAACCCATTTTTGACGGCCTTTTCTAGTTTTCTTTTACCGGAGTCCGGGTTTCATTTTGACACAGGGGACTCTTTATTCATTAAATTGTTAATTTTGACTTTGCCTTCATAAACTGTTGGCAAATATATGGAAAATTTCACCCACCCATCATACTTCATCTACTTATCACACTTTCCCTTTTATTTCTCATACGTGAACGAGGAAAGGGTGTGAAGGATCCCAGGGTGGTTTTTATTACGTTTCACTTCAACGTCGAGGGAAAAAAAGATGATGCCTAGAGCCAAATGAAAAGTCCTAGATAAAGAAAAGAGACACCTCCTTAACTCTTTTTCCCCCTCATTACATTCTTCGACTCCTTTTGTTCCCGTAATTAGAAAATTTTCCGCTCAGAAAAACAAAAACATTTTTTATGTCCGAATGATATATTGTAAAGGTTAATCCTAGTCAGACCTCTTTTTTTTTAAATTTATTTATTAACATGTATTTTCATTGTCTCGTTTGAATAAAGAAGATAATGAATAAAGTTATAAATTCAGTTTGCCAGGTCCATTAATTACAAGATTATCTCGAGGTATTAAATTACACTATGAATTTCTTAAGTGTTTATAAATCATTTTTAAAGTAACATTAGATCGGAAAATTGTTTCGGTGTAAAAATCAAAATTTTCGAAAGTTTTAGAAGATAGCTTAAGAGAACGTTGCCATTTTGAATCAACGTATTTGGATTATTTTAATTAATGAAATAAATTAATAATTTGAATTTACGTCGGATTAGGGTTTAATTTTACATTCATTATCCACATGGACGTGGTGGCGAAAATTGACCCAATCACCACTTATTTCATTTCCAAGTTGTGAGTTCGCCGAATTTTTTCTAAAATGACGTTTTATTAAAAGGTGTGAAGAGGGAAGAATTTATGAGTAAACGACACGTGTTCGAATTGCTTAAGTGACGAGACTTTACTCCTTTCTATTCGTTTCGAGCCTGTTCGAAAGATGAATAAAACATCGTTTTGATTCCCCTGGGCTAAGGTTCAACCTTTAAAAAAAATATCAACCAAGACATTGTTGCCAAGATTACCTAACGTATCGAGCACTAAATTTTATAGCCTCTTTTAAAAATTCAAAGAAATATTTTTTCAGGGTTTATCCCTTTTGCATATCTTAAGAACTACCCTGGTCTATAAAATTAAGAGATTTCTCGCCCACCAATATTTTATTTGATGTTAATCGAAATATAGGACACGTATCCTACCGATAATGCAATTTTTGCTATGGTTTTTTTTAGACAGAAAATAACTCTATCGCTGGACCAACTCATCTTTAACATTTCAAATAGGTTAGACCTTTACTTTTCATATTTGAAGCGAATTCCAAATTTTGTTTGAGCTTCGAACTTTCTCCTCCATTTACTATGTCTCAAGAAAAAGTTTGGTGGCATCCCAAGTTCCGAATTAAAAATTGATTCATTTTGGTAAGTTTTGACGAGGCAAGAGTCGAGGAAAGGTTACATGTCTGGGTTAGGGATCAGATTCGAGCGGATTATTTAAATGTTTGAATAGCCCCCCGACGATATTTCTCTTGTTTTATTCAAAGTCGCACTTGCCCGGGATTTCCTCGAGTGATAACTGTTTCAGTATAATTCCCCAAATCCCCCCCATCTCAACACTCACTTAAATATTTTAAGTAGAACCTGAATCGATTTCGACAATAAACCTGGCAACAAATTACTTAAAAAGGTGTTCCAAGGAACAAATTCTGGAATGGGAAATTTGAAATTTGAAAAGAAATTTGGGAAATTTGAAAGAGCTTTTGAAGTAGCTAAACATTTTTTGAATATTTTCAAAGACGAACAAATCTAGCGTTATGAGTTCATTCGTGCAAGTTCCGTGATTTTTATACTTTTTTCGCAAATAAAACGAGATAAGAAAGGTTACGTGACCCGGAGTGAAATTTTAACTTTTTAAAAATTCATAAAAACACGACGAAACGTCACAATTAAAAAAACAAAATCATTTTTTAATTACTCTGTTAAAAGTTCTCACAAAAAAAAACTTCGTTCCCAACATGAATAATTGACAAAAAGTTGATTCTTTTTAAAGGGTGAATAGTTTCAAATGGGGTACTTTAAAAGTCAATAAAACCCTCTAAAGACTAATGGGATAATTTATGCATGCAACTTATCATTTTTAGACTAACTTTTTTAAAGCAGAGACTAATTGTTTCGAAAACGTAAAAATAGTCGTCATCGTTTCGTGAGGGGAAAAAAAATTCTTGTCTGGCACAAAGAGGTTCGTGTAACCTCGGGGCTAAAGCCTCTTAAAGAGTTGTTAAACAAATCTGAAGGCAAAATATAACTTCCCCTTGACGACGTTTATTTTTTTCAAAGGGTGGCTTTTTTTCCGCTAACCTTTTTTTTCCTTCCCTCTTTCGACATAACGGTTGAATGGGACAAAATATAATATAAGTAATTCTTTTAAATTTGTGCCCTTGGCTCTGTCAAAAAATATAAAAGATTTCGATTCCTTTAAAAATACCATGAATGCTTTTCTTTCAAAAATATTAAATTTATAATTAGGATGCGAAAAATAAAGAATCAATAGAATTATTCATCGAGAAAATATTTCAAAACTAAACAGTCATCAATCAATAAATTGTTTGATTGTGTTAATTTTGATTAAAGAAAGAAGACAAAAGATTAGGTTGCTTCATTATTGAACATTTTTGTTCTTTGATAAGATAGATTGTTTAACACTAGATTAAACATCAAAATGTCCTTATTTTCGTCACTCTTGGCTTTGATAAGTGCACTGTATTATTCACACAATAAGTTTCGACATTTAATTGCTTCCATCAATCCTCGTCTAATATCTCAAACTCAAAGAGCATTAGTAAATTACTAATAACGTTTTTAATGTGCCTAATATTTGAAATTACTCACGGTTATTAACATCCGATATGCCATGTTCGTTAATTAAATTATTAGCATTTGAATGAGTTTCACAAAGAGCCTTTTGCCCTCAGCTATGACGAAATCCCCTATTCCATGATATATGTCTGTAGGATATTCCCTAAATGACATCACTAATAAAGGGATATCAAATCCATATTGAAAGCGAACTACATACTTAGTTAAATTAAAATTAACTCTTAGCTAAAAAAGTGATAAAAATCTTTTAAAAAATCTGTGCCAGAGTGAAAAATCAATTTTTAAAAGCTTAATGGATTTTTGATAATTACTGCTAAGATTAATATCAAAGATGGCTTCTTATTTCAAAAGGAAGCCACAAAGTGATCCTTTAATCTTGATCGATTAAAAATTTGACCGAGGGGAAAAAATGTTTTTAAACCTTTTTTGCTACCATGACACCTATCTGTTAATTTTTCGCACGTCCATCAATACGTCCATTAACGTCTGAACAATACAGCCCTTAAATTTGATAGCGGTGTGAAATTTTATGAAAAGTGATAAAACCCGTTCGTGGATGAAAAGTGAACGGAAACCCCTTCGAAATGGGGGTTTCTGCAGTTTCGCACCCATTGTCTTGAAGGTGAATTGATAAGTAGGTACTCGAGTTCAATGGCTTAGACAACTGAATTACCACGTTAATATTTACCCCAGACAACAAATGGATCACTAGTATTCCGAGATGTTCCGGACAGATCTATAGTTCTCGAAAGTCCATTTTCTAGTAGGAAAAAGTGACGTGAAATGCAAAAAATGAAATTATAAAAACGTCAGCCTGTCGGGAATTGAATGCGAAATAGGGCTATCGATTTCACTTTTCTGATAGAAAAATATGACATCGGATAATGGAAAAAAGTGTGAAAAACAACATAAATACCGTTTTATACTTTGAACTGTAAATAACGCGTATTGATTAAAAAATCAGATTAAAAATTTTCGCTCCAACTTTTCCATCTTTTTTGACAAATCAAACCCGATTCAAGTTTTTACATAATTCTTGGAAAAGTGCCTTTGTTTTCAAGGTTTTGACCAAGTTGAAAGTTTGAAATAAAATTGAAGTGGAATAGAAAAAAAAAGTTTTAATTCCCATTTGAAAAAAAAAGCCTTTTAAAAATTATAACGGTCCTCATCTGTCAAGTATTAAAATTTCAAAATACCATTTATAATTTATACTTACCTAGTTCATTATCAAATGTCGCTCTATCTAAATCGTTTAATGAGTTTAAATATGGAGAACGGGTTTCCTACCTTTTATGCAAATTGGGATCTCATTTATGAATTCAAAAAGAAGTTTGACGTGCAGTTTGTATAAAATAATTTTGAATTTTTTTTCGGACTTCTTCGTATTTTAGGTATTCAACGTTTCACAGAATTCGAACATGTACGTTTTCTGTTAACAAACGTCGACTTTAGGAGTAATCAGGGGAATAAAATAATCGTTTGTTTCACCAAAACAAAAGTTCACCCCTTTTAAACAAAAGGGTCCTAAACCTAAATCGTAACAAAAGGTAAAAAAGCTTCTTTTTTACTTGAATTACTACCGAAATTAGTAAATTAAATCACTCATTAGACAAAATATTGTTCAAAAAACTTTAACAAAAAAGTTTAAAAACTGAAAATCGTCGAGAAAATCATAAAGTCTCTAAAAACTAAGTAATTGAATGACATTTAATTGAAGGAGGGGAAAACTCTCGGGCCCATAATTGCTTATTTTCCTATCAAAATGATTTCCATCAAAGAGAAAATTACTCGACGGTTTTTGCTATTTTTTAAAAGATACGAAAACTTTTAAAATCTTAGAAAACAGTTGAAAGAGAACAAGGTATTCAAAAATATAAAAATACTAAGAAGTTTAGACAAAGGAAAGTACAATTAGAGTTTTCTTCGTTGTATACATAGGCGGGTCGCAAATTACTCGCTAAGGGATTTTCTCTCAGCCTCCTTATTCTTTTGCTTATACCAAAGGGGTCTCTATTCTTCCTTTTAGCTAAAATCCCCCACTTGACAGTAAAAAAGGAAAGTTTTTCTCGTCCTGAATTATTTACCGAAAGAATTTCGGCATAAAATAAAGGGCGGTTTTAAGTTTAAAGCGATTGAATTTTTATAAGGGATTTTTTTTTAATCAAAAGACCGGACAACAAAGAAACCATGAACGCATAATTGGAAAACTCTTTTAATCTGGCCCTTTTTTATTTTCTATATAAATAAACTTATTGGAAATATATTTTTTTTTGGTTTGGATCTCCAGTAAAAATCAAATGATACCCTTATTTTCATAATAATAAATAAGAATGCTGGATGAGGAAGAAAGGTTTGAAATTTCGTGGATATGCAAAACCTGAACGACTTGAGAGTCTTGATGGTTTAACATCAAGTTAACTTCTCTAAGCAATTATTTCAGGGAAAAAATTCAATTTTAAGCCCTGATTGTGGGCGAAACTACTAACTGTGTTTGCTATTCTGCCTCGTGAAGCTGTTTATTATTAATTGATTAGGGATGAGGTTACAAGGCTATGATAGACCTTAATGATCTGGGAGTCTTAATGGCTTAATATGTAACATCGATTATGCTAAAATAGTCATAGCTAACGAGTTTTGAAGTTTCCATATCTGATCGACCCTATAAAATTTTGATTGGCGTATAGTAAGCCATGATGACATAAAAGTCTTGATGGTTTAGTATACGTTTTAAAGTTAAAACCATTATTTTGATTAAAATTTAGTTTGAATGGTCACTTTGGAAACTGGAAAATGTGTTTTCAAAGACGAGCCCTCGTATGGATTTTCTTGTCATGTTGGACGCTATTGACATGAAGTTTTGGCTCAATATTCATGATTAAAATTGATGTCATACTTTAATAGTTTTGCCTCTTTGTTTTAAGAGAGCACACAAAAATTACGAGCCAAAAATTTTTTCACCATAAACTCTGCGGGAGGAAGTTTTGAATGATTAAACGTTGTTGGGTTCACCAGTTTTGTCGCCGGGGCCGCGTTACAAGTTTTAAGAAGCCTCCCCATCCCCGGATGCCAGGTTTATCTACAACGCTCCATTTCGAGACGGCGAAATTCCCTTTTATTATTCAAAGACGTCCCCATAAGTGCTGCCCATTCTCACCGGTATATTTATAAGCCAGGATAAAATGGTTTAAACTAGCTTATTGAAAAAAGATAGACTATTTCAGACATTTGTGGATTCTGAAACGGAAAAAGTGTCATTTCTAGTTAAAACTTCTATGTTGAACAACATAAAATGTGGTTTTCACTAACGTTTTAAAGCCTTAATTTAGCGACAATAAAGCGAATTCGTATCCAATTAACTTTTTTACCCATTTCGTTTTACAAAAAAACCCTAAAACGTAAAAAATAAACAAAGCTTTTCCTGAATTGCCTTCAGCGAATGGAGTTATATGAGGGGTCAGGTGTGTAATACAGTGAAATAATAGCTTTTATAATTGACAGACCTGTGAGAAGAAAATGGGCTTCAAGCGATTGCTGTATCGTAACCTCATTTGGGAAAAAATTTATATTTTGAAGAAAGGAAAGTTGTTTTATCTTGTTACTAGACGTGTAAAAAAAGAGCAAAATCCGGATATTGCCTCTCAAGCTTGTGATTGAAATCTCATCGTTAGTTCTTTTTTTCATCGTTATCGTGTAACCAAAACTTTTAATCATCACTTTTTAAATTTTTTTTTCATAAAAGAGGTGATTTTCATCATAAAAGGCGTTTGAAGGAGACTTTTGGGGTATTGGACAGGAGATTGTGTGTCGTAAAAGCCTATGACGTGCAATAATGTTTCTTCTATGGGTTTTTTCCTTCAAAAAGCTCACATTTTAGCGCTTTCACATCTCGAAAAGTAAATATACCTGAAAAAAATATTGAAATGATAAATTATTTAGGTCGTTTCAAAATGTTTGTATTCAAGAATAAACGAAAGGTTTCGTTATACTCTGAAATCTAGCCATCTAATTAAAGGTTTGAACTTCTCTTTTGGGGGGAGATTGGATTTTCTGTGTGAAAAAGGCTAATGGACCCTCCTCTTCACCGTCTCGAATCGTATTCAGACAAAAGAGAGAGAAAGCGAGATTTTCGAAAAAGGGACTTTTGAAGGGCTAAATCGAGAGGAACGGCGAGCCGAACAAAACGTGACCGGAATAGGTCGTTTATGAAGGTCTTTTCCCAAGTCTCTTCATTTTCCCAATATCAAATTCGAACATCTTGAAAACGTTAATTAAATACACATGTCGAGACCGGTAATTGACACTATGAGAACTTGCCCACCTGTTGACATCATAGAATTAACAATTTAATTAACTTTCTTAGAATTGACATACCCATTGAAAATCAATTATCAAGATTTTTTCTGTTTCAGGTGAGTCCTTACTCCATTTTTCAGGTAAATTATGTTTTTTAAAAATATTAAAATTCCTTTGAGAAAAAACGTTTTTCCATTAGATTGTCTGAAAATCAAATTTGAGAGCTGAAAGGAAAATACGATGATTTAGGTCTAATTATTTAAGAGTCCTTTAAAAGCGATGGGTTTCAATTAGCCTAAACATAAACTTAAGTAGCGCTATTAATTATATTAGGACCTCTTGAGGGAATACTTAATGGGAGTTTCAATGGGAAAGTTAACCCGAGACAGAGACGAGGAGTGAAATGTTCCGGCGGTGGGAGGAGAACAGTCCTCGGAAGCTGGAAAATCAGGCGTCGAAGTGGGCGGGCGGTTGATGGAAATCTAAGCAACTTAAAGGACACTCGAAAGGCTTAGTTTGATCTCTTTCGAGTTGTTCCTAAACTTTGAAAGCAACTCCCGACACAACTCCTTTTTTTTATTTTAGAAACCACCAGAGTTAAAATGATGGAAATAGAACGTTGAGGTCGGAATAATTAAAATTAATCCGATTATAGAGCGATGGCAATTTGGGAAAAAACCGAAAGTTTTCACACCGCAGATTTAAAAAATTTGAAACTTTTTTTTTCAGGATTGTTCAAAATTTACTCATTTATTTAAAAGTTTGTGGAATATTTTTAGACCTCAACTGAGATGTTAAAGCAATTTTTTTCCCCATAAATTAGTATTTTGACATTTTAAGAGGAAAGAAGTTTTTTTTCCCCTCAAAGTGAATTTAGGAGAAATTCAAATTTTTAATTTATAATTGGACGTAGACCATAGAAAACGACTTGAATTTTCAATAAGCCCTTCAAACCGCGAAGGACCATTTCAAAAGCGTAATGAGCCCTTTTTTCGTTTTCTGGTCCTCCTTTTCAATCGAAATTTTTACACAAATTATTTGAATAGAGAAAACAAAATATTTGAAAAGATTTAATGAGGGCGGATCCTGCACAGTTTTGACTTTCTGCACACAAAGGACGAACCGTTTTGTGCAATTTATTCAAAGGTCTTGAGAAAACGGTTGGGGGGCCACAGTTTAAATTGAACCGCCGAGCATGTTAATTAAACATAATGAATAGCAAGAGGTTTCCACCTAAGTTATTTAAGCCGATGTATAAACTTGTGTGCGAAACTGTGATGAACAGTTAGGAACTCAACTACGATATTCGATACTCATAAAGATTATCTGTTCTTCAAAAATGTATGCAAATTAGTAAAGTTTATAAGATTTTCCATCGATTTAAGTCATTTGAGACTAATGAAGGAATAAAATGTCAAAAGTTTTGTATACTAAAACGAACAAAACCATTTATTTTAAAAGCGTACAGCAATGATTTATATGTTTTATTTTAATTTTATACACATGGAAGAAGTTTTCTGTGAAGTGGATTCATAAAAAGAATGAAAGTGTGTCGAGTTGAATGAAAGGGTTCAAACGAGTATTGGGATGGGAGACAAGATTGCTTTCGGAAAAAGAGAAAACCTTCGAAGCAGGAAATTTTCTAAACTGGCCTTTTCGTTTTTTGACCAATCTACCGATATCGGTTTTTTAAGGGTATAAATCCGACGTGTCTCCAAATCCGACGGAATTGAGAAAGTCCTAAACTTTGTGGATTTTTTCTTTCTATCACGGAATTAAATAAATTACGAAGGTTACAACCGTAAAGTGACAATTTGAGGAGGATTGATCTTGCTTTTTCAACGGGGAGAAGGTTAATTCCAAAGGCGGTTGTTAAACGTGAGAAAAGGACCGTTCGGTGTCGTTTTAAAGCCACGTTTTTATTGATGTTTTCCCTCTGCATTGTCTTTTATTGTCCTCAACCTTTTTTAAACTAAAACTGCGAAATTAAAATTTCTTTTTTAGATGTCACTTTTACATTTTTTTTCTTTTCATAATGAAAAGGGTAGAAAAAGCTTGAATATTTTATGGAAATTTTTTATAAGTTGCACATGGGGCTCGGATTTATCTGAAAGGGTTTTTCTTCGAGTGTATACCGATTATTAAATTGGGGCAAACTATATAATTTAATTGAAACAAGGATACATCTGGGGTTGGCAGTTTGTTGGTTGAACCCCTTGTGCATTCGGACTGGAAGAAGACATAATTTCCTGACCGCTTTTCCTCTCTGAAGTACACAATATCGACTTTGACCCCCTTATCAAAACTTAGCGAAACAGATCGATGATAAGCGATAAGGATGTCTATTGTGCATTCGACTAACAATCTATTGCTGTCACTACTCAATACAATCGAATCGTTTTTATGTCCACGAATTTTTTTCAAACAGTCAAACGTTAAAAGCACATTTTGTACAAAATTTGACAGACCTATAAAATGTAATTTTTCAGGCAGAAGTACATTTGGCAACAACACTTCCCCTCTTCCTCTGTTTTAGCTTTGTGATATTCAATTCGTGTAATTATGGGCATTGGTTCGATTTTCAAAAATTTGAATTAAGAAAAAAAATTACTCATGGAAAATTTATAGGTAATATAAAATATATGTATCTTCATTAGAAACCAACATCCTACCTCAATATCATTTTTGAAAGACCTCACATATTTTCAAAATAAATATTAAACTTCTTTTGTGAATGTTCCCCTGCGTATTTTATACATTTCTGTTCGACTTTTTCATGATTAAAGGTGGATTTCAATACTTCAAAGATTACTTTTTGGACCGAATGCTCAATGGGATCCATCTTATTACTTTTAACGAAATTTTGAATTTATCAATACATAATAATTACGTGGTCTCTCGTTTAATCATTCTGATTTATATGCTCCCTCTTAAACTGATAGCGAGTGATTTGTGCCTGCACGTGATTTTAAACCTATTAACACAATAAAACGAATTAAACCATCAACCTATGTAAAAAATTAATAAATAGAATTAATTTGCTTTTCATTATAATATATACAGACTTTTCATTTTTTTTTCTTGATATGAATATTTAGAATGCTCAAAATAATTGAAATAAATGCTTCAATAGATTTTAATCAATTTCGCTAGCTCTATTATCTATTCTTTGAATTCTCGATACAGTATTTGCAGGTGATAATTAAAGAGAACATTTTAATGAAAAGTCAACCTAATGAACAATGCCTCCATTACTGAAACATTTTATAATTGAAATATTAAGTAAAAACTGATTAAAAACAAAAATTAGGTGATCAGTCTATTTAAATTCGAGAAAATCTTAATAATTGAATGGATTTTTTATTGATGCCTTACTCGATAAATTCAAAGGGGAAAAATTCTCTGAAATTTCGTATTCGAGTGAGCGTTTGGAAATGGAGGAGGGTTGGATTTAAGAGGGCCCTAAAAGGATAGATGGGGAAGGTCGGTTATCTTGGAACAACAAGTGTCGAGAAATACCCACTCAACCCTTGGTTTTCCACCCCTTCTACTAAAACATACAGATTTACTCTTTAGGCTTTGTAACTTTCTGTTTGTTCCAACCATACTACCTACTCAAGTTTCAAAAAACCAAAGTTAGTTGCGAGTAATGAAAAGTGGTCTGTAGCCGTCTCGTTTATTCTGAACTTATAAGAATTATTTCAAGCCTGAAACTTCCCTCCTTGAAGAAGTACTTGAACCTTCAAAATCATTATATAACTTAATTGTTAAGACAAACAAAAAAATTTCTTATGCACACAGGAAGAACGGTAAATAAGAAAAAATTCTCCAGTGGAGAGTTCATCGTGAATACAAAGTAGGAAAACAGAAATCTTTAGGGACGGTTGGCGTTTATAAAGACGAGATCCATTGACAAAAGGGGAATCTCCAGATTTAAACTCCACTTTACATTGTAAATCGAGTCGACCACTAAAACCAACTCTCCCACCTCGTCCGTCCAGTGGAATGGAAAGGATTAATCTCTCTCCAGCTTAAATTAAACAAGTTAAAGGTGAGGGCGTTTTAATCCCTTTCCAAAACTCAAGGGCCATTCGTAAATTAGATTAGAATATTCGGAGTAATCGCTAATTAAATTAGGATTTTGGGAATCGACTGTTTTTTTGTCTTCCTAACATTTACGAAAAGTTCCAAACAGAGAGTTTAAAAAAGGGGTTGATTAGAAGCGTGATACATGTCAGGACTTGACAGGGCTGATAGCAATAGAACATCAATCCGTGTGGGTTTGGTGGAAAATGGGAGAAAATCTGATATTCAAACCCTCCTATATCATCCACTAACAACCAAATATCTTCTGTTTTAATAGGGCCTTTTATCAAAAACCAATTGTTGCTTTTCATCCATCAACAAATTATTATTTGATAAAAAAATAGGTTTATTTAAACTTTTTATTTATGCTCGTTACAGAAATCTCTGGAAGGTAGCTTAACCCAATTAATTTTCATCGCTCTCTTTCGATTTTTTTTTTCATCCTATTACAAACTTAAAAAAATCGGATCGGCCTTTATAACAGAATCAATCCATGTCGATATTAAACTTGTTAATGTCCAGACAAGGGTATTTGTCGAGAGCAATGATTTAAAAAAGTTGCTAGGAATGAAAAATGAAAATTTAATAACTGAAGTAGGTTAAAATGTGAAGTGTTGGCAGTTTTAATGTATTTTTGACTTCCATATCCTTTGATTTTTTGTGACCACTTTTTGTAGGCCAAGCCAGAGGGTTTGACACTCATGGATACTGCAGTTATGTATTTTCTGATAGTTAAAAACACAATAAATAAATATATGAGATTTTTATGAAGAAACGTTAAAAAAAAAAAGTGAAGTTTTACCTTTGATGCCTTGAGAGTGTACGAAGCAATCTGGCTAAATTGACGTTAAACGTGATAATATTGACTCTTGAATAAATTAAGTAAGTTTACGTTCGGAAAATTTTATGGTTACTTTACAAGGAGGAACGCGGAAGACTTTCCCTCGTTTTTAACAAAACGACAAGCGGTAAAAAGCTAAGTTATTAAACTTTGATCCGCTAATTAACTTTTATGGTGTTAAAATTAGAGTAAAAGTTGAGCTTTTTTTCATGGGGGAGCAATTAGAAAGGGTGAATCGGAAGGTTTAAAGTTTCATCTAAAAGACTGGAAAGTTCAAAAAACGACGCCCTCGTTTCTTACGAAATTTTTCCGCCTCCCTGTAGGGACAAACTTTAAACTAACTTTCGGGAGCGATAACTCCTATTTAGCGGTTTAATCAAGGGGAACACTTTACTCCAAGTTTACGAAAAAACACAAAAGTGTCTTTTAAGCCTTTTGTTTTTATTCACTTATTCGTAATGATTAAACTGTCCCTAGAAGAGCAATAACTTCCCAAACTCTGCTCGAGATCGAAAATATGACAGTTTTAATCAAATTAAGCTTGTTTCCTGAATTTTTAAAAATCACCAGAATCAACATAATCGTTCTATTATTTCAGAAAGATCAAAATTTAAATATTTATCCCCTAAAATAAAAGTTAAGGGAGGTGTTTTTATGGAATATTTATCCAAACTGTCATCGCTTGGACCTTCTCCAAGTCCCTAATCTAATCGTAAAGGCGATCCTTAACTGTGCAAATTCTAGCGACCCTATCGTTTCTCCTATTTGAACAATGGAGGGCTCAAAATGGTGATCGCCGATGGGAAGAAAACGAGCCCGAACTGAAAAAGAAAGGAAGAAAAAAAGTCAGCTATTTGACAACAAATTACAGCGTCTTCGCAGTTGAAAAGTTTAATATTCTTATTAAAAATCAAAAATTGAAGCGTCAAACAAAGAAAAGGAAACAATAAATTTTAAGTTGGCGGAAAAGGGGACAGGGCTAATCTGAATACAATAACATAAAACCTTTAGCCACTGTTTTTATAGGTTTCCTCCCTTCTTCAGTCAAAATGGGATTTCTTTTTTGAACAACAAACCCCTCATCGCTATAATCAAAATCGATAAAACGTGAATAGGTGGTCTTAATGTAATTTATACCTCCATGAATAACTATTGTACAAGACAAATAGAGATTTCCATCTCGATAGCCAATCGAAACGGCAATGGATGCTATTAATATTTGAGCGATAACAATTGGAACGCTATTTAGTTCGAGGAGTTTATTTGTATACAAAGTTGCCAAACAATGATTGTCCTAAAGTTCAATACAATATACTTTTTAACGTACATACTTGAAGTAGTTCGTCAATGAATAGGTAAATACGAAATTTCAAAGAAACGAGAGGTATATTAATATTCTCGATTCGAGTTCATATTAAATTAAAAGCGTAATGATGAAAAGGGAAGTTTCTTGGGACAAGTTTTACACTGAATATTTAATCTTAAAACTCGGTGGCTAAAGTACCTACATCAGCCTTATCGAACCGGACCTTTTTCACGTTGACAGCAACAAGTTGGAATAGGATAAGATCTCAATTGTCGACCTAGAAGTGCTTATGAAAACACTAAAAATGTTCGATGTATGTAAAATTTGGTTTATTTCAGGTTATGTTGCTGTCATCCTCCTTTATCCGAAATAAAAATTTTGCTTTTATGTATTTTACCAAAAAACTTTTGACTTTTTATGTGGCAATTAAAAAATAAAGGGCTATTAAAATTTACATAAAGTTGAAACGAAAAAACGTGAACTAAATAAAAACGGATTCAAAAGTGAGCTCTTTTTTCTTTCTTTCTGACCCTTTAGGATGTCCTGTGACATTAAAAAAATGGGAGGAAAAGCCTTAATTCAATTGAGTTCAATTTGTATTCAAGCCTCTCAATTTGCGAAGGGTCGAAGAATGGTTCAGGTTTTCATTGGTAAAATGGGGTGACTTTTATATTTTTTACCTTTTCTCTAGTATTTTGTTTGTCTTTTATGTTCCATTTGTAAAATTTTAATACAATTTTCGATCTGTCTATAATTGAGGAGGCTCAGAAAGACTAATTTGTGATGTTATTCCCGTCTGAGATGTCTTTTAGGATTAAAGGATTAGGGAAAAATAATAATTTTCTTTTCTAAAGGGTTTTATGGCGAGATTCATTACCTAAACGGCTTAATTAACGAGCTTCTGGTTGACAAAGAACCCTTGCGTTTGATGCAGCCTTTTTATTTTCGTGATAACAATTTTCCACCTAGCTCATAAAGGTGTTGTCAGAATCAGAGCTTTTGGACTTTTTAACGGCCAGTCGACTTTTTTGGATTAGGGATAAAAAGAAGTCAAGAATAGGTAAAAAACCTTTGTTATTTTTTCACAACTTTTTT